>BPLT01000116.1:600000-1200000 GCA_019656295.1 Rhododendron mucronatum var. ripense | reverse complement strand
TTAACTCGAATTTTGCTTACTTCTCCAAACCATCATGACGACAAGAATGGAAAAAAAAAAAAAAAAAACAGTTAGCCCTGTTCCGCTTTTAGTCCTTAAAAAATAAGTACTTATTTGTAATTTTCAAGTTTAAAAATAATACTTACTGAAATCAAAAAATATACAATATGAATCTTGTTTGATAGATTTCGATGAGATCTATCAAATCCTAAAAAAAAATAGTAAAAAATTATTTTTGTAAACTCATTATTTTTAAATTTGAAAATAGATTCTTATTTTTTAAATACTTATTTGAGAAAGCAAAATAGGGCATCTAAAGAACCAGTTGAGTTGAATTTAACTTGCTTGTGCACGTATGGGCTTTGGGTGCCTGGGCCAGAAAGAACTGGGCTGGATAAGGAAAAGACCCAATCTCAAACAGCTGATTGATTTCATAGCGAAATCGAGGAAAAAGTCTCGGAACAAAAATACAACATCGTACACAATTGTGTCCAGGTTGAATGTTCTGGGTCTACGTACATTCAACGGTTTCGGTCTTTTTAGAAAAAATTCTGTCCAGAATTGTGCTGTAAAGCTATGTCCGTAGCACTGCTCGAAATCTAGACCTAGATTCCTCACCGTCTCAAGCTATTGAATTTTTTCAATAACAGCAAATCAAATTTTTATGAACAAAATGGAACATTTTTTAGAACCCGAGGCAGATTTTAATTAAACAGAACAGCAGCGCAGGTACAAACTGTTTTCCAGGTAATTTATTCAGTGCCATGGGGCTCCACGCGGCGATGACACAAATTCTTTTGCACCACATATTGGTGTAGGCTTCACACACACTTGCGATAGACACAACACAAATATGAGGTGAATATTAAGAGTTTGAGGTATAATGTGACTGTGACCCTTGGACATTGGATAATTTTTCCCTGTTTTCCCTCTGGCCGACAAGAAAGGAAGGAAATAAGAACTAGTTTACTGGCACAGTAAATCTGTGCGTAGATTGTACACAGAATTCTATGTGGGGTTCACTACGGGTCCCACACAAGTAATCCGAGTCGTTCATTATGTTTAAAATATTTTTTCAAGAGCCTTTGAAGAAAATTAGCTCAATCCGATACCTATAAGTGTTTGATTTAATCATCTAACTTTTCATTCAAGTTTTTAGAGAATGAAAAGTTAGACGATTAAATTAAGTAGTTATAGGTATCGGATTGAGCTGATTTTTTTGAGGGGGCCCATAAAAAATATTTTAAACATAATGAACGACTCGAATTAATTGTGTGGGATCCTTAGTGGATCCCACATAAAAATCTGTGAAAAGATTTGCTGTGCGAATAGACTTTTTGAGAAAATAAAACGCCGTTGAATTCCTCCCCAAGCAAACTAAGCATTAAATACAGAGAGAGAGAGAGAGAGAGAGAGAGAGAGAGAGAGAGAGAGAGATCACACAAGGGCGGAACCACTATCAGGCTGTGGTAGGCTACAGCCTAGGTGCCCTCCAGAAAAACCACAAAAAAAAAAAAAAAAACTTATATGTCGAAGTTTAGCCCAAATAATTTTAGCCCAACCTATTTCTTCTTTTAACCCAACCGCTCACACCAACCCATTTTCTTTTGCTTTTATTAAATACAGTGCACTGATTGGTGTACTTTAGATTTTTACTGATTTAGTTGTTTAGAACATTGGCTGGTGAGCTTAAATTTAAAAATGTTAGTTCTTACAATTTTACTCTTTTAGGTTTAAATTATATTGGTACAACAACAAAAATCTGGAGTATTTTTTAAAATTTGTTGATGTCCAAGAGTTTTTACGGGAGCGTTTTTTGTTCATATTGTGCATGTTAAACACACGATTGCATTAACTCTTAAGAAATAGATATCTGATGTCCTCACTCCTCACTCATTACAATATGGACATTTACAATATGTAAGGTTTGATGGTGTTACCAATATGCAAGGTGCATGAAATATATTACAAGCCTTAATTCTTAAAGATTGTCAATATGCATATTATGTACACTGTTTAGCCCATCGAAAAAAATTTTGGGTTAGCCCAAGGCATAATTAATTCCTAATTCCGCCCTTGAGATCACAGATGAAGTTATCACTCCCGTCCGAGGAAACCTTGGGAACCTTTTTCTGCGTGTTAAGAGACGTCACCTTCACCGCCGTCTGCCTCCGCACCATCACCTTCACCGTCGAGTCCTCCCCCCTCCTAACCTACCTCAAAAAACTCGCCACCCGCCTCTCCTTCCGACTCACCGTCGTCGTGAAACAATCCGACGGCCTCTCCCCCAACCACCTGTACGACGCCGTCAACACTTACTTGTCCACCAAGCTATCACCTTCCATCCACCGCATCGAAGCCCACAAGCTCGAAAAAGACCAACAACTCTCCGTCTCCGTCTCCGTCGACAAAAACCAGGACATCCCCGATTCCTTCCACAACGGCGCCGTCAAGGTCAAGCTCACGTGGGCTTTACGCACTGTATTCATCGACAACCACGCAGGTGTTAAATGTTTTCTAATTTAAAATTCATTACATTATTCGAAGAAGTTTATGATTGATTTTATTATTTGACTTTATTTCATTGATTTTATTGAATTGAATTGTGTTCAGTATTGAGTTGAGTGCCACGAACTATATTATATAGTCGGGCATACATGTGTTTTGCGAGGAACATTATTTGGTTCATATACTTCATATGGGGCGATTTTTGGTTTGCAAGGAAATTTTAACTACAAAAAAACCTTTCGGGGATTGTTTTATTTTGGGGTAGAATGTCACACAACTTAGTCCCGACCTATCTTCTCATAGGATAACCAACGTGTCGCTTTATGCATGACTCGATACCCATAAATTTTCTCTTAACTCGATACCT
Source organism: Rhododendron mucronatum var. ripense (assembly GCA_019656295.1). Classification (NCBI taxonomy): domain Eukaryota; kingdom Viridiplantae; phylum Streptophyta; class Magnoliopsida; order Ericales; family Ericaceae; genus Rhododendron; species Rhododendron mucronatum. Next base: position 1,197,125 of record BPLT01000116.1, on the reverse strand, counting down.
ATTAATTTTCTCTTAAACTTCTACTTTTATACTTGCATAGTTATCTCAATATTTTGTGTCTCCTGTTTATTATAGTTTACATACAGGATGATGCTATGGTGTCCCCGGTCATTTTGGGGACACCGTAATTTTTGGCAAAACTTTACCATTAGGAGCATAACAAAAATCATTACAAGTATAATAGAACCATAACATGGCATAACCAAGGTATAACCAAAAATCAATCAAGGCATACCAAAAAATCAATCAAGGCATAACCAACCAAGTTATGCCTTATTATGGTTTTGGTTATGCTTATAATAGTTTTGGTTATACTTATAATGGTTTTGTTATGCCAAAAGTTACGGTGTCCCCAAAATGACCGGGGACACCGAAGTCATTCCCTTACATAAATTCAAATGAATATTTCCTTTCCGGATGATGCTATGGTGTCCCCGGTCATTTTAGGGACACCATAATTTTTGGCATAACAAAACCCTTACAAGCATAACAAAAATCATTAGAAGTATAATAGAACCATAACATGGCATAACCAATGCATAACCAAAAACCAATCAAGGCATAACCAAAAATCAACCAAGGCATAACCAACCAAGTTATGCCTTGTTATGGTTTTGGTTATGCTTATAATGGTTTTGGTTATGCTTGTAATGAATTTGGTTATACTTATAATGGTTTTGTTATGCCAAAAGTTACGGTGTCCCCAAAATGACCGGGGACACCGAAGTCATTCCCTTTCCAAAATAGCAGGTTCCAAAACTGAGGTTAAATACTTCGAGTTGGTTTTCTACAAGAAACACAAAGAAACGGTGCTGAACTCGTACTTACCGTACGTACTACAAAGAGCGAAGGAAATCAAGGAGGATAGAAAGACGGTGAGATTACACACAGTGGATTACGACCGGACGGATTACTGGAGGTCGGTGGCGTTAACCCACCCGTCGACGTTCGAGACGGTGGCGATGGAGACGGCGGAGATGAAGGAGGACGTCGTGGAGGATTTGGACAGGTTTATTGGAAGTAGGGAGTATTATAGGAGAGTTGGGAAGGCTTGGAAGAGGGGCTATTTGCTTTACGGTCCGCCGGGGACGGGGAAATCGAGCTTGGTTGCGGCTATGGCGAATTACCTCAAGTTTGATGTTTACGATGTGGATTTGAGGGAAGTGAAGTGCAATTCGGATTTGAGGAGGTTGTTGATCGGGATGGAGAACCGGTCGATTGTTGTGATTGAGGACATTGATTGTGCTGTTGGGTTGCAGAACCGGGAGGCGGCCGAGAGCGAAGGGAAGATGGCCGGCGAGGGTGATGACAAGGTTAGTAAACACATACGTTGTTGAATTGTGTAAATTTGCATGGACGTACTCCATAAAACAAAAACTTCTTTACGGAGCTTTTCGTCCGTAAAGAAAGTTTATGGAGCTCAATCCCGGCCTTTCAAACCTTTCAAAAGTGTATTGGATGATTTAGATTAAAAACAATTTATAAATTTCATTAATCTTGAAATTGTTACAAGACTAATAGGAGAAAGAAAACAACATCATGCTCACAGAGGAATCGTTTGCCCAATTCGAGACCCAAACGAAGAATTGTCAAGGACACCTTATGGAACGAAACTCTCTTAAAAAGGCCGAAGCCCGACACCCATATGGGTCAAAAAAATCCAAATATATATTGCATTTAACTCAAATACAGGCCAAACCCAGCCCAAAAGCCAAACCTGGCCCAACACTCATAAAAACCTAACCCTATGCAGATTAACGCAGCCGACCACCCAAACTTTGAGAGCCTACCTTCGGCAGCCTAGCCACCACGAGAAAACCCCATGGCCGAACCCAAATCCACCAGACATCGATAACAGAGCCAGTCACGATCCTCACCTGTTGCCGTTAATAGATTATCTATTAGAGGTAATATATTATTTTTAATTCAGACCGTCCAAAATACTTTTGAACGGTTGAGCTGTAAATAAGTATTGCTCGGATGTATAATCGTTGTGCCCGTCCTTGCCTCCTTGATTAGTCAATGAGCATGTGTAGTGCCATCGTTAGAAAAAAGATGTTAGGTTTGCATGAATTGAACGAGGGTGTTCCGGTTTCGTAAAAAAGGAACTTTTAGAAAAAGAAGGTAATTTCAAGCTCAAAAATCATTTGTTTACGCAAATAATTTTTTTACCAATATGGATCTTGTTTGATAGATCTCATTAAGATCTTTTAAACAATGCAAAAAAAATTGGAAAAAAAAATTTCATTTTCATTATATTTGAGTTTGAAATTACCTCCGTTTAAAAAAATGAACTTTTGAAAAAAGTGGAACACCACCATAGATATTTAAGAATGTATTATCGCTGTGCCTGTCCTTGTCTCCAACATTTTTTACTGCACTGCGTGTACGATTTGTAACAGTGACCTCTATTTGTTGACTTTTCCATTGCGTACAGATTACTCTATCCGGGCTGCTGAACTTCATCGACGGTTTATGGTCAAGCTGCGGAGACGAGCGGATAATAGTGTTCACGACCAACCACAAGGATCGCCTTGATCCAGCATTGCTGCGACCTGGCCGCATGGACGTTCATATTCACATGTCTTACTGCACCTTCCACGGGTTCAAGACGCTCGCGATGAATTACCTGAAAATCCGAGAACACCCTCTGTTCGACGTGATCCAGGACTTGTTAGTGAAGGTGGAAGCCACGCCGGCTGAGATTGCCGGACAACTGATGAAGAATGGCAAGGCCAGAACTGCGCTTCAGGATGTTATCAATTACCTGCGAAACAAGGAGCACAACATCAGCAAGATGGAATTACATATAATGCTTAAAAGGAATAGGAGTATAAATCTAGAGAGAACTTTTTTTTGGGAATATTTCGATTTTCTTTTTTTCAGTAAGATTTTTGCTATATAATTGACTTGTTTAATTCTTTTTGGTGGTACTACAAAATTTTATTTTTATGTTAATTTCATTACAGAACCAATCACAAATAAGTATCAAACTCTTCTTTGTAGGAATTGAACTCGAAATCTCATAGCACTTTTAATGTTGATAGGCCAATTGCCCTAGTAAAGATACATGTTTAATTTGGAATACACGTTTATTAGTGCAGTGAATTTATGGTGCTGTGTGGGTCCCTCGTGTGCTAGCCAAATGAAGTTTGGTCCTTGTGAAGGACATAAAGGGAGATTATCAAAAAAAAAAAAAAAGGACATAAAGGGAGAGAGAAGCAATTTTAGAGTTTATACTCCATCGGTTCTAATTTATTGTGCCTATTTTAATTTTTACGTAATTTAAAGAAAGATCATCATTACATTGATTTTGTGTTAATTTTACTATTTTGCCCCTTTGTAAACTTATGACTTTTTGTCAACTTTTTTGTCATGTTATTAATTTGCTCTACTTCCTTTTCAAATCAAGTTCAAAATTTGAATTTGGGAAGGAGAAATGAGAAGTAATATGGTAATATGGACATTCAAAATTGAAAAGTTTTGAAATAAGCACAACATTTTGGAATATCCCAAAAAAGAATATGGACACAACAGTGACCTCCATTTGTTGACTTTGCAAATTGCCTTGGTAAAAATACATGTTTAATTTGGAATACACGTTTCTAGTGTAGTGAATTTATGGTGCTGTGTGGGTCCCTCGTGTGCTAGCCAAATGAAGTTTGCTCCTTGTGGGGGGGGGGGGGGGGGCTGCTCCCCCCCTTGCTGCTGCCCGGGGTTTTCGGGCCCACTCCGGTCTCGATCCAATGATCGGAAACGCTCACTTTGTAGAGCTCGTCGAGTAGAACAACCATGTCAAAAATCAGCTTGATTGGATATCATTAAGTACTTGATCGGAACCTTTTTATCTTAAAAAGAATGGATCCGAAACACTGGATCAAATCCATTGTAACCCATGGACCGAGAGTTATATGGGCTCCGATCAGGCACTTAATGATATCCAATCAAGCTGATTTTTGACATGGTTGTTCTACTCGACGAGCTCTACAAAGTGAACGTTTCCGATCATCGGAGCGAGACCGGAGTGGGCCCGAAAACCCAGGGCAGCAGCAAGGGGGGGAGCAGCCCCCCGCCTCCCTTGTGAAGGGCATAAAGAGAGAGAGAGAAGCAAATTTAAAATTTATGCTCTATTGTTTTTAATTTGTTGTGCCTATTTTAACTTTAACGTAATTTAAAGAAAGATTATCATTACATTGACTTTTTGTCTATTTTATTATTTTGCCCCTTTGTAAACTTATGACTTTTTGTAACTTTCTTGTCATGTCATTAATTTGCTCTACTTTCCTTTTAAATCAAATTCAAAATTTGAATTTAGGAGGGAAAAATGAGGGAAAATATAGTAATATGGATATCCAAAATTGAAATTTTTTGAAACAAACACATCATTTTGGAATATCTAAAAAAAAAATGGACACAACAAAGTGGGATGGATGGAATAGTTTTGAATGTGTGTTGTGAATCATCCTAGTTATCACCAGCAAATTTGAGATGAAAATATACTCCCTCCGTTCCATAATTTTAGTCCCCTACGAAAGTATGTGCAATTTTTAACTTAAAAATAGTATAATTATTAAAATAATTTTTTGTACAATATGAATCTTATTTGATACATCTCATTGTGATCTTTTGAACGGTGCAAATTGAAAATTTATTTTAATATATTTTTCAATTTCAAAATTACACGTATTTTTATAGGAGACTAAAATTATGGGACGAAGCGAATATTATCCAAGAAGGCGACAGCTATGCAAACATTCCCGTCCACACTCTTGGACGGATTTTCATTCGGGTCAAACTCACGATCAAAATCTCCTTCATTAGAATCCGATGGCGATTCGAGCAGCCGAGGAGCTGACGATGACACTTGCTTCAAGCCGGCCAAAGAAGCAAGCTGGTAGAAAGAAGTTCGGAGGCGGTTACTAATGCCAAAATCGTTTTTATTTGTGCTAAAACTGTAGTGCATAAAAACTTTGTGCCATGTGCAAGATTGACTTTAATGCACTAGAGTTTTGGTACAAATAAAAATAATTTTGGCATTATGGTTAAAAAAATCGACAAAAGATTTGGAATCAACTTCTCATCCAGTTCTTGAAGGTTTTGAAGGGGTCAAATGAACTATCATGCTAGCACAGTTGGTAAAGTTCACGCCCCCCCCTCTATTGTGGCCTAGGTTTGAGCTCCACGTGGGGCGGAGTTTAGGGTTTTAGGGCTATAGATGGTATCTGAGCCTCGCGTTGACTAACATCCTACTAACCCCGCTAACTATACAATATTGGGGAAAAAAAGGGGGTCAAATGTATGATCTATAACCATTTTTCCGACAGTTTATAAGCACGTTCCAGTTACATATCCAAAACCCATCTGAGCCACAAGAAATCAAAGGATTGCCACTACTGCCACTTCACTAATCATCAAGGCTCTCTTTAGGTTATTCACCAAATTCGTTCTTTTATTTTGCAAACCCCACAAAACATAGTGCGATAGTTGTAAATACAAATTATAGATTAAAGATTAAAACTCTTGTACAAATTTTAGATTTTATTAGAATTAGACAAACACGTTTATCATAGCAATAAAGTGCAATAAAAACCGGTTCTATTAAAAATTGATCCGAAAAGCACCCCAAACCACAACTTCTCTAGAATCAGATTTTACAGCCTTCTTCAGCTTCTAGGAATCCCTAGAAACCAAAATTTTGTTGATAAGAGTTTTCGACAGACAAACACGACAAACACTCACAACATGCAATTTTTTGAAAGCTACTAAAATTTTCATATTTTCTCCTAGAATTTTTGGTACAATGTATCTAGCCGTCCTATGAGGCAATCGGGAATGACATTCCAATTTGAATGCTTATCTGGCTACGTGGGTGGAGTGTAAGATTTTTTTTTTCCCTCCTCATTTCCCTTTTTAGGAAAATAAAAAACTTTCTGATTTAGCAATCATTAACACGATAGATAAGTACTGGATTTCTATTTTTGTCTGATTTTTTTCTGACCCTAAAAATCTTGGATCTCACTTTAGTTATTATAAGCAATAATGCATGATATTGTGGTGATCATTCCAAATATAAATGGAAAACGAAATCGGTTGGTTGAATCTAGCCATGTTGCGATTCGAGAATCACAGAAAACAAATCGGTACATTGAATCTAGACATGGGGGGCATGAGTTACGAGCGAATTTTTTCACCTTATTGTAGTAGGACTGTTCGAGAGAAATTGAAAATTGTGAAACCGGTCCGGACACGGCTTTAAAAATTAAAAAACCGTGAGATACGGATTAGGGATTGGATTTTCATTTCAAAATCATGGATTAACCGAATCGGACCGTGAGATATTTAAAAAATAAAAATAAAATAACATACATTTGTATGTGTAATATTTACAAATAATTTTAACTTTATTAATGTTATGAATTTTTTTAACAATTTTACATTAATGTGACGTTATATAAAACTTAAGGGGTAATAAGTGTAATGTTATGGAATGTCATAACTAATAAGTGTTTGCACTATGCATTTGTAGTTGGCAGTATCATGATTTTATTTTTATGGAAAAAAACTCTGTGGATAAAACCGGGACCGAACCATAACTCATGGTTCGGATTGAAAACGAACCGTAAGACTTTTGGATTATGATTAAATTGCATTTTCTAAAAACCATGAGATACGGATTATGATTGAATTCATAAGAATCCGATTCAATCCGGACCGTGAAGGACAGCCCTACTTATGAAACTCGAGGACGGACCGGGAGGAAGATGAGCCCAAGTGACTAACTGTCTTACTCATGTTTCAAATTTTTGTCCATGAATTAAAAATCATATGTATTCGCCCACCCAACATTATTTTATTTTTACCAAGAGTTTCGGAAAAAATAAAATAATATTAACCTTTTAAAACAATAAAGCTATGCGTACATATAAGTTTTGTGGGGCCCACATTGGGTCTAACAAAGATGATTCGAACCATCTATTATTTTTAAAACATTTTTTATAGAGCCTTGTAAAAAATTAGCTTAATCCGATATAGATAAGGATTTTTTTCCGAATTTATGGGGGCGAAACTACTTAACTGCTCAATTTCGCTCCTACAGATTTAGAAAAAACCCTTGGCGATATTGGATTGAGCAGAATTTTTATTGGGTTTCATAAAAATTGTTTTAAAAATAAGGAAAAATGATGGCCTATGACGTGTTTTGATAATTAATACCCACTGAAGACATGCTGAGAACATTTGTTAATGCTGAAAATGTCCTTAGCAGGTATTAATTATCAAAATATATCATTGGCTGTCATTTTCCCTAAAAATAATAGGCGATTTGAATCATCTTTGTGGAACCCAAGATGGAACCCACAAAATCCGTACATACGTGGTGCGTACATTGTATATGTACTCATAGCAGTACTCCTTTAAAAAAAATTACTTTGATCAATTATTATACTCCAATAGGTTTAATATCCCCTTCTTTCTTATGTTCACCTACATACCCAATCTTGAAATTATGCGTCCGGTCCTAATCAAAGCTACAATATTAAATACTTTAGATATTTATAATTGAGAGAAAGTTATTTACCGCTTGTCATGGATAATTTATTCACAGTTTCGCACAATCTCGGTTGTCCATTTCAGCAATCAATGATTGAGATTTGCTTTTCAATTTTAACTGATGACAATTAATTTTTACCAGTCGAAATTGATTTTCAATCCAGACCGTCCAAAATACTTTTGGACACTCGCGATTGAGCGCTGTAAACTTTAATTACGGGTTGCTCAGTAAAGAGGGTTTTTTCTTTATAATTATGAAAAATTAAGCATGGCGTTAAAAAAGCAAGTATACCCTTCGAGACTTCTGCTTGACTATTTTCTGTATTCAAAGTAAAATACTTTGGAAATTAAAAAAATGGTTCCCAGTAAAATAACCAGAATATTCGGATCCATGTCAGAGCATCACCTTAGCTTAACTTTTATGTCTGGCTTTTTTTTTTTTTTTAAATAATGCACGGTGTATCGAGCTAGCTTACGCGTACTTCGGATTAATTCTTATAGCATCTCTTACAGAAGCTTACAAGTGAGATGAGATGACTCTAAAAGTTATTGGCCAGAGAAAAATCGAAACTGAAATTTTAGGAGAGAGCAAACCTCTAAATCTCAGACCAAAAACACCAACCTAATCTCCTTCTCGTCACCAATCTTAGCTCATTGGTTGAACCTACTCTTTCTAGGCACTTGGAGTTGGTGGTTCTAGCTAAACCTACTCTTTACTGCTCAGAGCACACGGGTCCGAAGCTTCGGCCTAAAATTGGCGTGGTTGAGTCTCTTGCAGGTAGCTGTATCATACTGCGAGTAGTGTCTTTTCCAGTTCCAGATATCCCAAATGCCAAAACGAACCAACGCGAAAATGAACGAACGCGAAAAAAATTTAAATAAGGACAAAACCACCCTGTTTCTAAAAGTGTTAGCGGAAGTTCAAATTATTAATGTCATGCAACAACTTAGTACCAAAAAAAAATATCCTAGGATGTCATCATCTGCCGACATTATTTTTGCAGCGTTTTATTCACTTGACATTGTAAATTAGTAACAATATTTCCTTCCATATATAGAAACACAAAAGGGTAATGTTGTAAATGACATGCCAAAAAAAAAAATACTGTAGGCTCATTCTGGTCACTGGTCATTGAATTTGGACCAGTAGTCCTATTTTCCGGACCAGGTACCTCAGATCGATGTCACCATCCCTTAGTTCATCATGGTGACACTATCAAATGAGAAGATATATATACTATATAGCCCCGGGGTTAGTCCGACTGATTAGCGGGTTTAGGTGTCACTCAATTGGTCAATAGTTAATTTGATTCTTGAAATCAGACCGCAAAATAAATAATTTATTGTGAATTTTCTAGTCTCGGCGTGAATGATCTGCATTTAACCGGCTCGAGGAAGAAATTAATCGAAGTGTACGTAAATTGGTCCGGATGAACGCTCTGAGTTATCCAAAGAAAACCACCCGATTTGTGTCTTTTCCCACTCCTTTTGTCCTTCCATTTTTTAATTAATCTCTTCCAAAGATAACTCACCCTACCACTCCAATCTCTGCACGTTTACATTCTATCAAGATCAATTTCTTACTTATTATTATCTTGTTCATGTAGGTTTTTCTTTTCCTTAATTATGATAGAGAGAGAGAAGGGTATTATTCAAACAATAAGTACTCTCTGTGCACAAATTTATCTACAAACATCCATGTAAGCAACACCTTCAGGAGTTTTTGGAGTCCTCGTGCATTAAATGACTTCGGATAAATCTTAGACCCAAATTGTCCACGTGAATGTATGTATGTAGCAAGGATTTAAGACTTCGGATAAATCTTATATTTATCAACCGCCACATATTGTATCGATTGCTATGTAGCAGTTTTTCAGTCCTCTAGTACCGCTACACCCTGCTATACCGGTGCTATCCAAAATTCACAATTGTATCGGCCGATTTTTGCCATGTACCACTTTTTATCTGATTTTGTTCGCTTCACGGTTGCTATATGATCGTCACAGCCGCTACATGTGCTCTAGCACCAAAAAAAATTTAAAAAAAATTCACAATCGCTACACTCGATTTCCGCTACTATCATCCGACACTCACGCTACCGCTATAAAACCTTGGTATGTACTAGTATTATATGTAGCGCTGGCTTCCAATAATTGTACTGTCGAGGAAGAAAAAGCATCTGGTAATCGAATATGCGTACTACACAACTGCGTCGGTTTTTTTTTTGTTATTTGTTTTTTCACCCACGGACATAATAAACTCTTTGAAGGAGAACCCACTAGGAATATCCAATGTGTATTTTGTCTGCTCTAGTCATTATAATGATGATTATTGTTCAAAATGGGGATCAAGTAGTAGTAATACTTTAGGGGCATAAAATGGATTTTCCCTGTATTGTCATTTTTTTTATATGTCGGGATCAGTTTTAGCACACCTCGAGAGCTCAACTCTGTAGGTTCATTTTCCACTATCTCTTATAAAATCAATTGGTGTTAGGAAGGCCTTCAATTAAGTCTTTTATATCATCCGACGTTGCACCAGTAAGTTTGTTTTTAGAGCGGTCGCATGTAGTGACATTTATATAACCAAATCTATAAAGGCACTCCGGACTCAACAAATTCCACTGCCCACCTCCAATTAAACCCAAAACAGAATTCCATATTAATTGGCTCCAAAAAAATTGATAATACTTGAAAGGTTTCAAATCTAACAGTTCAGGAGGAAGCAGACCCCCTAAGGATTAGGCCTCGGTCACCAAACCAACCCTTTGAGTTTATCTTATTTCCTTCATTCCTATTAAAAAATTGATCGTGGGTCACGTTCACTTCCTCACCCTTGGCTATAAAAGCTTAGAGGGCACTTTCACACTTTCCATATCACTTATTAGCATCGTCCAAATTGTGTGTGTGTGTGTGTGTGAGAGAGAGAGAGAGAGAGAGAGAGAGAGAGATGAAGCCCGTGGAAGAACTCATTTCCTACTGTCACAAAGAGAGAAGGGGTTGCATTGGATGGGTTGAGAAGTACTTCAAGGACTGCCTGTGTAATCTCAACGATGAGATTTCATTTGGTCTGGGCTTAGTGAGTTTAGTCAGCTGGGGAGTGGCTGAAATACCTCAAATAATCACCAACTTCGGTAACAAATCAGGAAGCGGAGTGTCTCTGGCATTTCTCTTCACTTGGATTGTTGGGTACGTATATATGAGCAGTTTCGAAAAACATCTCCGTCCGGAGTCGTTCAATGCACGCAAGCTTCACAAAAAGTGGGACATTGTTGTGCATCGGACTGCTCTGAACATATCTATATCTAGATCTGTCCACATAAGTCTTTGTACGCAGACTTTTACTTACGTTTTACAGTATCTCAATTAACCTGTAACGTTGATTATGCTATGCAGAGACATCTTCAACCTCGTGGGCTGCGTTCTTGAGCCAGCCACGGTAAAATTTTTGCACATTTGACTAGGCAAAATAGCCGTTTTGAGCCCCATACATACATTCTGCTTCCAAATCATGAGGGTTCATTATGCTTTAAATCATTTGAGCTCGACTCGGGTACGCACTACTTGGCTGAATACTTGTTCGATATGAAATCTAAAAGAACCAAGCGTCTCTATAGTATGGATATATTCTAAAACTTAGAACTATTAATTTTCCTTAACTTGGCTTGGACACGTGTCGTTAATTTATGTGGTACAAGAACTGAAGCTGCTCGAGCTTAACTCGAGTACAGTTTGTTAATAATTATGGTCTAACTTTTAATAATGATGAAATTAATTTGAATAAGAATTTCACCATGCCAAGTGTTAAAATCAAATTTATTTGAGTAAACTGACCAATTTTATAGTCCTACATATATCATGGTACTTTTAAAGTGCTTAGTTGCTAACTTTCACTTATATTTTACATCATTTTTTATAAGTGGCACGCATATTTTATTAATGCACAGTGAAACAACACTGTCGATCACTTTTGGGTGCGGGGAGGTGGGGAATTATTACTCGCTCTTGGAGCACCGTCATACAGTGTTTTAAGGCCTCTAGCTACCACCACGTGGATGGGGGGGAGGAATTATTACTCGCTCTTGGAGCACCGTCATGCAGTATTTTACGGCCTCTAGCTACCACCACACTCTGACACAGAATTCATACACTTAGTTCGAGACTCCACGTAAATGTGTGATGATAGAGGCCTCTGGAGAATCACGTGACGGTGCTCTATGAGAGAACTAAATAATGGAAAAATGACAGCCTATGAGGTATTTTGATAATTAATACCCGTAAAAAACATGCTAAGAATATTTGTTAATACTGAAAATATCCTTAACGGGTATTAATTATCAAACTGTCATTTTCTCCTAAATAATCACTTGTGTTAGTGGCTCTGAGACGTGGAAAACAGAGGTGAGTGTGACCGTGTGAGTGACAGGTCCATTTTGCTAATTCCTATCTGATTCGAGCTTTGTTGATGGATACTGATGGTGGGCCTATTACTGCAATACTTGGTAAAAAGTTAAAAACATGTACTCCTACTTCCTTGTCATTAATACACAAAATAAACTAGAAATTTAGTTAAGGGAGAAGAGTTTTGAATCTTATCTCATTATAAATCGTAACTATTAATTTGCTCCATAAATTCTACAACTCTCTTTTTTTCTCTCTCTCAAATAATATTAACTGCACAATTATTACTAATTAAATCTCACGTTGCGCCGTACTATCAGGCATGGACAAACCCTATTACTTTTATGAGAGAAGAAAATTTTCAACATCGCCAATTATTATTACGTGTCTTTAAATTGGATACATATCCATAGACAAACCATATCAGAAAAGGTCAGATCCTGGCCTGCCTTGATCTCTCAAAGTGTACATGAACCTACCCGGCCCATTAGAACTATAGGTTTTCTTTTCGTATCACCATAATTGACTCCAAATCAGCATTTTCCTGGGTTTAGAAATGGAATGAATTAAAAATACTCTTCGGTTGTTAATCTATTTACTCTCATTCCCGCTGATGTATACAATGTTGATGAACAAAATGATTCAGTACTATCACTACTCCTCGTTCATATTATAGCTGAAAGAAATCTCTTGTTTTGATGCAGCTACCGACCCAATTCTACACTGCTTTGGTAAATCCTCTCTCTCTCTCTCTCTCTCTCTCTCTCTCTCTCTCTCTCTCTGTGTTACTATATGCAAGGGCAGAAGTGGGTCACTTGAGACCATTCGTATGCGATTTTTTTTTTTTCTTTCAAATATTGGTATACGTTTTAATTTACTTTCCATGAAATTGAGGCCACAGATACTAAATAATTGCACCAAGGAACTCGCCAAGATTATAACATTTGTCATTTTTCCACATAATGCTTAGGTATTCGGAATAATCCTGGCTCTGCCCTCGGCTATATTAGGAAAACTAGTAGTATTGGCTCTGCTGCAGCTTATTGATTAAAATTTGTGTTATCTTACCATCTTTGACTGCAGCTATACACAGCCACCACAGTAGTATTGGTGTTGCAGTGCATATATTACGATCATCTTCTCCAGTGGTGGAAATTTCCAAACAATGAAGCCAATCTGGTTACACGACATCTCTCTCTCTCTCTCTCTCTCTCTCTCTCTCTCTCTCTCTCATATGCAATGCACTTAGGAAATCAAATATTGACATGGGCTTTGAAAATTTGTTAGGTTAAAGAAGAGTCAACACCTCTGAAATTCAATTCTGTGGATCCGAGCAGAGCTGCAGGAAACTCCCCTGTTCAAGTGCCTCATCAGAGGAAGTTCTACTATACGTAAGTTGCAACCTGGTATGCCATAAATTTCACATCTATAATGAAAAAATTTACACATTTTTATTGAATTCGTAGTTTATAATTTGAAAACAAAATCTAAATTCAAACGCTGGTGACCCTGAATTAGTCATCGTGCACATAAGATTGGTTTAGACATCCGGTTATAAAAAAAAAAAAATCTATTTTAATAAACGAAAAGATCGTCTTAAATCAATGAAATTGAACTTTAAAGTACCGGAACTAATTAAATAAAATTGATACAATTTTCAAATTGGATGGTTGATCAGGTCAGCAAGATCAATGGCCGGAAGCAACACACCGCCATTCAAATCGTACATAAAGCCTAAAAGTGGTCCTTCTGCTCTGGAGGTTAACAGCGATTCATCATCGGAAGACGAAACGGCGCTAGCTCCCTCCAAGAAATACTCTCAGCCTTGGAGAATTCCCCGTTCGGTAATATTTCGTAGTACAAAATACAGAGTTGATTAATTATGAGCACAAGCACTGCCTATATCTCTCTCTCTTGTAATTGTTCAACCAAATTTACCATAAATTGTGTAACATTGTATTGCTCATTAGGTGGGGTATGGAACCTTTCTGGCTACTTCAGCCAACTTGCCTTTCCTAAGCAGGGCCTTGACAGGAGCGTACTTGAAATCATCTGGCAGGAGATTATTGCAGGTACTTCCGCGCTTTACTCTAGAAAATTACTCCATCGTTGGCAAGCATCCCAGCTCTCAAATCATGGGCGGACTCAGGATTTTAGTTAAAACGCCATGTGACCCCTCCAGATTCTGTCTTCTTGTCCCGTGACACAATGGGTGATTGGAATCTCAAAACACATAGTAAATTTTGAGAGTCGCAACAGGGAACTAGGAGTATATTGCGCTAGAGATTATGTGCGTAGTGAATAATCTTGGCCTTCATTTAGATTGCAAATAATATTCTTTTGACAGGAGTATGAATTTGATCAAGAAAACGCATTGGGGGAATGGCTGGGATGGATGATGGCTGCTATATACATGGGCGGCCGAATCCCACAGATTTGGTTGAATGTGAGTTTATATTTTCTCATTTGGGAATGTTTTACGTTCGAAATACATATGTCGCCACGAATGGAGTTTGATTTGTGGTTTTTTTTTCCGAATTGAATTGCATGTATGGTGCTGGATGGCCAGATCAAAAGAGGGAGTGTGGAGGTAAAAAGTCCTTTTTCTTATTCTTCTATGTTGGATTATGAACAATAATAAGTAACTCCCTCCGCATTTTGGGTTTCAAGTAGATGTATTCTTTTGAAAAATTAGAACTTTTGAACGGTGTAAAAAAGTTTGGAAACGTCATTCACGAATGTATGTTATTTTTTTGTTAAAACATTTTAGTGGTGTAAATTTTTTGGATAATTATTTACGGATTTATGTTGTGTTTTGATGCAACTATTGGCATGATTACTGAATTTCCTCATTACCTTTTTCGTATTTTATAGGGAATGAATCCTTTCATGTTCATCCTTGCCCTCATTGCCAATGCCACTTACACTGGAAGGTCTAATCTCTCTCTCTCTCTCTCTCTCTCTCTCTCTCTCTCTCTCTCTCTCTCTCTCATGTAGTATATCTTGAACTGGACCAATGCAGTATCCTAGTGAGGAGCACTGAATGGGAGAAGATAAAAACTAACATGCCTTGGTTGCTGGATGCTGTAGTTTGCGTGGGGCTTGATCTCTTTGTATCCTTTGCTCTTACTATTAATCAATTAGTCATTAACAACAAATTAATCAAAGGGTATTAGTAACTTCTCACTCTTAATTTGTTTCGTTATTCACATGAAATTACAACATTGTCATTTACATGTCGAACTTAATTTTACGCATAAAAGGCACTGTTGTAATTTCAGATGAATGAAAGAAAGGTGAAAATAGTGAAAAGAAGGAGAAGTTTTTGGGTGTCAGCGGGTACCACGTGTCAGCGATCTTAGCTATCAAAATGTGTTTTGGACGGTCCGAATTTGAGAGAGAGAGAGAAAAAAGAGAAGAGAGAGTAAGTGGTGGGTTGAGGGGAGAAAGGAAATAAATCTTGGCCGGCCAAAACACGTTGGAAGAGTTGGGATCGCCAACGGGTACTGCCACGTGATACGCGCTCGGCACCCAAAAACAGATCATCACTTGCTGTAAATTGTTTCACCTTAACAAGCAACAACGCAGATCATCCTTCAATATGTTTACTACAGGTACATCAAGACTAAGAAGGTTCAGTCATATTATGGACAAATCTAATTAAGCTTTTGTGTAACGTATTCTCGACTTTTAAGAATTTTTTCATTTCCCTTTTTTTTCCCCCCTCGGGTACGTATTTGTAGAAGTTTAATAATTTGTAGTATTATCGGTTTATCTGAGCGAATTTTCGAAGAGGAGATCGAACGGCGACAATTATTACGTGATCGAACTATTTGAATGTGCGATTGCAATTGAATTTTCTCTGCTGCTCTTAAAAAGGATTGCACCATTTAGTTGGGGTAAAGTGGGCTTACCACCATCTTCTTCAATGATCTGAATCATCCATTAGTGGAGGCGTAGCCGAGCAAATCACGTATTCTTTTTTGCCTTTCTTTTTCTGAACACAATGAATCGTAGATTCCAAAGAATTCTTTTTGATTGGGCTTTGGTAGCTAATCAATCGAATACCATTTCTCTTGCATTCGATCGAGCAGCTACCGAGATTGGATCAACCTGAATTTGTGTATGGGTTAAGATTGGAATCATATGATGGGTCCACAGGACCAATGGGCCGAAACGTAGTCATAGACCACTCTAAATTATTTGGGTTAGTGGCCGTTGGGCCCACAAAAGGAGAGCAAGAGGACAGTCCAACTCCAAAAACAGGGCCCGTTCTGTAGGCCTGAACAGAAATCTGGCCCAGGCGTCTTGGGGGCCCACGTTTCTAAATTCTACTAAAAGTTGAAGTAAGCCTCTCTTTTTTTAATCTACGAAAGTTAATATTGTTAGAATTTTTAAATTAGCACATTGGAAGTGAAGTCAATTTCTAACCTACTTTCTCATGGCACCTAAGGCACCCCTGATGTTGTTGGGCCGAACACCTCTCGGCAAAATTGAAGTAAAAGCTTGATCTAACAGGAAATACTCTCGCGGAAGAACACAAATCGAAGATTTAAATTGAGTTATAAGTTTTTTTTTCCGTTTTTGGTACTTCGGAATATTTATTTGTAAGTTTATGATTAGCATAGTATTGCATCTAAAAGATTCAAATTGTCCTTTTGAAATAATTGCATAAAGATTTGAGTCTTGTTGATCAGATTAATTATTTAAGTTAAGGGGAGTGATTTTCATAGCCCCCAGCTAAAACATTGCGAAAATGACATTTACCAAAAAAACTATGAGAGTAATGGGGGGGGGGGGGGGGGGGGGGGGCGCGCGCGCCAGCAAAAAGATTTAATCTTTGGAGAAGAGAACAAAGATTAAAAGGATCTCGGGCCGGCAAAATACCACCCGAGAATCAAAGCCAAAAGAAAAAGAAGGCAAGAAGCTAACCGCACCAAAAAACCAAACGAAATGCCAAAAACACCCTAAGGAAAACGTGGGTAGAGATTGTTGTAGTTTATTTAAGGCCACAGATGGACAAATCGCTATATTTTACTAGAGTCTAGTCGGTTTTCTAAATGTTAAGAGACATTCGATCGACCCCATGAAAGTGAGATTAAGAATACTGTCAACAAACCTCGCATGTGTTGATGAAAACAACAAATCATCCGATGTCTCCTTTTTCATTTTGTCTGTTTTTTTCTTTTTCTAATTTTGGAATTTTTGAACCCTCCATTTGTTGGCTGGACTTAATTTTCATGCCTTGGACATCCTAACCTAAAGTGCTGGAGTAGGTTCTAAGCAACAGTTAACTTTGGCCTAACAAAATGTACAAAGCAACCACCTATGGAGAGTAAGGGAAAATGACGGTCAATGACGTGTTTTGATAATTAATACCCACCAAGGACATGCTGATAACATTTTTTAATACTAAAAAATGTCCTTAGCGAATATTAATATCAAAACACGTCTTGGATCGTCATTTTCCCATGAAGTTAACTCTGCCGCGTTGTGATGTGAATAGAAGTTTATATCTCCTTTTTCATTTTGTCTGTTTTTTTCTTTACTTTTTTTTTTTTTTTTTTTAAATTTTTGAACCCTCCATTTGTTGGCTGGACTTAATTTTCATGCCTTGGACATCCTAACATAAAATGCTGGAGTAGTTTCTAAGCAACAGTTAACTCTCGCCTAACAAAATGTACGAAAGCAACCACCTATGGAGAGCAAGGGAAAATAAAAGTCAATGACGTGTTTTGATAATTAATACTCGCCAAAGACACGCTCTTAATATTTGTTAATACTGAAAATGTCCTTAGCAGGTATTAATTATCAAAACACGTCCTGGACCGTCATTTTCCCATCGAGTTAACTCTGCTGCATTGTGATGTGAATAGAAACTTCTCCCATTAGAGAGATAGAGAGAGAGGTGAGCCTGCTGCCTAATCTTGATGAGCTGGCCCAGTGGTCAAGGCTTAGGATCTCAAGATTTGCTCCATATTTAGGTATTAGGTTCGAAACCTCTCTCAGATGCTATCAACTCCTTCGGCACTATTCTATACATAGAAGACGGATCACCAACTCACATGAGAGGGTCCAAACTTTTAATGTAGGCAATATATGGTCCATTGCATACATATAATGAGAAGATTATATGGAAAGGGTGTCACAACTGAATGTTCTCATTTTTTTTTTTTTTTTATCGGTAAAGGAATTTCTTTCATCACAAGGAGAAAAATGAAATTAGAAGATAAGCTAAGAAAAGCATTTATAGAGCTTTGAAGAGTGCACGATACCCTCTTACAACTGCTGCTCACAAAATCTCGACCGAACTCTCCGCTCTCGAAGTTTTGATTTTCCCTAAATGAAAGGGAAAAAACAACAGCAACAGCAACAACAGCTGAATGGTTGGTGGGAACAAATCTTAGTAACACACCTGAAAGCTGCATAGATTGAATGATTATAGGCACCCTTGATATGGCAAGGTCTAAACTGGACTAAACTTGTACTTTCAATGCGTGGCTAAACACCAAAAAAGAATAACAGAATATATTTTTGTCGTTTTAGATGTAAAATATATAAAAGACGAAAAGGTACGTAGAAGCACAAGCATGTACGTAGAGAGAACGTAATGATACTAGATACCACCATGGTGATAGTTCAAGTTGTTGGAGTAGCTAACATAAGGTTGCTCTTCTCCCATCGGTCTTGAGCTGGATACTTGGGAACAAATGATTGGGAGAGATCGAGGTGACCCTAATTTAACTTTCACTCCGGTGGGGATCTGGAGACGTAGCTAGCTCGCAACGTGTGGTGCTGGATCAATACTTCATACCCCGGCCAGGTCAGCTATGACTATAATCCAAACATTCTAGATCGGTTAGGCTTAGGGATGGCAATGGGGCGGATCGGAGTCAGATTTAGCATCCTCCAAACCCGTCCCGATGTTTATCGGATCGGAATCGGAGCCGGGGAAATCGGGGAGGTGTCGGGGTCGGGGGAAAATCGGGTCCCCATTCACCATAATAATTTGACGAATTTTGTTCTTTTTAGAGTGTTTTGAAAAAAAACAAGATATTGATGATTGATGAAAGTTTTAAAAAAAAAATAGAAATAAAAAAACAAGGACATAAATTAATGTTTTATTAATTGGTATATTACTTTTATTATATCAAAACAATGAAATTTATTTAGACATATACATACAAAAATATAAATATCTATAATCGGGTTCGGGGCGGGTTAAAACGGGGTGGGGGAAGCAAATATCATACCCGCCCCAATTGCCTATCGGATCGGAGAATACCCGCTTAGATCGGAGTGGGGAGGTCGGAGGCGGGGACACATCAGAGGTAATTGCCATCCCTAGTTAGGCTCCCCAGTTAAACAAAGGGTCTCTACGCTTGTTCAACAATACTACCGGTTCTTGAACTTGTTTTGCAAAAATCTTTCAAATTAAAGCACTCAAAGCTATCGGCCAAATTCTAATTTCATCGTGAATTAACAAACCTCAATGTATAGTGACGACTTGAAGTCTTGAACACGATCGTCCACTCTCAAATAATGGTCCAAACAGTGGGGTACGTCCCTCTGTGGCAAGGATCATCTGAATATACTATCAAACATATATATGGCTCCAAAAACCATTTGCCGGATTATTAGAGCTGTTTCAATCAAAGTAGAGTCTCCTATATGTCATTATCCTTAATGATGTTGTACTATTTTTATTTAGCGACGGTCAGGAGTGTTTGGACTAACTTACGTGCACCTCAATTAATCACCTTTTTGGTCCGGTCAAGCCATGCCATTCATAAGCCGGGACTAGCTAGGGAATTCACAAGAAATTTCTTTCTTGCTCAATTAATCACCTCTTTGGTCCAGTCAAGGGATACGATATAATTTGAAAAACAATAAATCTATGTACACTTCTATCGATTACTCCCTGACCACTCATCTCTCACATATGTGTATGACCGACACATATGTAAGAGATGAGTGGTCGCAAAGAGATCAGAAGGAGTTTACATAGCATTATTGTTTGAAAAATTAGCTTTTAAATGTCATATATATATATATGGAGGGTTCAAGAGACAACCAAAAAAACATCTAAAAAAATACTCCAAATCTCAATCTCATAGTTTCCGATCAAATTTTTATGATCCGAACCGTTCAATGTGTGCAGAATGTGATTTTAAGGGTGTTCGTGAAAAATTAGCAAAAAATATGACCGGAAAGTGCTTATTTTGTGTAGTTTTTAATTGAACCGTTCATCAAATGTGAGCTAAAAACTGCTCAGATCAAGCCCTTCTTGGTTCTTTTTTTTTTTTTTTTGCTGATTTCTCTCGAGTGCCCCTAAAATCACGTTCTGATCACATTGAGCAATTCAGATCATCAAAATTTGATCAGAAACTATGAAGTATTTTTTTAGGTGTCTAATTAGTTGTTTTCGGAACCGTCCTGTATATATATACACACAATCAGTCTCTCGTAAAGACCACCCTATTTTAATAAAATATGATATGACCACCTCCTCTATTTCTTGAGAGTCGATCTTTTACCGTGGATTTGTTGATGAAATGGGAATTTGTTCATTTGTAAGGAACAATCACACTTCTTTTTTCTTTTCTTTTATATAATAATAATAATAATAACCACAAGCTTGTTGCGAATGGTCATTTTTAAATTGTCTTATTATATTTTTCCATATATTAGCTAAGAAACTGGATCCTCTTCGGTCCTTAAGTTGGACAGAACTATCCAAATCTAGACCGTCCATCACTAAAATTAAAGGTTCAAATTTGCTCAAAGGCTCTTACTTATTATTTGTTATACATATGTATGGTCCATATGAAAACTGTCTCGTCAAATTCAAAACCTGAATCAAAACCAATTAATTAAAACTAAAGTTTCTATTTCTAACTGCTTTTGAACACCGATTGAAGGGAAGTCGGTGAGTACAGTACCATATGCATAACCACATAATTATATGTGACAAGTACTAGCCTAGAACGTACCAAATGGCATAAATGAAAGGGGCCTAAAAGAATGATGCCCATAAACTACGGGCAAGGGTTGGTTGAGTTATGGATCATTTGTGGGTCTTTTTGGGGCTCGGAACCGTTTACTTTTTAGTTATCGTTGAGAACATTAATTACACTAAAAATTAATTTGATCGGACATCGTTTGATATGATATTGAAATGCCCATTTTTAATAGTATAAAAATAGCTATTGTGTCAGCCAGTTTGTACGCAACTTGATTAATTTTGAAGAATCAATCTCACCGTATGAAGGATCCCTACTTTTAAGGAGTAAAAACGCTCCTAATCAAATATACCGTACAAAACGCCTTTTAATTGCTAAAATGTCAATCAAGCCCCATCAGCTCCACTCCAAACGCCAATTATCTTTTCAGTTTTTACATTCCTCTGCATCATTGTTAGAATTTTTTTTTTCCTTTTTTTTTTTGATTTCACGATAGTGATAAAATCCATATAGGAGGCGATGAAAAAGTTTGCATCTCCTTAAAAATCAGTTTGATAAGATATCAATAAGTAGTATCTGAACATGTCATAGTTCGTTTAGTAAAATAAATAGCTGATGTCTAAGACAATATTTGCCTTCCAGTATTGTATGATCACTCTTGGTCGATCGGGCAATTCAAAGTACTGACCGAGAGCAAGACATTCAAGGTCGAATGTTGGACACATCATCTTAATTTAATTTAGATTCACACACGTTTGATACACGTGATCTCGTTCATTTGTGTTTGAATTTGTGTCCGATTTGCATTCAAATTTACGTCCCAAAGCATTATTATTGCGGGGAGAAGCTGCATGCAGTGTCGGTGACCACACCTCCTTCCCTCGGCCTTCCTCCACACACCCACGTCACAGGCCACCGACAGGAAATCTCTCTGGTCACCTCCTTCCCCCGGCCTTCCTCCACACCCACGTCACTAACCACCGACAGGAAATCTCTCTCTCTCTCTCTCTCTCTCTCTCTCTCTCTCTCTCTCTCTCTCTCTCTCTCTGAGTTGTTTTCGATTATCTAAAAGTTGGCAAATAATTAATGCATGGTTTGCTAAAACCAGAAAAAGGAATTCTTTTGACAGGTCTTCTCATAGACTTTAAATCAATCCATATGTAGCTAAAACGCGTCTAATAAATTCGATATTGCTGCGACCTTTTCTAGTATTTTTTCAATATAATAATTAGAAGATGTGTTATTACTATTTACTTGTATTAAATAGAAAAAGGTAGTGATTTTGCTACACCATTTTTTGATAATGCCACACCCTGCAAGTGTATTTTTGTACCCTGAAAGTGTATTTTTTGGTGCAAAAATACACTTGCAGGGTGTGACATTATCAAAAAAGGGTATGGTAATATCATTTCTCAAAAAAAAAAAATCATTTCAATATAATTAGAAGATGTGCTATACTCAAACGCAAGGGTCTTGTAGCCCAAGTGGTCATATGGATGGGGCCTAAGGGCTCATGAAAGAGGTCTCAGGTTTGATGATCACCCGATGGAGCAACATCTAGTGTTGTAACTAATCGCTATCACAATGTTAGATGCAAATATACAAAACTGTCCTTTGGATTAAGCATGAATTTCACAGTGTCAATGGACGTACACCATAGGTACTCATTTAGAATCGCGACGGCTCACATGTCGTAATCAACGTACGTAGCAAAAAAGCATGTTGTACTTTTATGTTTCCGGTGAAATTGCTCCTGGTATGTCCATCAATTTGGATGAAAATCAAATGAACGGCCAACGAATGGCAAAAAACTAAATTGATGATTCAAAACGTATGATTTTTTATGAACAATTTATCTCAATAGAGGTTAATTAGTCACGTATAATTTAAAAGATGTGTGCATCTTTTAATTACTCTATTAGCTAGATACAATTTCTAAAGTGGTCGCACCGTGTATATCTTGAGCATATTTGAGAGAAGTGTGAGAAGATAAAGTGAGAGCGCAAGATATTTTTAAGGTTTACACCCCTAAGGTCATACTGTACTACTCACTCGATCTGTACCAAAATAATAATCCACATTTTACTATTTAGACCTTTTAAAAAATAACTGTGTTTTTAAATTTAAGATATTTTGGTATACAATAGGAATATTGTATGCTAAATTTCATTTAGTTTTTTTTGTGCAGTGATTTTCAAATTATATACTAACACATTAGTACAAAATTAAAAGCTATAAACGATTTTTTTAAAATTGTAAATAGTGAAATGTAGTCAATAAATGGACTGATGGAGGAAGTAAAATTCATTATGGCCCACTACAATCGGAAAACATGGTCCAATGATAAAACGAAAAGTCGTGAAAGCAGTACACAGAATACCTCCACTCTTACACGTGGACTATTGCACTACACACAAAAGAAGAAGAATAGCCCAATCAAAGCGTCAAAAGGGTGAATTTGAAATTTTGAATAGCCAATCAAATAGTAAGCGCCAATTTCTAAAATTTGATAGAGATGTTACATACACTACACCACACCACACCAAATCACAACACCATCCATTATATTTTTTATGGGGATCACCCTGGATCTCACAAAAATACATAAAAATGCCCATAAATTTTAAAATAGTATTTTATGAGGTCGTGTATAAAATCAACTTTAACGGATATAGAGAAGTATTATTTCTTGATTCGTAGAGGCAAAATTGTTCAACTGCGCAGTTTCGCCCCTACGAGTGCAGAAATAATACTACCCGGTATTTGTTGAAATTGATTTTTTGTAGGACCCCATAAGACATTATTTTAAAATTTATAGGCAGATAAGGTTCTAGGTGGATAAAGAAGAATAGTGGATAAGAGGTGGATATGTTATAATGAGGATTAGTGTTGGCTAAGAAGAAATTTGTTTGGTAGTCGAAATAAATGGATAAGAGTCAAGCTCTGTTCCTCTTTCTCAAATAAGGACTTATTTTCAAGCTTGCAAATAATAGACTTACATAAATAATTTTTTAATTTTTTGGCAGGGTTTGATAGATCGCAATGAAATTTATCAAACAAAATCCATATTATGTATTTTTTGATTTCGATAAGCCTACTATTTTTATGCTTGAAAATTGCAAATAAATACTTATTTTTTAAGGACCAAAAGCGGAACGGGTCCTGAGTGGATCAAGAAATAGTGTGAAAATTTACTTAATAGTCCCTTGTAGTTAGAGTACAAAAAGAGTTTGAACAGATTTGAGGGGCAAAAGATTCATTATGCCTACCCGGATAAGCTTATCCTAGGGGGTGGGGTGGGGTAAGCTAAGAACCATATAGGGATCCTAGCAATCCGGGTGGGATAAGTAATTCGGGTGCAAAATAAAAACCAAACACCAAATTTGGATGGGTCCAGATTAGCTTATCCCTCTCAAGCTCTTATCCTCCCCATTCCTTCTCCACTTGACAAACAGGCTGTCAGGGTTTTCACCACCTTTACAAGGTAGCGGGAGGAGAGAGTTTTTCCTTTGATGAGTGTTTCATTTTCTCCACAATTATGGTTTTTCTCGCTTTCAATAACCCCTCATTTTCATTAATAATTTTCTCTCTCGATTTTTGATATGAGAGTTTCTTTGTGTTATCCCATGTTTCCCTTTCCCTCGGCATCTCCTATCCATTTAAATTCGAACAATGGTGGTGGTGATGGTTTTCTAATATAGGAAGAAGGCAGTGGTGGTGGTGGTGATGCATATTTTTAACACCATACATGGAAAGATATAGATAATTGAAAATGGTACGCAAAATCGTGATGAACATTTAAGAAAGGACGGATAGAGTAATTCGTTTCACTTTCGTATTGTTCAAAGTTCAAACCCTGATTTTTGGCTTTTAAAATTTTTACTTTAAGGATTGTTCCTTTTTCTAAAAGAAAAATCTAATCAGCTGGCAAGCTAGTAGCTTTCTAGCCACTTCTCTTGTACCCAAACAGTACTTGCATGCTTTCTACAGTTTCTACTTATACTCCAAGTTGAGTTTTATTACTCTACTTTCGAATTCATTTCACGAAAGCAACCAAAAAAAAAAATTTCAACTAACAATTTCTCATACTAAGAGGTGTTCCGGTGGTGAAAAATTTATAGATTTTTATTTGTGATTGAGAAATTGTTAGGTGTTTCTGGTAGTGGATAAGTTGTTGAGAAATGTCAAACATTTTCGGTAGTGAATAAGTTGTTGATGGGTTTGTAAGTAGAGTTACTGTAGCAAAAAAATTCTTGTTGATACCTTTTTTGTTAGTGGAAACGAGATAGTAACATGCTGAAACTTTTTTGTTAGTAGAAACGAGATGGTAAAATGTGTTAAATTTTTAGTGTTTTTTTGTTAATGGAAACGGGGTCTCAAATATTTTGTGAAAAATTTGTCAATCTTTGGAAAACAATAATTGTCCACCAAACAATGCAACATAAAAAAAGCAACAAAATCAGAGTTTGTGGTCGAGAAAATTCTCCCTAACATATGAAAACAATACGTAATAATTTCTTTGAACAACAAAAAATAAATTTTATTAATCAATTGCAAATTAAAGTTGTACAAAGATAAAAACTGGACAAGAGCAAAAAACATCACAGCAAGAAAATGACATCCCAACGATGTTGACACCGTATTTTCTCAACAATCATCTGACACCCACGACCGAAAGATTACAGGGTTGGCAATGAAAACAATACTATTGATAAACACAGAAACTTATAGTCCAAATATTTTGATCAAGTTATGAAACTAGTTAAGATATGAAACTATATGAGATATTTCACGGTAACTACTTTTTCTTCGGTAACGAATCCATGCTTACTAAATGAAAAATATTCGCAAAAATACCAAATACCGAAAAAAATTTTTTTTCATCCGTCGAAGTAATTTACAGAGTAAAAAAACTCCTGTTTTTTTTAGTCATCTTCCTAATCAACAGTATATTAGTAACTGTTATCATCATCCACAAAATCTATACACTTCACACCTTTTTATATATTTGTCTTCGGCCACAGATTCAGATACAGTTGTGTTCTGTATCGTGTGCCTGGATTCACATACAATTGTGTTGGGCATTTGTGCACTTGGATTCCGCACCGACACATCCAAGTAAAACTTACATACATCTAACGGCTCTAGACACAGTAAGTATCTGAATCTGTGTCCAAACATCTCGGACCTCACCATTTTTGCTTCATCATTTGCCCTCACCCAATTCAATTCGAATTCCAATTCCATCAAGATTCGAACGAATATGGAGTTTTCAACAGATCATAAGGTGCCCACAGAGCATCCAACGGGCACGGCCGGTTCGAGTCCAGCCTCACCCACGGCTTCCCTTTCCCGCTCCAATGCAAAAGGCTAACCGGACCGGGATGCAAATCCCTGCAAAGCCCACGAAAGTTATCCCCTCCCAACCCGTGCTGGTTCCACCGGTGGTCCACCGGCGCTATGTTTCCGGCGAACACCAGCAAGAACGGCGGCAGCGAACCCAGCTCGTAAATCCTCATCCTCTTCTGAAGCTCCATCCATTCCTCGATCTCCGTCGTGTAACCGCCGTCGCGCCACCGCGCGAGGTCGATCACCATTACTCCGGTGTTGAAGTAACATGCCTTGCGGTTGGCGAATCTGACTGAGAGAGATGGGTTGGACCAGAATGTGGGGGTGAAGTAGGCGGTGAAATTCGCGTCGCAGTATTCCGGCGCGGCGAGGACGGCTGCGCCGGGGAGTGGGGTGGCGGCGAGGTGGGCGATGTCGTCGACGAGGACAAGGTCGGAGTCGAGGTAGACGACCTTGCGGACGCATGTGGGGAGGAGGGCCGGGAGGTAGGAACGGGCGTAGTTTAACGGGCAGTCGAGGGCGGAGCGGATGGAGGTGGAGATGAGACCTGCGGCTGCGGAATCATCGAAGGGGTAGATTTGGAATTTCAGGTAGGGGAAGGAGGAGGAGATGATGGCTCGTGGGTGGGATGCGGTGGTCGAGGCGGCGGCGGAGGCAGAGACGACAAAGTGGAAGATTATGTTTTGGGGGCAGGAGGAGTGTTGGAGGACCGAGAGGATCGCCGCCATCGAGCCGCGGAGGTAGGCGGCGTCGAGCGTCATTGCCACATGAACCGCCTTTTCGGAGCAAATAATAGTAGAATTCTTTTCATTTTCCTCGATACCAATGACGTTAGTATTGCCGTCGGTTAGAGAGGGGCAGGTTGGGGAGTTGTAGAATTCAGGGGCTTCTCTAAATTGAGGAGGGAGATAGGTTTCTGAATTTAGAATTGAAGTGGTGGTGGCAGCGGCGACGACGACGGTGATGGTGGTAGTGAAGGAGGAAACAAAGAGGGAGAGGAGGAGGAGGAATTGGAGGAGTACTTGTTTAAGCATCATCCCATGTGGGGGTGGTGTAAGAATTGGTAGTGGGAGAAAAGGGTATGTTGGGTTTTAAATAGGGAGCCAGGTTGGTCCATTGGGTTGGAAGCATAAAAGGCTACCAATAATTTTGCAAACACAAAAATTGATTACAAAATAAATATGGAAAATAATTTCCTCCATATGGGTCTCATAATGAGTCCAAAGACTCTGAGCATGTGTTTAGAACCTTTTTTACTTTATAGATTTCGACGCGTAAAATAGTTTCGGAAAAAATCAATTTATCAGACATGGATATTTGAGTGATCGACCCAAGTTAGTCTGAGGTGTGGTTTGGAAATTGTACTTGTGGTACATTTATTAGAGGCAAACGTGATCCATTTATTGATCATCGATATCCGAATGACTTGATTTTTTGTAGAACTCGTCTAGGCATTGAGATCTACAAAATTAACGCTTTGAATCACATTTTTTACCTGAAGAGGAGACCTATATGGAGGGCGCGTTAGTTTGTTGTGACCCAAGGCACATTCGGGATGTCTCCTTAGTTTTGATAGTTTCATATCAGAAATGGCAATTGGCTCGTAACGGTTTACGAACATTCACCGTCGTGTAGACAATCGCTTCTGTTGTAGTTGAGTGTGCTTTAGTAGTATTTCTGGGATTGTTTACGGAGTTAATAGGTTGAGTCAGGTGCATGCCCATCTGTGTTTTTCAGTATATTGTGTCTCTATAATTCGATCATTTGATCTTCTTTAATTTATACTACTATCAATGACAACGATGTTCTTTAAAAAAATGAATTTTCAGAATGTCAAAACAGAGTACGTAAAATCCAAATTATTACCTATGGTACTTCTAAGATACGAATTTAAAGTATGGTAATAAAGCAAGGGGATTGTGCATAGTCTCCTTAGCTGGTTGGCCAGGCTGCAGATCTTCAGAGACAAAGAGGTGGTTATAAGTCAACAAAATTCAGAGACAAGTTTTGTTGGATTCATCATTAATCATACTTTATTTTTCTTAAGACCCACCCATCTTGTTCTAGTAGCCTTTTTATTTGCTGGGACCCCCTTAAACTTTTCCTTTCCTTTTTTTTTCGGCAGATGTGTCTGGGCCAGTTTGTGTGAATTTCAATCAATCATCTCTCCCGTTCAGTTAAATGCAGTTAGACCTTCCACTCTAAGACTAAAAAATAAATAAGAAATTACTCTCTTACGGTCTGATCTTAAGAATCGAATTTTAGTCAATTGTGTAGTGAATAAACCTCTCAACCAACCCGACTACCCTTGGGCCGGGGTGCACAGGTTTTCAAATTATGTAGAGGAGAAACCGAATTGCATGGGGATTAAAGCAGTGTCGTGACATTAAAGTGGTTTGCTTTGTCTTTTGCGGCACTGGCTTTTGTACAAACTCATTAAGAGGCATGTGAAATTATGAA
Source organism: Rhododendron mucronatum var. ripense (assembly GCA_019656295.1). Lineage (NCBI taxonomy): Eukaryota > Viridiplantae > Streptophyta > Magnoliopsida > Ericales > Ericaceae > Rhododendron > Rhododendron mucronatum. Next base: position 1,168,405 of record BPLT01000116.1, on the reverse strand, counting down.
TTTGGAATGAGTAGATTTTGATTTTAATGATCAAATGGGATATCTCCTCCCTACACTGTTCTGTCCAGGTTGTTTTCGGGCCCCTTCTTGGGTCTTCTTCGGTGATTGGGCTCGTTGATATTTTAAATATTGTCGAGAACATTAAGCACATAAGAAATCATGTTAACTGGATATCGTTTGAAGGGACGGGAGAGGATCCCAACCCTAAAAATAAATTAGTGCACAAATTTTGGAATAATATTGCTCCGTAAATGATTTTAAATCAAATTGGTATCGACTTTTACAAATTTAGAAATTCAAGGGGGATCATAAATGACTCATGTATACACACAGTTTCCTTCCCCTTTTTTTTGGGTAAATCAGTTTCCTTCCCCTTTAATCCACCAAGTCCAGCTGTATTGGATCATTTTGTCAACGGGGTACGAGAAGTGATAATTAACCTAACAAAATATTTATCAACCCGAAATTAGAAAAGTGAGGATTAATTAACCTAGCAAAGTTTTTAAAATTACTGTAAATTAGTCAGCGGTCTAAAAAAAGGTGGGTAGCTTTAGTTTTCTGTCGACCGAATTAAGAAATCCTAAAAGTCAAGAAATTTACCACACTCGTTTTTTCTAATATAGACAGATTAGGGCACACATGATAAGTGTTGGACAGAGCCGGCCTTGAGTTAATGGCACAAGAGGCGGCCCCCTTAGCCCCCTAAAAAGGTGTAAAAATTAGGTTCCAACTATATATTTTTTGTACCCAACGTATAAGTTTCAAATAAATTTTAATGACCCAAAAAAACATTGGAGCCCCTTCTTTGGAATTTGCCAAAAGGCCCCCAAAACATCATGGCCGGCCCGGTATAAGGCGATGAATGAGCGAATAGTGGATTATTAAGATTCAATTTTAAAACTTAAAGAGCTATGTTCAAACGTAATTTTTCATCATGCAACTCCATCTCCCATATTAAGCTCGAGACAATCACAAGTCGATTTCAAGTAATTTGAATATTTTGAACATGAAAAACTAAATGAGCCGAATCGTAACTTGTTCGAACGTGCTTTGAAATTTAAAGGAGTTTTAAAAAAATGTTCAAGCTTTGTTTAGTTATGTGAGAGATCAATATCAAAACGACTTTAGCAAGCACACAAACTCAAACTCGAGTAGCTAGCTTCATCCGTTTGTTAGCCCTAACCCCGAGACATGAATGGGGAATTTAATTAGTCAAACGTATGATTAATTGTTTAATGCTTTTCTCTCTCCGGCCGTCTCTCAATGTTGACATATCAAACTCAATGAAAATAACACCAGAGCAACCAAACCAAAGAACCTTCAAAGACCCGAAAAGTGTAAAAAGACATTAATTCATGCTTACTAATCATGAAAACTCATTTCTAGCTTCAACCAGAATATGAAACAATACACACACAAAAAAAACAAAAAAAGGTTATTGAAGAAAACTTTATACGGAGAAACCTACATATAAATGGGAAAAAAAATCAAAGGAAACTTTAATTATACATGCAGAACAAATCAAATCAATCTCAATAACGTAAATAAAACACATGTTACATGCATCGATCTGAGATAGAACTTGAGCGTAGACAACACTCAAGAATATCCCTAGTGTGACTTTACAAGTACAATTCTCATTTATAAGACAGTCAATCATTCATTTTACCCGAATGTAGGATCATCGTCATCCTAGGGTTCGGACATTGTCAATCTATTAGTTTGAGAGCTCTAGCTAGTCGATCAATCCAAAAACTAATTAAGATATTGTCAGAAGAACAATATTCTTATTAGTACGGCGACGATGTAACTTCTTCATTTTGACATAATATAACACAACGGACATTTGTGCGTCTAAAGAAACTTTGGATCGACGTCGGGGGGGGGGGGGGGGGGGGGGGGGGGGGGGGAGGGAAACATTGATGGCTTCTAGTTACTATATAATCATGTAGGTAGCTGGAGGAGGAAAGTTCCGTGTAGAGAGCACCAAAATCAATGCACCTAAGAAATCTAGCATACCCATATGATTGTTTTCAATGCACCATGGGATAGATTATCTGTACTAGAAAATGCGCATGGATTACTCCCACTGTTTTCTCTCTCCTCAAACCATCACTGTGCCATGCCGTACATTCTGTCATGCTTACAGCATTCATGAGAGAGAGAGAGAGTGGGAGAGCGAGAGAGATTTTCAACTTTTGTTCGAAATCGGGATACAGGCCAGCAACCGTGGATTTGATTGGTTCATTAATGAGCTCGATCGACCGAGTTCATGGAATAACTTCGACTAGTGTACGGGATCGTGGTTAATTTTATGCGACGGCTAGGCCTGTCGGACCGCGATGAGCCGGGTATGAGACGTGATTAAGGTTCCGTTCAGTTAAATAAGCCAACTGACTTATTTTTTATTCTTATTCAATTTTTTTTGTATTTGTTAGTTTTTCGTCAATTTTTCAGGGATTATTGCATCGTCATGACAAGAGAAATCTAAAAAATAAAAAATTACGATCGAAACCTCATTTTTTTGAATAAAGATAAAAATAAGCCAATAAGTCAATTTTTTCATCTTTATACAAAAAAATTGGATTTCGATCATAATTTTTAACTTTTTAAATTTCTATCGTCATGACGATGCAATAATCTTCAAAAAATTAATAAATACAAAAAAAATTTGATTAAAAATAAAAAAAATCATTTTACTTATTTAGTCAAACGGGACCTAACGAATAACTTGATATTGAGATAGTATTCTTTTGAATTGATTCAGTTTGACGTACATGACTACTGAATCCTCTCTTATCGACACTTCCTATTCTTTTACTCTCATCACATCCTTCCTTTTGAAAATAGTGTAAATTTCTTTCTCTTTTTTTAAATGGTCACCGACGGATGGGCCATGCAACAACCCAAATGGACTGGGCCACAAGGGTGGTAAAAGTCGAGAAATTTCCGGGGCAGATAGGGTACGGTTGACGTAGTACTTGTGTAGCACATTCGAGTCGTCTAAAAATGCAACCGATAGCTCAGATTGAAAGGTGCCGAACGAATTTAAAAAATAAAGAAGAAAAGAAAAGGAGTGTTTCAACCGAGCAGTCAATCACATTGTTTGGACAGCTCGAATGTATTACACAGATACCACGTGGTATCCGATTTGCAACCAAAAAAATTTCGGTAAAAGTCGGCAACCCCCACCGCAAGGTCTAATCTCCCTCTTTTTTACAGCTTTTCTTTTTTCTAAATAAACCGTCATACTTCCCCGGTTTCATTTCATTTTGTATGAAGAGAACCCAATTTTTTTTAACGATATATTGGCAATAAATACATGTTCTATGACTTTTCGCTGGAAGTAACTGAATTCTTAGCGGAAAAAATTTTAAAGCAGGTCCGCACCATTGATTTTCAGATTTATACTGTTTCCTCCGGTCCAAAGCTCGGGAAAGGATCCGATCCCTGTGTCGAATAATTTTGTCCAGCTGGTCAGCAGTAGTCTAAAGTCCAGCACTATTGGATAAGTCCGTACAGCTTGGGTTTTCAGTACGCGGTTGTCCGTGCAAGGATGGTCAAATTGTGTAGAAAATTAATGCAACGACCAGAATTTAATGCAGGCTATGGACCTCAGCCTACCAAAGATGACTTTCTCCGAACTCTTTTCAAACGTAATAAATAGGGATACCCCAGTCCGGATCAGGATGTTGGCGAGGATCTTTGTAGAGCATTGTCGAGCGGTCGTTTATGTCAGCATGGATGGTTCGGATTAAATATGAACACATGCAAATTTATACCGTCTATTACTCGAGTAAGATTTGAAAGGTCGGTTGCCAAGATGAACGACCGAGTTGGTCACTTTGCACCTGCTCTACTGGTAGATGCTTGGCAACTTCCCACATTCCCCAGTCGGACTCCAGATGTAATCATTTTTAGGCTGCCAGCCTTGTGTCATGACTTTCTTTTTCTTCTGATTGTACAATCGTCATGACTTTCAATCCGCCACAAGATGGGATTGGGGGAGTTGTTGTCCCTTGAAGGGACAGCAGCTAGCTGTCTCAGCCGATGGGGCTCCGCTCTGATCTTACTCTGATAATTAAAAATATTCACTTCGTAGAATTTGTCAAGTTGAACAAATATGCAAAAAAACAGTTTGATCGGATATCATTAAGTACTTGATCGGAACACATATATCAATAATGGGTTCTAGTAGATTTAATCCAGTATTTTGGATCCATTCTTCTCAAGACAAAAAGGTTTCGATTAGGCACTTAATGATATCCGATCGAACTAATTTTTTACATAATTGTTCAACTCGACGAGCTCTACGAAGTGAACGTTTCCGATCATTGAAGCGAAACCTGAGCATAGCCCCCTTCACCGAGACAGCAGACTAAGGGACAACAACTCCCCCAACTCCTACAAGATGGTCGTTTATTTATTTCGTCCAATTCTTTTGTTTTTGGAACATGTGAGAAATGCATTAATAAATATGAGAATTACAAGTTACCGTATTCAACTAATACAACTGTTACAAAGATCTTTCGTCCAATTCTTTTGTTTTTGGAACATGTGAGAAATGCATTAATAAATATGAGAATTACAAGTTACCGTATTCAACTAATACAACTGTTACAAAGATCTATTACAATTCTTTTATTATGTCATATTATCGTATTTGAATCGGAAACCGGACATAATGGTAGGAATATTTCCTCCGACTTTATCGGCCCCTACAACATCTCCTTTGAGAGTGAAATTTCATCGCTGGAATTTTCCCATTACTACTTTTGGCTTTTTCGCCAAAGATCTTACCATTTTCGAAGGACATTTCTACGTCCATTCACGAGTTCTTATGTGTCTCATGCCTATTGGAATTGTGTCCAAATTCATACCCAAAGTAAGCTAGTAAAACATGCAAACATCCTTTTTTGCGTCCATGGGTGAATCTTGTGCTTTTAAGTGTTAGATTTCTTGAAAGATTTCAATCTAAAATTAATTGTCAATAGGTGGTGTAAGAGCATCCACAATGGGAATAATCAAAACCAATAACCAAAATGTGTCACGTCAGCATTTGATTATCTATTTAATTTATAATCAAACTTAACAACTTCTACCTCTACATTGGTTATTTTAGCACCCTGAACAAAACAAACCCCCATAATACACAATGCACATATGTCTAATCGCAAACGAGTTCCAATCACGCACCCGACCACACCAAATTATTTGTCTCGATGAGACGATTCCAATGTGAGGTGTTTTTGAATTATTGAGTTTTGAGTTTAGTTATTGAGTTTGGTTATTGAATTTTGATTATTGGTAAAAGTTGTTAAGTTTGATTATGGAATGAGTAAAATTTGGTTATTTACTAAAAGACTTGTAACTTTGCTTATTACAATGTAGGGTATTTTTTTAGCATTGCTGTTAAGTTTGCTTATTCACAATCATTTGTTTATTACAATGCGGATACTCTAACATCTAGATTATATTAACTAAGCTTGGGTGGCTTAGATGAGCGACGTAGGACAAAGTTTAACACTCCCCCTCACCTGTAGCCCAGATGCACGTGAAGGTGCGAATTGAGCTAATCAGGAGAGATTTGCTTCAAGTGACAAAGACTTAACCACGAGAGGTGAGGCCACCCAAGACTTAGCTCTGATACCATGTTAGATTTGTTGAGCTGACCAGGAGATTTGCTTCGGAGATTTAGGCCCTGTGGATATTCGCCTCCTAGCGGGCAGCCTGAGCCTCACTACCGTCCGTTGGGCATTTAGTTACTTTGTCAATCTTCTTCACACTTTTCCGGTTGCCTGCACCCACCATGCCTCTTCACCACCAGCACTCGGGCTTTTCGATTACTGACTTCTTTGTTTTTTGGTTTTACTTAGTTTCTCTTGGTTTTCTCCTTGGCTGTTCGCATGACTCCTGGCTTTTGGCTCTCCTAACTCTTTCTCTCTCTTAGCTGATCCTGATTTCTCTGGACTTTTCAAACTCAAGTTGGTAGATCTACTTGAGTTTGAGGGGGGAATGTTAGAATAATGAAAATATTGTGATTGATTATAGTTTTTTAGAATTGATTAGGATCAATGATATGATTACCTTTCTACAGTATAGGATTTGATTTTATTTCTATAGTTTAGCATTTCACTCTTGTATAAATACAAGACCCTATATACATGTTACTATTGAAGTCAATAAAATATCTCTTCTTATATTTAACAGAGAGAGAGAGAGAGAGAGAGAGATTAGTTTGAGTGGCTATAGTATATAAACCAATTGGCAGACTTTACATTGCCCACAATTCAAATTTTCATATTGAGCAGAATATAATGAAGATCAATTAAAATTGGTGACTACACTGACCCCTATAATTATCCGAAACAAGTTTGGCCTTTGCATTAAATCCTAATAATGGATTTAGTTTGCGTTAAATCCTATTTCACGCTAACATTTGTGTTCGGTATTTTTTTTTTTAAAAAAAAAAACTTACTTTCGTTGTTTTTGTTTTGCTCTTCATCGTAATTTTTTGGATTAAATGTTTTTCTTGAAAAGAGCAATCCGAAAAGTAAACAAATGTGGATCAAAGTTGAAAGATGACACTATGGGGGGAAAAAAATACTGCTTGTTTGGTATTTTTCATCTTTAGTGAACTTTTTTTTTTTTGCTTTTCGTCATAACTTTGTATTTTTTAGACTTCTCTGGTTGAGACGAGTGATTCGTCCAAAAAAAAAAATTGAACTCGACATGTATAATTTTAAAAAAGACGAACAAGAATACCAGAAAATATAAGAGAACGTGAACTCAAGTGGAAAAAATTCAGCCCAAATCTATTCAAACTCATCATGGACTTACCCAGCCCAAACTCATCATGGACTTACACCAGCCTAACAACCTCATTGTAGTGGGCCTTTAGATTGGACTCTTACAAGATAAGCCCACACTTTTTGGGCTTAAATTTTTTAACCACAAGAAGCGGACCCTTTGCCTGGCGCGGAAAATCTTGTCCTCAATCATATACCCAAAGGAGGAAATATCTGTTAGGGATCGGACAAATTCGAGTCGTTACTACAAAATACAGTAAATAAGAAAAACCGAGTCGCAGAAATGTGTGGTGTTGCCGGGTGGTGTCCAACAAATTTTCATCAGAGAGAGCGGAATTCGTATGCGCTTGGGCGCAAATCTGATGCGCGCGCTGCGTTTGAGAAAGTGATCTCCAATTTTTTTTTTGTGCGGAAACAGGAAAGTCGCATAGAACATGTAAGACCAAAGGAGAAAAATAATAAACCCTTAAAAGGCGTGACAATATTATATATGGACAATCATTCCTAAACAACCGGTAAAAAAATCAGCTATAGCAGCAAAATTTAACTTACCTGGAAACTAATAAAGCTAAAAGAACAACTACGCTTCCACCACAAGGGTTGACCCGATAGTTAAGACTTAAGACTTTCGAATTTATTCCTTGCTAACATCTCATGTTTAAACCCTTACAGTTTTTTTTTTTTTTTTTAATCCACTCAAAACCTCCCAAATGGGAAAAATTCTTTAGTGCCAGCTGGGTACCGGCCAGCTGGTGCCGAGCACCGATCTCGGCCGTCCAATGAAATTTTGGTCGGCTCAGATCTGTTCAGCTGATTTTAAAGTGTGAAATGACTAAAATACCCCTCAACAGCCGAACAGATCTAAGCCTTCCAAAACTTCATTGGACGGCGGAGATGGTGCTCGGCACCAGCTGGCCGGTGCCCAGCTGACACTGAAGAATTTCTCCCCAAATGGTTTCAATTCCTTTGGAACCAATCCAAAAGTAAATTGGGCCCACGATTAGTCGAGATATCCATAAATGGACCCAAATACATGTCATAACAATTATAGTACCGATAATAGACAGCTTTATGTGTTCTTTTCCTTCAGGTTTTAGCCAATTAAAATATCCACGCACTTTAATCTATGACAGATATTTAGATATTTTTTAAGTCGGCAATGTGATATATAATTTTTCAGTCGGCAGTTGATTCCGCCAACGCCACGCGAAATTCTAGTATGCTATGATTGCACAATTTCCACCCGGGATAGATCATTGTTAGTACTACCATTTTAATACTCAAGGTCAAACGAGATTATTGTATATTTAACTTTACTCAATTTGCCAAACCAATCGTAGATTAAGGTACTAATTTTATGGTTTATATCGTTGGTAGCCTAAGACCGATAAAAAATAAAAATAAAAAATTACTCTCTCCGTACCAATTTAAATGCTTTCTATTGGAGAACGTGTAACTTTAATCTCAAAGAATAAAGTACTTTTGGAAATAGGTACAAAATTACGTAGGTCCCATATAAAATGGGACAGAGGGAGTAATTATTTAGCATTCCCAAAGTATTATGTCTTGTTACTTTTATAGTATTCACAACCATTTATGTAGCAATAAATTATACGGCCGAAACATTATCATTCATTTTTGCTACATAATTAAGAAATAAGAATTGAACCGCACTGTATGATTACTATCTTTTATTTGCAAAAAGTATATTGTATCATACCACGTGATACTCGGGCCACCCAACAATTGGCCGATAAAGGTTGATCCGACCGTTCATCTCGACACGAATGGCTCGGATTGATTCTAAACGCATGCAAATCTGGATTGTTTATTGTTCAGTTAAGTTCTGAGCCATCAATTATTGAGATAAACGACCAGGTTAGCCGCTCTACAGGAATATGCTTGGCAGTATCTCGCCCATCCACCGAGAAGCCATGCGGTGGGGTTTTGGGAAGGTCCATCTCGAGACTAGGGGGTGTTCCACTTTTGTAAAAAAAGAAATTTTTTGAAGGAGGCAATTTCAAATTCAAAAATTATGTGTTTACGTAAATAATGTTCCTGTCAATATGGATCTTATTTGATAGATCTCATTAAGATCTTTTAAAAGGTGTAAAAAAAATTGAAAAAATATTTTTTACTTTCATTATATTTAAATTTAAAATTATTTTCGTTTGAAAAAAAGGTACTCTCCTAAATAGTGGAACACCATTTGAAAAGGCAAATTCTAAAGGGTGCCCCTGGGGCACACCTTAGGCACAAGTTTAGGTACATTTTTTTTTGAACGGCGAAAAATTTATTAAAACGGGGATAAGGGAGGAGGATCCAACCAAAGGTTGAAAAGAGTACATGGCAAGGGACAAAGCCCTAACACCTAAGGTCTATGCAGTTACAATCAATAAACAAATTGCAGGAGCCCAAACTACAACCCAGATATACAATAAGCCCAACCCAGATATACAAGTTTAGGTACATTAATTGCATTTTGTTATACCCATTCCAAGATCAATTAATAACCACATTGAGAATACAAATCATTCAATCAAAAGAAATTCAAAAGTATTTTGAATGACAAAAATGACCATAACTCTTTATCTTCCTCTATCTTTCAAATAATTATAAAAAGAAGGGAAAATGGGGAAATGGAACCCGTTTCTTTTATTTTCTCTTATACTTCAACAACACTTGAGATTCAAACAAGCGCTTCACTTATTTTTTATTTTATCCGGAGCACCTCACTTCATATATACAGTATAATTTTTTTGGAACGGCAAGCACTTCACTTCAAATGCTTGCTAGAGTTTTGTTAAATTTGAGTCTTACTATGTGTCCGGACAAGGAAAACATCATCACTAGTTCACAAAAGAAAAAGAAAACCACTTCAAGCGACAGAGGATTAATTCCAATATTTTGTGTAAAGTATTAAAATTTGAAGTTTTGCTAAATTTTTATTGTTATTATCTTATTTGAGTTTTGTACGGATTGTTAACCAACCCCCCCTAGACGTTTGAAACTCATGAATTTTCATTTAATCGTTTGGGTACTATTGAATCATGATTCTTGTTGAAACTAAGAAAATTCATTTTTGTTTTGTCTGTTTGTTAAACAAGTTAGATGAACAACGAAAGAAAAATTAGTTACTCCGTTTCCATGGCCTCCAGTGTTTTATTTGGATTAAAAATCTTTCACCTATCTAATTTCTAAGAGAAAATGAGGGTAATATTGTCATTATAAAAAGTTTTTAAAAATATTTATGACTAGTTTAGAAAATAGTAGTGAAAAGTGAGATTATGTGAATACCCATAAACATAAGTCAAAGGCTTAAGTATATTTATTAAGGCTAAACTAATGCCCCAGGGGCACTTATTAGCGGGACCGTTTGAAAAAAAGGTACTCTCCTAAAATGTGGAACACCACCTGGTAGATTCCAGTTAAAAGCAAACTCAAACCCGTCTTATTCGGTGTAGTCGTGTCCGCTCATAAACCACTCCACTTGCCGATTCACACCCAAATCAGAATCGCATCAACCAATAAAGTTTACAGGAGAACTTTGTGGCCTCAATCTCGTAGGTCGGTGGGTCCCACTAACAGACAAAGAACATGATTCCATCCTGTGGGCTTCAGCGCACGCAACCATTACTCCTGTCGGCTTCTCCGATAACTACAACAACTGTTCTATTGGCATTCTTTGGAAATGTAACCGCTCTCTCTCTCTCTCTCTCTCTCTCTCTCTCTCCAGATTTACGAGACTGGACTCCGACTTCAAATAACAGGTACAAATGGCGTTGATTTCCTCGTGCAAATGTATCTATACATGCTTGTGTATTTTTGTCTGGATTTGTTAAACCTGATTCCACGCTTCCTATATTCTCTGTTTGGTTGCTTAGATATTGCCGTCATTCTTTTTTCTTTTTTTTTTGAATCTGAGAGGTTGAGAAATGAATCGGCTAGCGTACCGAGAATGTATCATTCGGTAGGGTGTATTTTAGTTTCGTGTTTTCAGCTTTTTTAATGTGCAATATCTCATTCAGAAAGAGGAGGTTAATTCTGGTCTTGACTTTTGAAATCGATTAGATAGTAATGAATCTGTTGATGAGTAATATTGTGCACAATAATGATACGGACTAATGTGCGCAGATCCAGACACACATATCGATGTGTGGGCTCCATCCATGTGGGACCCAATGGCCTGTTTGGATGGGGGAGAAGCTCCCGGATTTGTGAGGCCCCCTGATTACCACTCCTCCTCTTCGCCATATCCGGTGTTTGGAAGAGAAAAGGGACGCCTGATTTGGAAGGGGGATTTGTTACTGTTGGGATTACAAATCAGAGGGAAGGGGGATTTGCCAAGAACTGGGTTGGGGCTGTCGTTGCTATATCCGGCTTCCCATTTGACTGTTCTGCCCTCCCCTTTTCTCTTCCATTTCCAACGGTTAAAGCCTCTCCCTCGCCGATCACATATGCATGTATGCGTATAATGTATAGATACGCCCACGTGGCACACAACACTTGCACAGAGAGAGAGAGAGAGAGACGAGGACAGGGAGCGGAGAGAGAGAGAGGTACCAGATTAATCGGAGCAAGAGGCTTTAATGGCTGGAAGGAGGCGGCGGACGGAGAAGACGATTGAGGGCTGTACAGGCGGCGTGGGTGAATGGTGGGCGTGGGGTAACTGGGGTTTTTGGAAAGTGTATGGGAATGGGAAGAAGTAATGGTGGCCTGGGGGGGTGGGCTTTTTTTTTACTAACTTTTTCGGAAAATAATAGTTTTTTTTAATACAAAACATGTTTACAACATTTGCATTCTACTAAAATGAAAGTATTTTTCTAAAATTGATGATAAATATCAATTTATTGTAACAAATATGAAATAATTCAATTTTGAGCATTAAAAAATTAAACTGAGGGCAATTAAGTCATTTAACACATTATCCCATCATATCCACCTTCCAAATCCCCCTTCTCAAAAATTCATCCAAACACATCATTACAAATCCACCCTTCTTAAAACGTGGGACCACCCTTCTTAACATATCACCCCTCATTACATATCAACCTTCAAATCCCCCCTCATTACAAATCCACCCAAAACAAATCCTCCATCCAAACGGGCCGCAAGTGCCGTCGATTTGGTTCTGCTTTTGTTTTCTTGATGTTTTGTCTGTTTGGTTGCGCTTATAGAAATTGCCGGGAATTTTTTGGAAAATCTATTCTCTAGGAGGTCGAGAAATTTCTAGGTTGTGTGGACTGGCCATTCTATCATTGACTCTTTCCAATCAGGTAGTTTGATTCTGGTGATGAATCTTATAGATATGATTAGATAGTATCATGAGCAATTTTGTTTCTTTGTAGGTTTGGGTCTGTCTTTATTGTCAGATTCTTGATCTGTTTGTTTAAATTTAGAAGGGTTTCATTGAAAGTCAATGCTTTGATGGTGTGTACTGTGTAGTTTGAATCTTTGATTAAAAGTTACCTCATTCTTAGTTGTACGAATTCTATGGGCGGGCACATGATTCTCTCCATCCTTGGGTTTCCTGTTGTCTGTTTGTTCTAATGTATGGTGTACAAAGAAAATGTAGAAGAATGTTTAGTAATTAGTACAGTATTAATTGTTCCGGTTGTTCATCATGGGAAAATATAGTTTTTTAAAGGAAGTAAGAATTATTGAAATCACAAATAGGGATGGACATTAAAGGCGTCTTCATGTGAAATTTTTTACATGATGATTGACCAGCTTTACAGGGGCTTGACATGTGATTACTGTGTGTCTCAGTTGGCAAAAGATCATTTATTCCATTTTTTGGGCCAAGATCTCTTATATTGGTGGTCATTAAAGAGTCTACTGTATCGTTTTGTTAAAATGAAATATTTAGACCAGCTAAATTCTGTTTGGCATAAGTTTGCGTTCTTTGATTTGGGGCATGGTTCCGCAGCAAAACAGGTATAGATGGGCCACTGTTTCAATGGTGTTTTGAGAGCAACTACTTTGTGCATATTGCCAAAGGTTAGGTCTGTCTCTAATCCTCCCCTGCCCATACCCCCAATGATTTGGGACTGCATGGTTCTGTTGTTGTTGTTGTGTAAGTTTGTGTTCTTTGGACGGCCACAATCTGTCCTGTTTGTGATACTTATCGTATTACCTCAACTATTGTTATTTCAAGCCGCTTGTCTATGTTTAGAATAGTACAGACATATGGCTATTCCCAATTGTCATTAATGGCCATTTTTTGTCTGTTGGCAACACTCATTGCATCATATCTCTGGGTTAATATAGCTAGTTGTAGAGAATCCTGCATACTTGGGGGGTGGAGGGTTTCATTCCTTCTTGATTTTCATACCAAGAAACATCACCTTTTTACCCAAATAACTAAGATATGTATCATCTTGCTTAATATTTTGTAGGAGCTATGAGGAGTAAGCTTTGAAGCTTGAAGTGTTTGTTGGCGAATATGGAAGTTTGCCCAGCCCTCAGTTCTAATGGTGGTTTAAAGCATCGCAAGTTGACTCCTTTTAGGGTTTTTAGGGGTTTGATATGTTTAGTGCTTCTTCTTTCTACAGCTTTTATGTTTCTAGTATATTTTGGGCCTATTGCAGCAGTTTTGTTGCGCTTTTTAAGCATACATTTAAGTAGAAAGACAACGTCTCTCCTTTTTGGTCTTTGGCTGTCTTTGTGGCCCTTCTTATTTGAGAAGGTTAACAAAACAAAAGTTATCTTTTCTGGGGAAACTGTTCCACCAATGGAACGTGTTGTACTTATTGCCAACCATAGAACTGAGGTTGATTGGATGTATATGTGGGATCTTGCTTTGCGAAAGGGGTGCTTGGGCTACATCAAATATGTCCTTAAGAGCAGTTTAATGAAACTACCCATCTTTGGTTGGGGTTTTCATATTCTGGAGTTCATCCCAGTGGAGAGAAAGTGGGAAATTGATGAGCCAATTTTGCGTCAAATGCTTTCGACTTTTGCTAATCCTTTGGATCCCTTGTGGCTTGCTGTTTTCCCAGAAGGAACTGATTTTACGTGAGTTCTTATTCCTTGTTCTCTTACTCAAGTTCTGTACCTTGTTCTTTGTATATGCATCCTTCTAAAAGCAAATGTTACCTTTTGTTTTATTATTTTTAAGCAACCTTATATCCTGATTGATGCAACTGATATTACACCAGATTTTGGATAGCAAATACAGAATTGTGAAAGATATGTGGAAGTCATGGCGTCCATTTATTGATTATGTTTGATGAATGCTATCTGCATCTTTTAACCCTTAGCATGGTTTGTTGGTACGGTTGAATTGTAAATACAACGGACCATCGTCATACTTGCATCTAATGAAATTTCTTGCCTTTTCTCAGTGAACAAAAGTGCAAAAGGAATCAAAAGTTTGCAGCTGAAAATGGATTACCTGTATTGAAGAATGTTTTGCTTCCTAAAACCAAGGGTTTCTACACATGTTTGGAAATTCTGAGGGGGTCCTTGGATGCAGGTTGTTATTCTGTCTTTAATGTTGTCAGTATGATTTATTGCATTCATTCTAGGGCCTAGGTTTAGTTTGAAGTATTGCCGCCACTTGCCATGTATTTTCTGCTAATTGGGCAGATATCCTTCTCCCGTTGCTGTTTGGGAGGAAGTTTGCTTATTATTCTCTTTACCAGAAAGTGTATGTATTTTTTCACTAAAAAAAGAGAGTTTGAATATAAGAAAAGGGAGTGTGAAAATCATTCCCTTTACTTATTAGTTATTACAATGTGAAATAGTGCCGAAAATATTTGAGGATTCAAGCACTGTTCAATCAGTTTTGTGGACCTTGATACATACTTACAAGACCAATTTTTTGCCAGGTTTCTGTTTCATGACTTTCATTTAGATATGGCTCATCTATTGTTTCAGATTTTTCACCGACTCTTTTGTTCATCAAATCTGTCATGCATTGGTTTGAGCACATTGTGCTGATATTTGAGACCTTAAGTCCTAAGTATGTCATGCTTTTGCCTTTGTAGCATGTCTGCGAAACCAAATTTGTGTTACTTATAACGCTCTCTCAACTTACTATAATTCACTCCATCAGTCATACATCCTTAGTTGGCAGCTGTTGTGGAAATAGGGTCTCCTTTCCCCTGTATAGTTTCAGTGACGGTGTCAATACCTTGGAAACTAAGTTTAGGAACTATCATTGGGTGGACCCTGTAAGGAATTACTTTCATTTTATAACATTCAGTTTAACAAAATTTGTGACTGAAAAGCCTCTATGTATGTCTTTGAAAAAATAGGATTAGGCAAATTAAAGTTGCATAAGCCATTTATCTCTGTCCAGTTTATATAGTAACATGAGATTTCATCTTCCGTATTATCTGGACCATTGTCACTACCACCACTGCTTGTAGCACCTCCACCATTGTCATAGTCTGCACTCCTTGGTTTGTTTTGCTTGCCAATCTGAACTCCTATTTACTTCTCAGATAGTATTGGCATTGTCCATGGTTCAACTCAACTTTGTTAATTGGACATTTCAGTAATGTATTATATAGAATTTAGTAGGTTTATGTGTAGTTGTATACAGATCTGTTTCTATGCTAATGCATTTTGCGGGAAACCAAACAATTTGAGGTTAATGGGATTCATGGGAATGAAAACATCAACAAACCACTAGCTGTTACCTCGAGTGTTATATCCGCAATGGTAACATGGGAACGGTGTGGGGTGGAGTTTCCAGTAGGAAACCTGATTAAGTTATATGCTGGCATTTCCTATGAAAAGGGACTAGGGAGCAGTCCTTGGTTTTTGATTGATCTGGTAAGTGTATTTTGAGTCCTTCTACTACCACACTCATTTACACACCCATTCACACACCCATACTCACAATAAGGGTGGAACCTGCACACACTACACACCCAGTGTGTGTGGGGCCCACCTTTATTGTGAGTGTGGGTGTGTGAATGGGTGTGTAAATGGGTGTGGTATTAGAATTATTGGTGTATTTTTATTAGCTCCAAAGTTGATCAAAATCCTGTTATCATTTTATGGCAGTTTATGATATCACTATCGCGTACAAACATCGGTGCCCTTCTTTTGTGGACAATCTATGTGGCGTGGATCCTTCAGAAGTTCATATTCATGTTCAGCGTATTCCTATCAAGGATATGCCATTATCTGAAAGTGAGGCTGCTACTTGGTTGATAAATGCATTCCAGCACAAAGATGAGTTGCTCTCGCAGTTTGTCGCTGAAGGTCATTTTCCCCAACAAGGGACCGAAGGAGAACTATCAACCTTCAAAGGCTTGGTAAATTTCTCGGTGGTTGTCGCCTTGACTGGCATTTTTGTATTTCTTACCTTTTGCTCGTCTATCTGGTTCAAAATATACATAAGCTTAGCTTGTGCATATCTTTCTTTTTCTACATATCTCAATTTCCGACCATTGCCAGTCCTAGGAATTGGTAAACCGATGCTATGTAATGAAAAACCCAAGAAGTTATAACTTGCCCTGAAACACTTGGAGAAAACAATGAATAACTTTTACCTCCTTGACTTGATAACTACTCCAAATCATTATCTTTGAATGTTTCTGTACCATTGATTGCCCAGTTTCCCAGTTGGTTAATGTTAATTTGAAATTTCTTGCCTCGTGGGATTCTATACTCTTTTCAATTCTTTCCTGATATGCAAGTAATGAATGAGGCTTGCCCCGATACATGGCTATCAAGTTTAAGTTTTATTTTGCAGGGTAATATTTCATCACTAACTAATTGGGATTCAGTCTCATTTTTAGGCTCGCCTGTTGCAATTACTGCCATGCCTCTCAAGAGTCAAGACCATTGCTAGGATTACTCACCTAGGTTCTCACGAGATTTTACCGTTTTACGAAATCGTTAGGTCATTTCAAAGGTGCATACCTGTATATCCCTGAGGATCTTTTGGAGATTTTACAGATTTATAATAAACTTAAAGTTTTTACTAAGTGCCCAAGGCCCCTGTTTTGGGTTTGAGGGCAATAAGCGGGATAGTAGGTACACCGGCGCTAGGGCTGTAAATGAGCTGAGCAGCTCGCGAGTTCGGCTCGGTTCGGTAAGGGCTCAGTTCGAAGGATAAACGAGCCGAGCTAGAGCTCGATTTCGCAGCTCGTTTGATAAACGAGCCGAGCTCGAACCTAGCAGGGCTCGGCTCGAACAGGTTCGTCTCGGCTCGAAATATATAGGTTCGGCTCAGCTCGGCTCGAATATGCCAATATATAGATTCGTGAACAGGTTTGTTCGGCTCGAAATATATAGGTTCGGCTCGGCTCGGCTCGAACATGCCAATATTCGATTCGACTCGGCTCGTTTAGCCAATTTTTTAATATTAAGGCTAAAAATTTGACGAATTCGAGCCGAGCCGACTCATTTATTCCAAACCGAATACTAACGAGCCGAGCCGAGCTTTGTACATGCTTATCGAGCCGAGCTCGAGCCGAACTTTTTCGGCTCGATTCGAACTCGAGCCGAGCTCGAGCCAGGCGAATTCTGATCGAGCCGAGCTCGAACATGCCAATATTCGGCTCGGCTCGACTCGTTTACACCCCTATACACCGCACACTACGCTGCATTAGGCCGGCTTACGTCCACCATTTTGGCAGATAAACTGATTCCTTGGACTCAAATTCATGCAACTCTAAAATCTAATGCAGGTAAGGAAATTTTTCAAGGGGACTTGGTGACCTGGAGTTCCTATAAACTCACATACCAATAAGCATGCTTATTTAACTTTCTTTCGTGATAGTTTTCGAGCATAATTTTTTTCTCGTGCATTACTGATCGATTGTCCTTTGACATGTAACCTTTGGAGTATTGATTTTCAAAACCTTAAAATCTAATTATGTTTTTTTCCCATTGCATCATTTTTCGCTGCCTGTTGATTGTTTTGCCCTTTCGAATTGTCTTATGAATTTCTTTAACTTTGCTTAGTGGGTTTGAAAGGCCTGTGGTTTTTCTCCATGTTCATTTCCTATGAAATCAAGCATTACAGGAGGTACATATTGGATAGTCACAATGAGATTGTGATGGTCTTATTTTGCATTAAATTATTATCATATCAGAGATCGTCATATGAGAGGATCTTGAGTTATCCAACCAGGCTACAAGATTAAAAAAACCAATAAGTCTGTTGACACAAATAATATGCACACAGATCGTGCACAGATTTTTGTGTGGAGCTCACTACGGATAACTCAAGATCCTCTCATATGACGATCTTGAGTAAAAAGTTTGTGGGGGGCTCATGACCGGTAACTCAAGATCCTCTCATATGACGATCTTGAGTAAAAAAGTTTGTGAGGCTTACTATGGATCCCACACAAAAAACAGTTCAATCCAATACCTACAGGTGCTCGATCCAATCATCTAACTTTTCATTATCCTGAAATTTGAATGAAAAGTTAAATAATTGGATCGAGCACTTATAGGTATTGAATTGAGCTGATTTTTTGCGAGGGTCATTAAAAACATGTTTTACATTTAATGAACGGCTCGGATTGTTTCTGCGGGACCCGTAGTGGACTCCACATAAAAATCTTTGCGCGATCTGTGTACATATCATCTGTGTGAATAGCACAGTTGTAAAAAAACTTACTGCACTCATCCAAATGACTAGTACGACATTCATAGAGCCGAATGTTTGCCTATTCTTTGTTAATGTAAAAGATTGTTCAATTTTTGTTTTTGTGTGGTCAAATGTGGGTGAAATTTGAAGGCTTTCAAAAGCTAGGTTACCAACTTACCATATGCAAATGTCATGTATATGACTGACAACAGACAGGGTTTTGGTTATATCCTCCACGGATTCTTCTCTCTCTTTTTCTTATTCGATCGTCAGGGTGTTCGGACCAGCTTACGCGCACCTCAACTAATCCCCTCCTCAATCTAGTCAAAAACAGATCATTCACGCCGAACGGATACCACCAAGATCGAACCCTAATAATGCGTGGGGAGCAAACCCGCCAAGCTACACGGATTCTAACCAACTTGACCTCATTCTCCCAATGAGAGAAGTGGTTGGTAATCCTTCCTCAGTACTCACCTTGGGGGGGTAATTAAGGGGTGTCATCTCTGCAGGCCAGTTAGGCTTTACTGGGAAAACATTTCTGGTGAAAACCGCGTGAATTTATCCTTACGTACGTGTGTTAGGTTTGTTTGGTCTTTTGCTTAGAATTTAAAGCAGTTGGCTTTGGTATCTTTATATCTTTACTGCATTTGGCACAAGCAAACAACGTTAATATTCACTCAAACATTAGCTATTCAGTCTATTTAATTTGCACTCGAATCTCGTTAGTAATATTCAGTTGTACATGCACAAAAGAGTCGTGTAGTTGATAAATTAACGATCCTCGTGTGCGGCAACGTGGCGTTGTCGCCTTTCGGTCCGTTTAGTTTAGGCCCCTTCTTATTCAGCTCTAAAGGGAATTCGTCGTCGCGCTCGAGAAGGATTTGGCACAATTTGGCTATGGTTATGCAATTCAGAATCAAGAGGTTTTAGGTTCAATAGGTGATAGGTGGTCATGAATTGATTTCTTTTATTGGATCTAGCTTCTCTGCATGACTGAAATTGGACTGCAAAAAAGCTTTTTGTAGTCTCATCTCATCCATTCATCTCAGTAATTAATAGTTCAAATTTTAAAAAGATTATTTATGGGAAGAAACGTAACCATTGAAAACACTTTTGGACGACGTCTGGAATTGTACAGACTGCTCTCTGCAATCGAAACACAAGGGCACAGAATCAAGCCATTTTCCTCTTTCCTTCACTTGAGTCCACAAATATACTCCTATCAAATAAAATTGGGAAATGTTGCAGTGCACAAACTTCTTTTGTCGACCAAGACCGACAGATAATCAAAATTCTAAGAAATAATTTCGACAGTGTTACACGACAACTAGGAAGATACAAAAGTATCGATTTTAACTGGTGGGTTTTTTTTTTTTCATTTACAATGGATCTCAAGAGGGATATTCCGAGGAAAAAAAATGCATAGAAATGAACTTTCTATACGTATTCACCAGTTCCCTCCCTAGCTCCATCAAAAATAAGTCATTCACGTTGGTACTTGGGACTAGGAAATTCATAAAAAATTATTTTCTGGTGACCTGACCCTAAGAATCAAACCCTGGTCAATTATTTAGGAGCAAATTCACCAACCAACCAGACTAAACCTTGCGGGCTAATTAGTGTTGTTATTGGAGATGGCCTGAGTATACCACACTAAGTGGATACGCAAAAATATTCCTTGAAAGAGAGAGCAATAATTCCCTCAAAGTTTTTTTTTTTCTTTTTTTTTTGACAAAACAGAAAAATCATACCTATTCAATTCTTTCAAACAAGCCGTACGGCATCTGCAAAAAATCACCCAGATACGGATCAAGCCATACAGCAGTTACTGATAACAAGTGGTCGTCAGTGGAGTTTCAGTTCTTAATTGGTATGGTAACACATGCATTGTAAGTGGAATCTTGGCATTGTTCTTGTCTGATTTTTTCTTGCCAATTTTGCCTTAAATGGAAAGATGAGCTTTGATAAAATACTCGCATAGGAAAGCAATATAACTATTCCACAGTTGAAAAACACAAGAAAGATGATTCAAGAAGTCATAGTGTAAGAAGTAGAAGAGAAAGAACATGTGGTCTCACTTATATGCATATGCACTTTTCTTTCTTTCTTTCCTAATAATGGTGAACAATTACCTCGGTAAGTGTTAGTATTCAATGAGAAATCTTTATGATCGAGAGGCGTTCATTGCTAAGATAAGATCTAAGTCGTTGGATGCATGATCTGATGGTTCGGAGGTGCGCATCACGGTATCACGCACACCATTGCACAGCACCATCTCTCAATTCAAAATCTTTATAGGAGCGTTTTGATGTTTACCAACTTTATAAGCAAAGGGTCTAGTTGTCGAGAATTGAGATTTAATGATTTGCTTCCTATTAGATCTCAAGTTCAAAATCTTCAGTCACACCTGATTTATTACCAAAAAAAAAATTGACTTTGAAAACATAATAACCTCGCTATCTTTCGTGAGTACATAATGTAGCTACGAAAAATTCACTTTCATACTCGTACGTTTTTTTTTTTTTTTTTTTTTTATCCGCTTTCATACTCGTACGTTGTAACCGAGGTTTTGGCTATAAATATTTAGCAGTCAGAAGGGAGCTTTTTCACACTGGGGTCCTCTTTATAATTTACAACTAAAAATTATAAGAACGTAAAATTAACTTTAAAGAGAAAATTACAACTATTCACAAATACTATATATATATATATATATATATATATATATATGTAGAAAAAACTGAATATTGATTCTATTAATTTGAAAACCTTTCGTAGACATATCACTCTTCTCAGTTTTTCAGCAACAAAAGCATAATATTTTACCCAAAAAAAACAAAAAAACAAAAGCATAATATACGAGTGTAAAATTAAAGTAACCTGACATCAAATAAAATTTGAGGACCGCGTATGCCCAAATCCGGTCCTAAACTAAACATCAGTATTCTATTACTACATTTTCAATCGTGGAAATAAAGAAGTCCCGAACCACCGGAGTGTCCTATAGGGTTGTAGGACAGCTGATCCGACTGTCTATTTTGACAATGGACGGCTCAAATTTTAATTCAAACAATGAAAAGTCCAAATCAATAGAAGTTTGAATTAAATTCAAACAATCAGCATTGAAATAAACGGCTGAATCGCCCGTCCTCCAGCTCCTATAGTGCGGGCTGCCCTACCAGCAAACAAGAAATGGTGAGAGTGTGGTGGGACCCAACCGTGAATCTATAAATTTGGTTGCTTGGTACTATTAACTACCCACAACCCCAGCCACGACAACCCACTCTCACATGTCTCTCCTCCCTCTGCTGTAAAACTGAATTCTCTCTCTCTCTCTCTCTCCCCCTCTCTCTCTCAATGACTATGGCGTCTAAGCACAGTGTCTCTCTCCTCCTCCTTGTTCCCCTGGCAATCTTCTTCCTAGGTACTACCCACATCCTTAATTTCCTTTCTCTTTTACTGATGTTGCCTGCCTTACACGTGTATGAAAATTGAAAAGTCAGACAAATGAATGTTATGAGAATCCCCTGTTTTTAATCATGGCTTTTTTTTCCCCCAAGTTTCTCAAATGCATGATTTTCATTGTCGATTTTTCCATCTTTTTGAGTTTTTCATCTACCCAAGCCACAGCTGCATCGAAATTCTAACAATACGATTCGACAATCAAACATTTTTCCTCGTTGGTTAATCACATTTGGTTCGTTCAAGATTTTAAGTAGAGGCAGCAGAATGCGTAACGATAACAACAGCGGCATGAAGGTAGCGGGTGTAGTACGAATGATGTAATGGGAATTGGGTTTAGCGTTCATAAATTCTAAGAATTTTGTTTGGCGCGCGAGCATTCAAAGCGTCGTAGCTAGCAGTCGTGAAGTGGACAAGAAATCAAATAGTAATACGTAGCACGATACATAAGCGAAACATTTTGATGTCACAATTATAATAGAGTGTAACAGTGTAGAATGCCTAATAAATCGATGGTCGTTATTTAAAAGTGGGGATGAATTATGGCATTTTATTGAAAATTGAACACACAGAAAATTTCTCACTCTGTTGAAATCATTAAAATTTTCTTGGCATCCAAACGAAGATTAAATGCTATTTACCGTTCAAAATTAATTGCTTAATTTGCTGGATTCTGGCCCCACATTTCATTTTGTGACAAAAATTGTAGGGTCCACAGTTTCAGCCGTCGTGTTCACGCTTCAAAACCGTTGCACCTACACAGTTTGGCCCGGCACACTTTCCGGCAACGGCGCCGCCGTCCTCGGAGGCGGCGGCTTCGAATTGGCACCTGGCGGGTCAAGCGAGTTTCCTGCCCCACCCGGATGGTCGGGTCGGTTCTGGGCTCGAACCGGCTGCAAGTTCGACCACTCGGGCAACGGTAGTTGCCTCACCGGCGACTGTGGCGGCCTGAATTGCGTTGGAGGCGGCGCTCCGCCGGTTACGCTGGTGGAATTCACCATCGCCAGCGGTGGAAGGAACGACAAGGACTTCTACGATGTGAGCCTCGTCGACGGGTACGACTGCTTCATTTATCGTGATTTTATTGGATAAACTTCCTTTTTTTATATTTATTCTTTTTGTCTTTTAATGAATATATATACACACACACCCTCCATTTTATTTCTTTTATTCCCTGGTATTTTTAAAAACGAAAATTGATGCGTATTGAAAAAGCGGATTCCGGGAAAAAGAATTGATGCGTATCAGTTTGTTTTTATTTGTTGTTAATTCTTTCAAAATGAATTTGTACTCCTATGTCTTAATTTCTCTCAACAAGACGAATGGATTAAGACGGTCTTTTGATAAAAATGTCAAAGAAATTATTCAAACAACGAAGCAAGATAAGTTTGGCCTAAATTATGGCGAGTGTCTTTACATTTGTATTTTTTGAAACTTTTATTAAATTCTTTGATTAATCATTCCCCGTGACTAGAGTAATCCTAAAAAATATAAAATTACGACCTACAAATAAAAAAAAAGGTCACATATGACGGGAAAAAAAAATTGCATTTTTAGTGTCTTAAATTTTTTAAAACTTCTATTCATTTTTTTTTTTTCCCGTTCATTGAGACAAATACTTCATACTATATATTAACTGAATACCAAGGATAATTAATTTAGTTCAAACCCTCCTCAGTCAAAGCACATGAAAATAAAATTATGCCAACATACAGGTACAATGTAGGCATGGGCGTACGGCCCTCCGGCAACAGCAACGGCGACTGCCAGTATGCCGGCTGTGTTGCCGACCTGAACGGAAACTGCCCACAAGAGCTGCAGGTCATGAGCTCCGGTGCAGTGGTTGCTTGCAAGAGCGCGTGTGAAGCATTCGACACGCCGGAGTTTTGTTGCACCGGCGACCACTCAACGCCAGGCACTTGTTCGCCGACTCAGTATTCGGAGATGTTCAAAAATGCATGCCCAACTGCGTATAGCTATGCTTACGACGATGCTTCAAGTACTTGTACTTGTGCCGGATCCGATTATTTGATCACATTTTGTCCCACCGGATCATAATTATGAGTCATTATGATATCATTTAATTAGAGTAAACTCCTAGTTATGTTTAATTACTTGGGAGATTGTTGTTTTGATGTTTACAATTGATTTGGGTTTTGGGGATTTGTTGTTTGCATTAAAATGTTTGCCGTGTTCTGAGAAATTAGTTAGTCGTTCACGAACACGGTCACATGGTGTGCCCAAAGCCAAATGACCATTCGCTATTTCGTTCAACAAAATAGGAGTACGTGATTATATCACTCGCTCGCTATTTATTCAGCACATTACGCGATTGTGTTCCAGGAAGAATAAATGGTTTCTTGGGTGCTTTAAAGATCAATTTTGGGTTAGTTTGGTGAGAAAATCATCGTAATTCGTCATCCAAATTGAATTTTCGTACTGATAAAAAATTAATAAGGGCCAAAAACCAGCTACTGAAATGTGCAAGTCAATACTTAATATGAGATGGAAAAAGTCGCCATGAGTCCATGACAGCATTATGGGCATCAAAGCGAGTTTTCATGACCCAACTTCACTATCAATCCCTCTTCACTACCAATCTCAAAATTCCAATCCTCTCCTCACTACCGAGTCCCTCCAACCTACGTGTATCAAACGAGGCCTAGGAGAGCTGTCTTTACAAAGAATTATTGTACAAAACAATGCGATGCAACCAAGATGTTTATATCTTTCTCATTTCAATCCAAAACAGAAGCCCCAAGCGAAGCACATGTATATATGGAGTAACCAGATTACTCCATAAATGTACATGTGCTGACCAATCTTGAAAACATACCCTCTGAAGTCTGAACAAGGCAATGCTGCAGAACCCCCCTGGGCTTTGCTGCTCAAGCCCTCTGAACATATAGTACATTAACAGTTCCTTCCATGACATCGCCAATGCTTTCGTAGCCCAGTATGCCTACAACATTCACATCAAGGTCACCACAACAGACTTTTAGAAATGAGAATGCATGCCGAGGACTGTTCTTTGCAAAGCCTTCGGGACATGATTCTACGAAACAGACAGCTCCATCAATCTCAGAATACCTCAAAACCTTAGGATACATTGTTCGAAGTTTTAAACTACAGCCACCATCATGATTCAACTCCCCCTTGTTTTGCCAATTCCAGGGTCCGGATGGGAAATGTCCAAGTTATTAATACATCTTTCTGTACACAACACCTCTCCTTGGATGAACAACAAATTTTGAAATGCAGTGAGAAATAGCAATGACAAAAATGCTACCTATATCTACTCAAAGGGAATAGGAACAACAAACATAACATTATAGACAAAGAAAGAAAGCAAAAACTGCCCTTTTCTCATTCATTTCGGCCTTAGGCCAAAACTCATCGTTTGCTCATCTCAACAAACCCTTTTTATCTTTTTCTGTTTTGTTTGATCCTTCCCCATTTTCCATACAGTTGCAATTACTCTACATCTGGACTTTCGATTGTGAAAGCCAAATTTAGTAAACATTCCCACCCATTCCTTTCTAAATGAACTTCGGAATGGTGAAAGGAAAACCCTAACTTCTACTGCACGTGCAATTCGTGCCATTTTCCTACTCTAGAAAACCTATAAATAAAAAACTAACCCACCCCCCAAGGGAAGGGAAAATCGAAAAAGCTGCCTAGAATTTACAGAACTAGTGCTTATGAACTGTTACCAGAAAACCAGCTCCTAAAGCCACTATACCAGGGCAATGGAATCTCAACAGAGCCCGTGCACTGACCTTCGCCCTCACCCACATTACTAAACAGTGTTTGGTCTGAGCAGTCAAGTGAGGCCCCACATGCTAAGTTATATGAATGGCATGCTGAATGGCACACGCGAAGCCTATTGTCACCGTCATTGTCGCACTTTTGGATCGATATCTGTACAAAGAAATTAATCAAAATCAGTTTTCTTATCTTCGAACTTGTCGTAACTTAATCATCAAGAATTATGACCATGCTCATGCAGTGAGAAGAGAGAGATCTAATGATCTATCTTCCACCGTATTTTTTGATACAGGGGAGGATTTAGGTATCTGAAACTTTAATCCACTGAAAACCTTAACTAACTAAAAGTCAAGTTTGAATTACACTGTCAACTTGTGGGGTTGTTTCTCTAGTAGATCTTAAAAGGAGTCAAATTCCTTCCACCTTTACCCACCTGACAAACAAGGCATTCCAAATTCATGGATATTCTAGGAGGAAAGGGAACGGCAGCCGATGTGTGTGCAAATAATCAGGTACTCGAAACATAAAATGGTGATGCTGTCGTGTTATTGATATCAAGGAAAAAATAGAGTAATTATGCTTAGCTTAAGAAAATATATGCGGTATACTTGAATAAGGCAGCTAAAATCTGCAACTACGTAACATAACATAGTCATTCATCAAAGGAACAGGAGGCAAAACCATATCAAGTAAAATCAAAGCTATCACAATGCAAACATATAAAGCAACTTTAGCAGATGGAGATGCAAAGGGAACAGAGGAAAATATTGGGAAAGTCAGAACAGCCTTAATGAAATAACTTCTTTATGAAATAAGTGCTGCATGAAAACATGTGAAGACAAAGCAACTTACCCAGCAAGCTAGCCGCTTAGCAGCTGCATCGCAGTTGGTACTCTTAAATAGATTCAAAAACTTTCCAGGAGAAGCAACTGGGAACAATCGGTTATAGTTAGGAAGCACAACAACTTCTTCTAGCTGCTGCAATATACCTTCACTAGGTGCACAATGTTGTCCAGGTCCATCACTACTCAGCACATCTTTGCAAACTGAAAGATTGGCGATGAGCATAGAGCTGTCCTGGCAAGTGTAGCCAGCATAGTCTGAGCAGCGGAACTCACATAGTCCATTATCACACACCCCTCCATGAAGGCTGCATTGTTCGTCACAGACAGCTGCACATCATTCCAAAGCACAATATTATGCAGAGAAAAAGAATTAGTTCCATTTTGGTATAAACGCCCCCGAATGTTGTACACCTTCATTACAACATGGTGAATTTAGCGATCAAATTCAATCCCAAAATCTTTTCCACAAGTTTCAATCTACTAAACTACAAATATCAAAAGAGTAGAGTTTTGGCAAGGGAAAATTTGTATAAAGAAATCCATTTTGCATGAATAATTTTAACCTACTTATTTGTTTTGTTGGATGTAAATCACTTGAAAGAAGTTCTAATCATGTGCCCTATAAAAGTCTACCCCTATCGTGCCAATATAAAAAGTCTACCCTATCGCACCAATCTTATCCTGTTTCCTTTGTGACTACTTATCAAGAATTTAAAGAACAATTAAAATTGCTTCCAAAAATATGGTATTTTTTGGGAATTTTTCCACAAAAACTGTTTCTGGAAACAATGTGGCAACGATTTTTCAATATCAATTTTCTTTAATCACAAACATGCATGAACTGAAAAAGTAAAAAAGAAACAACAAAAACTAGAAATGATAACTCTTTGAAAAGATATAGCCTTACCAGTGGAGCAGTCAATGCCAGTGTATCCTTTTGCACATTCACAAATACCGTTTCGAAGGCACTTGCCATGTCCATTACAATTGCTAGGGCAAAAGCCTGCATATAAAACCCTTGTTAGGAACTCACAAAGCATCATAAATGTAAGAAATCATACGGAATCAAGAAAAGGGATTAAGAGCTCACGTTTACTACAGTCATGACCATGAAACCCTGGCAAGCAATGACACCTTCCATCAACACAGTCTCCATTGAAGTTACACGAATTGGGACATTGCCTAGACAGAGAGTTTGAGAATGTGTTGCATAATTCGTGGTATGCAGGGCAAATCAGCTCACCTACAGTTCAGGACAATGAAGAAAATATTGAAACAGGTGAAACTATGGATATAATACAGTGGATACGCTTGGGGGGGGGGGGGGGGGGGGGGGGGTGTTGGGGGTGGCACCATACCATTGAATCCAGGAAACTGAACTGGTCCACCAGCCTCAGGACACACTTTCCAAATGCCATCCACAGCAACCTTAAAAGAACATTTTGCAGTGAATAACCATAAAAGCATCGAGAACATGCAACTCAGAGGCAAGTCCTTTAACTACTTGTTCTTGTTGTCCATGATGAACAAAGATGCAGCCAAATTAATCATCATGAGGAAAAATTACAGAAGAAAATTAAACATTTGCCAAGGTTAAGGGCTTGTCATTGAACATATGATTTTTGACAATCATTGTCCTCCAACAAATAGTATGGCGACCATCCTTTTTAAGCAAAAGACTTCATT
The DNA here is from genome assembly GCA_019656295.1 of Rhododendron mucronatum var. ripense. NCBI lineage: Eukaryota > Viridiplantae > Streptophyta > Magnoliopsida > Ericales > Ericaceae > Rhododendron > Rhododendron mucronatum. Next base: position 1,140,269 of record BPLT01000116.1, on the reverse strand, counting down.
ATCATTGAGTCCTACTTTTAAAAACAACTGAGCTATTAATTCTAATGCATGTCACTAACTACAACTAACCAAGCTAACTTTCGCCAAGCAAAAAGAAATTCCAATGCAAGTCCTTCCTAGGCCAGCTTACCAGTAACTATCATGTATGAATCATATCAAGAAAGAACCAACAATTTGAAGGTCCAAATTATACCTCTAGCGAGTCATTTATACACCTGTGCTGATAACAGCCATTCCCTTGGTTCGTAGAACCCCTAACGAACCCAACTCGTACTAATGATGAAGCCATACACCTACAGTAGAAATGAAGATAAATGATGCCGGCGGGACTTTCAGAAATGTGTTACTTCAAACAGGTTCCATTAGGAAATCTCACCTTGATTTACTTCCTCTCACCTCACCCAACATTCTGTCAGGTGCTCGAGCACTGTTCATATCTGTGCATGATCCATCCGAATAAGCTACATAGTAAGTGCAATAATCAGCTAACGATGACTGCCCACCTGTGATCACGACAAATGAAAGTAGTAAGTAATAGCTTAAGCTCATGACCATACCTACCATTTCCGTCTTGGCTTAGAGAGCATGTTAAAAACCATACATGGCTATCCAAACAAATATGATTTTAGATCGTCAATTTGCCTGATAGCAACTGTTATCCACCCCAGTTCACATAGAGGGAGCTAGGGGGGAAGAATGCCTATCTATTATCTATCACATGGCTATCCAAATTTTGACTTTGACATAGCAGCACATGAATATTTCAGAGGAAAGAGCTAGCGACCACCCTCAAGAAGGTTGTTAATGCGCAAAAAATGCAAGTGATATCTATAAGAAGCGTATAATCTGTGAAAGTGCACTAAATTGTGCAATTGGAGTACTAATTTTTTTGACTTATGAGTGTATAAACCCACCGCCCATTAGGTGGTGGTTAGCACGACTGTTTTCAAACTCATGATAATGGGATCAAGAGCATAAATAGAGTGTACTAACAGAAAGTAGGAAAATTGAAGCTCAAGAACACACCTTTGTTCGCTTGAGGAAAATAACGGGCCCACTGAGGAAGGTCCCCGCTGTAACTTACAATAGGGCAGTAACCTTCTGCCTCCCTGTTATATGTACAGCCTGACAACTGCGTCGTGTTGCAATGGTATGCTCCCTTCCAAAGATTGCAAGGGGTGGTAACAAATTCAGTTCCTTGGTTGCTTCCCCAGTCAAGACGGTCAGCCATGCTATAATTCGCCTGGTACCATCCACTATCCTCCAACAAGGCCAGTGTCATTTTCGAAACAACCGATCTTGTATCCACTGATCCCGTCATGATCTCATTCATCAGAAGCCTTTTCTCCCAGTGGGATCCTGAAGCACATGCATTATAATTTACGACACTCCCAAAGTACTCAATTTACCTGAAGCAATTAGTATGCGTGACAGAAGGGGACAAATGGTTGAATAAAGTGAAGATGCAAGATGTATAGATCTACATAGCATCGCATGTAATTTCATCAGGTTTTCCTTTTTTCCAGTCATAGGATTGCAACCATCGTTGCAACGGGCAGTTAAACAGTCAGATAATGGTATCAGCAGATAATAAATGTATGGGTGGGTGAACAATACAATAGCATTATTGGCAGACTTCACCACAGATTGGAAATTTGGAATAGACAAGGATAAACTACCTGAAGTACCACGCCCTCCCCCATCTTCTAGCTCTAAACCAGTGAAATTTTCAGAGAATGCCTGCAAATAAACAGTTGTCAGAATGTTGGTGGTTTCTTTGGCATTGGTTCCTTAGCTTAGCAGAATTTCAAGGTCACAAACATCTAGAGAGAGAGAGAGAGAGAGAGAGAGAGCACCCACGTTATGGTGACCAAAAGGAAAAATACAAAATGAAGGAGAGATCAAGTACCCCATAATGGTAGCGAGAATGCATAACAACCCGGGGAAGCACAACACGTGTAACCTGCCGTCCCAGTTTTTCATCCAGAGCCTGTTCAGTAACCTACAATTCAATGTATATTAAATAACATCCCGAAATAGACCATGGAATAACCTAACATTATGTGTGCCGAGAATGTGTAAGTCAAGTGGTACTACTATGGCAATATCCTTAACAATCTTGTTTGCAGAGGAACAAATGCAGTAATGTAGTCGCATATAGTGGTCATATTTACCTGACTACGCCTTCTTTTCCTCTCATCCCGAAAATGTGCAAAGGCATGGGGATCGAACCCAAGAACATGCATGACCTGGAAAGAGTGAAACTCATTGACCAAAGAAACAAAGCACCTCTCATACAATTATTGTTAACGTAAAGGAAGCCAGCTAACCTCATGTATGAGTGTGGCTGAAAGTAAGGTTTCTGCTTCGGCAGTCAAGTGGCGAGGAGCAACATTAACATGTCCTGCATATGGAAGGTTACTATGAGTGGCCTCAGGTATCATTGATTGAGACCAACACAAATCAAGCATGGACAAGAGACAGGAAACAGACAGGACATGACAAGTTCTTGACACGTGTCCGATACAACTAAATAGTTGTCCGACGTCTTTTTTGTACCTTTTTAAGTAGGACACAATAGGAACATGTTAGGTCACGCTGCCATATTAGTAGGTCAGAGCGTAATCTTACAAACTAGGGATATGATCAAAATTTCCACAGAAAACTAGTAGTAGATGATTACTGTATTTGTTGTGAGACTGCAGTTCTTAACTCTTCAATGTCTTCATAATCACTGTTTCCTAAACCAAATATGAAATATGATAGAAGTAATATTCCATTTTTCATACGTATTCATAACACAACCCAACAAGTGTGTGCATGTGTTAACTTGGCATGTCCCCAAAGGTCCATGTCCAATTTTGATTTAAAATAACATGCGTGCACGTCTATGTATCATGTCCATATCCGTAGTAATTGAGCATGATGGTAGTGTTTGGCACCAACAAGAAAGCATTGCTCCATGAAACAATTACCAGCAATTGCACGACCCCATTGATCCCGTTCGCATGCCACCGCCCACGCAAGAGTGTTGCCTGTTGTAGGTCTCGTAGTTACCAGAAGAACTAAGTCTGCATCGGCAACACCATCTGGACAAGAAAATAAAAAGAAAATAATGGAGCAAATAAGGAAGGACGTTCTCATAACTTTGGCGAAGAAAAAACCCAACTACTGAATTGTGAGGAGCAAATGACAAAGCAGGCTTGCATTTGTAGCAAAAAATATACCCTCTACATATTCCCGTGGAAGCTGTACACCTCCATCTTGTCCACATGCAGAATATCCACTTAACCTCAAGCTCCCCTTCACGGGTTCAACAGCTAAGGCCTTTCTGAACCAGTCTGCTGTCTGCCCAAGTGCCTGTATTAAGCTATTCCAGTAATTAGTGTCTATTTGCTGAAACTGGGGTAATGTCAGATAAGGACACAAGGCCAATTTGATGCAGAACACTCCTCAAAAACTAAAAAACCTATGTTATATGGACTCTTCTAAATGTACGGAGTGCCTGCATTAGACTCTCAACACTCAAAAACGGGTAGGGATCAGAGTCCCGACTTGTTTAGTCCCCCGATAAAACAAAGCTACTATACAAAGAAATCTAAAAAACTTGGCGCGTCACTGCATCCTTCAGAAGAGAGTTAGACGAATCCGGCATTTTGACATATACCCACGACTGACACCCGTACCCGACCTGAATCCATGTAACATTGATCGAAATACAATGACAAAGTGATGGTCACCAAAAACAATAAACATATGCAACATAGTTGCATGCTTATACTCTGCGCCAGACATTCACTTTCAAGCAGCACGACCCTTGTCTGAGAAATTTTACACACAAAGATGTTCTTATTTGTGTGCGTAAAGCACGACAGTCACAAGATATAAAGACCAGCTTAAGGAGAGAAATCAAAGCACAAATCATACCTTTCGAAGGCGATGCTTTTTGTCATCCACAGAGATGTCATCAGAAGTGCAGTTGTACCAGCAGTCACCAAGAATGGGAGGATCACCATTAGGACTACAAGATGGCACCCCCCGATTGGGTTTCTGAGGAGGTTCCCCAAGCTGCATAACAGAAAACATAAGCCACACAACTTTTTTACCATTATTTCCACATCCCCGACCCTTGTACAAAGCTATTAAGTAACCAACACAGTGATTCCACTTGCCTTTACAATGTCGCCAACACTTTGACAGTCTCTATCGTGCGAGTGGCCAACAGCATCATAATTTAAATAAATCCTAATAGGTTGCTTCTCATTTATTTGTTGCTCTGAATGCTTAGAAATACCGAGCAATGCCCTCCCCTTGCGGTGAAGGGGTTTTGAGATAGCAGACCCCTCATAAACCTGTGGCGTCACAGAATACACCTTACGACCTGGTCGCCTCCTTTGTTCAAGTATCTCATCATGAATGCAGGAATGTGATATAATGTTTTCATCACCCTTTTCTGTGGCTTGCCACAATTGGTGTTCTTGGGAATTTGAATAACCAGCTTCAAACCATACTAATATCAGTGCGATCTGGACCAGAGGAGAGAGGAAAACAACAAGAAACAAACGAAAAGGAAACACCACATCAGTGTATGATTATAATTTGTTGACCTGAAAAGTTTAACCCGCAAAAACTAAAAAGTCATTGAAAAACACATTCTTTTTTTCTTTAATATCACCAAAGATCTGAAAGGAAAACAATCATGCGACTTTTACCAAATCAAAGAAGCTTTATCTTTGAATCCAAACTCATAAACCCAAAAAAGCAACAAACTACAGCGTGTTAACCCTTTTTTCTATTACCCCAACCAACAACGGCTCAACTACACCCAAATCCATTTAAGTAATTTCAAAGGCCTAACAAATACAAAAAGAGAGAATGAGCTTTCTGAATGGGAGTTCTTAGTCAAGGAATTTATCAATAGTAGCACATAAGGAATAGCAGAAAAGAGGACAGGAAGATACAGAACAGGAACGGGAATGAGAGAGTGATTGCAGAAAAGGCATTGAACAAGAGAGATATATATTATATATGAAAACTCCAAACATCCATCTACAGATACAAGGTGCTGAAGCAGCTGAACACAGTACTTACCACAACACTTCCCCCAATTTTGACCACAATTTCAAGACAAATAACAAAAAGTCGAGTAACGCAACTTTAGAAAACAACTCCGGACACAAATGCGTCTGGAGCCGTTCGATTTTTGTGAAATAGTGAAAAACCAAAAACCGAAATCTCTCATTCCAAACATCAAATACCTACTGTAAATCAATTTTGACAGCTAATAAGAGAAAGATTTACCTCGAAAACAACAATGGCCAAACGAAACTTGGTCCTAAACGACCACAATTTTGAAGACCAATCCTTAACTCTATCAAACAATGTGTTCGACGCTACCACCGATTCAGTCAAATTGCCCTTAATTCCCAGTCTGCTCCCTTCTGAGTTCTTATCCCCACATTTCAACTACACATAATTTTTACATACAGCAAACAAAAGTTCAGTAATTTCCCTCACTCTCTCCCTCCTTGAACGGTTCTAATGAGAAAGAATGGCATAGTCATTGAAATATCAAAATACTAAAGGAGTTGTGTGAAAAAAAATTTCAGGTGGAGAAGTGTTGTTTGAATCTCAAGTGTGAGTGAAGTATTACAAGTAATATTGCACATTGGAAATGAACAACAGTGGTATAGTAAAAAGAACAAATTATATAAGAAGATAGACAAATACAAAAAGGAACATGTGAAGGTGGGTAGAGCACATGTTCTTTGTTGTATTTGTCTATCTTCTTCTTCTAAAATTTGCTCTTCTTTACTTCACCATTGTTCTTCATTTCCATTTCCAAAGAACAATATTACTACTAATACTTCACTCACACTTGAGATTCAAACACAACACTTCTCCACCTGAAAAATCACTTCGCAGAACTCCTGCAGTGCAGCAGTTGTGTTATGATATTTCAAAGACTACGCCATTCTCCCTCTATACTCTCTCATCAGAACAGTTCAAGAAGGGAGAAAGAGAGAAGAATATTACTAAACCTTTGTCGGCTGTATTTATATATATATATATATATATGTACAATTTTGTGTATTTGAAATGAGGGGAAGAACAGAGCGCATCAGGAAATCGGCGGCAATTATTATTTTTATGATGTATCAGCATGTGTATGTATATCTCGTAATGAATGCAGGGATGAGATATAATGTTTTCATCACTCTTTTCTGTGACTTGCCAAATTTGTTGTTCTTGAGAGTTCAAATAACCAGTTTCAACTTCTCCAATTGACCAAAAAAAAAAAGAATAACCAGTATCAAACCACAATAATATCAATAAAATCTGGAACAGAGGAGGGGAAAAACAAGAAACAAACGTAAAGGAAATACCACATAAGTGTCCGCTCATAGTACATTGACCTGAAAAGGTTTTTAGCAAAAACTAAAACAAAAATTGATCCAAAAACTACCTTCTTCCTTCTAAATATCACTAAAGATCTCTAAAGAAACATCCATGCCGCTCATACCAAAGCAAAGAAGCTATCTTTGAATACAAACTCGTAAACCCAAAAAACACAACCAACTATAGCGCATTGACCCAAATTCTTTTGACCCTACCAACAATGGCTCAATCACACCCAAATCCATTCAAGTTATTTCTAAGGCAAAGCAGAAAACAAAAACACGAAAAGAGAGAACGTTGTTTCTAAATGGGACTACTTAGTCAAGGAATTTATTAATAGTAGCACAAAAGGAAAACCCAAAAAGAAGACACTCAAGACAGGAAGATACAGAAAAGGGGAGAGAGAGAGAGAGAGAGAGAGAGAGAGAGAGAGAGAGAGCAGAAAAGGAATTGAGCGAAAACAAAATATAGAAACTCTAAACATTCATCTATCAACTGAGCACAGAACTCCCACAACAATTTCCAAATTTTGACCACAATTCCAGCCACAAATAAAGCCCTAAATCCCACTTAGCACATCGTTTTAAAGGTTCAAAATTTATAATTTTGGAAACCTAATTGGCTCAGGGATGTGTACAGTATCACTCTTAAGAACCCCAAATCCAGCATTCAGCTACAAACAAGTAGTAAGAAACCCAAAACCCTAAATCCCCCATCTCTGACAGCAAAAACCTACTGTGAATCGAAATTCGACAGCTAATAAGAGAAGATTACCTCGAAAACAACAACGGCCCAGCGAAACTTGGTCCGGAAAAACCACGATTCCGAAGACCCGGCACATCGGCTACACCAAATCCTTAACTCCATCAAGCAATGTGTCCAGCACCACCACCACCACCGATTCCATCAAATCGCCGCCGATTTCCCGATCCGGCCCGTTCTTCCCCGCATTTCAAACAAACGAAGAATGCACATACACGTACAGATAGTCAGATACAGACGGCAAAATTTCAATTGGTTTCCCTCCCTTTTTTCTCCCTCCGTGAACCCGTTTCGATGAGAGAGAGAGGTCAGAGAGAGAATGGCGCAGTCTTCGAAATACTACTCCTTATCGGCTATCACGGTACTGAAGGAACTTCTGTGAAGTGATTTTTCGAGTGGGGGAGTAAGTATTTATGTTTGAAATCTCAGGTGCGAGTGAAGTATTTCTGTCTGACAGTGATTTCTTTGCAAATGGAAAATGGAGGACAGTTGTGTAGTACTACTAGAGAAGAAAAGGGAAAATATAGAAGGAGAGAGATGGAACAGACAACGAGAGGAACAGGTGGAGGTGGGTAGAGCTGATGATTTTCTAGGATTTTAAAAATAAATAAATAAATATAAAGTGTACGACTTTCGATATGAATAAGAAAAAAAAATAAAAAAATACTGAAATTTTGGAAATTTGAATAGAATCTCTATTATAAAACAGAAGGGTGCGGGGATAAATTGTTGGAGCGGCTTAGATTTATTTGATCCAAAGGCTGTAGTGCATTCTCCCACTTCTGGTTAAGTGTCTATGGTTTTCTCCAAAATCACACAAATACCATCTCCTTCCAAGAGAGATGCGTAGTACCGTAGGCACGGATTAGAACTAATATATATATATATATATATAGATATATCGGGGTCCTTGAAAGGTAAGTATATGGCCTTGAGTTTGCTTTTATAACTACCAAAGGACCAAGAGTTCTACTTTGTGCTGCCCCGGCTACAAATAGGATTTTCTGTGCCGAAAATAGTTGTATCTTCGTGTCGAGAAATTTTTCGGTTGTTGAATTTAAAAACATAAAGAAAAATCACACAATTTAACGGCCGAAAAACTTTTTGGCTCAAAGGCACATGAATTTTCAGCACAGAGGAGATCAAACCCAACTAGCGTAGGGATTTGGTGTAATTTTGAAATTTAAAAACGTTCATGTGCTCGTGCCAAAAAAATAGGAGGATGTTTGATTGGCAATAAATAAGTGTTCGAACAAGATTTTTTTTAAAATTTTTCTTATAAAATTTTGGACTCATATTTTCAAGGAAGAATAATTTTGTTCGACAAACACTAGTCAATATAAATTGAGCTGATTTTTTGCACGACTGATTAAGCTGCTTGAATAGTTAAAACGTTTCGATGCTTTGTTATGAACGGACCCTATTTTAGAGACTTGGGTCGAATATAGTCTTACATTCCATGTCACAATTTGAATGACAATATTAAATTACATTTTTCAGGTATGGTGATGTATTATTTAAGGACTAACGCATTTGAATTATTAGGGTGATGTATGTAGTCATGAATTAGTCAATTTTTTGGGCACTCTGTATGATGTCATCGAGTTTAAGTTAAGACTACGATGATGTTTGATTATTAATTTTAAGGATGTGTATCATTTTCGTCCAAAGATATCATTTTCTAATTTTCCTAGTATTTTGTTTATTCTTAGCAAAACCCACGCCAATTTATGATTTAATTATTATTTGAAGTTCAAACACAAGCGTGTTTATTGAGATTACATTCTCGCATCAAATAAAATTCATTGTAAAATTCGATTTTATAAGACGAGATAATTCACTGATTATTTTGTATGTCTCAACGTATTTATAATCCATGCATATGCAGGTTTCTAGCCGTTCGTGTCTCTTGTAAAAAATAATTCGACCAAGCCTTTACAGTTGTCCAATTGAATTGATTTTTGTTCACAAACAATAAACACAAAAGGCCCATAAAATGAACGAATCTCATCATCGACAATTAGCAAGAATAGGAACTGTTGTCATGATAATTGAAAACAAAATTCGTGTATATACTACATAAAAATATCAATCATCAATCTTAAAAAGCAAAGCTGGTCATAGCTTTAACTTAATTAAGAAATCATCATCTTCGTCGCAAGAAATTATCAATAGTCAATAATCACTGTTCAGTAAAACCCAAAAAACATACCAAAGCAAATAAACGAATCAAAAGTCTGCAGAGAAATAAATTTTCATGGGTTTTTTTTTTCGCATATTCTGAATTAGTTTGTGGGATAGTAGGATTTAAAGTCGAGGTATTATATTGTGACCCGCACATTTTTTTTTTGATGGACAAGATCATCCCATATATATACATATATCTATATATATATATATATATATATATATATATATATCAAATGAAAATGAGGACCTCTCCATTTCTCCCATTTTCCATTCAAATTTCGATGATCCGAGCCGCTCAATGTGTTCAGAACATGATTTTAAAAGTTTCCGCGAGGAATAAAAAAAAATAACCGGAAAAGACTTCATTCGAGCAGTTTTTATTAAAGTCTTAGAACAGATTATACAGACACTACAACATAGGCATTTGTGTTTAATCTCTAATTATATATTTTGATTTGAATTCTCTCGTAATTATACCGGACGATTTGAATAACTTTTTGGATGTCATTTTCATTGTCTTTTTGGTAGTTTTGGTATGAATTTTTGACGCCTTTAAAAAAAAAAAAAAAAGGTATGAATTTTTGTCAAACTTGCATCAAGTTTTTGGATTAATCATTCTAGGAGAAAAGAAAAATGTACCAAAATATGACAAGAAAATACCGAAAAAAGTTCGCGAAGGACCAAAAAAAAATTCAAAAAGGCGATGTTACATTGAGTTTTAGCTAAGAGGCAGCTCTATAAATGACGGTATTGGATTTTTTTGGTAAATTTTGCTTTTGACGAGGACAACCCACCAGATGGCACTTCATGTCAAATTCTATCATTTAATAAGCTTTAGAAAACAACAGTGTCAATGAGCATTGTTTCATTTGGAGAACAAAATTGGATAGGAAAAATAGCTATTCGATAAGAACCCAGATTGAGCCAAAAACAAAAACCAAAGAAGGATTAGAAGCCAGAACAAGCAAAACACCAAACCCTGTGAATAAATTTTATTCATTTTAATTACCCAAAAAAAAAAATTTTGCTCATTTTGGGTAGTTAGGTCACTATTTCCTTCCAACTTTGACCTTCTAATTTCCCCTGTTCTTTAGTATATTATCAAGTGTGTTTGTTTAACAACGTTAGCTAGAAAACAGCTCACCTGTGGTGATCAACGGCTCCTTTATACAATATACTACTTTTGTTTATGTTTATGTTTATATGGACACAACAGTCAAATAGTATTGTGATTATTTTGCCTCCTAGGAATTTTTAAATTTCTTTTATGGTTGTATGTAGTTTTCAGCGGTGGTGGTCGGAGTTTGACCACCCGAGTGCCTAGATCACTGGTCGGGCCTCGTGTTCAAATCGTACGTACTACTTATCTACTATATAAGGATTTCAAATAAAGACCATTATGTATCATATCGGCGTTCCGTGACGGAATTTCAAACATCTGATATCGTTATTTACTTACTTATCGACCAATACGGTCTGACACGGTCCAATATCGACCGATATATACATAAGGCCGTAACGTTTCTTCGCACCACGATTTCAAACCCTGATCTACACTTTGTGTTAGCACAAAAAGTTCTGTATTGGGGAGAGCTATAATTAATAAGAGTGATAATAAATGTATCATGATGTCGTAATTAATGGCCTAATATTCCATATCATATATACTAGTCAAAAGTACTTTTGAATTGGCAAGTTTGTTTATCCAGAAGAACAATCAACAGTCGTTTTAAATTTTAAATCACTAATCTATCCATATCCGTTGCATTAATTACATTCCTAATAATTAAATACTAATCAATTACGTATATATCAAGATAATGATTCGAATTCTGATTAGTTTAGCGTATTTTAGACTTCGATCCTGCCGCGATTGATTGTACAGTTCCCAACATCATAACGGTCATCTAAAAAATACTTGTACAAATTTACTACTCCTTTTTCTTGCTTAATCCATTTTTTAGATTCTAAAAATTAAAAATTATAAAGGTTAATTAAAGGAATTACAGTGAAGGAAAATAGGGGGCGACTGTTCGCAACTCCGTATTTTCTCCCGCAGCCCGTTAAAAATTTTCAATTACACTCGACAGTTATTTATCGAAATTGAGATACATTTTTCAGCATCCAATTACCGAAATATAATTTTTTTTTCAACAGCTTTTTGCCGAAAATGTATATTCGGCAGTTATTTACCGAAAGTTGAACATATTTTTGACATATAGTTACCGAAATATAATCTTGTTTTCAACAACCATTTACCGAAATATTATATATGATTTTTAACAACCATTTACAGAAATGTAGTGGGCTGCGGGAGAAAATCTCAAAATTAGGGAGCCATTTACCATACCAAATTTCACTATTTTTCTTTGAAACTTTTACGTCATCCTCGGTACTTAACACAACATTTGGACCCGTCTAGTTGCGAATTCAAATATAAGCACATTGCTTGCCTCACTTTGCGATAAGGTACAACTGCAAATTTTTTTGTCTTTTCACTATAACAATACTAGTTTGTTGAACGCGTAGGGCATTTAGACGCCCTTGTGCACGATGCTAAGGATATCAATAACAACAATTATTGGGATTGATAGATTTAGAACTCGGAATCTTTCCTCCACGTATACTAGAAAATGCATCCTTGACGACTCTATTCCGTTGCAACCAAAAAAAAAAAACTTTGGCGACCAAATTCTGCGACTAAAATAAGATCAATTATATCTTCTCCCTCTGAGTTACTTGAATTAAAATGCGCATGTGCCTATTGAGAGATGAAGTATCCATTAGTTGTTACATTCTTCAATAATTTATGTAAATCGCTTCATCATTGTCATTTGAAAATATGCACATGACCCTCTGTGGGTTTGAACTAAAGTGCATTTGCATATGCTGAATAAATCAAGCTATAGGATCTAGCTAGGCAAGTAAGAATCGTTTAAAGTGTCCTTAATCACTAGTAATTAATCACTAATTAATTAGGCCAGGCAAGGGACATGTCTTCAGGCCAAAAAAGTAAGGTTCACAACTTGGAGGGCTGGGTCATAATTAAAGAGCTCATCTTTGTGAATACTTTGGGGACTACTTTTAGGCTTTAGGAAAGTCAACCCGCTGCATAGGGTTCTAATAATTTTACACTATAACTACCAAACACTGCTAAGGCCAAGCATCTTTGTCTAGGGAACCCCACCCTCTAATTTCTAGGGCTAAAGCAATAGTAAAGGATGGCTTCGCAGAAAGGTAATGTTAGATAGCTTTGAGCAGACGATTATAGGCATTCCTGTCTTCCATATAATGTGGTAGCTTGGTAGGCAAGAAGAACGTACAGATTATAAATGTTTCCACAATAATTAAGCCATACCCTAACCTCGACACGAAAGGCATTTCCCTTTGCATTGCGAAATGGGAAATGTTGCAATAAACACCCAAATGTATAGAAGTACTCAGAAACTTGCACGTCATTCGTATATATGTTTCGAGTTTTCGTCTTGATATAATGATTTTTTTAACTAAATGTATATTATGAACTTCAATGTAATGTTATACCAACTTTAGACGTTAACTTATATGTAGATATGATGATTTTAAAACGATTCAAGAGGTACATTCCATCCGCACAAAGTGGAGTCCTGACTATTGTAGCACTTTTGCGATTCGTTTGCAGGATATACAAATTAAGTGCTATCGAGGGTAAAGAAAACAAAAAGGAATAGAATATTTACTTAAACATATCCATCTTACATAGATAACTTTACGGAAATTGAAACTCTTTGAATCAAATGTTATCCATTTTTTTCTACCGAACCAAAGATGTAAATTATAAAGGGACGAATTGCAAAACTTTAAAAAAAAGAAAAAAAAGAATCATATAATACAAAGGATTTACATTAGTTAAGGAATTAAAAGGATCCGTTTGTCCTGAATTCTATGAGTTTGTTCCAAATCCTGAATCCATCCATCAAGGACTGAATAGTCATTTCCAACATCCGTTCTCTTCGGAGAGTTTGTTATCATATCACACTCACATGGATTTGGTGCATCCACTATCCTTTCTCATGAAGAACTGGTAACAAGAGTACTGCACATTGCATAAGCATGCATGATCATTTCTAGAAGTGACCTATGAAAAATATAGATTCCAAATCCCTTTTTATACTGCATGGTCCTTCTCTCCATAATTCTGTTAGCCCCCAATCGCCCATAAAGCAAAATGAAATCGTCATGAGTTTGGCCTAACACTACAACACGAAAGGGTTCTAGCGAGGAAACTAAATCCTCGCTAAAGTACCTGATTTCCTCGCAGAACGTATTAGCGAGGAAAAAAAAATTCCTCGCCTATTCCAACACAATTGCGAGGAAATTTTTTCGTCGCTAAAGGCCGTGAATTTACTATTACCAATAGTAATTGGCGAGGAAATTTTTTCCTCGCTAAAATAAATCCAAAAAGTAAACAAATCTCTCCGCTTTTTTTGCCTCTCCCAACACTTGAACCTTGGACCTCTTGTGTATGACACCTAACACCTACCCACCGCACCACTTTGCACTTCTGAGTAAAATTGTGAACTTTTTTTTATATATTATATTTTTGCATCTCTTGCACTTTTCCAAATTAGTTTCTTCAGCATTAATTATGGCCTGTCAACTTTTTGTACTCTTATAGTTTCTAAAATTTATTTGAACAAATTTAATTTTTTGCTAGCACAACAATTTTTTTGTTGAAACATGTTATATTCGTATCCGACAACAATTTTTGAAGGACTAATAATATATGTCATTATTCTAACTTTTTGATGGAATTATCCTTAGCTTTTATGGAATGAGATTTTTGTCGTCACCTACCCACTGCGCCACTTTGCACTTCTGAGTAAAATTGTGATTTTTTTATATATTATATTTTTGCATCTCTTTTACCTTTCTAAATTAGTTTCTTCAGTATTAATTATGGCCTTTCAACTTTTTGTGCTCTTATAGTATCTAAAATTTATTTGAACAAATTTAATTTTTTGCTATCACAACAATTTTTTTTGTTGAAACATGTTATATTCATATCCAACAACAATTTTTGAAAGACTAATAATATATGTCATTATTCTAACTTTTTGATGGAATTATCCTTAGTTTTTTATGGAATGAGATTTTTGTCGTCGTAAGCTAGCTCGAGATATATTTTAATATCAGATTATGAATGACAAGTTTCATCATTGTTATTTTTTAATTTTAAGAGTAAGTTTGACCTTCTTCTTTTTGCCAAATACAAATGGTATTATACATTCGTAATTATTTTTTAAAACTTTTTTCATCATTGCTATAATAATATGAACAAAATTTATAAATATTCAGATTAGATCATCCTAAAAGCATGAATTTTTTAAAATTTTAAATTACCCAATCTCTCTCTCTCTCTCTCTCTCTCTCTCTCTCTCTCTCTCTCTCTCTCTCTCTCTCTCACACACACACACACAATATGTATATCTATATATAAAAATATGTATAATACTTACAAAATTGCATTTGAAATTTAATGTCTAACATATTTATCTGTTTATAAATTAATGCCATTAGAATCACCTCAATTGCTTTAAATAAAAATCAATAACGGTTCACACAAAAATTTCTTTACAGCATGAATGCACAATAGATATGAAATAGTATTTTTTTTTTGGTTGTGAAATAGTGTATTTTATGTAGATGTTTTGAAAATAGATTTGTGATGATCTAAATAACTTCGAGATATTTTCAATACGACATCACTTCAAGATGTTTTTGACTTTATTATCTTTTGTTGAGTTTTTCATTACTATGGAATAAATCCTCAATACCTACACTTCAAGATATCTTTGATTGCTAATTAGAATAAGAAAAGTGACAAATATGAGATTTTTTCACCAATTCAATGCGATTGACTAGGAAACTATTTTTTTCCGTTTATTACTTTTTTATTTTAATAAATTTGATAATGGTATTGATCTATGTAGTTGATTATGTCTTACCATTGTGATATTACAATTATAGATATGAACATAATTAATAATTATTTATATATATAAATAATTAATAAATCGTAAAAAAGGCGAGAAATCAGATTTCCTCGCCAAAAGCTTACATTTGGCGAGGAAATTTGAATTTCCTCGCCAAAAGCTTACTGTTGGCGAGGAAATCAATTTTCCTCACTAGAAACGATGTTTTGGCAAGGAAATCTGTTTCCTCGCAAATAACGTACATTTAGCGACAAAATTCATTTTCCTCGCCAAGTTTCCTCGCTATACCCCTTTTGTGTTGTAGTGTAACTTTTCAATTTCATCGCATCTATTCATATGTGTTTAGGATTTGATTGAAGGAATTTGACAGGGCCAACTAACTTAAAAGTACTGTTGTGATACGAATTCCTATCACAGTATTATTTGAGATTAAAAAAAAATTATGGAACTAGTTAAATTATTTCTTCGAAACCCGATTATGCAATTTTGAGAGTAATATATCAACTCTTGGATTGAGTGATGCGGTAATAGATTTTATGCTTTGAAAGTGGAATATCCATTTCATAGAGACATTAGACATAATCGGTTAAAATAGTTACGGTAGGTTATTCCACGGGATACACAATTCCTATTTAAATACCAAAATAGACTATATGATCTCATCATGCCCGCTAACTAAACGCGACCATGTGTTAAAAGACTTCGTATGCAATGACATGCCCGATAACTAAACGTGACCTATGTTAAAGATTTTGTACGCAATGACAGATTTAGTCGTGAATAGAAGATGCATACGGTTTGCGTGATATTCAAATTGGGAAAAGATGCAGATTTATTGTGAAATTTTGGGAGTTAGGTTCCTAATCCTTCTCGAAACCCCCTCTGTTTTTTCTTCTGCACCGCAAACGAAAATTACATTGAAACTCGATAACAGATACATCGACGATCTTATTTTTGTTTAGGTGGTGGAGATTATTAGTTTAAGAGCACTGACATGCAAAGTGGAAAGTTGTTGGAATAGTGGATAAGTGCGCAGTCGGCACTTGAATAAAATAATTTTCTTTATTTGTTTGGTAATTACAACTTACAACTTTTGTTCATGTGAAAGGTATAAGGTTGCATGCTCAAAAGTGAAATTTTTAATCCAAAGCAATTTTGGGTTTATTTTCTTTCCATTTTCAATATAATCACTCACATTATAACGGGTTTGGTCAGGTGAATATAAAAAAGCAACTTAAGGGTTTGGTTTTCAAAAAGGTTGCAAAATTCGAATTCCTCAAAGACCAAACATTTTAAATCTTATGGCCACAAGAGGTTTGTCCGACCGTCAGTGTTAGGATCCTGAAATTAGTCGAAGTGTGTGCAAGGTTAACCTGAACATCCGATTATCAAAAGAAACACCCAATATTGCAGTTCAAAATTTCCCAAGAGCCTCACGTTATTAGGAATTTGCAAATTAAGGACCTAGGCTGCAGGTAATGTCAAAACTATTTGAAAAACCAATTGAATCTTCAAATTGGAACAAACAAATTATTAAATATTATCCCAGAAGTTTTTTCTCTTGTCTAAATAAGATGAAACTTTTAATTTTGTAAGAAACTAAAATTATGAGGTGAACGGGATACCAAATTAGATGGTTCACTCCATGTGAAGTAAGTCCATAGACTTTGCAATTTCCCTCCAAAACGGAATCACGTTGATCGCATCCACGTTTTTCATATGGCTACAATAAACATTTCGAGTTACAAGTCAATAGCTTATCGTACACCATTGTCATGCTTCATACTTGATAACGAGATTATTCAGTCTTCATACAGCACCACCACACATGCATTGGAGTTGAGCCCACACATTTTTTCTTGGACCCGACGCTACTGTATGCTGAAAAAGGGGTTTGGGATACGGCCATGGGACGCCAATAATTTCCCCCCATAACATGCAGGGATTATTCATTCTGAGTAATTTTCGCAGCAATTATATTTTGTTCCAATTTCTTGGCAGAACTTCACACCAATATACAAGGGATGTTAATTAGGGGTAATCTAGTCTTGATCAAAGAATGATTTGGATATATACCAAAATCAAAAGCAGATCGAAATGGGTCAGTTGGTCCCAAAATGGCACTGAAGCTTCCTACTCCCAAATCTGCATGTGGGTCTCTATTTGTCGTGGATTTTTATTTGTGGGGTTGGGGGGTGGGCACCAAACCACTCAATGATTTTCTTTCCTACTCAATTGCAATGGCCCAGAATATATATATAGAGTTGGCATATCTCCGACACAGAGAGAGAGAGAGAGAGAGAGAGAGAGAGAGAGAGAGAGAGAGAGATGGATGGCCTTTTCTTAGGAGGATAAGCACTAGGAAATGATTTTGAAATTGGGGGTTGTTTGGACTTCTGGGGTGAGGAGAGTGTAAATCAATCATTCTTGCCTTCTTGGTGCTTCCTTACCCTTCATTTGTCAGATTTCAGAAGGGGAGAAGATGCAAATAAACCTAAAGCGGCCGGCCATTATGTTGAAGGGAATCGCAGTTGCATAAACGTAGAACAATATACAAATCTGGACTTCGATTGCTAACTAAAATAAGACATACATTGGCGACTCCAGAAATATTTGTTAGGGTTATCAATATAGCAAACTAGATATATCCATATACGGATTGTATTAAAATGTTCCGATCGTGAACTTCATTTAAGTACATTGAAAACGTGTAAATTTTTTATAATTCCGCTCAACAAGTTTTTAATATTTAGAAAATAGTTTTCTTTTTGAACAATAAATATAAGCGTCAGGGCCAGTTTACGCACACCCTAACTTTTATTGTATAAAGTGGGTCCCACTAGTGTGTGTATTCCAAAATAATGAATCGTGTAGCTAGGTTGCATGATGAGAAAAGAAAAAAAAAAAGAGCTCTGAGATACTTATGCATTGGGAAGGTCCGAAGGACTATAAAATTAGGTATATATACTTTATATGGGTTGAATTTAAATTTGGTGGTTGGAGCAATAAAGTAAAGCGTGTTTAAAAAAATCATCCACTTTGAGTTTAAATAGCAAAAGATTTTAAATAGCAAAAGATTGATGTTCAATTATTTTTCGGGTACTCAATTCTATATTAAATCACTAATAATTTATTTATTTTTTCCCACTAACATGTTTTCATTTGAAGGCGTACGTTCATGTGCATACTCTAAGCTCCACATAAAGCTCGCGAGTACAACTTGATCTCGAATTTGTATTAGGTGTTTGCGCATGTACAAATATATTATATAAAATCGTATCACAGTACTATCACTATAGTTGGAATAAGGCATTTTGGTAGATGGAGACAATATAGTTCATGAAAAAGAGGTTATTAGGTTGGATATATATGGAGATTCTCCATTACCCAAAAAAAGAAAAAAGATTCACCACTTCTCCTTTATGAATCGGCTCTATGTATAGTAATTAAAGACTTAAATGAATAATAATAGTTAAAGTTTCCCCGTAGTTTAATTTCAACCAAACAAAGACCAAAGGATCAAAAAAAAAAAAAAAAAACCAAACGAAGACCTAAGCTGAGACCAAACGTTCCAAAACTTGTGGCCATTGATGGGTCTGTTTGGTCGTTAACTTTAAGGTTCTGGAATTAGTCGAGGTGCGATCAAGCTGCCCTGACCGATTATTAAAAAAGGCAATAAGTAGATTATTGTGAATCATGACTAAAAATTTGAAATTGAGGTTACAGTTTTTTTTTTTTTTGGCAAATGCGAGAAGTTGTATTAACTGTGAGACGAAAGTTTACACAACAGAGAGGAAACCCCATGAGGGCAAATGGGTGTCCACAGACCGGACAAACTATTAGAGAGGGAAGTCAGAGCACAGTATGTGCAACCCTATTTCACACTTGCCTAAGGAGATCAGATTCGCAGAAAATAAAACTAATACCAAGCACATGATCAACAAACCACTGAACTAAATCCGAACATAAACCGGACTAAGTCCGATCAAAAAATGAAATAAAGCAAAAAAATACACTTTCCTCCGTCATAGAGTAGCCCTTCTCTTGCCTAGCTAGCTAGTCCCCTACCGATCAAGCTCCCAAGTCAGCAACCCATGAAGCCACCGGCGATCATGCGACTACAAACCCAAAAGCGAAGCGGCGGCAAACGGCAAGGGGTTTTGGTGGAGAAGGGTGAAGGGAAACCAGATTTGAAGGCAGGGATTGATCCTTCCCCTCCTGTAGCCCATATTTGGGTATAAACCCAAGGGGAAGGAGGGAAAGGAGAAGAAATAGTGTGGCAGCTGTTTTAGGGTTAGAGAGAGGTGCTCCTGGTTTTTAGAAAGAGGTCACAAGTGCATATGCAAAATTTATCATATATAGTTGGGTTTTTCATTCGAAAACAAAACTATAGACGAGTGTGATATGATATACGGCGGATCTCACTCTTTATTATCCTTAATTCCCTCAATTAAACTGGCGTTGGATAAAAATTTAGTAGCTGAATTATTGCAATTGTTCTGTAGTCTGGGGCAAGGCTAAAATAACTCTTTTTGGACTGGGTATACGATAAGGACACATTTATCACAAAAAGACATAAGAGGCGTAGTAATATTTCATCACAAAGAGGCGTAACCTTTTTACCCTAAGAGGCGTAACTATGGGTGCTAAATGAGCCAAATAAGGTGATTAGGTGGTTGATCAAGCTTGATTTGAAATTTTAATAAGATTTAAAAATATGTTTTAAGCCTAGCTTGTTTACAAGATGAGCCGATCTTAAACGAGTTTTACTCAAGCCAAACAAGAGTCGATCTCGAGTAGCTTGAATTCGCTATATATCATAAGTCGAACAAGTCGAGTGGTAGCTAGTTTGTTCGAGCTAGATTTAAAATCTTAATGAGCTTAAAAAACATGTTGAAGCTTGATTAGAAATCTTAATTTCGTTATACATCATAAGTCGAACAAGTCGAGTACTAGTAGTAGTGGTAGGATGCATATTGAAGCATTTTTTGTACTCTTATTAAGGCTCCGTTCCAGAACGGATATAAGTTCTTATTTTTTGTTTAATAAGAACGGTTGTTCCACAACCCTTCGAACAATTACTTATTTTTTGAGAAGACAATTTCAAGCTCAAAAATCATATACTCACGCAAATAATTTTCCTATCAATATGGATCTTGTTTGATAGATCTCATTGAGATCTTTAATACGGTGCAAAAAAAATTCAAAACTTATTTCTCATTTACATTATTTTTGAGTTTGAAAATGTGAAATAAGCTGCTTATTTGGATTTTGTGGAACAAACCTTCTTATTTTTCTTTAAGAAGTGACAAAATAAGTACTTATTTTTTAAGAAGATTTCTGGAACGGAGCCTAAGTACTCGAACATTTTTCAGACTTCATTCTCTCACTACGGATTTGGGTTAGTGGTTGCAACCCTACTGGCCCAAGATGACTCTTGTTCAAATTAGGCCCAATTTGAACTAATTTTCCAATCAACGGGCCGGCATGAATAAGAGCCCGGTATAAATTAGTAAGAGCGGGGCTGCTAACAAAAGTCCGGCCGAGCTAAGTGAATCTCTATAAATGAGAGATAAGCCTTTATAAGCGAGTCTAGCTTTTTGTAAATGAGTTGAGTTACAAATAGCTAACGGGAGCTTCACTCCTTTTTTACTAAATAAGCTTAAAACTCGAGCTCGACTCATTCATTAATGCATCGAGCCGAGTTGAGCCCATAACAAGCTAAGCCTCGGACTGCTTGCGAACAGTCGTTTGCAACCCTAGGAGCATCTTTTTCATTTTAATCTTAGGAGCATTGATCCACTCTCTTATCACACACACAATAATGCTCCAGGAACACCCTTTATCCTCTTATTCTTTGACCGTTCAAAAAAAAAATTGAACTTCTTAGGTCACGAAGTTTTTACTACACTTATAAATCACAAAATTCTAGTCCCCAAAATAATAACTTTTGTGTATATCTTTTAAATTTTTTGACACCATCAAATCACAGAAAATATGATGTCGGAGTTCTGCGCCCCCAGTGGTTGAATTCACACTCAAATTGTTTGGCACAAAATCAATTTACGGAGTTATTAATTCCAAATTCAATTTGATCGATTTCTGTGATTAATTATATTCTCTATGTTCCTCAATGGCAGTCCGCTTTGAAAAGACATATAGTATTTAAATTGTTAAGTAATTTAAAAATTTATACCCAAAAGTACTTTATTTTTTGGTTCAATAATTACACATTTTTTATTGTAAACTACCATTGAAGAACGAAGGGAGTGAGGATATGATTTCATAAAGTTGTTTCCATGCTAGATAAGCAATGAAATACATGATACATCGTAATAGAAAAATACATCTTCCCCCAACTTGTTTTTTTTCATTAAAGACGCCATATAAACGCTCTTGGCTCAACCCCTCCAATTTTGTTGGTTATTTTATTACACTCTCTTGCTCAAATCTAGTCCGCCTCCCATGTTAAAAGTACTCCATCCGTTCCAAAATATTTGTCCAATCCGTAAAATGTAGTCTTAAAACACCACACCCGGGTACTAGGCCCATCTCCTAATGTCCAACAACCCATGAGAAATCGGGTCACGACAAATGGGCCTAACCGTACTTGATAATACTATTCTTCTATTGATGCCATATAGAACAAATTAACATGACACCTCACAGAAACACTAGGCTAGTAGTAGTAGTAAGTTAAAATAACTAATAAGCATAGGTCTGGAGATTGTCCTCCTAATCGGTCAATCTTTCAAACTGCTACTGAAATCACGTGAGGTCTGTTTCGCTCTCTCTATGTTTGATTCTCGAGGATTTGTTTTTCCATCTACTAGTATCACTGATGCACTCCACCAAAAATTGGGCCTTCGACACAATCTGACCCCGTACAATGCCTGTTGTTGTATGTAACGTTGACGTAATTTGGATAGAAGGCACTGCAAAGACTGTTGTACTTTTCGACATCAAAGTTGTGAACCTTCATGAGTTTTTCTTGCTTCACCTTGAAACGACGTTGGAAGAAGCCTTCGAAAGAAGGCTCCTTCGACGTCCTGAGGAAAAATCCATACGCGAGGGCAAAGTGGGCCGAGGTGACAAAGAAACAAATGGGCTCCATCACGTCCCAACTTAGTTCCCAAAAGGTTAGCCTCATGAAGCCCAGCGTCTGTAACATAATGAAGCCCAGCCCACAGTAGAGTTCCGCTCGAACCAGTTCTTGGGCTTTCTGGTCGATTTGGGCCTTGTGCTTCTCCAACTGTTCAAGTTCTTTCCTTCTTGGATCATTTGGGATGGCTATGGACTGGAAAATTATTTGGTCCATTGATTTTGCCACCTGTAATCAATTGTTCAGATTGACAAGTTAGATTAAAGCATTGGGATTAATTAGAAATACTATCTCATATTCAGATAATCCAATGCAGGAGCAAAACACATATTTTTGCGCATAGCCATTTCGGTTGCTAAAGCCTTTTTTTTTTTTTTTTTTCGTTAATAAGTCTAAGAAATGCTCCAATGGCTTAATTATTTAGTTTAGAAGCAACCATATTTTGACGAGAGAAATGGTACATATTAAAGGATTATGTAATGACAAAGACGTTTCTATGCTCGCCGACGCAAATTTTGTGACTTAACCTTTGGACAATGTAGGCTCCTATTCACAACAATGTAAACTAGTCGAGAAATTATCACCGTCCATTTCAAATTATGCAAGTCCAACTCGTATTTGTCTCATTTTAATTTTATGTTATCAGAACATATCATTTTTGTGTTCGTGTCAAAAGAGTAATCCATTCAAATTCTGTGCTGGATTTGAAGAGGGGTAGTACAATTCATGACATTCGAAATATGAAAACGTCTATGGAAAAAAACAGACAATCCAATCTCACAAAAAGAAATGGATAGTCCATTTCCGTTCCTTTTCATGGACATTTTCATATTTCAAATGTCATGTATCCATCATTTTTGTTGAATCATGTTATCCTATCATGTCCGGAAAATGAAGGGCAAAATGTGCGAAACCTCCGATACCTGTTCCGGCCGAAGGAACACGACGTCGCCCAAAACGATGACGTTTCCTCCCTCATCCAACATCCTCGCAAATTCCAAACCTTCCTCTCGATTCTCACAGAAATCCGCACAAGTCTTCACAAACTGCCCGTACGAAATCGAGTTCGTCGGCATCTCTCTAATCGCCGATCTCAACCTCTCCAACTTCGTAAACACCAAAATCCTCTTCGCGTCCTTCACCGACACTCCCTCGACCGAATCCGTCGCCGGCGACGGAAACGGAGGGCTCAGCCCGTCCAGGCGGAGCCGGTCGCCGGCGACGTTGATGGATCTCAGCGTCTCCCTCAGTTTTTCCCCGACGGGGATGGAGAGGAAGACCGGTGGTGGGGCCGTCGATTGGTTTATGCGCCGGCGCTGGAGGAAGCGGCGGAAGAAGCCCGTGTCGGCAGAGTGCTCCGGCGAGGTGAGGAACTCGCGGTGGAAGTTTGTTTTAGCAGCATTTGGAGACGGATTAGGGGAATGGTCGAGGGCTAGGGCTGGAGAGGAGTCTCTGTTTTTGTTGAATAAACGCTTGGATAGTGCTCTTCGAAGCGCCATTGATGAGAGAGAGAGAGAGAGAGAGAGAGAGAGAGAGCTCCGATGATTCAGGGGAGGCAGAAGCCTCTCTCTATATATAGGGTGACGGAGAGAGACTCAGAGAGAGAATATTTCCGTCATAATTGTGAGAGATGCGCTGATTTGGGTGTAATGTAAACGCAGACAAACGGAAATAAAATTAGGAAAAGTTGGTTTGCACAGACAAGGGAATCGAACAGATCATGCACATGCATTTTTGCGGGGACGAACTCGGATCCTATAAAGATGATCCGAACCACTCACAGGATATCAGTAAGACCTGTTTTAAAATTCCTAGGGCGAATTAATCTGTTTCGCCCCACAAATTCTGAATAAACCCTCACCAAGACTCATAGAAAAATATCTTTAAAAAAATGAGCGGTTCAAAAACATCTGACTTGAGGTGAACTCCGAAAAAATCTTGTGTATGAGCCGTCGTCCTTTGTATTTGCTCATATCACAACTGATAAAATTAGTACGACTAGTATTTAACTCGTGTTATTCTTTTTCATTAGTAAAACTAAGGTGTTATTCCGTTTTCTTTTTAAATTTTTTTTTTCAAAAAGAAAGTAATTTTAATTTTAAATATAATGAAAATGGAAAATATTTTTAAATTTTTTTTGCACCGTTTAAAAGATCTCAATGAGATTTATCAAACAAAATCCATAGTGATAGAAAAATTATTTGTGTAAACACATGATTTTTGAGTTTGAAATTGCTTTTTTTTTTTTCTAAAAGTTCCTTTTTTTTTAGAAACTGGAACGGAGCCTAAACGCATCAAGGGATCATTTTTAAGAATATCCAGACCATTTTGTTTCTTATTCTCCCATTCTCAACTGGGTAAAGGGGGAAGAATTCAGGCTTTTTAGCTTTATTTTCTTTTTCATTTCCTTTCATTATCATTTCACAAATGCATGAATTTTACGTTGGTCGGCATAGTGATAATGCAGGGTACGTAATTGAGGCCTCATTCCGCTAATATTATTATTTTTTTAAGTACTTGTTTTGCATTTTACGAGACAGATCATTCTCTCATAATACATCACATTTAAATCAAAAAATAAATACCTTTTTTTTTTTTTTAATGAAATGGGGCCTGACTAATTGTAGCTTAACTACGGAAATGTCTTTGATCAGCTACAATTGCATAGATGTAAGCTACAATTACATATCTACTCTTACTAGGTTAAAGCAAACCTTTGGATCTAAAATAAGTGCAATACTACTAGTATTTATTAAAAAAAGTCTAGTAACACAATTTTGGACATAATTTTGTTCGGAACCGTTGGACCCATGAGCATCAAACAGTTCCAAACACAATTTCGGACATAACCGTGTCCAAAACTATCAGACTTATGCGTGCATCTAATGGTTCTAAACACAATTGTGTCCGAAATTGCGTTTTAAAACTGTGCATGTAACATTGCTTTTTTTTTTTTGTCTTGCGTGGGGGCTAAGATGAGAATTTTTTAGAGACAAAACATTGTCTGATTTGCCGAATGATGTGGAGGCCATTGGGTTTTGTCTATTTAGACATTCCCTCCCACTTTTGATGATTTCACTAGTAGGATAATATCTTTTCTATCACAACAACTTGTGAACAAGAATTCTCCACGGATCAAATTCTTCTTTCTTTACCTTCTATGTATAACCACTCAACCCCTATATATCCACTCAAACCCCCCCCCCCCCCGCGTCAGCAGCGGATTAAGGATTCAGACTTAACGAGAACCTGGACCACATGTATTTCTACCTTGATTATAGCAAAAAAGTACATTCTATAATTATAGATCACTTGCTAACTCTGACGAAGAAACAAAATTGTACATAATTGACCAACAAGTGGGAGATTGCGTGATCTCCATTATATTTGGAAAAAGTTGTACGTAATTTCCCTTATATTTTCCCAATGACTTAAAGGGTCATACAACTTTTTCCAAATTAGCCTGAAAAACTATGGTATGTAATTCAAATACTTTTGGAGTTGTGCAGGGGCCCAGGCGCACTCTGACACCCCATGTGTCCGCGGCTGCACCTCGGGCTCACATTGGAAACGGGAAAATGCCCTTTTGGTTCCATGGGATTCGTTACGCAACTGACTACCTCTCGTCAAATTTATATAGTTTTTTTTTAACTCATTTTCTTTCCTGTTTCTCCACAAATTCAAGATTCAAAATTTCAAATATAGAAACCAAGTGTGGTTTTTGTGGTGGGGTGTCTGGTCTCTGATTGGATCTCCTTCACTTCTTACGGATTCAAGTCTTCGCCTTATCTCCGTTGATACCTTTCCGGCTAGTGACAACCGGGGAGGCACTTCAATAGTTAAGTAAGCCCTTGAAGAGATGGAAAAGTACTGAGAAAAAAAGAGAAAGAAATGGGAAAGTACAGAGCTCAAGTGTAGAGTGATATGCAACGGTATACCTCTTAGGGTTAGTGTACTTTTACCTTTTATAGGAATCACCAAACTTAACCCTCGAGTAATTTACCTCGTGCTAGGCATGAGCCTTAACCGTCCGGTGTAGTGTCATGCATGACGTACCGATCCCCTACGGTTACGCTCTAATGCTTGAACGGCTTCCCCATATGCGGGTCTGTCAACTGTGCTTCGGGTTGTTCGCATCCAACCCGGACTGATCCGTTTCAGTTCGGGCACATGGGTCGGTCATGACAGGGTACTCATTCGAGTCGCATCCGGCTCGGCCTAGTGACCCAGGCAACTGGACAGTCCGGTCAGGTAGGCCCAAAAGGCCTCGCGCGTTTGGCCCGCTATAGTTCTTATGATTATAAATGAGTATCGATATACCATCCATCAAGTCTTTTTCGGTCTTTTTTCTTTGCTGATTTCTCGCGGATAACTTTCAAATCACGTTTTGAACATATTAAGCGTCTCGGATCATTGCAAATTGGTCAGAAAAGGGACGTCCTTTACTTAATACGGTAAGGGCACCCTTACTTAAAGTTTTGTGACCATGAGTCCCCTTCAGGTAAGGGCGTCCTCATTTTAAATAAAATGCGGGCGTCCCCTTTTCTCCCATTTTTCTATCAAATTTTGATGATCCGAGCTGCTCAATGTGTTCAAAAATCTGCAAAAAAAAATGACCAAGAAGTGCTTGATTTAAACAGTTTTTATTTGAACCATTCGATAAAAAACAAACAAAAACTACTTGGATCAAGCCTTTTCCGGTCCTTTTTTTTTTTGCTGATTTATCGTGAGTACCCAAAAAATCGCGTTCTGAACATATTAAACGGCTCGGATCATCGCAAATTGGTAGGAAAATGGACGTACTTAACTTAATACAGTAGAGACGCCTTTAGTTGAAGTTTTGTGACCATCCATATATATAGGATGGCCATATATCAGTTGGACATAGATTCCTAACCTTGTGGAAAAAGATTAAAACATATATTCCATCTAGAGAAGGAATAAGCAGGCATGATGAATCAGGCGCCGAAAGAAAAGAATATCAGGTTTAGAGGATGTTGAAAAGGCAGAAGATTGAATCAATGGTTTCTATATCTATATCTATATATATATATATTGTAGTGGGAACCCCATTGTCCCACTTGAGAACCGATCCCCAAGTTGAAGGAGTAGCGTTCCTTATATGGTTCGATGATCAGAATCAGATGATTTCCTATTTGACTACCAAAAGAAGGAGATTTGGACGGTAAGTTCGGACATGAATATTTATTCTTTTCAAATAAGTATGATGGATCATACGCCCATGATTATCTATTCGTGCATTTTTTTTTTCCCTTTGAAGATGTGCATGTACAAATTGCGAAACTCAAGGTGTTAGAGCATACACAGTGGAATAATCATAATCAAAAGGTTGCTAATTAAGATTAACAATGTTTAGTTAAAAAAGAGATCACAGTGGAATAACCAAACTTAAGAATCTCTTAGCAACTCATCAAATTTTGGCCATTGAATAATTAAAACTAGCAATATTTTGCCAATAACCAATTAAATTTAGTAGTCCCCATATTTTTTCAATCAAGTACAACCCATCATTACAGAAAAACCTTCTCTCTCTCGCCCTTCCTTTTTTCAAAAATGTTTCTAAGAAAAATATTTTTAAAATAGTTTTTATTTTTTTCCGATAACTATTTCGCAAAATTATTATTTTTATTAAAACAGCTTTTTCAAAACAAAAACAGTTTTTTTTTCAAAAATGTTTTAAAAACTGGTTTTTTTTCAAATAAAAATGTTTTTTCAACCTTTTTTTTTTTTTTTTTGCAAAAACTATTTTTAAAATTGTTTTGATTTTAAACATTTTTTTAAAAAAATTTCCAAAAATTTATTTATTTTTCTAATAACATGTTTTTATTAGTTTGAAAATGTGATGTGGTAAGTTTTGGTTATTCAATTTTGATTATACCATTGTGGACCTTTACATTGCACCTTAGCAACCCTTTTAAATGTATAACCAAGAAGGGCTTGCTTTATTCACTTTTGGTTATTCCACTGTGGATGCTCTAAAGGTCAGAACTGCATCATCTAATCAAGTGCGATGTTCGACATGGTGGAATATTGGAATGAAGCCTTGTCCATAAAATTGCCCCAAAGTTTGTAATTCTATGTACGTGTTACTCCGTATTTGTCAAAATGTAGCTTGATCTATTTGGATCAATATATAGTTTGTATTTCAATGGGAGCCACAAAATTGGAGAGAGAGAGAGAGAGAGAGAGAGAGAGAGAGAGAGAGAGAGAGAGAGAGAGATTGTCCCGTGCTAAAAGCCTAAAACCCACCAACAACAATTTTTGCTCGTCCTTTCCCCCCTTATTGTGTGGGGAGTAGGAAAGTGGTGGAAATGTTAGATGGCATTTTGGTGACAAAAATTAACAAGATTTTCATCCAACATGTCCATTTAGACAGTAGACATAAACGTCAAAATAAGGGCCATAGTTGGCAGGACAAATGATGACGAGCCACAAATTGGAAATAGTAACAAACAAATTATAATAATGACCGCGCATTAGTGTTTTTTTTTTTAATGCTATATCATACGGGTTCAATCTCTTCTGTCCCGAAAGTGGTGGTCCAATCTTGTTCGTTTTGGTATTTGGATTTTGAGTAGAAAGAGACAGAGAAAGAAATGAGAATAATGATTGAGAAAAAAATTATTGGAGACCGTGCACAGAGTTCAACACAAAGACACGTAGATTTTTCGGCACAAAAGATCCTGCGTGCCTCATATTATACACATCGGTAACAATCGAAACATTATTCATTCATGACATCCCAAACTTGCTTCTTTATGCAGAATTGGCAAACATAAGAAGGACGAGTTCCTATACAAATTGGTTTTACTACATATTTAGGGGACAACTTGTACTAAACATTATGATTTCTTTTTGCGTGTGCTTGTTTATTTTCGTGGGTGCTTAATTAGCTTGACTGAATGTATAGAATGAGATGATTGTATCAAAAGGTGCTACTAGAATACTGTCACGCACTAGTGCTCTAGAACTCTTCTCGACCGTGCATTGGTATGGCCACCGCACATTTCATTTTGGAACCCATACCAATTTGCAATGGAAAAGAGCCTTGGAGCACCACGTGGTAGTGCTCTATGCTCAAGAAACACTCAATATTTTTTCCTATTCCATGGTGATTATCGATAACTTGGATTAATTTGTCAAGTTAATCTTGATTAATCAAGCTAAGTCCAGCTAAACTCGAGCTTTAGTCTATAATTTGGGATTTCTAAATAGTGTCACCCTCACCATGAACGCGTGGTTCACGTACTTAACAACAATGGACTATTCATCTTGGCTAGCTAGGTCATTCTTTCTTATTAGTTCAAATTAACCTAGTTATCGGAGTGTCTCTCTTGGCTGAGAGGCTAGACCACTCATTTGTAATTAGTCATCGGAGCGTCTCCCAGCTGAGAGGCTTGACAACTCACTTGTAATTTGTTAACCCAGGTTAAACCAACAACCCGTACATTAACCCTAGGAGGTTAACTAAAGATTGTAAAACGGGCCGCACGATTTCAATGAAGAGCCATATTGCATGTAACTTCAGAAATCACAAAAATGAGGAAGAAATTAAGAGAAAAATATAGGATTAGTGCAATCCTAATAATAGCGATTACCTCATCAAAACAAATGATTAGTAGTAGTTGACAAGTGGGGAACATGATGCGTTCCTCGTCGCAAATCAATAGACTTTAATTTAGTTAGTGCACAACCTAGAAAACTTAGGCACCAACTTTCTAATACACAGTTCTTATTGGTCCACCAAATCTCACAACAAAAAATATGGTGGAGAAAATATACAAAACATTTTTTAATTTTATAGTACACAAAATAGATCGATATGTAGATAGGTCACTCAACATGTTCGCCGTCGAGCGTTGCTCCTCAACACAGTATAACCATCTACAAGCTACTGCAGTTACGGGAACCGAAGCTTAGGTCTCATGTTAATATGTTATGCTCTAAGCGTTTTGAAATTAAAGCTAGCTAGTCCCACCAAATACTTGAATTCACATGTTATGCTCTAAGCGTTGAAATTAAAGCTAGCTAGTCCCACCAAATACTTGAATTCAAACATATATTGCGTTGGAAATTGCAAGTACTTATTCATTAATTGAGAATATATATGACTTCATAAGATAATATATAAGGTGAAGTTGAAGTAAGTAAATTAATTTTCTAATCGGTGAATAATTTTCAAATTTAGTTAAAAAAAAATATTTGTTTGTCACAACATTTGACTTTTTCGATCCATCTCAACGAGAGGGAAAAAAAAAAACGAAAATAATATGAATGAAACTTGCATGTAAATTCCAAAGAATCTCATAAAAAGTAAATTATTATGTCTCCGTAAAAAGTAATTATGAAAAATCATCAATTTCTTATGTGTATTGATGACGTATTTATACAAAAATTGAATTTGCGAAATTGACCAACTAAAAATGGAAGGAGAGTAGTTTTTAGCTAGAATGATGATGACAAAAGCCTCCATCAGTATCTCCACGATAAATTCAAATTCCATGAACGTAAAATATTCTAAACCTTCGGTCAATGGAGGTTTGCCGGTCTGGTCATTAATTTCAGGACTCCAAAATTAGTCGAAATGAGTGCAAATAAGACATCCGCATCTGGTTATTTTATAAAACCTTTGCGATAAGTGGGGCAAGTTTAGTACCATTAAAAAAATCGAAAGTCGCGGGATCTTAACTACTAAGGGAAAAAAAATGATAAGAAAAGAAAAGGTGATTTAAACGTAATTAAATTGGCTTAAAAAAATGCCCAGTGTTTTCCTTGGTTGCAACGTCATGAAGATTGAGGAGGATTCCACATTGTAACCAAAGTGAGGTGGCCCAATGCCCCAAACATCAAGCAAAGAGTCATTAGAAACACAGTGGTGCGTTCACCGCTTCGTTACCGCAATGCTCAATATCACCGTCCATCTCAGCAATCAGTGGTCCAGATTTTAAAAGAACTCTTTCAGGAGAGAGTGAACCATCCAAACACTTTTGAACAGTGAGATTGAAAGCGGTGGAAGGAGCAGGGAAACAGAGCGGTGGAGTAGACTTTCTGTTAGAAACCAGCCATATTAAATTTCTCTTATTGGCATAAGCAAGGAAAGGGGACCTGAGGTGCCTAAGCTGTGCCTGAAAAACGGGCATCGTTCTAACCCCAAAATGTAATTTGAACCGTTCACTATGTAGAGCTTGACAGGTAGAACAAAACTTATGATAAATCAAGTTGATCGGATATCGATAAATCAGAGAACAAACCACATTTGTCCACAGTATACTTTTTCAGATATTTACAGCTGCCCAAAACTGTGGCTCGTTCACTGAGTTACCGATATCCGATTGACTTAAGTTTTACTCCGAAAAAAAAATTGTTTTATATATTAAATGGTTCAGATCATATTTTTAAACTCGGAACAATACCTGTTGTTGGGCACTCCCCCATTTCGAGGAAAGGAGGAATTTTTCAGTGCCGAGCGGGTATTGCCGACGTGGCACCCGCTCAGCGCACCCGAGCCGTCCGATGCATTTTTGGACGGCTTGGATTAAAACACACAATCTCCTCTCATCCTAACACTTTCTCTCTCCAAATCTGAGCCGTCTAAACACGTAATGGACGGCTCAGATGCGCGAGCGGGCACCACGTGGTACCCGCTCGGCACTGAAAAAATTTTCCGAGGAAAGGGAGGGACACAGGCCACTAAAGTTTGGGTTTTAGTATTTCTTATGGAAATCTTTGTGGATAATTCATTACAAAAGTTTTGAGGCAAGATTGTCGAATAGGACCTCTGGAATCAGCTTCTGATTCATTGGCAAGGGATGGAGCTGGGACACGTGCAACTAACCCTCTGATTCAGATGCCTCAAATTGGATTATTTTTGTGATTCTTTTGAGCATTCGTGAAGTGGGTGCAATTTTGCCAACCATTTGATCCACAAAATACATAGCCACGCCCAACGTAACAAAAAAAAGAGATGACAGGACGGAAGGGGATGCTGCCAAGCAACCCCGCAAAGCGGCTGCACAGCTGATTCCGCTGTTTGTGTTGGCAATCGACGGTTAAGATCTTTACCAAGCAATTGACGGTTCACATTTTGTATGCGTTCCGATTCAATCCGAGCTGTCTGTGCCAAGATGAACGGTCGGATCGGCCACTTGGCACCGCTTTGCAGGAATGTCACTCGGCACATCCCCCTGTCCAGACCGTCTTTAGTCCATTTTGCGACGAAATTGAACAGAAATAACATCAGAAATGGAACAGTGGTTATAGCATCAACTTCCACATCAGAAATGGAACTATCGACTTGATTCGAAGTGCATGGTTACCTGCGGTGTTAGGGTGCAAATAAAATGCTATTCCCTATCTTAACTTATTTTAATGGTCTGAATCGTCTCTTGTTTATATATACTGGTGAGCACATTAAAAATCCTATTGAGCAACTATCAATCAATCCATGATCGCACTTGATTTTAACTCAATTTTGATCTAGTACATGTGCCAAAATCTTTAGTTTTCAAACAATGTGTTCCAAACTACTATATACTAATCAGAATTCGATGGACGTTACTTTTGACATGGATAATACTCTCGTCGAGCTCCCAAAATAAACAAGTCAATCACCGCAATGAGCCCGAGAAAGAAGTCCTCCTATACATGCCCCAATTGAATAAACTGTCCAGTTCCTTTAGAAACTGGGAAGGATCCTTTCCAAAATAAAAAAGATATGGCTCGAAATTTTCCATGTCTCCAACGAAATCGGATTCGTACTCTTGCAATAGAGTTGACATTTCCTCATCAAATTCGGGGGGAAGAAAAGCAGCAACTTCCCAGGAATATATTATCTATTTTGGTTAAGCATTTCTAATCTCTACTGTCAATTATCTCAACTACGGCTCGGTATAAATGCCCACACAGTGTATTTTTGGGGAAAATTTGATTCTCCTGTCAATTTCTTCTTGTGTTTGTTGAGATTAGATTATTCGAATAGCCATACAGTATGTGAACAGATTATTAGAAACAGAGCATTTCAGATTATTAGAAACAGAGCATTTCGAATAGCCATACAGTATGTGAACAGATTATAAAATCACTCTCACCCTGCTGGATTGGGAGTTGCTGCAAAGCAGCTGAGGGGCCGATCTGTCCGTTCATTTCGAAAATCGACGGCTTGCATCTTGACTGAGCAATGGACGGTTTAAATTTGTATGCGCTCAGATTTAATCCGTGCCGAGATAAACGGTTGGATGCCACTTGGTGCCCCGCTTGGCGGGGGGTGCTTGGTGCCCCGCTTGGCGGGGAGTGCTTACTGCCCCACTTGCACACCTTATGTATTTAAACACACACACACGAAGTGTGTGCTTTAGTGTGCGCCCAACCTTTAGTGTAAAAAATAATAATTTCCCAAACAATAGGATGTTAGTGTATTAGGAGAGTTGGATAACAACGGCAGGCCGACGTTGTTCCATCGACTTTGAACTTGAAACCTCACACGTTGGCACCTTAGTGTCCACTCACAACCGCTTGAGCTACGACTCGGATCAACTCTAGTGTAAATTATAAGGGGTCTACCATTTTACTCTCACACATGTGCTGTAGGCAGCGGCCAGCAAATGAAAGTGACACACACCCATTCTATTCTTGCTTATGAATTTTTTACCTCAATAATTTTGGCACCAATAACGCACTTTTGCGAAGCACTTGGCCAGCTAGTAAGATTTAAAGTATCTTCGGAGAAAGATTTTAATTTTAGTTTATTTGCTTCAGCTTCAGAGCAAAACAAGAGTTGAAAAGGGAACTTGTGAGTTGTGACAAGGTACTCAATTTTTCACTGAGAAAGAGAAGCATGAGTGATAAAGAGAGACCTAAGAATCCACCTGCAGGTTAATGCATGGATGATGTAGCCACAATAGAAAGTGAGATGACGATCATTTAAGCCGACACAAAAATGAATATATATATATATATATATATATATATATATATATATATATATACACACACACACACACACACATACATACATACACACACAGAAATCTTCAAGTAAGGACCTTAAAATGAGGACCTTATATGCGGACCTCCCATTTCTCGCCTTTTCCAATCGGATTTCGATTATCCGAGCCGCTCAATGTGTTCAAAACGTGATTTTAAGGGTACCCGCGTGAAATCGGCAAAAAAAATGCCCAGGAAGGGTTTGATTTGAGCAGTTTTTATTTGAACCGTTAGATAAAAAACAAACAAAAACTGCTTGGATGAAGCCCTTCCCGGTCTTTTTTTTTTTCTGATTTCTAGAGGGTACCCTTAAAATCACGTTCTGAACACATTGAGCGGCTCGGATCATCGAAATTTGATCGGAAAAAGGAGGTCCGCATTTTATTAAAATAAGGTAGTCCTTATAAGACCAACTTAATTGACCGTTACGAGCATCTCCAACCCATGGTTTCAAATTCTACACAGTGTAGAAACGGAAACTTTTGACATCCTACTTTGATCCAACCATGATGTCAAATGGAGTGACAAATCCAACACAGATTTGGCTCCACAACCACTTGCTTCAAATTTGACTCCTCATGCCAAATCTACATTTGGCATTTTGGAATTAAACAACTTGGTGTTTGTACATTAATACTTAGAATTTGACATCAAGGTTGGAGATAAAGGTTTCATGGTGTCCAAATGTCATATAACCTTAAAAAAAAAAAAAAAAAAAAGAAGGAAGGGTCCTTCTATTGACAGCCCACTGAGCTATCAATAAGCTAAGAAAAAAAAAACAAGAAAAACACATGCTCCAATGCACTTTGTATGCTTTCACACACTTTTTACTTATTCAATACATTTTTTGATCCTTAACAACAGCTTAGTGGGCTGTTTATAGCATTTCCCTACTTAAAATTAAAGGGAAAATAATATACTTAAGTATGAAATTTTGCATATTGGTTGGAATGAGTATTTTAGAGATGCTAAATTCTACATGTCAAATTCTCGCATAAATCTCTAAAAAAAAATTACATCCACACATTTGAAGCCAAAGTTGGAGAAGCTCGTAAAAGGGTCAAATTTTGATGCCAAATTTGGTTTTCATTTCGTCTTCTTTCCCGTTATAGGATCATTTTGTTTTGGTTGACGTGTCATTAGGTTTAGTTAAGAAAATGCAAATTTTGACCTGATTGATGTAGTGTCTCGTTCTTGTCGTTCCCTAAATGATGAGTAATATTCTGTGGAAGAATTAAGGAACTTCCATTCCTATAGTCCGCATGTTTGGGCCCATAATTCTTGGGCTATAAAAAACAACGAGATAGGAATTGTTTTGGGCTACTGTTAGGTCTAATCTTTGTCTCTCCCCAAGTCCAGTATGCAGTCCAGTTCTAAAACGCACGGAAAGCAATGTTTAAGTACCCCTGAGCAATGTTATAGAAATCGCTAGGCGTTAGTCAGGTGGAAAATGGGCGCCTAGCACCTAGGCGGAAACTAGACACCCAACTAGTCGGCTGCCCATCTACGCGTTGGACCACCGCCTAACGCCTAAGCAGAGACTAATCGGCCTAGGCGGCCGACTTTTAGAGCACTACCCCTGAGCGCTGAATAATCACTCGTTTAATCTGTCACTTTGACTAATTGTATACACAGAGATCCTTATACGAGTATTTAACTCCAGTTAGTAACTGTTGACTTACTCGATACGGGTTGACTTATTCGACATACGGTAACTTTTACATTTCGGTTGCGCGCCTTGCACGTATGGTTCTATACCCGTCTTACCTTGAAAAGAAATCTCCTCTTTAGCAGAGAAAACATGCAAAGGGGTGCTTGCTTCAGCTTTTGAGCTACAATCCGTTTTCCCAAACCTTAACTTCTCAAGCCCCTAATCCACTAACCGTCTTTCTAGATTTTTCGGTTTTCATGTCGCTCTCCAGCTTTCACGTGTCTCTCTTCAACCGCCATTCACCCAGCTAGTCTTGCAAAGCTACGCCAACGATGGTACAGTTGTGTACCAGCTCAGGTAGTTACCATCTAGCCCATCAAGCTTCCCTTAGACCTAATCGTCGACCAACTTTCTTCACTATTCTTAGACTAGTTCTCGACCTGATCCTAAATGGTCATGCCCCCTAGTGGGCCTTCGTCTGGTGGGGAGACCAAGTTGACCAACCCCAAGATACCCTGAACTCAACCCATATGCGTGGCCCGAGGCCAACGTGGGTCGGGTCCTGGATTTTATCCTCAGTTTAGAAACCTAAAAAATCTTCCATGTTCACTGCAATGAGAAATCAATGCAATACAACCACTGGGAAAAAGCATGATACTGTACTAAAATTCAGTATCACATAACAGGGGGATAAAGACAGTAAATCTATCGGAAACAAAATACAGTTAAATAAGTTGCCACAAAAATAAGTTCAAGAAATGTTTGCACGGTCAAACTGAAGCACAACAATGGATACATACAGTGGTAATCACAATATAATATAAACATTATTTTTTTCTGAGGATGAATCATGTGATGTTACATTTGATGATCAAACAAGTACGAAAACAAACCCTCCTCCAGAGTCAGAACACCTTAGAACTTACACTAGTATACCAATGACTTTCCTCCCTTGTTTTCCAACCTTCTCTTCTCTACCTTAAATCCCCAATTCAAAAGAAAATCTATGTCAATCTCCCAGTTCTATCTGACCTTTTCCTCTGTTTCTGACCCTAGACTATCAGCTGAACGATAACCCATAACTGGAAGAACCTCCTTAGAACAGACTGCTTACCACCAGTGTTGATCTACTTAAATATTGCGCCTATTTTACACACCCCTATCAGAATAATGAGAAATTTTTCCTGGGATCAATGGATAATGTGGATCTAAAATGGCATGAAACACAGATACTTCTTCCTTAGTTTTTTCATTCTTTTAACTCGAGCATCCTCTTCCCCTTCTGGGACTGCTTTATGACTGCTGGATGATGACGCCACATTACGGGAATTGGATGTACCTTCATTTCTACTTTCCGCCTTTTGGATTTTGATAGCATTCTTTGGATCCATTTTTTCCAGGACTTTCTTGTCTGCATCCCCAGCAGGTGGCTGCCTTCCATTGCTGCTAATAAGAGATCCTGCAAAGCAGAAGTTTTAGAAAAATGTTTCCCAATTGCAAATGTCTAAGAGTTCGCGGAATATATTCCTGTTATATATCAGCATATCATATACGGAAACAAACTTATAGGACAAAGGACAATGGGGTACTGCTGCTGTCGAACTAATGAGATCCAGTTGAAAAAAACCCTTTTTTTTTTAAGAACCAGTTTCACTCAGCCAATAAGGGAGGGATTTGCAAACGGAAAAGTCAGAGAAAGAAAAAAGATTAAAACTCAACTGTCAGATCTATTAGCATTCCTTTTCTTTGTCCACCACCAAATCCTTAATCCGAAGTCCAAACACAGGCATAGGCAATGTCATGGCAAGTTTTTAGGATTGATAATCAACAAACCTAATAACATTTAGGCAATGCCAAGGGCAACGACTGGATACTATTCAGGTAAGTATGTAACAATCAAAATCACATAAAGGGAGGGACAAATATCAATATAAACATCGAAGTTTGATTGGTGAGGGCTATTGACATTTCTTGTTAAATTCTGTTCATTAAGTTGCGAGATATTTTCCGTACTCCTAAATTACATTTTCTTATGGAAAGTCAAATACCAAAAGAAATTACAGGTCTAGGCCAAAGGAGATCAACATCATTTTAGCTCCCCAGTCCTTATCTGATCTAGACTTCTAGTATTCCTTATTTACAACATCTTTGCAGGGCTAGTAACATAGAAAGCAAGGAAATAAAGAGACTGATAGCCATTGCTACACAGGAAAATAGATTCTACAAATCTGGACCATACCTAAATTTGCTGGACGCATAACCACTTCGGTTGGTCTGGCTGAGGCAGCAACACTGAACTTGAAATTGGCATCCTTGCCCTGCTCTTGTGGATTAAGTTCATCGCCTAAGTCTTGCAAGAGGGCCAGCGAATCAAAACATTCCTCTGATGAAAAGGTCACACAACTTGTGTCGTCCGAACTGGAAGACCGTGATTCTCCATCAACAAGATCATCCAACTCCAAGTAGTCACCCACTGAAAACATGTCTTCGATGGGAATATCAACATGTCCCCCATTTTCAGCCAACGGTCTCATATTGTCATCCCTGTCCCTTGCCTATAAGTAGTTAAATGCAAGTTAGAATTTTGCAAACCCCTTAAATCCAACATAAACAACATAGGCCCTGCTTTGTTTGACTGGACCAATGGTGAAAGGAAATCTAATCCCATAAGATAAGCAATCCCATAAGATTAATAATTAACTGGGCAAAATCCTTCGATATATTGTATATCCCAGATTGTGTACAATATCATATCAATTGGATATTTAATCCTGAATGCGAAAGTTTCAACAGAACATGGGATATGAGGTCCCCTCAGATTAGTAGCCCAATAGAAGGCTTTGATCCAGACAACCAACCAAGACCAAAGTTTGTGGCTAATCTCATATTCAGGGATTATTACACGAGTCCTGATGTTATTGTAGATAAAATTTTCCTGGTATGCATGAGATTAGTACTGATCAAAGTGATCCAATACTGGAGCCATATGACAATCTAGAGTGCAGTTACATTTGTCCAGACAATTACTTAATCCAACCAATAAGCAGGTGGAAGAGTTGATAAAGACAAGTCAAATCTATATACATACTTCTGGTGATACGCTTATTGCAATCTCAATGAAAAAGCTAAAAGTTGGTCCTCTAAGCTGAAGCCAAAAATCCAAAAATGCAAAAATGCACAGCCAAAAACACAATATCAGACAGGAGCAAACCAATAAGTGAATATCTAAGCATAAATACATTCACCACACAAGTTGAAAAAAGGGTGATCCAAGCTTGATATACCTGGGACTCACTCATGGAACCCTGTCCAGTGGTACTGCCAGGCTCTTGAATAAGAAGAGATGATGATCTTGGATGAAAGCGGTTTCCCTCAGAATTTTCCAAGCTTCCCAATTTGCGCTGAACTTCCGGGTTGGGACCACTAAGGAAGACTCTGCATAATAAACCTGACACCTGCATTGTCCAACCAAACCGGCAATTGACTGGCAGGTCGGATTAATGATGAAAATAAAAGAAAAATGTCAGAAAAATAATATAAAGTGATAGCATGCAGTGTGATTTACCTTTGAGTTGCCATTACTATGGTGTCCTTTAGGATAAACACGGTACTCTTGCATCACCCAATTAGTTCTTTGTCCATGAGGAGCTTGGCCTGCATAAAATTCAAGTGTAGTCCTCCAACCGGTGATGCTAGAGTTTCCAAATATCTGATCGGCCTCACCTCTAGCATTCCAGGATCCGTGTTCTGAATGCTTTTCCTGCTCTGCCGGCATGAAGTACCAAACTTCCCCTGCATATACCACCCAAAATCGTAACATTCATTAGATTATATTCATGCTGACCCTAGAATTTGTAGTATCCGAATTCCAAAATAAAGTGTCGAATCTGTAAATCTTATTGGCATTGAAGCAACTAAAATTTGTAAATCTGAACCTGAAGAATAGCCTTGATAACTCGAAGAACAAATCACTTCAAGTTCATTATCTTTTGGACAGTAGAGATGATCATAGATGGCCTGGTACCTTATCAGAACCGTATATCAAATTATAGTTTTTTTGATAAGCACCTAATTGGGATATAGTTCTTTCATCTTTGACAATGATGCTATTTCCATTCTCCCTATAGCTACTTGTTTTAAAGCTTTAAAACTCAAGTTTTGAAAAAAGAAAAAAAAAACTTATCAATAAAAATATAAGAAGATGCAGCAATGTGTGCTTTATGTTCCTAACATGCACTACTTCATATCGGAAATGAGAACCCATATCTCCGGTTTCAACTCTTCCAAATCAATTGAAAATGATAACTATTGGAAATTGGAAGTGTGGCCCAATTACGAGAGCCAACCAATAATGTCTGCAAACCATTCAAATTGTACCTAGTCTCTTTATGGAAATGATGAAAGTACTTAGATTACGATTACAAGTTACAGCATCTAGATCTAGACTATTAATCAAAGAAGTACAGAACTTAATAAATGAGGATACAAGAGAGAGAAAATCAATCTTGATGAGGACAATGAGGCAAGAGGACACGAAAGAACGAAGATAATGCAACAGTGAAATTTGTCAGAACCACCAACGCCATAATTGAAACTTACTACCGAAATCACAGAGACAGATGTCATAAATAACAAAAGTATGAACTTGTATTCAACCATCGAGATCTTCCATGAAACTAACCAGGTAAATTTGAGGGGCTGTGCTGGTAAGGATTAAAATCTGTAAGGACATTTTCAGGGATAGAGGATCCCTTTTTTAGTCCCTCCAAACACATAAAGATCTGTTCATCAGTCCAATAGAAACCAATATCAGTAGGAGGAGGAACAGGTGCTGGAGGACACATGACCCAGTTTCAAGTGAGATGAATAAAATTGCAGTCCAACACCTGTCTCTGCATAGATTGAGAGTGCAATATCATTTACTATTGAGTTCCACGGATGTCGTAAATACTCACAGATAGAGAAAACAAAGCACGTTAAAAGCTAAGAAAAGGTTCAATACTCAGTCAGACGAAGAAAACAAAACTTAGGTGTTGGCTAGGTGACCAAGACAAAATAACAATCAGATCCATGGTTCGATAAAGGTAAGAAATTAATTTTTCTCGACGCTTATCATAGAGCTAAAGTAAATCACAGAGTCTCAGCATTCATTGATCAAATTGGAACACGCACACCCAAACCAAGGGCCAGAAAGCCCACAAATTGCAAATTCGTGCTGTCATCTTTCTAATGTGAGAAGATCAGTTCTACATTTACCGGCTCTCACAAACAAAAATGCAATAAAATTCTAGGTCAAAGCTTCCTAAGTGTAGTTAGATGTCATTTGTATACATCACATGTGAAAGCAGATACACAATCTTACGCATTTAATGTATATCGTCACAATCCCATATACAATCATATGTTTGCATACTTAATGCGTAGGTGTATAATCTTTGTGCCCCACCCGACCACCCCA
The DNA here is from genome assembly GCA_019656295.1 of Rhododendron mucronatum var. ripense. Lineage (NCBI taxonomy): Eukaryota > Viridiplantae > Streptophyta > Magnoliopsida > Ericales > Ericaceae > Rhododendron > Rhododendron mucronatum. The sequence goes on along the minus strand of BPLT01000116.1, from coordinate 1,098,729 downwards.
CACCGCGGCCCCCGCCCCCCTCCCCCCCCCCCCCCCCCCCCCCCCCCTTACAACACCCACAAAAACCCATGAACCCTTGATCCATTGCACAGATGAAACTAGCATAGAACATCGATGAACTAAGCTAGAAATCCCTAAATTACACGCCATAAACATTTACAGATAGAAAGTCATGACCTTCATTGACTTCCCCTTGACCTGAACATTTACAGATAGAAAGTCTAATCACAGAGCGAAGCGAAGATCAATTCATCGATGCGTAGTTACAGATACAAACCATCACACTGTTATAAAATATTTATTTATAAATTTAAAAAAAAAAAAAACAGCTTCACCATCAATTCAGAAGAACCGACCAACACACACCCACACAAAGATCAAAAGATACTCAAAAGAGATACAATTATGGCTTTCAACCGGAAGAAATCAATCATCTAACCGCAAGAACAAAAACCCAAGTTGATTTTCAATGAAAATGATCATTGGACTCAGCAGATTGAATCATTCAACCATACCCAGAAAAGAAGAGGATCAACACTACAATTACAAAAGACCAACAAGATTCAATTCAAAATTAAAGTTAATGATTGAATGCAAAAAATTCTAACCTCTGTCGAAGAACCGATCTTCGACAATGCGTGCCCTCTTTTCTCTCTCCAAGCTTGCAAGTTGCAATCCTACACTCGCGGTTAACTTAGGCACTACTCAAGAGGTGAAGCGAGCCAGGTAGGAGTGTGGGGGATTTTATAGGGAGGCTTTTAGATGGGTTTGGTTTTAACCTTACCATGGTTAGCACACAATTACATGTCCATAAGATAAAAGAACCCGACCCCTCTCTTTCGAGGAAAATTGGACCTTTGCGTTTTAGCTAAATTGTTCATTTTATAAAGTCCATCGAAAACTGTTGTCATATGTTTATTAATGGAATTTATCTTGACAAAAACATATGAGGACACCAAATCCAAACATATATTTATTTAAAATAATTACATATCAATTAATATTAGTTCATGGTTTCTTATTAGAAGTTCTCAATGAGCTTTGCAAATTTACGATTTCGAATTTTCGATAATTAAAATGAGTTCAGAACGAGACTTAATTTTGGAGAAAACCAGAGGGATGATCCGTTTCCTGAGATAAAAGTGATCCAAAAAGAAATACTCTCCCCATCTCGGTAAATTTTTTTTTAAAATTTGTGTCAATTTTTAATCGTTTATATTTTATTATTTATATTGATTTACGTAATTTTGAAAACTTTAATCAGTATAATCAATTGAAATCCATCAAACAAAATCTATAATCTATACAAAAAGTATTACCAATTATATTATATAACTTATTATTTATCTGATTAGAATAAAATAATTGACCAATTACATAAGGAGTAATAATTTATAACAATTGTTTTTTCATCTCGCACATATGGGGGCAGTTGTGCCATGGTTACCATAACACCAAGTCAATAGTGTGCCCAACTAATAAGTGGTATTATCAAAAAAAAAATACTAAAAAAAATTGATTATATTTTTTAAAAATAGATATTCTAGTCAGTTTACCACACATCGACTAATAGAGCGAACCATCAATACGTACATAATGACCAGTTTTTCTAAGCTTTTGCTATCTTTGGTTTCACTAAATAAATTCTTAGGAGTATTTGTTTCGATTTTTCTGTTTATATATTTAGGTATGTTTTTTTAGATTTTAGATAGAGAAAGCTATATTCTATTTTCTATTTTTTCTTCACCTCATTTGGCTCAAGAATGATACACTTGCACTGTCCTTACTGGTTGAGTTATGTAATCCCAGTACTTTGAGTGGAGCCCCCTTTGACTCTTTAAAGGTAATCTGAGCCGCCCGAACTGAGTGATCGGAAAAAAGACATTAATAATTTATAGATAAAGAACGATTAGAATATTAAAAAAAATGTTTTATCATGTTAATGGAGATATTCTAAATTAGTAGAAACTTGTCAATTTCTCAGGGGCAAGTTACAAAAGAAAAATCTCTTGTGAATCCTCTAATCGCGGCATAAATAACTTGTCTTTGATTGGGCTGCAAAAGAAAATAGTCGAGATACGTGTAAGTTGATAAGAATATCCTAAACTGTCGAAACAAAAAAAAAATAAAAAATCTTTCAATTCCCGTAGAGTGCCTCTCTCTAAACTTAAAGATGTCATCTGACCCAATGTCATGTTTGAATTGAGTTACAAGTGTCCATTTTAAACACAATCGACCTCATCCGGCTACGGTTTTTATTTTTTAAATACTTATATTTCGTTTTACTAGATAAGTTATTTTCTCACAATAAATTACTATTAATTTAAAAAACAAATACTACTTATTTTAGTTAACGGAACGGGCCTCATGGTTATTCAAAGGCGAGAGAGAGAGAGAGAGAGAGAGAGAGAGAGAGAGAGAGAGAGAGTGGGTGGGGCATTAGAATGTGAGTTGGATGGGTGTAGCCGTGTGGGTGTGGGGGTGGGTATAAAGAAAATAGATGGAGGAAGAAGAAACTGTCCATCATTTGTCCTAGTTTATTAAAAGATTTTAATTGAGTGTAGTTTATCAACCTAAAACTCTGGATTTTCTTTTGTAATTTCCCAAAATTAAATTTCGGACACTGTATAATAAATCCTTGCCAGACGTGCTTGAAATAAATAGTGATCGATTATTCTAAATTTTTTCTATTTTTAGTTTTACTACAATAATTTTAACTTGTTCAGGTTTTGTTTCTTTTTATTGAGATTTTTCCATAATTTCAATTGTTATTGTTCCTTCAGTTTATCTCCAAAAGGGAAGTTTTTTCTAAATGAAAATTGAAGCTAAGAGTATAGAATAAAAAATCAAATTTGATTTAGTGACATTTGAAGGAAGCAAAATTTTGAAATATTTATATATACATATTGCCATTTAAATTTAATCACCCAAATAAAAGATTCTCCCATTCTCCAAGGAGAATAGAAGAAATTAGACTTTCGTAAAATATTTTAATTGAATTGATGTACTAATCTCCAAAAAATTAATGGTAAGTACCCAGATAAACCGATAGAACAAAAAAATGGCATAGATGAGAGTATTTTCCAAGAAGAATAGAAGAAATAAGAATTCTTTGAAAGATGAGAGTATTTTCCAAAAAAAAATATAACTATAATAAAAAACAATTTTTTGATTTTTTTTCACCGTTTAAAAGATTTCAATAATACCTATCAAACAAGATCTATATTGTTAGAAAAATTATTTGTATAAACACATTATTTTTAAATTTAAAATTATCTTCTTTTTTTAAAAAAAAATTTCAAAAATGCAGAACGGGGCCTTTAGACGTTGATGTACTGTCTATTCAAGGCCACACATATCCAAATTTTGCTTTCCCATTTTGGCTCCACCAGGATGACACGTGTCCTCTCACTACTGGTTGAGTTATGCAATAGCCGTACGGGAATTGTGGAGCCCACTTTGACTGGCAAAGGTGATCTCAGTCGTCCGATTGAGTGCCGCCCTTTCTTGGAACCTTCCCTGCCCAAAAAAACGCGAAGCAATGACGGAATCGGATTTCTGTTGCAAAGAAAAAGAGAGGAAAATATGACGAAATCGAATCCACCAGAGAATGGGAAAAGCTGCAATGCACCAGTCGATTTGGCTGTCCATCTCAGCACGAACGGTTCAAATGTAATATGAGTTCCCACAGATTCGAGCTGTTTATTATTTGAATTAAAATCAGAGCCGTCTATTGTTGAAATAGACGGTCGGATCTGTCTTACTATACACGTAGTATGGGTGGTGCACTTCAACACTCTTGGATCTCACTATGGATACCGAAGGGGTTTGCACCGACATTCCAAGTGTTACAAAAATCATCCAAATTGTTCATTAATTTCCAAATAATTTTTTGAGTAACTTTATGAAAACTCAATTCAATCGAATAACTGATATAGTTTTTCAGTTTCCATTTAGAATTCATGATCCTACGTTATGGAATCAACAATTTGATACATTGTATTAAATATTTATATTTATTTGATTGAGTTGATTTTTTTTTTAAAAAAAAACTCAAAAACTTAGTTTAAATTAATGACCTGTTTCAATCATTTTTGTGTGACCTTAAAATGGGTTTCCGACAGATCTGTGCCCGATCTGTGCACCATCAGTGCCCCGTTGGTCAGTACCACAAAATTAGTGCAATCCACTTCAAGACTCCTGATGAGATAGATTTTTAATGGATCCATTAGAAAAGGCACGTGGACTCATGATATAAAAAATTAGAAAAGCCACATGCTTTCAAAAAGTGATCCCGATTTCTAGCTCATACGTTAGCACGGAGACAAGTCTAGGTTGCATTTTATTTAGTACCTGGTATTTATTTTGGGACCCGGCCGGCCCTCTGCCGTTACATCCGACCGTTCATCTTTGCATGTTTTTATTAAAAAAGTCAGTTCATGTTTATTGGTTTCCTATACACTGTCAAAGGTTTCTTTCTATCAAATTGTCAAACCCACTCTTTATTTTTTATTTTTTATTTTTTTTATGTAGGCAACCGACTCTTTATGTTATATATACATGTTTCGCCAAATCATATTTATTTTGTCTAAAGAAAGTATTTCGGGTTTCAATCACAGCGACAAACTTAATGAATATGTTAAGAGGACATAAAAATATAATTTGGGGCCGGGGATGAGGTAATTAAATGTAAACAAAAAAATGGTTAGCTTTTGGCATGCAGTGAATGAAAATTTTCTTACTCGCCTATATATTTTTCTGAATAATTTCGGCTCATTCTTAATTAGTTCCGTTGTTGCATGTGCTTAAATCCTAAGAGTTTCCTAAAGAGAAACCGATAAAGAGATACATTAGCGAAATGTATATCTATATATAGTAACTAGTATATGTCCGTGCCTGAAGGCACGACTCGAACGATTGGCACACATAAATAAACACCGGATACACATGCAATATATCAAAATCCCTGCCCAACGAATTCAGCTATGCAGAAAACAATAACCCAAGTATATCCATTGACTTGTGTAACTTGAATCAACAAATAAAGAACAAACAATTTTCGAATTCCTAGCGATTGTGCCTGTGCTTGAAAGCACTTATTAAAAAGCATTACTTATGGAATCAAAATCGTTTCAAAGTTGCTATTCAAATCACAAAGCATTCACTAATTAAGTCAAAAGTAAACTGCAAAATCCCAATATTTCGAAGAAAAAAAACATGGATATAACGGTTGTTTTATAACACCATCCGACATGGAGTGAACCCTGTATATATGTAGATCCCACCCCATGTAAGATGAGCATTACAAATAGTGATTAAGTCATAAATGAAAACTTTTCCCTTCTCCCTAAACAAAATCTGATTGTCGAAAGTTTATGTTTTAAGAATAAGCCTCAATATGGTCCATCTAACCGAGTTCATAAAGTAGTCTAAGTTGTCTAACACCACAAATGTCACCAAACTTGTCTACTTTCTTTAATTGCATTCAGGGATACTGGGATAGCATCAAAGAGACTTCCGGTCAAACCCTGGCATAAAAAAAAAACTTCCAAGTCGTTCAGCAAATCACATGGAACCTAACCGAGGAATTGATGTATTTTGGTGAATGGTTGTAGGATTACATATGAAGGGTTGTACAAGAACATATATTCACCAGGCTACAGAATGCAAAGCAACTAAATTTTTGCTTTTTAAAACGAAATGCCCACATTTCCAAAACAACTGAGCTATTGGGTACAAAAAAAACCTTGATACCACAATCCAAGAATTTCATTAACTCGATCTAAACTGTGTACACTCTCCCTTTGTCAAAAGCCACATGTGTCATCACCGACATACACTTCTTTAGGGCTTTTACTACAGCAGCCAAACCTTCTTTTTTAAACAAAGATATCAATAGAATGGCGCCATGATTTGGCTGCTGTGTTTCATTTGTAGTACCTGAGATTGACTGAGGAGAGGCAGCGAGCTGTCCTGAATATAATCGAGTGTTGTTGGTGCTTCCGACACAAATACATCATCTGCATCAAACACCCAAATACTAATATGGAATGCTAGAAAAAAATACGCAGAGGCAGAAAACAGAGACAAATTGTGTGCTTGATGATATATAAAGAAAACACAGGAAATTTTGTCATATTCATATTCAGAAAAAGAAAACACAAATAGTCTCTCCTAAAAAAGTCAATCGACAAAAACAGCTTGATGATATATAAAGAAAACACAGGAAATTTTGTCATATTCAGAAAAAGAAACAAAATAGAAAAAGAAAACACAAATAGTCTCCCTAAAAAAGTCAATCCGCAAAAACAGCTTGATGATATACAAAGAAAACACAGGAAATTTTGTCATATTCAGAAAAAGAAACAAAATAGAAAAAGAAAACACAAATAGTCTCCCCTAAAAAAGTCAATCCACAAAAACAACTCAAGTGATCTTCTCCAAACATCCTCATACACGTCCTTGGATCAACTTTTACATACCAACTCCGAGCATATGCACAATGACCTAGTTACATAAGAGAACACTAAATTAGAATATAGATATGAGAATAAGCATGTATGACTAATGTGCAAGACTATAGAGCTTTGCCCTCTGCTTTTCCTGAGCCATTACTTCCGTCCTTGTTCCTTTTTAGAAAGAATGTGTATTAGGAAAAAAATTACAAAGTTGACAAGGACAGAAGATAAGAAATACCTCTCAAATGTGGGATGTTGATATCTCTCCCATCATGAATCATGACCAAGGGCGGTACCAGCCATGGGCTCCCATGGGCTATAGCCCATGTCTACCTCAAAAACCAAAAAAAAAAAAACTATATGTAAAATTCCAGTTTAAATAATTTTAGTCTAACCCATCATCCAAAATTCACCCTAGCCAAACCCACCAACCAAATGATTTCAGCCGACAGTACCTCGAATCACGAGGCTTCCGTAAGTATTTTTTTATTATGTAGAGCACTGACTCGCTGTTTAGGTTTGTACTTATATTATTAAATAGAGTACTGACTAGTATGTTTAGTTTGCTCTTATATGTTGTTAAATGCAAAGTATTGACTGGTGTGCTCAGATTTTACTAATTTTGTTGATGCAAAGCACTGATTGATGTACTTAAATTGGTTTAAAATGTTGGTTCTTATAATCTTACTCTTTTTGGTTTAAATTATACGTAATGGAACAACAACAACAACAACAACAACAAAAATTGGAACATTTTTTGAGATTTGTTGATGTCAAAGAGTTTTTGCGGGAGCATTTTTTTAATATTGTGCATGTTAAAGACATCAATGTTTTAACTCTTTAATAAATAGATATTTGATGTTTTCACTTGTTACAATCTGGACATTCACAATATGTGAGGTCAAAGGTATGATGATGCTAGAAATATCCACGGTATTTGCCCGTATGCATATTATATTTACTATTTTGACCACCGAAATTTGTTTGGATTAGCCCAGGGCGGAATCAATTTTTGGTTCCGCCCTTGATCATGACCCTAATGTCACTTTCTTGGAGAGGCCGTACCTGAAAAAAAATTAGGGAAATGAGGGTTTAAACTTTCACACTAGGCAGATAAAACGTAATACCGAAGAATAAAAAAGAAGCATGAAAAACGTGAGGAAACAACAACGTGAGGAAACATGGTCAATGCGGATGACGAAGTGCTTCTCAACTTTGTCAAAGAATTTGTACGTTTCTAGGTTTAGTCTCCGTGTCTTGGCCGATCAGCTAAGTGTGCGTAGTCGAACAAGGCAACATCTTTGGCACCACTGCATGTGGGGGGGCATGGCTCGGCGAAGAGGCCCAAGGGATGGACACTTTATATGCAACTAATGCACTGTTATATATTAGGTTCTTCATCACATTCATACATCTTCTTTTTTTTTTTTTTGCTTCCATCATTTTTCTTTCATATCCATCTATCTAGTCAATGAATCACATATCAACTCAAGTCAAACATACACTAATCCAGACATTGAAGTTTTCACGAAGTTTCATTATAGAATCATTGTTTACCAAGTCTAAGGTCTTCCTGCAAAATGGAAAATCTCTTTCATACGACCATATATTCTGTGAAACTGAAAGGACGAAAGATATTCTTCATAACAGAGAATATCAGAACTGACAGGAGAGGCGAGAGACGTAGATGGCTTACCGAAATTGACGATGCCTGCATTGCGTGGAGAGAGATTGCAGAGGGAATCAGGTTCAGTTGAAGGGGTTTGGGTGGGTTGTCCGTGAGGGGAAAGTATGGAGATCAACACAACACGGCTGAGTACTATTAACTTGCTTTGTGAAACTATAGCACCGAAGTCGTTGTAGTATAGTGGTAAGTATTCCCGCCTGTCACGCGGGTGACCCGGGTTCGATCCCCGGCAACGGCGTTTTTTTGTTTTCCTCCGCAACAAAAGCAGACATCTCTCTCTCTCTCTCTCTCTCTCTCTCTCGCTCGCTCTTGTTTGTTTTGCAGATGGATGGACTGGTTGTTCCACTAAAGAAATTACTGTACTGAATCGATGAACTGGGGACTTCGATATTCTTCTACCCATTCTAGCACGAACGCGATTGGCATTCTGGTACGGGGACCGGGTCGATGAGTTAAGTGTTCGGAGAAATGCCCAACTGAATGGTAACGGCAAAATGGGCACCAGTGAGGCAGTGAAAACAGCGAAGATTGTTAAGCACTTGGATGCTACAACAAACAAAACAAAGATTCGTGAGTCCGAGTTTAAATTTTCATCAGCTCAGGCTGATTGTAATCCGTCCATAGACTTTGTATGTCCAATGCTCATACTTAGGTTGGTTAAATTCATTTATGATATAAGGAAATTGGTATTCTTGGAGTTTCGCGATCATTTTTTTGTGGTCAAACTTTTGTCCTAGTCACTCGTCTTAAAGCTGAAAATTATGAAACTATAAATTTATGAGCCGAGTTGATAAAAATTCAACTAGACGAATAAACTGTTTTGTTTTTTTGTTTTTTCAAATTTAGCCTTTAGTAAGTTCTTTTTGCATTTTGCCTTTTTCTTAATTATTACATTCAGTTCGTGAGAATGAATGATTAATCTCAGTTGTCTTTTTTTAAAAAAAGACGACCGAAAAGACCAAAATAATTTGCCCAAACATTCTAATTACACACGACATTCCAAGAGCATCTCCATTCGTTAGCCCTTTATTTACACAAAACTAAAAATTTGCGTAATTTATTTTTACAAAAGTCACTTCTTAACGCAAAACATATATCAAATTGAGTTTTAATGAGATGTGCACTCAAATCAATAAAGATTCAAAATTTGCCTCAAGTTTCAGAAGATCATTTATACCATCAAAATGAAGTTTTTACTAAAATTTGCATATTAAAGTGGTTAACATCAAGCGAAGCTTTTACTTAAATTCGAACAAAAGGCTGCAAATGTATGACTAAAGACCGAAGTGCGCTAATTACCATAAAAGGAAAATGATTTTTACACTCCTTTTTTTTATTATCATGGCACTCCTTTTCTGTTGCTGAGACCGAGGCGTGCCCACTTTTACGTTGAAAACCTGCCATGCACCTCCCATTTACGTCCCTGATCGTACCACCTGCACCAGCGGTTCTGTCCATGGCGACAGCCCCATCTGTACTGATCTCGGCCCACGCCACCTTAGGCGAAGTGACGGAGTCCACCCAGCAGACTTGTTAACATTAACCTGACCTTCCTCTGATTCTGAGCTATGAAAAACAATTCAGCCGCGCTCACACGGCCAACAATATATTGGGTGGCGAACAACTTTGAACGAGAAGGATAAGTACCGTGAGGTGAATTGAAACGGAGTATTTCTTTTTTTTCGTCAAACGGAAATTCAAACGGAGTCTATTCCGATTGAGCTACAAACACCACCAAGCGACCGGAATACCATATGCTAAGGAATGCCCGCACCAAAAAACACACGAACTCTTTGATTCGATATGAACTTTGGCATTCAACTAGTGAAGATATTTTTTAATCAACAACATTCAAGAACAGAGCAAGTGACAGATTCATCTGCCCCTATCTATAAACCCACTTCTCTCACCCCACCATGTATCTAATCTCTAAAAAGAATAGCTGTAAATATTACAACAAAATGTATCAATCAAAGCCCCGGCTCTCCGATCAAAAACCTGCATCGACAGTGTCGCGAAGGGTATTAGCCACCGGTGACCATACTCTCGTAAAAGTACCATGTGGGTGGTGGTTAATTCTGCCTATAAGCAATGTAATTTGCCAGAGCTACCAACGGAGCCGCCTTGCCCGAATCAAACCCAGATAGCTGATCTTTCGCCTCCTCGTTCAACTTCTCTGCAAATTCCCTCGACTTCTCTAGCCCCATCAGCTTCGGGTACGTCGCCTTTTCCGCCACCAAATCCTTCCCAGCCGTCTTCCCGAGTTCTGCCGACGATTTTGTCACGTCTAGTATATCGTCCACCACTTGAAACAACAACCCGATACACCTAGCAAACTTCCTCAACTTTTCTACTTCCTCTTTGTTTCCGCCGCCCAACATGGCACCAAGGACGACGGACGCCTCCAGCAGCACCGCGGTCTTGTGAACGTGGATGAACTCGAGCTGGTCTAGTCCAACATCAGAAACTCCGGCGGAAGTGATGTCCACCACTTGCCCTGCTACTAGGCCTTCGGCTCCGATTGATTTTGCCAGTTCAAAAATTGCGGCGAGGATTCGGGACGGTGGGACACCAGTTGTCACTGTGGCAATGTACTCAAAGGCGAATGCGAGGAGGGAGTCGCCTGCTAGCACCGCTACATCCTCACCGAAGACCTAATTGTTATGCAATGAAACAAGATGAGTCATTGGGTCAATTCAAAAATATAAAAACATAAATAAACAATCACAGAAGAATTCACGAGATTCGAATAATTTTCAGGCATGCCGGTTAGAGATGGTCTCACAATGTTACAGACCAATTTGGTCTATTGGGCTGCACGTTGCACCACCATCCTTCAAAATAGGAAGCAAAAATTGGTCATGAACATTATTCATCATTCTGGTTTGAAGATGGAAGCCCTTCAGATATAATTGATATGATCTCAATCGTTCATTTTTGAAAACACGATCTCCATACTATTTATGTAAGATATAAAGTTGTCCAAATGTCAGGCCTAATATCAAATTAAACTAATGTAAAATAGGAAAAAAAAAATTGTTTGAAACTGGAGTGCAGCCACCCCACCCCTGGTTATGGACTCTTTTCGAGCCCACTTCAATTATACAAACCATTCACTTTTTGAAACTCGTCAAGAATATCATGCAAAAGTCAAGTGACTCAAGTCTATCGCCAATCAATACAAAATCAAACTATACTCGTTGAAATGCAAAAGTGCAAAACCAACATAATTTCCGATACGATGATGTTCAAGACGAATTTTACAAATGTCCAATTTCGATCACCAAGTGAGTCCGAAAAGAATCTATGAAAAGCCGAAACTAGCCTAAAGGAACCAAGCCCCCGTCGTTTCTGGTTTTGCTCTTACTAGCTTTATTGTACCACAGTGGCCACAAAGAACAATGTACAAAAATACAAGAACTTCTTGTTTACTTACTTTTAAATTGAGTAACTAAGAGTAGCGTTTTACAATACCAGGAAGATACCAAAGGGAACCTTCCCCAGTCTAGTGCTCCAGAGAAGTTTTTGGGTGCTGAGCAGGTACCATGTGGCGGTACCCGTCGGCGATCTAGGTCGTCCTAGTCTTAATTGCAGGAAACTCCTAAAATGGAGCCGCTCCCTCCTTGGGAGTCCGCTTTGCGCTCTCAACTAAGGAGCTTGACGGGAACCCGTTCCCATTGAGATAGGAGCTCGCTTCTCACAAAGATTGAAGTTTTTGTATGATCTTTGTATAGGAAAACAGGGATTTGTCACTTGGCTTTATTCATTGATCTTCAATGAACACATGATATCTAGCTCAAGTCATGATATCTTGAAAAGAAAATCATAAATTGTAACACTAGCTCATTTCTTATATTTATGGATTGGTGGACTTGGCTCATATTTTTACTTATTAAAATGATTGTACTTTTAAAATGAATACTTTATGCTACATTATTTTTATAATATATGTACACGCTACTCTCACACTCCCAACCTTGGGAGCTTCTTGATTTCGCCGCTTCTGCTCTCACCCTTGCTCCCGCTTCGTGCAACTAAGGTCCTAGTAGTGATCCAATGGACTGGATTTATTCCTTTTATCTTCCCTCACCCTACCACTCTCTCTCTCTCTCTCTCTCTCTCTCTCTCTCTCCTCTTTTTCTCTCTTTAAAATCTAGACAGTCCAAAACACCTTTGAACGGTCTGGATCACTGACGGAGTATACGCACGTGGTACCCTACAGACACCAAAAAAATTCTCAGTGCTCCCACCCTCCCCACCTTGTAAAATGTAAAATAATGTTCATCGCTTCTTTTATAATTATTTAGAGAACTGGGCATCTAAATAGTTTGTTTGGAACTTGAAGAAAAGAAAAGAAACGAAAAGAAAAATGCGAGGAAAATTTATTGTGCTTGATTATTTGTTTAATTATGTTTTCCCTGTTTCCTCTCAAACCCCAAGAGAATCTTGATTCCTAACTCTAAAATAAATATTTATTTTTGGATTAAATGTGATATATTACGAGAGAATGACTTTTCTGGTAAAATAGAAATAGAAAAAAAGAAGTGTTTGACTCTAGTAAGTAGTAAATGACTCGTGAATAAGATTACTGAATTAATAAAACAAAATGGAATAGAATTAATTCGTGTATCGAATTACTACGAATCATAATCAAATTCCTAATCGTACAAGAGACGGCAAAAAAAAAAATAGAGTAGACCTTATGATTGGTGGGTTTGCCGCGGCGGAGGTCGTCGTTGTCCATACAAGGCAGGTCATCGTGAATCAACGACATCGTGTGTATCATCTCCACGGCGCACGCCGCCGGCATTGCCTGCGACTCGACGCCGCCGACGAGCTCGCAGGCGGCGATACAGAGCATCGGCCGGACCCTCTTGCCGCCGGCGAGCAGAGAGTATCGCATGGCCTCGTGTATCTTCGGCGGGTCCCTCAAAGAAACGGCGTCGTCGAGGGCCTTGTTGACCGAAACCGCCTTGTTAACCATGTAGGCCTTGAAATCGAATTGGGTTTCTTGTTTCGGGCTCTCTGTTTCTTCTCTGGTTAGGACAGCGGAGATTGGGGCGTGAGGAGAGATGGGTCGGGTTTGTTTTAGGGTAAACGGGGGGGCTGGGGAATTGGGTGGTTTCTGGCTGTTGGGTTTGTGGGTTAATCCGAATAAAGATCTGAATCGGAATGGTTCATTGTACATGGAACGAGAATGAACCCATGAATCCACTAGATTCATAAATCTCATCTTCCACAGAGAGAGAGAGAGAGAGAGAGAGAGAGAGAGATGGATGGGGGATTGTTTACACAACGAAGGAAAACTTGTTGAGTATGAGAGTATCCAAGACCAAACCCCCTTTTGGATTGCAAGATATTGGGATCAACTGGGCTATTCACACGTACAAATAGAACACAGATCACGAACAGATTTTGTGTGGGGCCCACTTCGGGTGCCACACAAACAATCCAAACTGTTCATTAACTGTAAAATATTTTTTCAAGAGCTTCCATAAAAAATTAGCTCAATCCAATAACTATAAATACTCAATTCAATCATCTAACTTTTATTCGGATTTTAGGATAATGAAAAGTTAGACAATTGGATCAAGCACTTATAGGTATTAAATTGGGTTGATTTTTAACGAGGGGTCTTGAAAATATATCTTACATTTAATGAACGACTCAAATCATTTGTGTAAGATCTGTAGTGGACCCCACACAAAATCTGTGCGCGATCTATGTTCAGTTTGTTCGTGTCAACAGACTTTTATTGTATCGGGATTGGCCCGGCAGAAATTACCTTAGTAGTGCTACAAGTACAGTAAATCCCGTACAGCTGCCATATACAGATCCTTTTTGTGCCCGTCTCGGGTCCCACAAAGATGATCAGAATCGTTCATTTTGTTCAAAATATATTGTTTAGTGTTTTTGTAAAAAATCATCTCAATTTGATACCTGTAAGGGCGTTTATGATCATCCAACTTTGCTTTAGAAATTTAGGTCAAATTCTGAAGCAAAGTTGTATGATACATGAACGCCTTTACTAATATTGGATTGAGATGATTTTTCTCAGAGACCTTAAGCAAAATTTTGAACAAAATGAGCGGCTCCGATCATCTTTGTGGGATTCAAGACGGTCTCAAAACGGATATGTGCGTGGCTGCTGTACAAGGTTTGTTGTACCCCTAGCATTATTAGGTTTTTTTTTCTTTATTTAATATTTGTTTTTGTTTTTTTTACACTCATTAGTCTTGCATCAAATTTATGTAGATTATTGATTTGTTTAGACGTTAGGATTCAATAAAGTAAAAAATTATGATCCATACTCAAATTTTTTGAATAAAGACAAAAATAAGTAAAAAAATATGTCTTTTGACTTTTTTTTTTGGTCTTTATAAAAAAAATTATAAGTTTCGATCATAATTTTACTTTTTCGATTCTTCTTGAAAAGACAAATCAACAATTCACAAAAATTTGACTCAAAACTAATAAATTCAAATTTTTTTGAATGGCGTCTTATTCTTTCATTTATACTCTATTTTAAGTTTGAATTTAGTTCGATTACGTACAGATTTAGAGTTAAAATTTGACAAGTACCAAAGGCCAAACATGACCTCCATGCTATCCTTTATTATTAGAGATTCGTATATTGCCTTTTCTAGATTTGTATGCTGACGTCTGGATCGACCGCACTATACGGTATAGTACAATAGTAACCCGTTTGATTGGTACATGATAGAAAATTTAAAACGCATTTGTTTTGACGAAACTAATAAATTTCAATATTGCATAAGCGTTTACTATTTTCAGTATAAAAATGTTCTAAAATCATATCCGGCCAACAAGAAATTTCAAAAAATTAAAATGTTTTTAACAAGACCTTGGAAAATACTAACCGCTTGGACTGACTATTTAATGAGTTCACAAAACAGTACTACAAGGGGAATCCAAGGTCCTATTTCTTTACTCGAGACTCTTTTTTTTTTAAATTGATTTCCACTCTCCAGTCTCTCCTTTCTTCAAGTGCCCTTCAAATTTTTATTTTGTCTTCGTTCATAGAAAATTTTCCCTTTACAAAACTACCCTTCATATTACTACAAAACAAAAAAAAGTGCAAAGACCGGAAATATACAATTTCATCATTTGAATAAAAAAGAAGTGTGAAAATCAATTACTACGAGTATTTTTTTATTTTTATTTTTGTTGAAAGACTTTAGTTTAAGACTTAAGAGTTTAGACTTTAGAGGGTTGATGAGAGATCTGAAATTGCAGGAAGAGATAGGCTTTTTGATAAAAAGGCAAGTTTGTACTGATAAAGACATGTGAGCAATGGTGACGGCGGAAGATAAAAGGGCAGGGGTCCTAACCTGGTAGGCTCCAACCAGTTCGGTTCAGTTTAGACCTGTTATGGGTGCTTTTTGGACTTGAAACAGTAATCGGAACCGTTCATTTTTTGGAGCTTATCGAGAATGTTGGTTACACCAAAAATCAAGTTGATCAGATATCGTTTGATATGGTTTCAAAATGTATTAAGTTTTGAGAAAAAAAGTGTGCAACACTAAATTACAACTCAGTCAACACATTTATCCAAAGATAAATGCATTTCGAAACCATTTCAAACGATATCCCATCAACTTGATTTTTGGCGTGGACCAACTTTCTCGGCGAGCTCTAAAAAATGAACGATTTCAATCATTATTGCAGGCCCGAAAAAGACGTACAATAAATTCAAACTGAACCGAACTGGTTGGAAGCTTAACTAGTTAGGACTTAGGACCCTTACCCGGAAAGTAAACGCACCTCAAAGGGGCAAACGAATTCTACTGGCCTACTAGTGTCGGTTTTGTTTTGGGAAGTACAGTACTAAAACCCAACTCCCGCCATTTTCCTAGTGGGTCTCTTCCTCTTCTTGTCGGGTTTTATGTGGACCGAAAATCGCTACACATTAATACAAAACTCACTATAATTGGCAAAGATTAAGGTCCCGTTCCAGAAACTTTTTTAAGAAATAAGCAGCATATTTTATATTTTTAAACTAAAAAATAAAGTAAATAAAAAATAATTTTTCTATTTTTTTTGTGTCGTATAAAAGATCTCATCGAGATCTTCCAAACAAGATCTATATTGCATATTTTTTAATTTCAATAAATTTATAATTTTTAAGCTTAAAATTATCTTTTTATAAAATAAGGACTTATTTTAAGTTCCGGAATGGAGCCTAGGGTGTTCGGATAAATAAGCCAAAGTGGCTTATTTTTTGTCCTTATTCAAATTTTTTTCGTATTACTTGGCTTATTGTCAATTTTTTGGGGATTATTGCATCCTCATGACAAGAGGAATCTAAAAAGTAAAAAATTTTGACCGAAATCTAATTTTTTTTGAATAAAGACAAAACGAGTGGCTTATTGGCTTATTTTCGTTTTTTTTGTGGGTTTATTTGGCTCATTTTTGGAGGGAAAGCCAGTGGCTTTTTCAGAAGAACACCCAAATTTTGCCCAATCAATGACTCCACTACTAGATTCATGAATCTTCTTCCTGTTAGATGGAGAGAGAGAGAGAGAGAGATACTTGTGGTTGTAAAAAACCGTAGAGAGAGAGAGAGAGAGAGAGATACTTGTGGTTGTAAAAAACCGTATGTCACTTTATTGTACAACCACGAGAGAGAGAGAGAGAGAGAGAGAGAGACAAAAATTGCTACTTGTGGTTGTGAAAAAACGTACTCCCTCCGTCCCAATTTACTTGTCACAGTTCTATTCCAATCGAAAAAAAGAATTAGTTATATCTTTAAATTGGTAATGAATTTTATATCCAATATGGATCTTGTTTGATAGATCTCGATTTGTTCTATAATACAATGTTTTCAAAATCACCTAAAATATTATAAATTACAAGATATAATCAATTGAAAAGTGGCACGAATTTCAAAAAGTGACAAGTAAATTGGGACGGAGGGAGTATGTCACTTTATTGTACAACCACAATTACTAATCTTCCATGTGTACATTAGGATCTATAGTACACACGGGTACAATAGGATCTGTGCCATTGTTTTCATTCAGATTTTGGAACAGTGAAAAAATGAAAGATTGGATCGAGTACCTACACATATTGGATTGAATTTATTTTTTATGGAGCTCGATTTTTTAAAAAAAATTATTATTGAGTGGCTCGAATCATCTGTTTTGAGCCCAGAATGGACCCTTGTTGCCGTCGGTTCTCCCGGTCGGTTTCCTTAGAGTTTTCGAAGTACTAATAATTTACGGTTAGGAAAGTACGCAAGAAGAAGATTGCGGATTAAAAAAAAGAGTATCGAATTAAGCTGAATTTTCCATTGTTTGTATGTCCTATAGATTCTAATGTAATTTGATTATAATAATCAAATTTTAAGGAAACACCAAAAATATAGTTTTGATTGTCCAAAAACTGTTTCCACTCACAATTTAATTACCATATGAGAACGACCGAGTACTTATATCTCAAAAACAGTTTTCTGGAAGGTATTCTTGTAAAGTAAGTTTGGCCGGAAACCAAACTTGTTTCCACTTTTAAAATTATATACTTTGTAGTGCAGTGTATTGGGCAGCTGTTTGATGGGTTATTTGGTTCTGTAGTTGGTACCACTGCTTCAGTGTAAGGATTTGATACATTTCTTGATTCAGATTTATCAGTAATATGCATCAAAAATCGTCCTTCATGGTTTATAAAGGGTATTCAAGGTTTTTTTTTTTTACTCTCGTGTCTAACGCAGTGAAAATGTTGGCCTTCTCGAACTGACTCACGTTGGAAGCGAAGAGTGGTGCAGATATCAACCGCTTTCATGATCTTTTTCTCCATATTCGGTTTGTTACCGTATCCACCATCGCAACTCAAAGTGTCATTAATTTGATCTTATCCACCATCGCAATTCAAAGTGTCATTAATTTGATTTTATGAGTTATGACCAATTTTAAATTTGGGAATCCTATCTTTTCAGGAAAAATTGGAGCCTTTTTTGCAATGATACGTTTGCCAATATTTGCTGCCATGTACTGTGTCCTATGGGGCATTGTTGGTGAGAGTTTGTAACTTTTCGATGTACTTATCCACTTCATCGTTTATAAATGTTGTGATTTTGTTTTTGGCATTTGTAAATGATTTATTCTGCAGCTGCTGTTGGGATTTCATTCGTTCAATTTGCAAACACCAATTCCTTGCGGAACATTTACCGAGGTACAAATGTTCTCAACACATCCTTGGCGGGTATTAATTATCAAAACACGTCCTGAACCGTCATTTTCCCTTTCTTTTTACGCAAGGTGCTTGACTTTATCTGTATACATGGTTCTCTGTTGGTGACATGAATTTATGTATCTTAGCTTTTGTGTTATTTTTCTTTACAGTTCAACGACATAGTGAACACGTTGTTCTCCTCGCCTCCTGCCGTGGCAATGATTGTCGGAACGCTGCTGGATAACACTCTCGACGCACACCACGCCCGGAACGAGAGGGGGATTCCATGGTGGACTCCATTCCAGAACAGGAAGGGGAGATAGCAGAAATGAAGAGTTCTACAGTTACCCTATTAGAATGGATGAATGGATCCCTAGTAGGATTGTGGAATAGACCGTGTCAAAAACAAAATCTAGAGGAGCCTAATGAGTTCTGATCGTAATTTTTAAAATTTTTCCGTACAAAGTTTATTTTGCACATATTATTCAAATACTTTTATGGATTCTCATTATATTCAACAGCTTGTAATCTACCATTCAGAATCTGAAAAATACTTTGCTCTCAAGTATCCGTATTGTTCCAACTTCCAACTCCATGGATTCACAAATTGGGTGAGTTCATGCTTATATTATTTATATATTTTTGGTTTCGGTATTTCTATCGTATTTTGTGGAATTTTGTGGAATACACGTTTAGGTTTTTTGTTTTTGTTTAATTATCCATCTCAACGAGAGGAAAATCTAAAAGGTAGTAAAATAATTATGGTGAAAAGAAAAAAAAAGTTCATTAAAGATGAAAAAATACTCCTTCTGTCCTAGTGGTATTGTATCTCATTTTGGGATGTCCCAAAATAATTGACCATATTGAAAAGTTAAATTAAAAAAAGCAAAAATTTAAACAAACTACCCCTCATTGTTGATTAAAAAAGTACTCCAATGAAATGGAATAAGGGGTAACATTGAAAACTTCGGGGAATAAGGGGTAGTTTTTAATGTCGTTTTACATGAATTTGTTTGGTTCATATTTTTTGTACCTTTTATTTTATTTTATTTCTCTTACTTAGAGCAAGGATTAATTTCAAAAATTATGACGGAAGGCTAAACAAAAACTACGAAAAAATAAGTTTGTCAAAAATAAAATAAAAATAATAATGCCAAATTGTCTATCGAAGACAAGTGTGAACGAGGGGTGTGAATTTTTCCTTCCTACTCCATTTTGTATTGGTCACTGTCTATCGAGGAACTTATTGATTGGGATGACAATTACCTCCGATCCGTCCCCGCCTCCGACCTCTCCGTCTTGATCCGATCGGGTATTCTCCCATCCGATAAGCAAATGGGGCGGGTATGGTATTTACTTCCCCCACCCCGTTTTAACCCGATCCGAACCCGATTATAGATATTTATATTTTTGTATGTATATGTCTAAATAAATTTCATTGTTTTGATATAATAAGAGCAGTATATCAATTAATAAAACACTTATTTATGTCTTTGTTTTTTTTATTTCATTTTTTTTTTAACTCTCATCAATCATCAATATCTTTTTTTTTTTTTTTAAAACACTCTAAAAGAACAAAACTAGTCAAATTGTTATTGTGAATGGGGACCTGATTTTCTCCCGTTCTCGACACCTTCCCGATTTTTCCCACTCCGACTCCGATCCAATATAGAACGGGACGGGTTTGGAGGACGCTAAAGCCGACTCCGATCCGCCCCATTGCCATCACTTATTGACTACTGCGACAAGTCTTTAAAATCCTTTCGAGGGTCCCCGCAGGTTTTATCTTCTGCCAAATGCTCCACACATTATTGTTTCCTAATTAAACTCTCAAACAAAGACATCACATAAAATTGACAAGAGTACTGACCACATGACTACTGATGGGTACCGGTGGTTCCGCAGGTTCCACTAGGGATGTTGCATGGATGATATGAATTGTTCAAAAAAATCTAAAAAAAAAAAAAAGAGTGAACCCGTGAAAAATTAGCTCAATCCGATATGTATAGATGCTCGATCATATCTTCCATTTTTTTCATTCAGATTTCAAGATCCTCGGATCATCCGTGAGGGACCTGTAGTGAGTGAGCCCCACGGGGCCCGTCGCCGTTGGTTCTTCCGGTCGGTTTCCTTAGAGTTTTAAAGTACTAATAATTTACAGTTAGGGAAGTACACAAGAAGAAGATTGCGGATTTAAAAAAAGTACGCATATCGGATTAAGCTAAATTTTCCATTGTTTGTATGTCGGATAGATTCTAATGTACCCATGTGTATGTATGTCCTATAGATCCTAATCGAGTTTCCCATTTTTTCACGAATCCGAAATCTAAATGAAAAAAATAGAAGATTCGATCGAGTGCCTACACATATCGGATTGAACTAATTTTTTACAGGCCCCCACAAGTTTTTTTTATCATTGAACTGCTCAAATCATTCGTGCAAAACATGAAGTGGGCCCCTCATCGCCGCAGTGCAAGATCGGTAACTCCCGGTTGGTTTCCTCAATAGCTTTGATTATTACTTGCACTTTGGTATGTGGCCCCCTCACATTTGTGTGATTCACTAGCTACGTGGCTTCCACACAAATATAGATGATAAAAAAGGCACTTAAAGCACTACGTGGTAGTGCTGCAGGGGCACTATAATCATTCGAATTCGAATTGGACCAGATGGATATTCTAGGCCATCTTCTACCAAAAGCAATGGAATGCAGTGGAAGCCTCTGTATTCATATGGTCACAGCTTTTGAAAGGGTGAAACCTCCATCAAAACATGAACAACACACTCATAACAAAGAGCGTAGAACCAAGGTTTGACCATACTAAAATGTGATTATGTGTGCAATCTTTATTTTTGAAAGGCGATTATGAATTGCACACATAATCACATTTTATTCTATGCGAAGCTCGCACATACTATGTAGTGCCCGTAGCATACTTATAAATTGAACCAAGATTAGATATTTATAACTTCAATTCAATAAGGCCTCATTCCGCTAAGATTTTTATTTTTTAAATAATTGTTTCTTGCTTTACGAGACAGGTCACAACACATTGCCTTTAATTCAAAAAATAAGTACTTATTTGAAAAATAATACTTTGATAAATATACTTATTTCCCTTTGCAAAACGGGCCTAGATAGAATAAAATTTTCAACTTCCAATGCCTACTTACTAATTATTTGACTGCCTTGGCCCGTTATAAAAAAAGACCATAGCTCACCATACCAATGAACGAAGACCCGGCAAGATATGCACCTCATTTTTAACCCAAAAAAAATGCAGCCCACAATTTTGGAACTAAAAATTTAGGCCCATAATTTTCCTTTGTAGAAAATCCAACAGATCCATCCAGCTGCCAATTATGAAGAATAATAATTCTGGCCCAATAAGAATGAAGAGGTCAACAACAAAAGTACTTCTATTTATTTTTTGGGTCCAATAATTTTCTCACAATGCAAGAGATTCTTTTAATTACCGGTTAGAATTATCCGTGGAACCTAGACTTGTGAGAAAACTCCACCAATTATTCGGTACTAGAGGTCGGGGCACACGCGATACGTGTAAAAGTCAGATTTTGGCCAAATTTGTGAACATTCGATCAAATAATAAACATGAAGAAATTTTGTCAAAATCCGACTTGCACACGCATCATGTGTGCCTCGGTCTCTAATTCCAATAAAGAGGACGGGACATGCATCAAGTGCAACAGCCTTCATAGAGACCGCACGGCCACACTCACATCTCAAGAGCCTCTTTATTGGCCAGGCACATGTGTTGCTCAAGAAAGTTGGTTTTTGTTAAAGATCTTAAAATTGTTTGCCACCCATTATGATTATCCTAAGCACAAATTTTTTGTTTTACGGAAATCGCCAAACTAATTCAATTTCATGTTTTATGCTAAACAGAGGCCGGGCACATGCAATGCGTAGGGGTGTTCAAGAAAACCGCTCGAACCGTAAAACCGGTCCGATTCAGACCGAACCATCCTATTTGGTCCGGTTCTGCGATTTTACGGTTAGGTTATGGTTCCAAAAAAATAAGAATCGTTAATTTTGGTTCGGTTACTGGTTCTCAATTAATCAACCGTGGTTAGAACCGAACTGGACCGTTTAAAACTAAGATAAATATAGAAATATATATGTGTGTATAATTAAATATGTATTTAAATTTAGTACGTTAATCTTTTCCTTGCATAAACTTAATTTATTTAGAGATGAAATCTCATTTGTTAGGAAAGCTTTTATTTTCTTCCTTCTTTTCCTATTCCAGCAGATTATCTTTCTATATCTTTAATTTTATGAGTTCATATTTTGTGAATAAGTGTTCGGATGCTTATCGGATAGAACAGGAACCGAATCAAAATTGGACCGGTCTTACGATTTGATTCTAGTTAAGTTCCATGCATATATTGATTAGGTTTTAGTTCCCAATTTTCTAGAACCGTTTGAAATGGTTTGGTTACTGATTTCTAGAGAACCGGACCAATCCGGATTGTGTACACCCCTAGCAATGCGCGTGCAAATTGAATTTTCAAGACTACACAGAACAATGAAATTGACATCAAATGAATTTAGAATGTAAAAGTTAAATTAAGATTTAAACTTCATGAGGCGAAACATAAAAAACTGTAGAACTCAAACAAACATGCGAGAGAGAGAGAGAGAGAGAGAGAGAGAGTGAGAGTGAGAGTGAGAGAACCAAGATTGAATAGGAGAGAGAACTTAGATTGAATAAAAACTTACTTTCCGAAAAAACTAAATCCGTGGGGAGGCGAAACAAAAAAAACTGTAGAAACTCATATGCCAACACCAGTTATACAAAACCCAAATTGAATAGAAACTTCATATGCGGATCAAAAAAAGAATAAAAATTTCATATTACCATAGGTTTGAGTTTCTATTTAGTTCCACTGCAATTAAACGCCAAATCTTTTTTCAGAAATTGTGAAAGGAAACAAAATTGCAATTGAGTAGAGAGAGAGAGAGAGAGTGAGTGAGATATTTTAACGTGATTTGAGGGGGTGGTGATAAGGGTGGGTAGTTACCAATTCAGTTTTTTACAAATTTATTTTTTTGGGTTAAAAGATATATTCTCATAGTTAATTGTTTTGTATTGTGTTGGTTTTTCTTAGAGGGCATTTTTGAAAAAGGAAAATACATGACAGAAGGGAGACACCAAAGTGATACTCTTCCTTTATATACTAGAATAGATAATATTACTGCAGATGATTGGCTTCTATTTTTTCATTATCTTGTTGTACGAAATTAGTATTGGTGCAATACACATTAGGAAAAAAATTAAAATTAATCAAAAAAATTAATTTTCAAAAAATTATTTTGATGAAATAATCAAAATCCATCTATATTTGGACTTGGGTTTGGGAAAATGAGAAGAAATTGACTCGCTAAAACTGATTACCATGTTTCTTTTGTTCTTTTCTATAGGTTTCGTTGATATAGGTCTATGGGGATCACTATGTCTCTTAACTTGCTTTAATTTGTTATATGCCATCTATATTCGGACTTGGGTTTGGAAAAATGAGAAGAAATTGACTTGTTAAAACTGATTACCATGTTTCTTTTGTTCTTTTTTATAGGTTTCGTTGGTATAGGTCTATGGGGATCACTATGTCTCTTAACTTGCTTTAATTTGTTATATGCCATCTATATTCGGACCTGGGTTTGAAAAAATGAGAAGAAATTGACTCGTTAAAACTGATTACCATGTTTCTTTTGTTCTTTTCTATAGGTTTCGTTGGTATAGGTCTATGGGGATCACTATGTCTCTTAACTTGCTTTAATTTGTTATATGCCATCTATATTCGGACTTGGGTTTGGAAAAATGAGAAGAAATTGACTCGTTAAAATTGATTACCATGTTTCTTTTGTTCTTTTCTATACGTTTCGTTGGTATAGGTCTATATATGGGGATCACTATGTCTCTTAACTTGCTTTAATTTGTTATATGTAACCTTACAATAAATTTTGCGGTCATAAATTATATGTATTCATGAATAACATGTTAAGTTAATTGCATCGCAAATAGTACATATTGACGACGAAATTACGTTTACATTTTGTCGTCAATTTGTTACAAAAGGTGGCGAAAAAATAATTTCGTCTACCAAAGGAGACGAAATTACAATTTCATTGCCTTTTGTAACTAATTATCGACGAAATTGTGATTTCGTCACCAATTTGTTCCCAAAGGCGACGAAATCGTATTTTATTAAAAAGACAACGAAATTATTTTCGTCAGCAATTGTGGTGACAAAATACTAATTTCGTCGCCAATGCATACTATTTGCGATGAAAACCAATTTCGTCTCTATTTTTCGTCACCTATTACGAAAATCTTTCTAATATATGTAATTTAGTTGTGTCCGCTAGAAGTCCGCTACCAAGAAATAGAACCTAATTAATTTACATGTTCCCTATTTTCATATCATTAAGGACAATACTAATCACACAACAATCTAAACACAACAATTCATACAACCTCACATATATGTGGGACCCACACATAATAGTGTGTGTGGAGCCCACATATATGTGAGAGAATGTGTTTGGTGTTGCGTTTGGATTATTGTGTAAGTAACATTTTTGAAAAAAAATAATATACAATGAAGTCGGGCAGCATAATTAGCAAACCATTTCGAATTGTATATATCCTTCAAACCACGAGGATGCTTGGAGACCTATAAAAAATGCTATTTGGGTTTTAGATCCTTGGGAAAATTGAGTACATCGCGTCACGCCACCCTTTCTTTTATCAGTTTCTTCACCAAACTTGTTTATTTATTGAAGGATACTTGGAGACCTATAAAAAAGGGAAAAATTCAAAATACTCCCCAACCTATATACCCAAATTCAATTAGACTCCCAACCTTTTAAAAACTTCAATTTTACTGCCAACGTTATATTCCGTTAATCAAAATGCCCCCTTCCGTCTAAATTACTAACGGATTCCGTTAAAGGCTCCGTTAAATAGTATTCGGATCGAATTTCGATGATCCGAGCCGCTCAATGTGATTAGAATGTGATTTTAAGGGAACCCATGAGAAATCAGCCAAAAAAAATGATCGGAAGGGCTTCATCTGAACAGTTTTTTATTGAACCATAAAATAAAAAACTGTTCAGATGAAGCCCTTCCGATCATTTTTTTTTTGCTGATTTCTCATGGGTACCCTTAAAATCACATTCTAATCACATTGAGCGGCTCGGATCATCGAAATTTGATCCGAAAAGGGGAGGTACAGACCGAAGCAAAATTCGGATGTCCGTACTTGAATAAAATCCGGATCGATCCACACCTCCCCTTTTCCAATCGAATTTTGATGATCCGAGCCGCTCAATGTGTTTAAAACGTGATTTTAAGGGTACCTGCAAGAAATAAACAAAAAAAATGACCGGGAAGGGCTTCATCTAAACAATTTTTTATTGAATAGTTCAATAAAAAATTGTTTAGATGAAGCCCTTCCCGGTCATTTTTTTTGTTTATTTCTTGAAAGTACCCTTAAAATCACGTTTTAAACACATTGAGCGGCTCAGATCATCGAAATTCGATCAGAATACTATTTAACGGAGCCTTTAACGAAATCCGGACTTGAATCCTTGTAGACTTGTTTAGATCGAAGAAGAGTTCGGATAGAATTTTGTTCAATATTAAAATTGCTTGATAAATACTCCGAATAAGTTACAAGTTATGGAAAATGAGGGTACAAAAGCTAGACAAACACAAATGTCAAAAAGCAATGCAAATCCTATTTAATGTTCAAGTAGTAGTTGAATATTCACTAACTGCCCCCATTTTTAAATATTTTTCTAACGCATTAAATGGGAAAGATTAGAACTTTTGAACAATTTGGTCGAAAACGTTAAAACTTAAAAACTGATTGGATTTGCTACAATTCTGGACTTTTGGTGGGAAGGCGGGTTGGTGTAGTGCCTCTAAAGCGCTAGTTGCATCTTGCAGTGCTGCATCTCACCGTTCAAAAGTGTTTTGAACGGTCCAGATTTTAGAAAAACTTTTTCAGAAATTTTTTTTTTAAAATCTAGACCATTGATTGCCGAGACGGATGGACAAGATCAAGTCCCAAGGTCCCTCTTGGTGGGACTTTGAGGTGAAAATTTGTTGATAATTCAGGACTTTTGGTGGGACTTTAAGGTGAAAATCTGTTGACAATTCAGGACTTTTGGTGGGACTTTAAGGTGAAAATTAACAAAATAAGTACCACAATTCAAAATGGCGAGACATGGTTTTCGTAATACGAATTGGAGTATGAAGCATGAATATCAATCCCAAATATTACTGCAATATACGACTTAAACAATAAAATTGAAGAAAAAAATACTGGTAAAAGAAAGGATACGACAAACGAAAAAATATTTTTATAATTAATTTGCTTGCCTGGAATTGCACATAATATCAAGAGTATTGAGAAGCCATTGCGCTTCTATGTATGAAAAAATGTTGTATGCAAGTTTACTTGGTTACCATAGTCGTCAGACTCGCCACCACTTTAGAGCCCGTTTCAGAATATCTTTATAAAAAATACTAAGTACTTATTTTACAATTTCAAACTCAAAAATAATGTAAATAAAAAATAATTTTAAATTTTTTTTTGCACTGTATAAAAGATCTCGATAAGATTTATCAAACAAGATCCATATTGTTAGAAAAATTATTTGCATAATCACATTTTTTTAAGCTTGAAATTGTTTTCTTAAAAAAATATGTACTTAAATAGCGTTCTGGAACGGGGCCGGCTTTTGCTCCGTCCACGCTTGTATGAAACTCATACAACAACATAACATAACGTTATAACCCATTTAGTCCTCAATCATCGAGTGTATGGACGGGGATGATTGTAGACAGACCTAATCTTTGACAATATATGCACAAAGTGACTATTCTCATAATACCACTGAAACAGTGGCCCTCCTAAACCTCCAAGAAGCAAGGAGCTACAAGGACGTTTTGCTGCAGAACCATGTCTCAAAATCAAAGCCAAATGATATCAAGATAGGACAAGTATAGAGACCCAAATCAATTTATATGCACATTACCTTGCTTTCTTCATTGATAGTTTAGAGCATCAATATGCACACATTGTATGAAACTCATGATAGTTAAATAATTACAAATTAGAGGAGGGGCGAAGGGAGCAGGGCCGGCCCTAGGTAGGGCCTTTACTTTTGAGCCAAATAATTGGGCCCCAAATAGTGTTATATATTAAATTTTTTCTACATGAGTTAATAAGGAGCAACAAATGACGTGTCACGTTGGTAAGCCACATGTGTAGAAATTATTGGATCTTGAGTTCGATTCTTGTCTCCTGAACTTTTTTAGCACAAATTTTCAATCCTTTACAATGAATGGGTTTTGGAACGAAGTTTTGGGGTGTCGAACTCCCGACGTGAGGGTTCTAAAGAGAGTGTTAAAGGCTTTGCCACCAAAATACAAGGCTAATCAGTTTCTTCTATCGAATAAACAATAGTTATACTAAAAAAAGAGAGGCCACATTTTCGGGCCGGACCTGAAAGGGAGGCATGCGTACGATGTTCCCACGAGAAAATTGTTGTAGCTAGATCACGTGAAATTCACATACTCAATATATACTACTATTTTTTTTTAATCGGCTACTCAATATGTACTATATTAATTATCAATAACAACCGCGCGCGATATATATTATAATTGTGAAAACAAAAAAGTCACTTTCTTTAATTATCTTCTTGCTAATAAAAGATCACAAAGCAGCTGGGCAACCAATTTATAAGGCAATCGTGAAAGATGTTTCTAATAGTATACAAAAAATGTCACTTTCTTTAATTATCTTCTCGCTAATAAAAGGTTACAAAGCAGCTGGGCAACCAATTTATAAGGCAATCGTGAAAAATGTTTCTAGTAGTATAAAGTTTTTTGTTGTCCCACAATCATGGAGTGTATTGATTGAATATTGATAAAGGTGTAACAGTCATTGACAATTGAACAATAAAATAGCTAGTGACGTACATAGATTTGATTTATATGTATGTACAAGTCCATGGGGGTAATTTTTTACTGTATTTTTATAATCGGATGTTCAGATCAATTTGCGCGCATCTCGACTAATTTTGGAGCTCCTGGAATTAATGAGTGGAAAACACCTCATTTAGTGGCCCTAAGATTTAAAATGTTTAGCCTGTGTAGAATTCGAACATGCAACGTTAAGAAGGACATACACTTCTTTGTTTTCTTATACTCACTTGACCAAATTAGCCCCTGCATTGTCAAGTACTGACGTAGTGTTGGGGCCTGTTGGGGGTGTGGGGAGAAGGCGTCGAACTGACTAATATCCACAAATTTAACTTGTTTGGTTAGATTAGGGTATGTTTCACTAACTAAAATAAGTAATTATTTTTTAAATTAAAGGTGATATATTGTGAAAGAATAATCTGTTTCGTAAAACAAAAAAAGTACTAAAAATTAAGAATCTTAACGGAACGGAGCGCAAGAATGAGAGTGAAATCAATTGGCAATCCAGGTATGATGGCCGGTGATGCAATTTTGAAATATTGTTCATGGCGGTGAGATTTACGTACGTCTCCAAATGCAATTTTGAAATATTGTTCATGGCGGTGAGATTTCGTCTCCAAGAGCAACTATCACGATAAGATAAAGTTAAACCAAATTTGAGTATGCGATTTTTTGTTTTGTTATTATAACTGGATGCTTGAACCAAGTTGCATGCGAGAGATTTACGTCTCCAAGAGCAACTATCGTGATTATATAAACCAAGTAGTGTATGCGATTTTTTTTTTTTTGTTATTATAACTGGATGTCTGGATCACGTTGCATGCATTTTGAATAATTTCTGGGGTTAACGATTGGGCAACCCCTCCAGTAAACAAGGTTTGGAAGATTTCGTCTTCATGGGAATCGCACACATATACAACCTTATGAAAAACAAACAAGAATTACTTTTGATCATGAAGAATTAGTACACGAGGCTGCAAAGAATTACCGGCCATGAGTAATTTTTCGCAGCCACGAGTACTTTTTCTTTGCGGCCAGGAGTAATTTTTCACAGCCATAAGTAATTCGTTGCGGCCAAGAGTAATTCTTCGTAGTCAGGAGTAATTCTTTGTTGTCAAAAGTAATTATTCGCGGTCAAGAGTAATTTTTCATGGCCATGAGTAATTTTTTGCGGCAATGTGTAATTCTTTGCAGCCAAAGAGTAATTCTTTGCGGCCAGAAATAATATTTTAATTAATTTCGAGGGTTATCGATTGGGCAACCCTTCCAGTAACCAAGGTTTGGAAGGTTTCGCCTTCATGAGAATCAGACATATATCCAACCTTGTGAAAAACAAACACTTGTTACTTTTTCACACCCACCTAGCCAAACTTATTGGGATTAAATTGCATGTGTATGCGACTTTTGGATCATGTACAATGGCAGACTAAAAAATTTAGGGTTTTGTTAATGTATCCCTTGGACCGCTTGGAGCATATGATAATAGCACACTAATTGCTTCACATTACTTCATTTCCACGGGGAATCTATAATACAAATTGCGATAGAGTAACCAATTGCATTTTGGAAAGATAAATCTTTTTTCATTAGATGCAACTGCCTCTAGCTATCCCGTGAACAAAACCTAAGATTTAAGAATTGACCAAATAAACATGAAACTTATTTGAGAAAAATGTTTGCTCGTGTTCTCCCATGAATTTTTGGAACATAATTTCAACAAACGTAATTATCACATATAAACCCGAAAAAAAACAAAAGAGAGGCTATTGAGTTTGATCTAACTACTTTTTCCCTTAGAAAGTTCCAATCGGTAACATTTCAGAGCCAGATTTTTCACCTTTATTTAAAAAAATTTGAGTTTCGATCACAATTTTTTACTTTTTCGATTTCGTTCGTTGAGACTGTTAGAATAAATGCACATACAAAATAATATCGCGATCAAATCGTGATCTTGAGATTGTGATTTGATTGTAATTAGGATGATTTTATTCCATGGTTAATCAGTATGATTTTCTTTCCATAGTTAGGTTCTCTCCTCTTATATAAATAGAGGCCTCATTGTATGGTTTCAATATCGAATTCAATAAAACTTCTCTTCATATTTAACATGGTATCAGAGCTATAAGATCTAGGTCCTGTGGATATTCGCTCCTGGCGGGCGGCCTAAGCCTCGTTGCCGTCCGCTGGGCACTTAGTTACTTTGTCAATATCCTCCACACTTTCTGATTGCTTTCACCCACCAGAACGTCTCTTCATCACCAGCGGGCCTCTTCACAACCAGCGCTTGTGGCTTTTCAATTCATGGCTTCTTCGTTTCTTTTCTTTCAAACTCAAGTTGGTAGACCTACTTGAGTCTGGCTTGGCTTGGCGTGGCGTGGCGGTTCCTGGTTTCATTTTGCTTGGATGGTCCTAGCTTCTCTTGATTTTTTCAAACTCAAGTTGGTAGACCTACTTGAGTTTGAGGGGGGATGTTAGAATAAATGCACATACAAAATAATATCGCGATCAAATCGTGATCTTGAGATTGTGATTTGATTGTAATTAGGATGATTTTATTCCATGGTTAATCAGTATGATTTTCTTTCCATAGTTAGGTTCTCTCCTCTTATATAAATAGAGGCCTCATTGTATGGTTTCAATATCGAATTCAATAAAACTTCTCTTCATATTTAACAGAACCAATAATCTACAAAAATTTTACGCAAAACTTCCATTTGATTTCCAAGCTTCAACAGTTCTGCCTCTCTAGCTCTGTCCTTCCTTTTTTTTTTTTCTTGCTTAGAGTCTGATGGAATAAACAATTACTCCACTTGCTTTTTTATACTATTTTGGTGACTGATATATATGGAGTACCCATATATTTATTTATTTATTTTGCTTAAACCCGCAGGAATTAAAAGATCTAGAAAAATAAAAGGAGTTGAAAAGATTGCATGGAGGGAAAATTAAAAAGGGTAATTTAGTCTCACCATATATAAAACAAGTTTTACTCCTATTTAATGTTGCCTAACCTATTAATTTAATACCTTTACGAGTTCCTATATAATCCTAAGCATAGTTGGCATCATTAAATGAGTATTAACATATGCCCCTATGGCATACATAAACAAAGGACAATGATACACCCACCGCGGCTCCCCCACCGCACGCACGCCGGGCCCACTCCGGCCACCAGACGGCTGATCCGAGCCGTCCAAAAATTCTAAAAAAAAAACCGAGTGGGCCTAAGCGGGAATAAATGGCATCCGACGTGTGTAGATGCTCAATCCGAACTTCCAAAAATCAGATGATTTGAGACGTTAAAAATGGAAGTTCGGATCGAGCACCTACACACGTC
Source organism: Rhododendron mucronatum var. ripense (assembly GCA_019656295.1). NCBI lineage: Eukaryota > Viridiplantae > Streptophyta > Magnoliopsida > Ericales > Ericaceae > Rhododendron > Rhododendron mucronatum. The sequence continues at coordinate 1,067,031 of BPLT01000116.1, read as the reverse complement.
AGATGCCATTTATTCTCGCTTAGGCCCACTTGGTTTTTTCTTTTAGAATTTTTGGATAGCTCGAATCGGCCGTCCGGTGGACGGAGTGGACCCGGCGTGCGTGCAGTGAGCGGTGTGGTGGGGGAGCCGCGGTGGGTGTATCATTTCCGCAAAAGCATGCAAAACCCAAAAATTTAGGACATTTAAGGGGAAACATGTTCCAGTTAAGTTGTACACATTTTAGGACATTAAGGGGACATTTATGAGAGTTAGTTTATATAGATTTTAGGACATTTAAGGGGACATTATTTTGAAATTATTGAACGGCTCGAATTATCCATGCGGGATCCGAACCGGTCCCACGTGCCAGTCTGTGCACAAACTGTTGATGTCCATAGAAGGACTCTGTAAGTCCATTTCACTTATTATTCTTCGGTTGATACTATATTAACAATCAATGGCTTGTCCCTAAGTCACACAATGCACACACATGGTATAAATGAAAATGGAAGCTGAGTACCGTCATTATCAATACTCCCTCCGCCCCTTTTTTATAGTCCGGTATTCCATTTTGGGCTGTTCCTTAATAAGTGTCCATTTTATAAAGTTAGTGGGTAAAAGTTGGTTATTGTCTATTTTGTCCTTAAAAGTAGATTCCATTTTGAAAAGTTAGTATGTAAAAGTGTAATGACGATGGGTAAGTAGGGAAAGTGGAGGAAAAAGTTGATGTGAAAGGTATAATGATGATGTCTTTTTAATAAGTTGGAATTACGAAGCAGGACACTTAAAAAGGGACGGAGGGAGTACGATTTATCGATCTAAGAGCAGTGAATGGTCTCAATTCATAGTACACACATTGTTAGATAAAATAACCATAGTGCGGAAGATGGTGGTTCAGGTTACCTTACGAACTTTAACTGAACCGGACCGTGGTTTGGATGGATTACGAACTCTTGATCATGTACCAAATCAACGACAAATTCCTGCGATGGAGTGATACTATGAGGATCGAGTATCACCCTCTATTCCACGGTGCAAAAGCTCGGATCACTCTTTAATGATAGAGAGAGAGAGAGTTTCCCAGAACTCTATTCTTTTGTATATCTCTTGTGTATCATATTGTCTATATCTCTATGAACATCCTGCAAGAAATAAATAGAGAGAGCATTCTAGATGCTTTAGAAGTCTTCTAATCCTAAGAGATTAGAATTAATTTAACTTCTCCTAATTCTTATCTCCAAGATGAAATAGGACTCTCTAATATATGGGTCATCGGGTCATGCCCACATGGGCGACCCGATTTGGTCCTGGACCGGCCCCAAATTCCAACACACATGGTATAAATGAAAATGGAAGCTGAGTACTATCATTATCAATACGATTTATCGATCTAAGAGCATTGAATGGTCTCAATTCATAGTACAAAAATGACAAAATCAATGTCAAACAATTCAAAATCAAAATTTGATCATAGCAGATTCATATAAAAAGAACAACTTAAGACAAAGTGTATTTATAGCTAATGTCTTTGGGGCACCGAAACATGGATTGGTGCCCACTGTCCAGGCCCCTTCTCCACCATATATTGCGGTAAGACCTAAGGCGATATGTGTAGATCCTATATACCACAATGTATGATGAAGAAGGGGCATGGCACACCAGTTGACAGTGCCACCCTCTACTACCAGGGGAACTGAGTAATTACTCCTGCAGGATAGTGATTGCACCAACCGTCTATCCCTACCTATATAGATCGATACACAAGGACGACGTCTCAATCTTCATAAATTACTTATTTTTTGAGTTAAAAGTGATATATTATAAGAGAATGATCTGTCTCGTAAAACGAAAAATATTTAAAAAATACTCCCTCCGTTCCAAAATGATTGTCCCGTTCGGTCTCCAATGCAAATTTTAAATTGTTAATATCTTTCAATCTATAATGAATTTTGTGTGCAATATGGATCTTATTTGATAGATCTCAATTAGTTCTATTATATAAAGTTTTTAAAATATTTAAAAACATTGTAGATTGAAGGATATTAACAATTTAAAATTTTCATTGGAGACCGAACGGGACAGTCATTTTGGAACGGAGGGAGTAAGAATTTTAGCGGAACGGACTTCAACCTTACAGGATAGTGATAAATAATTTTAAAATGCAACTACAAACAAACACACTCACAAAGTGAGTGGACCCCCACACTGCACACATCCAGTGTGTGGGGCTCATCCCGTGTGGAGCTCACCCCTTTGTGAGTGTGTGTATGGTTGTAGCATTGTTGGGATAGTGATAGTGTGTGGGGCTCATCCCATGCGTGGAGCTCACCCCTTTGTGAGTGTGTGTGGTTGTAACATTGTTGGGACAGTGATTGCACCGTCGATCCCTCCCTATACCTGCCTATATATAGATATACACATGCACGTTGTCTCCATCTTCATCAAAGCCCTTGAGCTCTACACATGCCAGAGTGAAGTGAAGTGATTTCAAAGTTCAAATCCTTCATCACAAAAGGAAAACCATGGAAGTCGGCCAATCCACAGAACCCCACATCGCCATCCTCCCAAGCCCGGGCATGGGCCACATAATCCCCCTGTTCCAGCTCGCGAAACGCCTCGTCACCCACCACCGCCTCCGTGTCACCTTCCTCGTCATCACCACTACCGACCCCGCCCCTGCTGCCCAGAACAACCTCCTCCGCTCCGACGCCGTCCCCTCCGGCCTCCGCGTCGTCGACCTCCCGCCCGTCGACGTGTCCGAGCTCCTCGCCGGCGTCCCTCCTGGGCTCACGCCCCTCTGTGTCATGGTCGAACACTCGCTTGTGCGCCACCTCCGGCCCGTTCTCCTCGAGCTGGACGGAGTCACTGCCGTCGTTATTGACCTGTTTTGTACTCAGGCTTTCGAAATCTGTGGTGAGCTTTCGATTCCGGTTTACTCGTTTTTCACGGGGTCGACGGCGTTGTTGGCGTTTTCTCTGTATTTGCCGACGTTGGACCGGGAAACGGAGGGCGAGTTCGTGGATCTGCCCGAACCGGTTCAAGTACCCGGTTGCAGGCCCGTGCGCACTGAAGATTTATTGGATCAGGTTTGATGTGGCTTAGGCTAATAAGGCTATAAAGTGTGTGATTTTCCCACCTCACTTCCTAAACTGCATATACTAATTTATGGAGTGCGAAAATTTTCTCATTTTTTGAACTTATTTTTTGGAAATTGAATTTTACTCTTCTTTCTTATCCACATTCGATCTATTTTTGTCTTTATTTGTATGAATTTATATACTTACAATTCTAATTACATGCGTAAGAAATGAAAAAATGAGTGCATGTGGATAAATGTGAGGTATGAAAATCAACCATGTGATGTGCATGTCATCAATGCATCGGTGGAATGTGCTCTATCTGTCATGTATTAAAACGTATTCTACCATTATATCGGTGACACATCACATAATACCCTAAATATGATACTCAAATGTGGTCATTACAGCATTGCTCTATTTTTAAATACTCTTTCTATCCTCATTTTTAAGTCTTAGTTAGCGCTTTTTGTTGTTCCGAAAATATTATCCAAAACTTCAGACCCAAAACGGTAAAATAGGTAATAGAGTTTTTAATTTACTCTTCTACGAAGTACTTTCAAATTAATAGTACTAAAAAAATTTTAAAAACGGAATAGGACAAATGGTATACACATTGAAGGGCGAAATGGAAAAATATGTTAATCAAATAGAGTAAATTACAGTAAACCCCCCTCAACTAATCTAAATTTTCACGTAACCCCCTCCGACTACAAAACCCAACAGTGTGCACCCTCTAACTATCCAGAATTGACACTTAACACCCTTTTGTTAGGTCTTCGTAGGAAAAATGCACAGACGGCCGTCTCCGGCCACCGGGCGGCCGATCCGAGCCGTTCAAAAATTTTAAAAAAAAACCGAATGGGCTAGCTTGGGAATCAAAGGCATCCGAAGTGCGTAGGTGCTCGATCCAAACACCCCAAGAATTTAAATGGGTTATTTAGATCAAGCACCTACGCACGTCGGATGCCGTTGATTCCCGCGCTAGCCCACTTGGTTTTTTTTTTAAAAATTTTGGATGGCTCGGATCGGCGGCCCGGTGGCCGGAGAAGGCCGTCGGTGCATTTTTCCTACGGAGACCTAACAAAAGGGTGTTAAGTGTTAATTCTGGATAATTAGAGGGTGCACACTGTTGGATTTTGTAGTCAGAGGGGTTAAGTGAAAATTTGAATTAGTTGAAGGGGATTTACTGTAATTTACTCAATCAAATATGCAATCATTACGTTCTTTAGAAACCAAAAAGACTAAAAAAACGGAACTGGGGAGTATCCTCTAATAGTAATGTGAAATGACTTTGCTCCTTGAATTTTTTAGTTTGCTTAAGTTTCTAACGTTGAGAGCATCAAATCAATTATCTAAAGTTTTCAAATAATAAAACTCGTCGGGATCAGTAGCAAAATTAGTACTCCAAAATAGTAAGTACTTATAGAAAGATCAGTAGCAAAATTAGTACTCCAAAATAGTAAGTACTTATTGAAAATTCGAACATATATGAATTAACTTTCACACTTCTTTTTTTAATATTTACATTTTTTTTTGTCTTTTAACAAAAAAGAAGAAGATGGAAATATAAAAAAAAAGAGCGTGGATATCAATCTTTTTATTTTCAGACTAATAAGTTTTATTTTCTCATTCTTTTTAAACAGGTTCGGGTCCGAAAAAGCGACGAGTACAAGTGGTTCTTTCTCCACGTGAGCCGCTTGCACAAGGCTGCCGGCATCTTCGCAAATACCTGGAACGATCTTGAACCGGTCTCGCTTCTCGCTCTGAAAGAAAACCCTCTCTTCCTGAACATACCCACCCCGCCGGTTCACCCGATCGGCCCGGTGGTCAAGGAGGAAGACCCGTACACCGAATCAGACAAAGAGGTATTAACATGGCTAGACAAGCAAAAACCCGATTCAGTGCTCTTTGTTGCTCTGGGGAGTGGAGGAACTGTGTCAAGCAAGCAACTCACTGAGTTGGCTTTCGGGTTAGAACTCAGCCAGCAATGTTTCATCTTGGTAGTGCGTACGCCGAACGACGCGACTGCCATGGGGGCATTTTACAGCGCAGGAGGCAGCGAGGACGACCCGATAGCCTATTTGCCGGAAGGGTTTGTGAAGAGGACGGAAGGGGTTGGCTTGGTGGTGAAGTCCTGGGCCCCGCAGGTGGCAGTTCTCCGGCACTCATCCACAGGGGGTTTCCTGTCGCACTGTGGGTGGAACTCGACGCTGGAGAGCGTCCTCCACGGGGTGCCGATGATCACGTGGCCGTTGTACGCCGAGCAGAGGATGAACGGGACGCAGCTCGCGGCAGAAGCGGAGGTGGCGGCGAAGCCGACGGTGGAGCCGTGGAGGGAGGTGGTGGGGAGAGAGGAGATCGAGAGGGTGGTGAGGGCGGTGATGGAAGGCGAAGAAGGCAAGGTTATCAGGCGGAGGGCTAAGGAGCTCCGAGATAGTGCACGGGTTGCTTTGGATTCAGGCGGGTCGTCTTGTGATTCGCTTGCCCGTGTCGTGAAGGCTTGGAAATTAAATTCAGCATAACGCTACATAGGAATTATCATGATACTTCCAACGTGTCATCCCCGTAGTAAAATTCCTGGCTCTGTTTCTTCCCCCAATGTGTTGTCCCTGTATTTGCTAGGCTTTGAGCCCTTCATGTATTCGAACAGTAAACCCTTTTATGAATTTTCAATAATCCCCCCTCTCCCGCTCTCCCTCCCTCTCTCATATTATATGAGAGAGGGAGAGTGGTGGTGGTGGTCTGAGCGTCAGCGGTGGTGGCGGTCTGTGGGTGGTGTTGTCAGCTGGGTTCTCTATAGGGTTAGGGTTTGTTTTCTATTGTTTTGGACTTCATAAGATTGTTCTTTGAATGTGATATTGTTTCTTTATTCCTATTAATCTTTGTAACAATTTCAAAAATTAATTAAATCATTTTTGCTGTATGAGCGAGAGATTGATTACAAGAATTTTGATTTGTAATTGAGTTGGTGGTGTCTCATGCTTTGTTTGGTTTGTAATTTGAGTAGTGTTTTTAGATAATGAATGGAAAGAAAAATGAAAGTAATGATCGGAGAAAGAGATAAAAAGTAGAGAGACATAAAGTGAAATGAGAGTAATGATTAAAAAATTACAGAGATAAACGAGAGTAATAATTGAGTTTCAAAATATTTTTTGAGTAGAATAGTGAAGTGAACAAGACATGAGACACAAGAAATAGAGAAATACTCGTAATTGATTATGAGGAATAATTCTAGCCCAATAAGAACCGAATAATCTAGAGGTCATGACGAAGAGGGGTTTCGCGGAGCTTGGTTTATTGACTACCCGATCTGTGTCGGCCGTCGTTAGTTATGGGCTTGATCCGGCTAGCAGCATGGTCGCCTTCATTGCTGTGGTTAATTTGCTGAAGGTTTTGTGAAGATTGGTTGAATTACTATCCAATCTGTGTCGGCCGCCAGTTAAAATGGGCGCGATCCGGCAAAAGGCATGGTTGCCTTCGATTTTTCTGGCTTTTCTGGCTCGGTGGTGGTTGTTAGCCTAGGTTGGGGTTCTTTTGGGTTGCATTAGTTTAGGTTTTGTTACTAGTTTTCAATTGTAGTGTGGTTCTCCTTTCAGAAATAATCTCTCCAAAATTTTTGATTGTTTTGTCATCCGTGTTTTTTTGTCTTTAGTGATTTTTTGTCAAATTTTTTACTTATTTTATACTTTTTGGATGTACATAGCGTATCTCTATTCAAAAAGTAAAAGAGTTTTTTTTAAATGTTAAAAAAATTACTAAAGACGAAAAAATACGCAAACCTATAGAACTTTTTTATCTCAAAAATAAATCTCAAAATTGCAAACCAAACACAGTGGTTCGACAAAATTATTTTCGTCAACAATTGTGGCGACAAAATTATTTCGTCGCCAATGAGTACTATTTGCGACGAAAATCAATTTCTTTCGTCACATGTTATCTGCTTTCTTGTAGTGATATAATGCAAAAATCTTTCCAATATATATAATTTAATTGTGTCCGCCAGAAATCCGCTATCAAGAAATACAACCTAATTAATTTACATGTTCCCTATTGTCATCTCATTAAATCACCAATATCGGATTATTTATTCATTTAAGGTCAAGAAAAATAATATTCCCTTCATTCCATATTGAGAGTCCACCACAAAAAGTCGTGCCATTTTTCAAATAAAAAAATCAACTACTTCCGTGTATATGTTTTCAAATTTTTTTCTCACCAAATTAAAGTACTAATAGAGATCTTTAATATGGTGCGAAAATATTCGAAAAATTATACACGGAAGTATTTGATTTTTTGATTTGAAAAATGGCAAGAGAGAGAAAGTAGGACTCCTAATATGGAACGAAGGGAGTATACAATTAAGTCGGGCAAAATAATTAGCAAACCATTTCGAATTATCCTTCAAACCACGAGGATCACGTTATTTTATATTTAGTCCAACCAGTTTCAGTCACCTTTCAATTTCTTCACCAAATTTATTTATTGAAGGATGCTTGGAGACCTATAAAAAATGTTGTTTGGGTTATAGATCCTTGGGAAAATTGAGTAGATCGCGTCACGCCACTCGTTCATTTATCAATTTAGAATAGAGATTGGGTCCTAATTAATATAGGGCGGTAACATTTTGGAGGTCAAAGCAAACTCAAAGTCAAGTATTTACCCAAAAAAAAAACTCAAAGTCAAGTCTCTTATGTACTTTTAGGAGAAGATAAATTAAGCTAAAAAAATTAAAATAAAATGTATTATAATCAGATAAAATCTTCAAAAGTAGTGATCATTACAAGAAACTTAAAATTAAGTACCAATAAAAGGAGAACAAAATTTAAAGAAGGGCAAATTTCACTCAGACCCCTGAGGTATCTGACAATGACAGAAAGTACCTCTCAATTTTCAAAAATGACAGAAACCTCCCTTACTTTACAGTTTGGGTTTCATTCCGTTAGTTTCCGTTAGTTCCGTTAGTTAAATGGACGGAAAATGTACGGAAATGTACGGAAATGTATGGAAAATGAAATCTTCAATTTTATTTAGTTCTACACCTATCTTAGGGCTCTCATTAAAAGTCCTAGAGTTAAAAATTAATTATGATCATTTAGGATAAAATAATTAAAAAAATAAAATTTCGCACCGATTCAAATGGATTAAAAATTGGAGCACTTAAGTATCTGCTCTTCATTTGGTTATATGGTTTTCTTAAAGCTCTCATTGAAAATCCTAAAGCGAAAAATTAATTATGACCCTTTAGGATAAAATAATCAGAAAAATATGATTTTCGCACCAATTCAAACGGATTGAAAATTTGAGCACTTAAATATCTCCTCTTCGTTTAGTTTTACGGCTATCTTAGGGCTCTCATTGAAAATCTTAAAACCAAAAATTAATTATTGCACTTTAAGATAAAATAAAATAAAAAAAGATATTTGCGCCGATTCAAATAGATTGAAAATTGAAGCACTTAAGTATTTGCTCTTCATTGAAAGTTCTAAAATCAAGTGAAAAGCAAAATTTTTAAATGCTCCAAATTTTAATCCGTTTGAATCGGTGCGAAGATTTTATTTTTTTAACTATTTTATCCTAAATGATCATAATTAATTTTTAACACTAGGACTTTTAATGAGAGCCCTAAGATAGGTGTAGAACTAAATAAAATTGAAGATTTCATTTTCCGTACATTTTCGTACATTTTCCGTCCATTTAACTAACGGAACTAACGGAAACTAACGGAATGAAACCCAAACTGTAAAGTAAGGGAGGTTTCTGTCATTTTTGAAAACTGAGGGGTACTTTCTGTCATTGTCATATACCTCAGGGGGTCTGAGTGAAATTTGCCCTTTAAAGAATAGGCAAAAAAGAGGTCGATTTCAAAGAATTTGCAACAGATTCATGAAACCCAAAAAAACTTGAAACCCATGATGGTTGATTTAATGGAAATAATATTATTGCTTAATTAATTTAAGCATATGGGGACGAAACTGAATAACGATTGAACGAAGGGGACGAAAGCTTTAGTAAACAAAAATGCTTTTTTCTATCTTTTTTCTTTTAAATTATTTCCCAACACTATATACTCCTAGTGTTTGGCCACGTCGAATGTAATTGGTTAATTTGCTTCGAAAGAATGAGCCTTTTTTTTTTCCATGCGCTTACTAATAATTCTTTTTTTTTTTTTTTTACAGACGAACCGGACTTGAATCCTTGTAGACTTGTTTAGATCGAAGAAGAGTTCGGATAGAATTTTGTTCAATATTAAAATTGCTTGATAAATACTCCGTATATATAAGTTACAAGCTATGGAAAATGAGGGTACAAAAGCTAGACAAAACAAATGTCAAAAAGCAATGTAAATCCTATTTAATGTTCAAGAAGTAGTTGAATATTCACTAACTGCTCCCATTTTTAAATATTTTTCTAACGCATTGAATGGGAAAGATTAGAACTTTTGAACAAGTGATTGCTCCGTCTATCCCTACCAGTATATAGATAGATATACACAAGCAAGTTGTCTCCATCTTCATCAAATTAAGCTCTTGAGCTCTGTATAGATCAGAGTGGAGAGAAGTGATTTCAAAGTTCAAATCCTTCATCACAGAAGGAAAACCATGGAAGTCGGCAAACCCAGAGAACCCCACATCGCCATCCTCCCAAGCCCGGGCATGGGCCACATAATCCCCCTCTTCCAGCTCGCGAAACGCCTCGTCACCCACCACCGCCTCCGCGTCACCTTCCTCGTCATCACCACTGCCGACCCCGCCCCCGCCGCCCAGAACAACCTCCTCCGCTCCGACGCTGTCCCCTCCGGCCTCCGCGTCGTCGACCTTCCGCCCGTCGACGTGTCCGAGCTTCTCGCCGGCGTCCCGCCTGGGCTCACGCCCCTCTGTGTCATGGTCGAACACTCGCTCCGGCGCCACCTCCGGCCCGTTCTCCTCGGGCTGGACGGAGTCACTGCCGTCGTTATTGACCTGTTTTGTACTCAGGCTTTCGAAATCTGTGGTGAGCTTTCGATTCCGGTTTACTCGTTTTTCACGGCGTCGACGGCGTTGTTGACGTTTTCTCTGTATTTGCCGACGTTGGACCGGGAAACGGAGGGCGAGTTCGTGGATCTGCCCGAACCGGCTCAAGTACCCGGTTGCAGGCCCATACGCACTGAAGATTTGTTGGATCAGGTTTGATGTGGCCGAGGCTAATAAGGCTACAAATTGTGTGATTTTCTCACCTCACCTCCAAAACTGCATATACTAGTAATTTATAGAGTACGAAAATTATCTCATTTTTTGAACTTATTTTTTGGAAATTGAATTTTACACTTTTTTGTTATCCACATTCGGTCTATTTTTGTCTTTATTTGTATGAAATTATATACCTACAACTCTTATTCTAACTGATCTCTTCACTCATGAAAGACAATCTTGTAATTACATGTGAATCAAAACGGTAATAGGTGATAGAGTTTTTATTTTACACTTCTACGGAGTACTTTCAAATTAATAGTACTAAAAAAATTTAAAAAACGCAATAGGACAAATAGTACACACAATGATTGAAGGGCGAAATGGAAAAATGTGTTAATCAAATATGCAATGGTTATGTTCTTAACAAACCAAAAAGACTAGGCCCCATTCTCGAACTGAAAATCAATAATTATTTTTTAAGAAGGTAATTTTAAATTCAAAAATAATATATTTATGCAAATAATTTTACTAGCAATATGGATCTTGTTTGATAGATCTTATCGAGATCTTTTATATGGTGCAAAAAAATAAAAAAAATATTTTTTATTTACATTATTTTTGAATTTGAAAATGTGAAATAAGTACTTATTTTTAAGAAGGTGTTCTAGAACGGGGCCTAAAAAAATGGGAACTGGGGAGTATCCTCTAAAAGTAATGTGAAATGACTTTGCTCCTTGAATTTTTTAGTTTGCTTTCTAAAGTTGAGAGCATTAAATTAATTATCTAAAGTTTTCAAATAATAAAACTCGTCGGGATCAGTAGCAAAATTGATCAGTAGCAAAATTAGTACTTTAAAATAGTAAGTACTTATTGAAAGTATAAGAATTAATTTTCACACGTTTTTTTTAATATTTACATTCTTTTTTTTTTTTGGTCTTTTAACAAAAAAAAAAAAAAGAAGATGATGTGAACATAAAAAAGAGAGCGTGGATATCGATCTTTTTATTTTCAGACTAATAAGTTTTATTTTCTCATTCTTTTTACAACAGGTTCGGGTCCGAAAAAGCGATGAGTACAAGTGGTTCTTTCTCCATGTGAGCCGCTTGCACAAGGCTGCCGGCATCTTCGCAAATACCTGGAACGATCTTGAACCGGTCTCGCTTCTCGCTCTGAAAGAAAACCCTTTCTTCCTGAACATACCCACCCCGCCAGTTCACCCGATCGGCCCGGTGGTCAAGGAGGAAGAACCGTACACCGAATCAGACAAAGAGGTATTAACATGGCTAGACAAGCAAAAACCCGATTCAGTGCTCTTTGTTGCTCTGGGGAGTGGAGGAACTTTGTCAAGCAAGCAACTCACTGAGTTGGCTTTCGGGTTAGAACTCAGCCAGCAATGTTTCATCTTGGTAGTGCGTACGCCGAACGACGCGACTGCCATGGGGGCATTTTACAGCGCAGGAGGCAGCGAGGACGACCCAATAGCCTATTTGCCAGAAGAGTTTGTGAAGAGGACGGAAGGGGTTGGCCTGGTGGTGAAATCCTGGGCCCCGCAGGTGGCGGTTCTCCGGCACTCATCCACAGGGGGTTTCCTGTCGCACTGCGGGTGGAACTCGACGCTGGAAAGTGTCCTCCACGGGGTGCCGATGATCACGTGGCCGTTGTATGCCGAGCAGAGGATGAACGCGACGCAGCTCGCGGCAGAAGCGGGGGTGGCGGCGAAGCCAATGGTGGAGCCGTGGAGGGAGGTGGTGGGGAGGGAGGAGATCGAGAGGGTGGTGAGGGCGGTGATGGAAGGCGAAGAAGGCAAGGTTATCAGGCGGAGGGCTAAGGAGCTCCGAGATAGTGCACGAGTTGCTTTGGATTCAGGCGGGTCGTCTTGTGATTCGCTTGCCCGTGTCGTGAAGGCTTGGAAATTAAATTCAGCATAACGCCACATAGGAATTATCATGATACTTCCAACGTGTCTTCCCGTGTAATAAAATTCCTTGGCTCTGGTCTTGCCCCCCATGTGTTGTCCCTGTATTTGCCAGGCTTTGAGCCCTTCATGTATGCGAACATTAAGCCCTTTTATGAATTTTCAATAATCCCCCCCCTCCTCTCTCTCTCTCTCTCTCTCTCTCTCTCTCTCTCTCTCTCTCTCATATTATATTATATGAGAGAGAGTGGTGGTGGTCGTTTGAGCGTTAGCAGTGGTGGCGGTCTATGTGTGGTGTTGTCGGTTGGGTTCTCTTTAGAGTTAGGGTTTGTTTTCTATTGTTTTGGGCTTGAGTCTTTTAGGAGTGGGCTTTGTTCCAATGAGTGTGGGTTTCACCTCAATAGGTGTCATTGGTTAGTTTTTGCTAATCGAGATTTTGGATCCGGACTAGGCATAAGATTGTTCTTTGAATATGATGTTATTTCTTTATTCTTTTTAATCTTTGTACCAATTTCAAAGATTAATGAAATCATTTTTGCTGTACAAGCAAGAGATTTGATTACAAAAATTTTGATTTGTAATTGAGTTGGTGGTGTCTCTGACACGAGAAACAGAGAAGTACTCATAATTGCTTACGAGTAGGGCTGCAAATGAACCGAGCCGCTCGCGAGCGGCTCGTGACTCGACTCGTTTACGGCTCGTTCGAACTCGGTTCGTTATATAAACGAACGAGCTCGAGCCATGATTTTCAGCTCGTTTCATAAACGAGCCGAGCTCGAGCCACTTAATGCTCGGCTCGACTGAGCTCGCGAGCTCGAATATTTTTATATATATAAATAAAATTTTTATATTTTATTTTATATATGTATACATCATATAACTGTATAAATGCTTTTTTTTTTGTATATACGTTTGCGTATACACAGCTTTGGATTTTTCTTTCCACGTGTTGCAACGTGGTTGATGTACCCACATCCCCGAGTTGGCAAGTGTACTGCTTAGTTTTGTAGGGGAGGAGTACCAGACATTTGCACATCTTTTACCGATGTGGGACAACCGGACAAGCCTTGTTGAGGTAAGCTTTTCACTGTGAGGGAAAAAACATGAGTCCCACATCGGTAGTTTTGGAGAACTCACACCCACTGTACCAGTATAAAGGAAGAGTCCAGCTCTCTTGCTCTTACATGTGCTCAGCAAGTGTGTCTCCAATTTAAGCGAGCCACGCGAGCCGAGCTCGAGCGCTCAAATATTTTCACGAGCCGAGCTCGAGCTAAAAAATTTGAGCTCGATTCGAGCTCGAGCCGAGCTCGAGCCCAGGTAAATTAAGGCGAGCCGAGTCCGAACATGGCAAAACTCGGCTCGACTCGGCTCGATTGCAGCCCTACTTACGAGGAATAATTCTGATCCACTAAGAACCGAATAATCTAGAGGTCATGATGAACAGGGGTTTTGGGGAGCTTGGTATATTGACTACCCGATCTGTGTTGGCCGCTGTTAGTTATGGGCGCAATCTGACTAGCGGCATGGTCACCTTTGTTGCTGCGGTTTGTTGAAGGTTTTGTGGAGATTGGTTGAATGACTACCCAATCTGCGCCGGCCGCCGGTTAAAATGGGCGGGATCCGGCCCGCGGCATGGTCGCCTTCGATTTTTCTGGCTTTTTTGGCTCGGTGGTGGTTGTTAGCCTAGGTTGGGGATCTTTTGGGTTGCAATAGTTTAGGTTTTGTTACTAGTTTTCAACTGTAGTGTAGGGTTGGCGGTGGTGGGCTTCTTTTCGCTTTAGTTTGCGGTGGTGGTTCGTAGTTTGCGGTTCAATAACCATGGTTGCGATGTGGTTCTACATTTTCACTATCGATTCTGCGCTGTAGTTGGCTTCTAGTTGCGCGCATGAGGTGTTTTCCATGCACGCAGTGCTCTCTACCAGAAAGTGTAAAAAAAAGCCAACTTCGTTGGCATCGGTCGCACTTGGTTGGCTTTAGTCAGTTTTTGTGGAAAGCATTGTCAAATTGTGGAATTGGGGGAGGGGATGGGATTTACGGGGATCGAACTCCGCCTATGTGTTTGCGAGTATGTAAGGGAGGCCAATTGCACTCTACTCCACTTGCAAATTGGGTTTATTTAAGTTTTTACTCTTTCGACTCTTTTTAGTGATACATATCCAAACGTAAAATAATTTGACGATAAGATGAAACAACAGCCACCAAAGATGAAAAAATACAAAATTTTATTTTGGAGTTCTTTTCCTCCAGATTTTAGACATCGTAACTACAGCCTTGGTAGATACTACTAGTTCAAGTAAATATCGCGGGAAAAATTCCTCCTATACTCTCTCCGCAAGAAGTCCGTCAAGAAATAGGAGAACCTAATTCTACCTGTACCATATTTTCATCCCATTAAATCACCAATATCAAAAGCGATTTTGAGATGTCACAGCCGCCTTGCTTTTTTGTCTAGGGGAGGCGCCTCTCTCCCTCCTTCTCTCGGGCTCCTCCTCCTGCCTCCGCTCTCCTCTTTCTTCCCCCTCTTCCCTATAGTTTTCCATTTTCGTTTTCTCCTCCCTCAGATCTGACCCTCTATGTTCGGTGGGCTCGGCTGTCACCAGAGTCATTTGTCCACGTGTAATCCGTCGCCAGAGCCCTTGTGGCAGCAGTGGTAGAAGCAACGAGGGTTGCGATCCCTTCGGCGATTTTTGAGCGGCTGGATTTAGAGCAAGATTTGGGAGAGTTCTCTCTCTCATTGTGGGAGTTTTGTCTCTCCTTGTGTTAGTAATAAAGTTCGTCTTTCGGCGATTTGTTCACTGTTTAGGCTCGAGAAGATTAATATATATGCATCTATTGGTGATTTGCTAGAAATTCATTAACGTGTTCATTTGTAGTCGAAGTTCATCTAATCATCTAGGTTCTTGTTGTCTTTTTTTTCTTGTCTAGCAATGTATCTTTTTTTTAAACTGCTATAGGATATATTGAATTTTCTACTTAGTAGAAGGTGCGTCAATACCTGAGCTGGTGATGAAAGACATCAATCGTCTCATTCTTTCTCGTTTTGTATCAGTTAGATGATTAGTTTGGTTTTGTCCAAGTTATCTGTAATTAATTTCGTTGTGTAAGTATCGTTGGATTTTTTCAATACAGTACCTCTCACTTTTGTCAAAAAAAAAATCACCAATATCAAATTGTTTATTGGTCTAGAAAAATAATATACAATTAAGTCGGGCAACATATATAATTAGCAAACCATTTCGAAATTTTCCTCCAAACCATGAGGTGGGTTTTGGCAAATCCAGTTACACCCCAATGATAGATATAAGACAGCTTTTACCACACCCTTTGGTCATTATGAATTGAATGTAATGCCCTTTGGATTAGTCAAATCTTTTTTCCCTTCAGGATGGCATTTCATCCCTGCTCACCCAGATAAAAACCTTTCTTTTTACAAAGACATCCTTCTCCACCATAAATCAATTGTGATAAAACCCATCAATGACCGAGTCAATCCCAATGAAGTCATTTACCATTCCCTCTATATTCACAACATAGTCAGCCTTGATGAATGGGGTCACCCATCTCTATTCAGGAACCTCCCTAATCATCCCATTCAATATAATTATTATGATTATATTGATGCATGGTTCAAAGTCATCCTCCATGAGAATGAGTCTTTTACTCACTCCTGGTTCTTTTCTTTTGATCATAAATTTAAATCAGTAATTCCATCCTGGTTCTCCCGATGGTGGCACCAAAATGGAGCCATTCCTGACCTCTTACCAAATGAACTCATGGACCAAGTCAACTACTTTTCCACTTTGTACCCAGTAAATAGTCACACTAGTCAATTTCCAGTCCTGTTGCTGTTCATGGCAAAATATAAAGTTCCATGGATCTTCAAATGGCGATATGGTATCAATAACAAGATAGTCATTCGTCAATATTTAGTAAAATGGTGGGATCAATATAAGCAACAGCGTGTTATTGATCAAGTCAAAGAAGAATTTCCAGTCAAAGTTCCAACACCAATCAAAATTCCAACTGCACAAATTCAACCAACAGCTGCCCAGATTCAACCCAATTCACCTACATTCTCCACTATAAGACTTGGAAGTCCAACACCAAGCTCCTCCAAGCCTTCTAAATCCAAGTCAAAACCCAAGTGCTCCCAACTATTGATATTAGCACAACAGCTAATTGCTCAAGCTAGTCAAGAAGAAGATTACAATTCATCTGAAGAATCAGTCAATGCAACACCCAATCCATATGGGTCGACTTTTCAAGATGCTCAGGAACCATTTTCCCGAAGACAATAGCATCCGATGTAGAAAACATCAGCCAGTCACAACAGTAAAAAGTAATAATCATTTCTGCTTTTGGCCTATTTTCACCGAAAGCAGCCACAGTCAGCAATTATTCCTGTTTCTGGCCCCATCAGCACCGAAAGCAGAAACAGTCACCTACTTTAGTCACTATTTCTCCACCGAAAGAGAAAAGTCACCAACTTTAGTCACATGGCTGAGTCATTCACCACTTGTAAATCTCAGGTCCTTGCTCTATAAAAGGATCGATAGGAGAAGAATAACATAGGCGAAGTTTAGGCCAAGTTTTGTTTTTGAAAGTTCTAGAGAGAGTAAACTAGTCAAGAGAGTAAACCAAGTTTGGGTTTTCAGAAATTGCTTACCCATACTTAGTCAAGATTGAAGTTCTACTTCTGTATTCACTGTAAGTCTGAGTTTGTTCAGCTTACCCTTGTATTAAACTTCAGTAAACTATATTACTATTCATTACTAGTAAACTGCATTTACTATTCATTACTATTCATAGTAGTATTCACTACTGTTCACTCACGAATTTTATTATTCAACTACTATTCATAATTGGAATCAACTACTGTTCATTTACTATTAAACTCAACTTTTACTATTTAGTTATAATTGTTGTTACTGTGCTTCTACCGTCCCCTCTTCTTTAAGTAACTCAGTCACCTACACCGACACCCCACTCTGATAAACCCATGTTCTTCCACTGTATCCCTCCTTCCGCCCCCTCATGGTATATATATATATATATATATATATATATATATATATATGAGTTAGGTTCCGGTGAGGGATCCCTCATGTTTTTAAAATGAGAGACTTCCATTCCCGATTGAATTTTGATGATCCGAGCCGCTCAAAGTAATCAGAACGTGATTTTAAGGGTTCCTGCGAGAAATCAGCAAAAAAAATGACCGGGAAGGGCTTCATCCGAGCAGTTTTCATTGAACGGTTCAAAAAAAACTGCTCGGATGAAGCCCTTCCCTGTCATTTTTTTTGCTAATTTCTCGCGAGTACCCTTAAAATCACGTTCTGCACACATTGAGCGGCTCGAATTTTCAAAATTGATCTGGAAATGAAAGTCCATCATTTTAAAAAAATGAGGGATCCCTCACTTGAAAATTCCTATATACAGTCTCCTTCTTATAAGGACTACCTTATTTTAATAAAATGCGGAACTCCCTTTCCCAATCAAATTTTGATGATCTGAGCCGCTCAATGTGTTCAGAATGTGATTTTAAGGGTATATGTGAGAAATCAGCAAAAAAAAAGACCGAGAAGTGCTTTATCCGAGCAGTTTTTGTTTATTTTTTTATCTAACGGTTTAAATAAAAATTGCTCAAATCAAGCTCTTTCCATTCTTTTTTTTTTGCCGATTTCTCACGGGTACCCTTAAAATCACGTTCTGAACATATTGAGCAGCTCGGATCATTGAACTGCTCAACCTGCTATTTTGACCCCACAAAATTTTCTTAAACTGCTCAACCTGCTTCCATCTCTGCCCCCTACAAGCATCACATCACGTGCATTACACGGGGGTTCCGCTTATACGTGTGTAATCCTTTCCGTCAATTCTCTCCTTCCTCCCTAGCCATCTCCTCTTTTCGCTCCACTATATTTATCTCCTTGTTTCTCGAGATTTTTTTTGGTGCCAAGTGGGTACCCGTCGGCAATTCCAGCCGTCATATTTGGACTGTCCGGATTTTAGAAAGGAAAAAAGAGGAGAAAGAGTAAGAGAATATCAAGAGAGTGGTCTGGTGAGAGGAGAGAGGGGATCCCTGATGGGGTATCACATGTTTTGTACTCTCTAGCACTCAAAAACTTCTCAAGGATCATGTATTTTAAAAATAATAATAAGAAAAACAATTAAAATTGTCAAGAAAAATGTCGAGATGTACACGTATTCCATTATTGTCACACAACATACACCTTTTCCATCCAAGAGAAAAGAGCCTGTTGATTTTTCGGAAACAAAACGCAGAAGGCTAAAGAAAGTGACATGCCGAGAGCATAGGCCCGTTCTGCTAAGGTTTCTATTTTTAAGTATTTACTTCCCATTTTGCTAGACAGATTATTCTCTTATAATACATCACATTTAATTTGAAGAATAAGTACTTATTTTAATTAGTAGAACACATTGATTAAATACAATATTCATCTAATTGAATTATTGGCAACTTAAAAAACACACTCCAGCAACCTCAACAAATTTCCTCTCTGATAGTGAATAACACCCGCAAGTGGTTAAGAAGTTTACAACAATCCCACAAGCCAAGACTATGATTTTGGACGTAACGATCCCTTTGATTAATTCCACAAACCAAGAAATTTAATGGATAGGGTTTTTCTTTTAAGCCTTCTATCCTTCCATCGCTGATTTTCATGAACAAACTTACCATACAAACTGGCCCCGAAGAGAAAAGAAGATGGTCCAATCCTCACATAATAATCTCGTGTGGTCTTTATACGAGGATAAATAAGACACGGATGGCCACATTATTATGATTGGAAGTATTTTTTTTGAAATTTCAATTCGCAAGTCATCCATGCGAAAAAATTAAAGGTGATCGGATAGCAAAAAGTATATAATTGCATCAAATTTGTGTCAAGAGTCAAGAGAAAAAAACGAAAATGTACATTGACAAATCCTAACCGTCCTGCATTCTCAAGAGTCAAGATCAATATGACTTCTTGAGTCCAGTTAATTAACTTAATTTTCACTAAATGTTCTACACATCAATTCCTTCAAAATAAACAACTCAAAAAGAGGAGAAGAAGAAGAAGAAGAAGACCAAAACCTGTTTCATTCTACTGTTATAATGACCATATCCACATGAGAGGTTCAGACAATGGATCAATGACAAGTCCAATCTCAAAACCGAAGACAAGCTCATCATAGCGATCAGAATGAGCCTCTCTCTCCATCAGCCCAAAAGAGAATCTGACCGTCAATCTTGCAGACGTGAAAACGTCCACTGCATCGCGAAAGAAGTCCAGAATCCCCTTGTTCTCCATTGCTTCGCGAGATGACTTTACGAGAGGGAAGTCAAGGATCCCCTAGTTCTCCATTGCTTCGCTAGATGACTTCATGAGAGAGAAGTCTAGAATCCTCTTGTTCTCTATTGCTTCACTAGATGTATGAGAGAGAGAGAGAGAGAGAGAGAGAGAGAGAGAAGAGAGATGAGGATGAGATCAGAGCTCAAAGTTTTGAACCGAATATCGAAACATGTACAAAACTGAGAGAAATAGGGACAAGAAATTGGAAGCTTAAAAACAAAGTCCCTCGAGGATATGATTTGAATGGAGGATTTTCATGAGAAAAGAAAAGAAAAAGTTACGGTTGCTTGTGAAATCTCTCATTTGAATTGATCATTTCGGTGATAAATGTTTAAAAAAATTACAAAAAAGAAATATTTTAGTTGACTTTTTCCTTTTCTTATCTCTACCTTTCTCATAATCCAAATGAGCTATTAATTATCAAAAAAAGAGAGGGGAAAGAAGTGAAATAGCGCAGAGATCTCGTGATCCACAGGTACACCGGCCACGTAACAAGATTCTTACATGTCAGAAAAACGAGAAAGAACAACGGAGATCAGATGGCCGGCAGGCGTCAATGTACCTTGATCGGCGCTGTATTTTCGGCCTTCTTCTTTGCATCCGCTGGCTGCTCTTGTAGACTGTTTCTAGGAAGGAACAGTGTTTGGTTTTGGGACCTTAAATTTGGGTTATCTGAGAAGTCGTTTTTTGTGTACGGTTCAATTATCAGTGGCTGGTCAAGGTATTTGATATAACACGAGGCGGAGCACGTTGACCGGATCGATACTGGATTTTAATGTATTTATCTCGATATAGAGAGAAATTTTTCAGTGCCAAGCAGGTGTATCTCACGTGGTACTCGCTCGGCACTTTTGAGCCGTCCAATGAATTTTCGAACGGTTCAGATTAGAATTTTCTCTCTCCTCCCATCCCTCCTTTTTCTCTCTCATTTTTTTTTTTCTAAATCTAAACCGTATAAAATCTCATCAGACGACTCAAATGTGCTGAGCGGACACCACGTAATACCCACCTGACACTGGGAAATTTCTCCGATATAGCTAGAGACCAACTTGACCTGCCCATATCATCCGCTAATGTCAACCGGATCGATGTGTGTTTGTAACCCCTCTCTCTCTCTCTCTCTCTCTCTCTCTTAGATAGAAAAAAGTTACAAACCACTGCAATATTCGAAAAAATTGAAGTCAATGAAGTCAATGAGGCAGAAAGTTGACATGACGTGGATAAACAGCGAAATTGCGCATGTGGATGAGGGAGTCAGATCCCGTCCAGTTTGGGGTTACCCTCCAGTCCCTTCTAGTTCAGCCTTTTGTGGGTCTTTTTAAGGCCCACAATAATGATCAGAACCGTTCACATTTTAGAGCTCGTCGAGACCAATGACCATACCAAAAATCAAGTTGATCGGATACCGTTTGATATCATTTCAAAATGTATTAAGTTTCAAAAAATGTGTTGAAGGGTTGTAATCCTGTGTTTCAAACCTTTTTTTAGACAACATTAATGCATTTTGAAATGATATCAAACAGTATCCGGTCAACATGATTTTCTACATTGTCGTTGGTCTCGACAAGATCTAAAATGTGAACGGTTCCGATTATTGTTGTGGGCCCGAAAAGGGCCCACAAAAGGCCTAACTGGATGAGACTGGCGGGTAACTGTACTGGACGGGATCTGAACCCGTGAATGAGGGCTCATTTGTTGAATATGGTTACCGTATGGATTTTGGAATATATATATATATATATATATATATATATTTTGGAATTCGATTACTGGATTCTCTCGGGATTTTTTAGAAGTTAATAATTAGACGCTCTAACTTCGTGCTTCTTGGGGAATTGGAGTAGTTGATCGATCTATCATATTGTCTCGTAATAAAAAAGAATAATTTTGTAATTTCACATAAACTTATACGAACAAAAAGAAAATTCATTTGAATAAAAAGAGTGTAAAAATCTTGTTTTTTCTTTTTTTCTCTTCAGCAAGATAGAATCAATAGATGGGAGTGAAAGTACGATAACAATTAAGGGGTTTACAGATCCGAACTCGAGTACTCATTTTTCAACACCACCAGCAAACAAACAAACAAACATAAATGATACGGATCAGGACATTTAGTCCAGGAAACTATCCACGAAACCCAAAGAACGGTCCAGATTTAAATAAACTCTTCTAAGAAAGAGTTTTAGACCGTTGATTGAGTTTCTTGCAAGATATTTCCTTTTTTCTCTTTCCTGGACTGTACGGGAAAAAAAGGTGTCAAGTTTGGTCATCCCACAAACTAGCTACTATCACTTTGTAGGGCTATCTCTTAAACGGGAAAGAGATACGAGAATATTGGAATTGAACGTGGGTCAAAACTGATGATCGAGAAAACTGAGCAGTGAGAATTGTAGTAGAAGGCAACGGGTTAATTCATTTCGGAAAATAACTTACGAAAGATTTAAGGGTAAGCCATTTTCATTCAATTAATGAAAAATCTTTTACATGTAAAATATTTTCCTCATTTTTTACACAACTAAATACCGAAAAATAGGTAAAACATTTTACCGGAAAATATTTTACGCCCCAACAAACAGAGCCAAATGTAGAATAATATTCAAAGTGAGCGTGAGAAAGCAATAAATGTTTGTTATCCATTAGTTCACATATTTGAGTTCTATGGAAAACAAACATTTCAAATCTTGGGGCCATTAGAGGATTTTTTTGGTCGTTAACTTCGGGACTCTAGAATTAGTCGAGATGTGCGCGCGTATGATGGTGCGGTCCGAATAGAATACTAAAGTAAAATGTACAACAATACAACATCCGAACCGTTCATGATAGGGGTACTGAAAGAAAAATGTACAACGGCATGTGGAGCCCACTTTTGGGTCCCATACAAATAATCAAAACCGTCATTAATTTTGAAATATTTTTTCGAGCGCTCCTGCAAAAAATCAACTCGATTGATATGTATAAATATTTGATCCAATCTTTCAAGTTTCATTCAGAACTTCGGATCCTAATTTCTGCATGAACGTTATGAAACGAGAAAGCAAGAAAGAAAATTAAAAAGTCGACTTTTGGGCTTTATCTTGGATATTTTTAAAAACATTTGGATAAAAGTCATAATTTTTTCTATTTTTTATTTCTTATGTTTGGGCTTTAGACGACTTTTTATCAAATTGGTACAGAGTTTATTTCTTATGGGGCTTACGGGAATCGTACCCTGCCCATGTGTATGCGAGTATGTAAGGAAGGCCAACTGCACTCCACTTCACTTGTAAATTGGGTTTATTTCAGTTTTTACTCTTTCGACTCTTTTCAATGATACACGTCCAAAAAGTAAAATAATTTGACGAGAAGATAAAATAACTTGCCAGATTTAGGAAACTTTGAAAACTTGTTAGGGGATCGGAACTTCCATTTCTGAAAGTGTTTGGTCTTCCGATATGAAGGACGGCAAGTGCACTTCTTGTCTTTGCACTTTATAGATAGGTCTGGACGGTCACATGCTTTGCCAAGAAGTTTTTCCTGTTCTTCAAGAGTTCTGAGGAATTTCTGGTGATTGCACAGTTTTTCCAAGGCAATCAGAGAGTGCTGGTAAATACCGCCAAGGGATGTTGCATTCAGCGTCAATCCTTTTGTCTAAAGGAGCCTTGTTGTCTCATTTCCCAATGGTTCAGGAAGGGAATTGAGAAAAGGTTGCTTGAGGTTGATATCATCCATGCCGTTGAGGAGATAAAATCTCTGAGACATGCGGTTATAGTGGATCTCCAAGTCTTTTCTTTTGAATGAACAACACTTCATACAGAGATATTCTTCTCGAACAAATTCTTTAGTGTTGTCATGGTCTCCAAGGAACTCAGTATGCAGGACTGAGATAAATTGATCAAGCGTTGGGAGTTGCTTAAGCTGCAGCTGTCGGTACTCACCAAGAGCTAAGTACCATTGACGGAGACGGCCAAGGAATTTTGTTGTACACTTAGTAAGAACGATACTTAGTGTAGCATTGGGAGAAAGCATAGCGGTTGTGCACCAAGCATGGATCTCATAGAGTTTATCCAACCATTTTGATGGGGGAATGGTATCAAAGGAGAAACCTTGGGTATGGATGTTGGAATGTGAGAAGGAATCAAAGGTTGGAATTTCTGGAGGTTTGTCAAATTCAGGACCTTCTTCAATTATAAGATCTTCAACATGTTCCTCTGGGTTTTCTGGGTTCATCATGAAAACATGAGGAATTGGTACAGAGTTTGTAGATTCAGTATCCGAATCAAACTCAATAGTTGGTTCAGGAGATGGGGTTTCAGGTATGGTTGTTAAGGTATTTAGGAGAGTGGAAATTGGATTTTTGGAAGGGCTAGAAATTGGCTGGACCATTAACTGTGGTAATTTGGAATTTGGGTCGGATGGTTGAGAAGGAGTGGAGGTCACTGAGATAGTGGTAGAAGTAGAAGGTGAAGACAAAACGGGTGAAGGTTGAACAGGTTTTATCTGGGGTTTTGGAAAAGGAAGTTTTGGTGGAGATGGTCTTTTCGGTGGAGGAAGAAAAGCTTATGAGTTTCCAAAAATATTGGACTCGCCAAATATTGAGGTAGGGTTTACAGGTAAAGGCTGGGACATTTGAGGATACCCAAACAAACTTTGTTGAGAATTCTGCTGAGCTTGGAGAGAATGAAGCTGGTTTTTCAAATGCTTCATTTCAGCATCTTTATGGTAAAAAGTTTCTGAAAATGCTTGGTTGGCATAAGCCATCTAGAGGAATTCTTGGTGAACACTCTGAATTTTCTGCTGCAAATCTCTGATAAAAAGCTCCAAGGTTGATAATTTCTTATGAACAGCATTCTCTAAATTTTGTTGAGAATTAGCAATTCTCTGGAGAATTTTGTTTTGAGCGAGAGAATTGGCTGATTGCCAATTTATCGCTGCTTCTGCTGCTGATACTGCTTTGGTACTACCATCGGGGAGAATGGTAGTAGGGTCTGAAATTTTATGACGGTGGGTTGTCCTCTCTTGGGAACTATGGAAGTCCAAAGGAGGAAAATCTGCTTCAGTCCAAGAGGACGAGGAGGTAAACATGAAACATCCACTGGGTTGACTCGAAGAGCCATCATCAGATGGATGTTGAGGAGACGGTGGAGATTTACAAGGAGTGAGAGGTGGAGAAGTGCATAGTGGACAAGGGTCATCTTTAAAGTCTTCGTCATCTTCTAAACGACGAATTTCCTCGAGACATTCATCACAGTCACAGGCATCAAAGTAACAATGACCTGTTTCTGGATTTTTAAAATAGTATACTGGAAGGCCACTAGGTTGGAAATATTGAATTGGAGGGCCAAGTCGAGAGCCATCAACAAACATGTTAATACTCGAGGGAAAAATAATAGGATGGGTGGAAGATGAGGCAGAGGTGTCTTTTGGAAAAGAGATTTCCACGGTACCATCAGGTTTTGAGATGAAAGTTGGGTTAGAGGATTGGACAGGAATAAGCTTGTTTTGATTTTTCTCATAAGCTGTGACCCAAGATTCTGGGAGAAGCTTAAGAAGTTCAGGACGAGAAATCTGACGGGGGACATGGACACATGAAGCTTGGTGAGGTGAATTGACAGTTAGAAAAAGAGCTTCATCTGTGGAGGAAGGTAAGGACATGTCAAAAGCATGATTTTGGAGACGGTAGGCCATTTGGTAGTGAAGAGTTGCTGCATATGTGGTAGGAATTTGAGAGGCACCACCAATTTGAACTTGCACTTTCAAGGCTGATAGCAAGTGAGGATCGGCTAAAGGCATGTTAAAATTGGGGTAAAAAGTAAAGATTACAGTTCCAGCATTTAGGGTGGTTTGAACTATAGCAATACATGCGTTCTGGTACTGCATAAACCTGGTATCTACCAGAGCAAGTCTGGAAGTAACAGGTAAACCTTTTCGTCCATGGAAAGTGACGGCCAGTCGGATTGCTCCAAAGTGGAGATGAGTAAATCCTTGTTGTTGCCAAAGACGAGGCAAATCAACTGGGATTTCTAGAGGTAATAGCTGCTCAGCTTCGGTAGCTGCTATGAAACACTAGTCAAATTTAGAGGCTTGGACATACTCCTTTACAGAAGTTGGGAGCTTCGTAGAGAAAAGTTGAATGATAGATTTTTTCACAGAGGTTTGTGGTCTGAGAAAAGCATTATAAGGGTTTAGGAAAGGGAGATCAGTAAGGGGAACCTTACTGTCATCGGGCAGATATTCAAACTCATACAAATATTCAATGTTAGAAGAAGAAGAGGAGGAAGAGTTTCTACTGGTAGAAGACATTGATGGAACTAAAGAAAACGTAGCAGAGGAATAGGTAGTAAACAGACGATTCATTCTTTAAGAAAAATCTGGGTTCTCCTTTTCCTTAGTACAGCAAACCTTTTTCTTTTACAACTTAAAATCTTCAACCAATTTTGATTAATAAAATTTTGTATACTAGGGAAGATAAACCGAGATACACTGCCAACACATGGGCCAAAATCTCAAGATACTTTTATCCCACTGATACAAAATTCTTTTAACCAAAATAGTTAGTGAAGTTTTTGATGTGGAGGATCCTGAGAAGGTAACCACAGAGCATACGCTTCAATTTTTTCTTTTAGAAAAGATTTGAAGTAGTGTTGGAAAAGAAGTTCCCAGAAGGGGGTTTAAGCTAAAATAGAAGACATGACTCTGATACCAAATTTACAAACACGAAGTATGTACAAACACTAAGTAGGATAGGATCAAAGAGAACACACAAAGAGCAAGAGACTGATAACACACAAAGGAAAGAGCAAGAGACTGATATAGATAATAAACACTGACTAGTATTGCTTGCTTAGTTCTGATTTTTACAAGGGGAGACGCCCTCCTTTTATAGGCGCAAAGAGGGATTGCCCAGCATCAGTGTTTACATCATTTACATGCCACACTTATTAGAGTTTACTGTTTACTCCTATGACTTCTACGTACTACTCTGCTTAGCATTTATTACAATAGTATTCCAACAGACTAATAAAACTACTACTCCCTCCGTCCCATAATATTTGTCCGGTCCGCAAAACGGAGACTACAAAATAATGCATTTCTTTCAAGAAAAAATTCAAATTTTTTTCACAAGTTAAAAGAACTCGTCGAGATCTAGTAAGTTGTTGAATTTTTTCCCAACTTTTCTTACAAAAATAGAATTATTTTTTCGTCTCCGTTTTGCGGATCGGACAAATATTATGGGACGGAGGGAGTACACGCTAAAATAGTAGACTATACAAGAGAAAAGAGCCTGTTGATTTTTCAGAAACAAAACGCAGAAGGCTAAAGAAAGTGACATGCCGAGAGCTTAGGCCCGTTCCGCTAAGGTTTCTATTTTTAAGTATTTACTTCCCGTTTTGCTAGACAGATTATTCTTTTACAATACATCACCTTTAATTTGGAGAATAAATATTTCTTTTAATTAGTAGAACACACCGATCAAATACAATATTCATCTATTTGAATTATTGACAGCTTAAAAAACACACTCCAGCAACCTCAACAAATTTCCTCTCTGATGGTGAATAACACCCGCACGTGGTTAAGAAGTTTACAACAATCCCACAAGCTAAGACTATGATTTTGGACCTAACGATCCCTTTGATTAATTCCACAAGGCAAGAAATTTAATCGATAGGTTTTTCTCTTTCAAGCCTTCTATCCTTCCATCGCTGATTTTCATGAACAAATTTACTGTACAAACTAGCCCCGAAGAGAAAAGAAGATGGTCCAATCCTCACGTAATAATCTCATGCGATCTTTATACGAGGAGATAAATAAGGCACGGATGGTCACATTATTATGATCGGAAGTATTTTTGAAATTTCAATTCATAAGTAATCCATGCGAAAAAATTAAAGGTAATCGGTTAACGTAAAGTATCTAATTGCATCAAATTTGTGTTCAAGAGTCAATAGAAAAGAACGAAAATATACATTGACAAATCCTAACCGTCCTCCATTCTCAAGAGTCAAGATCAATATGACTTGTTGAGTCCAGTTAATTAACTTAATTTTCACTAAATGTTCTACACATCAATTCCTTCAAAATAAACAACTCCAAAAAAAAAGAAGAAGAAGAAGAAGAAGACCATAACCTGTTTCATTCTACTGTTATAATGACCACATCCACATGAGAGGTTCAGACGATGGATCAATGACAAGTCCAATCTCAAAACCGAAGACAAGCTCATCATAGCGATCAGAATGAGCCTCTCTCTCCATCAGCCCAAAAGAGAATCTGACCGTCAATCTTGCAGACGTGAAAACCTCCACTGCATCGCGAAAGAAGTCCAGAATCCCCTTGTTCTCCATTGCTTCGCGAGATGACTTTACGAGAGGGAAGTCAAGGATCCCCTAGTTCTCCATTGCTTCGCTAGATGACTTCATGAGAGAGAAGTCTAGAATCCTCTTGTTCTCCATTGCTTCGCTAGATGTATGAGAGAGAGAGAAGGGAGATGAGGATGAGATCAGAGCTCAAAGTTTTGAACCGAATATCGAAACATGTACAAAACTGAGAGAAATAGGGACAAGAAATTAGAAGATTAAAAACAAAGTCCCTTGAGGTTATGATTTGGAAGGAGGGTTTTCATGAGAAAAGAAAGGAAAGAGTTATGATTTCTTGTGAAATTTCTCATTTGAATTAATCATTTTGGTGATAATTGAAGAAAAAAATACAAAAAAAAATTTGTTTTAATTGACTTTTCCCCTTCCTTATCTCTACATTCCTCACGATCCAAACGAGCTGTTAATTACCGAAAAAAGAGAGGGGAAATAGCGCAGAGATCTAGTACGATTCACAGGTACACCGGCCTTGAAACAAGATTCTTACATGTTAGAAAAACGAGAAAGAACAACGGAGATCAGATGGCCGGCAGGCGTCAATGTCCCTCGATCGGCGCTGTATTTTCGGCCTTCTTCTTTGTATCCGCTGGCTGCTCTTGCAGACTGTATCTAGGAAGGAACTGTGTTTGGTTTTGGGACCTTAAATTTGGGTTATCCGAGAAGTCGTTTTTTGTGTACGGTTCAATTATCAGTGGCTGGTCAAGGTATTTGATATGTAATAACACGAGGAGGAGCACGTTGACCGGATCGATACTGCATTTTAATGTATTTATCTCGATATAGGGAGAAATTTTTTAGTTCTTAGCGGGTGTATCTCATGTGGTGCTCCCTTGGCACTCCCGAGTCGTCCGATGCATTTTTGGACGGCTCAGATTAAAATCTTCTCTCTTCTCTCACCCGCCTCTTTCTCTCTCTCTAAATCTGAACCGTCTAAAATCTCATCAGACGACTCGGATGTACTGAGTAGACATCTCATGATACCCACTTGACACTGAAAAATTTCTCCTGTATAGAGACCAACTTGACCTGCCCATATCAACCGCTAATGTCAACCGGATAGATGTTAGTTTGTAACCCCTCTCTCTCTCTCTCTCTCTCTCTCTCTTTTAGATAGAAAAAAGTTACAAACCACTGTAATATTCGAAAAAAATTGAAGTCAATGAAGTCAATGAGGCAGGAAGTAGACATGACGTGGATAAACAGCGAAATTGCGCATGTGAATGAGGCCTCATTTGTTGATTATGGTTACCGTATGGATTTTGGAATATCATTTGTTGAATATGGTTACCGTATGGTCCAGGGGCGGATTTAAGTAAAGCACAGGCGGGTCACGTGACCCACCTGAAATTGTTAAGAGTTATGTTTTTTTTAACCGAGAAAATAAGTAATATATAAAAAAAGTACCCAGATAATTACAAGACTGGAGCCTTGTACCAGCGGTAAGAAAGTTGGCTTCAGTACCAGAGGTCGCTGGTTCAATACCTGCCGGCTTCCCACAACTTTTCTTTTTTATAGCTGATGCTCAAACGGCTGGAAAACAAAAATTAAAAAAACCCTTCCATCTTGCTGCTAGCAGGAGTTGAACCGAGAGTTTATGTCATAGATGTACCACAATGCCAACAAATAGCTTTCTGTCATAGTTCCACAACTAATTTTAATAAACTATTACTCTCTCCGTCCCAATTTAAATGCTTCACAGTCCATACAAAAATTCATGCAATTTTGAATAAAAAAAATAATATGCAGAAATATGTTTTTTTTTTGTTCAAAATTGCACAAATTTCTGTGGGGAGCATTTAAATTGGGACGGAGGGAGTATTCGGTTTATTTTTTTCTTAATGTTCTTTTCGGTTTATTTTTTCTTAATGTTCTTTACTATCTGTTGTTTGATCAATGCTATAATTGAAAGGTGACCCATCTGTATATAATTCCTGGATCCGCCTTTTGGAATATATATATATATATGTATATATATATAGAGAGAGAGAGAGAGAGAGAGAGAGAGAGAGAGATTTTGGAATTCGATTACTGGATTCTCTCGGGATTTTTTAGAAGTTAATAATTAGACGCTCTAACTTCGTGCTTCATGGGGATTTGGAGTAGTTGATCGTTCTATCGTAGTATCCCATAATAAAAAAGGATAATTATGTAATTTTACATGAACTTATACGAACAAAAAGAAAAGTTCATTCGAATAAAAAGAGTGTAAAATTCATTTTTTTTTGGTTCAGTAAGATAGAATCAATAGATTGGAGTGAAAGTAAAATAACAATTAAGGGGTTTACAGATCCGAACTCGCATGCTCAATTTTCAACACCACCACCAGACAAACAAACATAAATGATACGGATCAGGACAATTCCATGAAACTATACACGAAATCCAATCAACGGTTCAAATTTAAATAAACAAACTCTTCTAAGAAAGAGCTCTGGACTGTTAATTGAGTTTCCCGCAAGATATTTTCTTTTTCTCTTTCCAGGACTGTACGGTAAAAAAAGGTGTCAAGTTTGGTCATCCCACAAACTAGCTACTATCACTTTGTAGGGCTATCTCTTAAATAGTGAAGAGATATGAGAATTGTGGAATTGAACGTGGGTCAAGACTGATGATCGAAAAAATTGAGCAGTGAGAATTGTAGTAGAAGGCAACAGGTTATTTTGTTAGTTTATTTGGCACTTTCCGGGGTTGTCCAAAACGCACCGTATTTCATTGGTATTTCTTTTTCACTTAATTGTAATAGGGTAGGTTATATAGGGGTAAGTTTCTCGCATGATGCTCCTCTCCTAGCCTTCGCCAATTTGATCCTGTGAAGCAGTTCCATTTATCATATTTCATTGGTATTTCTTTTTCACTTAATTGTAATAGGGTAGGTTATATAGGGGTAAGTTTCTCGCATGATGCTCCTCTCCTAGCCTTCGCCAATTTGATCCTGTGAAGCAGTTCCATTTATCAAAGGTAAAATCATTCACGGCATATCATGCATAATATTTTATTTGTGTTCAAAAAGTTTAAATTTGATTAAAATCGTGTTGTGCATGTTTGGGTCAAGTTTTTATATTAAGTGGATCTTGTTACCAATTTTAGAGTTTTTGGTATTGCACATAATTTTCCTTTGATACACACAAATTTAACGGTGATTTTTTCAGAGAATAGAAAAAGATTGGAGGCTAGGATTTTGTTTTGATATGGACTATTATTTCCTATATTTTATTTCCTTATTTTGATTAGGGTTTTGTTTTACTAGAAAATCATATTAATACATCCTTAATCATTTTTTGGAGATTACCGAACCTTTGTGCAGAAACATATCATTACACGGTTTTGGATTTCGTAGTTTTTTTATGAGTTGACAACCACATCAACTCATATTGAGTGTTTGTGACGATCTTGTCTCAACGTTCTTGCATCCTGCATTCATTCGAACGTTTTTGGATTGTCCTGTTCATACCGCACATCATTTATCATTCATTTGGTAATCCGTTCGTGCCTTGTTGCTGTTGGCCGGATTGACGAGAAGTCTATTCGGAGCCGGTTGATTCCGGAGATCGAACTTGAGGTTCGTGGCAGACTATTGAATCAAAAAGAAGCTCGGGGAGCATCGCAAGTTGGCGAGTATAGGTAACGCTTATGGGTAAGGCTTAAGGTAATCTGTTTCGCAACTTGTAACTCTTTTTGGTTAATAGAAAATAGTGGACTAGGCCGTGGTTTTGTCTTAGGGTTATTCGGACCCTAAGGTTTTCCACGTATATCGCGTGTCTTGTCTCTGTTTATTTTTCTGCTGCTTTATTATATTGCTCAAGAGTGTGTGTGTGACATTTTAGAAGAGGTTGTATTTTGGATCAAGCATAACTGTTTTTACTCAAGCAAAACAACCTTTTTTTATCTACTAAAAAATTTGTCATATAAATTCTAACCTTTTAGTCCTCTTTCGTTGGCTGTTCTAAGATAAACCAATCTCACAATATAAGGTTAATTAGTTTCATGACTGCTTTTTTATAAAAAAAAAAAAGGTATAATCTAAATATATATTTTTTATTTGTCCTATTCACCCCCCTCTAGGACAAGTTTACACTTCCGCGTAATTTCAATTGGTATCAGAGCGGGTTGCTCTGTTTAGGTTTAAAAACCTGAGTTTTGATCCTGTGACCATGGACATGAATGCACCGCGCGAGGGAGCCTCTAACTCGAGGCCACCCTACTTTGATGGGAATGATTATTCCTACTGGAAGGCACGAATGACGACACACTTAAGTTCCTTAGGGATTAGGGTTTGGAGGTCGGTGAGGTACGGGTATGAAACTCCTAAAATAGAGGACACTACTACTAAGCAAATGAGACTTAAAGAAGAAACCGAGTGGAACACAGCGGATAATGATAGTTTCGAGGCCAATTCTCGTGCTTTAGGAGCTATCTATGGTGCTTTAAGTAAAACTGAATTTAGTCGTGTCTCCGCATGTAATACCGCCAAGGAAGCATGGGAGATTTTGCGCGTTACCCATGAAGGCACCAAAACTGTTAAGACCTCTAAACTTCAAATGCTGACCACTTGCTTTGAGGAACTAAGAATGTCCGAAGATGAAAATTTTGATAGTTTTATCACCAAGTTGAGTGACATTGTTAATTCTTTTCATGCATTAGGTGAACCCATTTCCAATCTCAAAGTTTGCCGTAAAGTTCTTAGGTCTCTTCCTGAAAGATTCAGAACCAAAGTTGTGGCCATTGAAGAAAGGCCTGAAGTTGACAATATGCTTTTTGAGGAGTTGGTTGGAAAACTCCAAACTTTTGAGTTAAATCATTTGTCTAAGAAACCCATCTCTAAGACCAGTAAGAGTATTGCTTTTAAAACTTCCAATGAAAAATTTGTTTCCTTAAATAGTGATGAGGAACTTGATGATGAGGAACTTGCTTTCTTTGCTAAAAAATTCAGAAAATTTATGAAGTTTCGAAAAGATAATAAGCAAGGAAACTCTTTAGCTTTTCATGATGAACCTAAAATGAACAACTCAGGTTTTGGTGATAAGAAGTTCTCTACGGATAAAACTAAGATACCCCAAGGCATTCAATGTCATGAGTGTCATGGTTTTGGTCATGTTCAAGCTGAATGTGCCAACACACTAAAAAAGAAATCCAATAGGGGGTACAAAGTCACTTGGGATGATGATAGTGAGGAAGAGAGCGATTCTCAAAATAGTCACGATAAAACTGACGAAGTCTCAAGATACACGGTCCTTGCTGCTAGTGTGACATCTCCAGAAGCGTTTGTGTCCACACCTACGTGTAGTATTGAGGATAACTA
Source organism: Rhododendron mucronatum var. ripense (assembly GCA_019656295.1). Lineage (NCBI taxonomy): Eukaryota > Viridiplantae > Streptophyta > Magnoliopsida > Ericales > Ericaceae > Rhododendron > Rhododendron mucronatum. The sequence continues at coordinate 1,033,874 of BPLT01000116.1, read as the reverse complement.
TGAATCTAGTGATGAGGACGTTAACGATGAAGAGGATGACTTAGAATCTATTCATGATGCATATAATGAACTTTTCAAAGAATGTGTTAAACTGAAAAAGAAAAAGAAAGAATTGATTCTTGTCCTTAAAAAGGTTGAAATTGAGAGAAATAGTCTACGTGTTGACGTTGATTCTAAGATTCATGAAATAGAAGAGTTAAAGGTGCACCAAACAAAGTTCAATGAAAATTTTGCTAAAATTGAAAAAGAACATTTGGAGGCGTTGAAGGCTCTTGGGATATCTAAGGAGAGAGTCAAAATATTAGAACATGATTTAAAAGAGGCTAGTGAGGCCATTAAAAGAAACGGCTGTGGCGCTTCTCGTATTGCTGAATTGACTCGTACTTTTAAAAATAGAAGCGGCCTTGGTTTCATCGACCCACCATCTCTTGCTCCTAAGACTAATGAAAAACCTAACAAGGAGATCAAATTTGTAAAATCTGCCTCCTCGACTGTTTCTAAGACCTTAGATTGTCCTATCTCTAAGAAACGCGTTATCACTTGCCACCATTGTGGTAGACTTGGTCATATTCGTCCTTATTGCTACAAGCTTATCAAGGAGAATAAAAAGGGAAAAAGCAAGTCTCAAACTCTTAAGTTTTATTCTGGTCCAAAACATAGTGGTTCTAATTTTGGAAAAACACGTGAGTTATCTCAGTCTAAGTCTGAGGAATTAAATGGAAATTTTGAGAAACAATTTAATCAATTGGCTAATCAGACTTCTCATATTGTTGAAGAAATTAAAAAACTGTCTGTGTTTGCTAGAGGAACAAACATGCTTGATTCATCTCATCGTCAGAACCCTCCTAAGCAGGAATGGAAGAAAATTAATGTGGCATGTTATGTAGCACACACTACTTTCAAAGCTAGTAACGCTTGTGCTTGGTATTTAGACAGTGGTTGTTCTATGCACATGACTGGAGACAAATCAATGTTTATCAATATGAAAAAATATAATGGCGGTGTTGTCACTTTTGGTGATGGAAACAAAGGCAGAGTTATCGGTCAAGGTACTATATCTACTCCTGATCTCCCTCTTTTGGAAAATGTTTTATATGTTGAGGGTTTGAAAGCTAACTTATTGAGTATTGGCCAGTTTTGTGATAATATGCATGAAGTTCATTTTTCAAAAACCGGTTGCTCGATTGTAGATGCATCAGGTGTTTGTGTTGTTAAAGGAATTCGATCTTCTGATAATTGTTATTGTGTTGAGACTTCTAACTCTAATGTGTGCCATCGTATTATGCTTGATGATGGTATATTTTTGTCACAGTCTACTTATGCTAAAGATTATAGTTTGTCACAAGGTGCAATGACCGTTTTCTATGATAACACTAGTGCCATAAACATTTTTAAGAATCCCATTCAGCACTCTCAAACCAAACATATTCACATCCTTTATCCTGTTATTCGTGAACTTATAGAAGATGGAGTCATTGATCTCAAGTTTGTACCCACTCATGAACAAAAAGCTAATATTTTTACAAAACCGTTAGATTCTCTTAGGTTTGAGTACCTTAGGAAGTCTATTGGTCTTGTTTCCATGGATTAGATTCAGTGGGTTTGCATGTCTCTCATTTGTGTGCTTTGTGTGCCATCATTCTAGAGTAGACATGTAACACTTTAATTTTTTTTATGTTTATTTCCACGTAAAAAAATAAAAAAATAAAAACAAAAACAAAAACTTTTTTGTGAACATATGTTCTTTGTTTATCATGTTCATGGCCCTTGTAGTCAGAATATTTGCATCCAATGTGCTTTTTCATCCTTGAGAATCTTTAGATTTTGGATGCATCATATTTCATGGCTTTATGACTGCCACTATATCACGTACGTGATTTATTGCTCTTCAACTCCTTTTGGTTATTCTCATGCACTTGGACATGTTCATGTGTTTGTCCCCCTTAAGATTGACCTTTGGCTACTATTCCCTAGTGATTCTTATTACCTTGTTCCGTTATCTACTGCAAACATCTATCTGGTTCTTTTATATTCTCTATCTATCCGGGCGTTCATTGAGTAACCGGACAATTAGGGTGAGGTATTCTCCCTCTGAATGTTCGCGTCAAAAGGTGGATAGACCTTGTGAAGGTATGTATGACTCCTGGGCCACTTGTCTAGTAACCGGGCCTCTTGCCTCAGTAAGCAGTGAGTGTTCGCGTCAAACAGCGGTGGAGTAATAGTGGATGTCTTTATCCCTTACAAAAAAAAAAAAAAGAAAAAAAAGAAAAAGAAAAAGAAACAGGGGTTGTTCTGTTGAGGGGGAGTTTGTATTTCTCTTTGTTTCACTTTGAGGACCTAGCTTGGTTTGACTTTTTGAGGGGGAGTTATCCTGAAAATCCTTGTGTACATGAGAATATTCCTCCCGGACTGAGTTAAGCTTGACATTATTTACGTGATGCACACACACACTTTGTCATACAGCCTTGTTTTATGCTTCATTCTTCCTCTAACTATCTCTTTGCTGAACAACTGCATTGCAAATTCTTTTGTTCTGCTTATAAGGTGTTTGATAATGGCAAACATTGATTTTGTTTGCAAGAAGTGTATGAAGTATGTTCTCGATGCATCCGTATGATTTCATTGTATGAGACATCCAAATCTTTCATTTTTTTTTTTCCTTTGCCTCGCTTGCATAAATCAAGTCATATTTGTCAATAACAATATAGCATTTTGGGCGAGGTGACCAGGCTATTTGAAAGGCCTTTTCAAAAGTAAAGTCAGTCAACCTGACTATCAATCGAGCATCCATCGAAACTCTCTGTCCGCTGTGATTCTGTGGGAAGTAGGTTGACCCCTTTGTTTTCCGTGACAAAAAGGGAGAGAAGTGTTTTGTGAGAAGAGCTTGATTTATAGTCATTTGGGTATTTGGTGGATATTTGCTTGTTTTAATTTGGATATTAGCTAGCTTGACTGTTGGATAGTCTGTTCTTATATTAGTTATTGATGTGGTATCCTTTTGGTTTAGCTTATCAGAATCGCCTTATCCTGAATATACTGTTGTTTCTCGTGGATACGTCTATTGTGGCATTTTTCTGTTGGTGGATTTTTAATGTAGGTTTCGCGGTCTATCGATCAGGGCGCTTTTGTTAGTAGTCTTAAGTTAATCCTAGCTAATATTTTTAATTTCTAATAGCTGTTTATCTTTATTGGGTGGTTTTGTCCCTGAAATGCCAAAGGGGGAGATTGTTAGTTTATTTGGCACTTTCCGGGGTTGTCCAAAACGCACCGTATTTCATTGGTATTTCTTTTTCACTTAATTGTAATAGGGTAGGTTATATAGGGGTAAGTTTCTCGCATGATGCTCCTCTCCTAGCCTTCGCCAATTTGATCCTGTGAAGCAGTTCCATTTATCATATTTCATTGGTATTTCTTTTTCACTTAATTGTAATAGGGTAGGTTATATAGGGGTAAGTTTCTCGCATGATGCTCCTCTCCTAGCCTTCGCCAATTTGATCCTGTGAAGCAGTTCCATTTATCAAAGGTAAAATCATTCACGGCATATCATGCATAATATTTTATTTGTGTTCAAAAAGTTTAAATTTGATTAAAATCGTGTTGTGCATGTTTGGGTCAAGTTTTTATATTAAGTGGATCTTGTTACCAATTTTAGAGTTTTTGGTATTGCACATAATTTTCCTTTGATACACACAAATTTAACGGTGATTTTTTCAGAGAATAGAAAAAGATTGGAGGCTAGGATTTTGTTTTGATATGGACTATTATTTCCTATATTTTATTTCCTTATTTTGATTAGGGTTTTGTTTTACTAGAAAATCATATTAATACATCCTTAATCATTTTTTGGAGATTACCGAACCTTTGTGCAGAAACATATCATTACACGGTTTTGGATTTCGTAGTTTTTTTATGAGTTGACAACCACATCAACTCATATTGAGTGTTTGTGACGATCTTGTCTCAACGTTCTTGCATCCTGCATTCATTCGAACGTTTTTGGATTGTCCTGTTCATACCGCACATCATTTATCATTCATTTGGTAATCCGTTCGTGCCTTGTTGCTGTTGGCCGGATTGACGAGAAGTCTATTCGGAGCCGGTTGATTCCGGAGATCGAACTTGAGGTTCGTGGCAGACTATTGAATCAAAAAGAAGCTCGGGGAGCATCGCAAGTTGGCGAGTATAGGTAACGCTTAAGGGTAAGGCTTAAGGTAATCTGTTTCGCAACTTGTAACTCTTTTTGGTTAATAGAAAATAGTGGACTAGGCCGTGGTTTTGTCTTAGGGTTATTCGGACCCTAAGGTTTTCCACGTATATCGCGTGTCTTGTCTCTGTTTATTTTTCTGCTGCTTTATTATATTGCTCAAGAGTGTGTGTGTGACATTTTAGAAGAGGTTGTATTTTGGATCAAGCATAACTGTTTTTACTCAAGCAAAACAACCTTTTTTTATCTACTAAAAAATTTGTCATATAAATTCTAACCTTTTAGTCCTCTTTCGTTGGCTGTTCTAAGATAAACCAATCTCACAATATAAGGTTAATTAGTTTCATGACTGCTTTTTTATAATAAAAAAAAGGTATAATCTAAATATATATTTTTTATTTGTCCTATTCACCCCCCTCTAGGACAAGTTTACACTTCCGCGTAATTTCATATTTCATTTCGGAAAATAAATTACGGAAGATTTAAGGGTAAGTCATTTTCATTCAATTAATGAAAAATCTTTTACATGTAAAATATTTTTCTCATTTTTTACCCAACTAAATACCGAAAAATAGGTAAAACATTTTACTGTAAAATATTTTACGCCTAACCAGAAGGAGCCAAATGTAGAATAATATTCAAAGTGAGCGTGAGAAAGCAAGATATTTGAGTTTTTACTCTTTCGACTCTTTTCAATGATACACATCCAAAAAGTAAAATAATTTGACGAGAAGATGAAATAGGCACCAAAGATGAAAAAATACAAATTTTTATTTTGGAGTTCTTTTCCACCAGATTTTTGACATCGTAACTACAGCCTTGGTAGATATTACTACCAGTTCAAGTAAATATCGCGGGAAAAATTCCTCATATACTATCTCCGCGAGAAGTCCGTCAAGAAATAGGAGAACCTAATTCTACCTCTTCCATATTTTCATCCCAATCAAATCACCAATATCAAAGGCGATTTTGAAAAGTCACAGCCACCTTGCTTTTTTGCCTGGGGGAGGCGCCCCTCTCCCTCTTTCCCTCGGGGTCCTCCTCCTCCATCCATTCTTTTTCCTCCGCTCTTCTCTTTTTTCCCCCTCTTTCCTATAATTTTTTTTTCGTTTTCTCCTTCCTCAGATCTGACCCTCTCTGTTTGGCGAGCTCTGCCCTCACCAGAGTCGTTTGTCCACATGTAATCCGTCGCCGAAGCTCTTGTGGTAGCAGTAGTGGAAGCAGTGAGGGTTGCGATCCCTTCGGCGGTTTCTAGGCAGCTGGATTTTGAGCAAGATCTGGGGGAGTACTTCTGTCTCTCCTTGTGGGAGTTTTTGTCTCTTCTTGTGAGAGTAATAAAGTTCGCCTTTAGGCGATTTGTTTACTATTCGGGATCGAGAAGATTAATATGCATCTATTGGTGGTTTGCTAGAAATTCATTAGTGTGTTCATTTCTGATAAAAGTTCATCTGATCGTCTGGGTTCTTGTTGTCTTTTTTTCTTGGCTAGCAATATATCTCTTTTTAAAACTGTTATAGGATATATGAATTTTTCGCTCAGTAGAAGGTGCGTCAGGCCATGCTTGGGCTGGGGATGAAAGACATCAATCGTCTCGTTCTTTCTCGTTTTGTATCAATTAGATGATTAGTTTGGTTTTGTCCAATTATCTGTAATGAATTTTGTTGTGTAAGTGTCGTTAGGCTTTATCAATGCAGTACCTCTCACTTTTGCAAAAAACAATAATAATTACCATTATCAAATTGTTTATTGGTCTAGAAAAAAACTATACAATTAAATCGGGGGGAAAATTCAAAATACCCCCCAACCTATACACCCAAATTCAATTAGACTCCCAACCTTTTAAAAACTTCAATTTTACTTCCAACGTTATATTCCGTTAATCAAAATACCCCCTTCCGTCTAAATTACTAACGGATTCCGTTAAATGCTCCGTTAAATAGTATTCTGATGGAATTTCGATAATCTGAGCCGCTCAATGTGTTTAAAATGTGATTTTAAAGGAACTTGCAAGAAATCAACAAAAAAAAATGACCGGAAAGAGCTTCATCTGAACAGTTTTTTATTGAACTATTCAATAAAAAATTGTTTAGATGAAGCCCTTCCCGGTCATTTTTTTTTGTTTATTTCTTGCAAGTACCCTTAAAATCACGTTTTAAACACATTGAGCGGCTCGGATCATCAAAATTCAATTGGAAAAGGGGAGGTGTGGATCGATCCGGATTTTATTCAAGTACGGATGTCCGGATTTTGCTTCGGTCTGTACCTCCCTTTTTCGGATCGAATTTCGATGATCCGAGCCGCTCAATGTGATTAGAATGTGATTTTAAGGGTACCCACGCGAATCAGCAAAAAAAAATGATCGAAAGGGCTTGATCTGATTTTTTGAACCATAAAATAAAAAAACTGTTCATATGAAGCTCTTTCGATCATTTTTTTTTTGCTGATTTCTCACGGGTACCCTTAAAATCACGTTTTGAACACATTGACCGGCTCGGATCATCGAAATTCGATCCGAATACTATTTAACGGAGCCTTTAACGGAATCCGTTAGTAATTTGGACGGAAGGAGGCATTTTGATTAACGGAATATAACGTTGGGAGTAAAATTGAAGTTTTTAAAAGGTTGGGAGTCTAATTGAATTTGGGTGTATAGGTTGGGGGGTATTTTGAATTTTTTCCCTAAATCGGGCAACATATATAATTAGCAAACCATTTCAAAATTTTCCTCCAAACCACGAGGACCACGTTATTTATATATATATAGAGTCATTTTCAAATGAGGAGATCCTTATTTTAGTTAAAATAAGGACCTCCCTATTACTCCTATTTTCCGTTCGAATTTCGATGATCTGAGCCGCTCGATATGTTCAGAACGTGATTTTAAAAGTACTCGTTAGGAGTCAACAAAAAAAATAACAGGAAAGGGCTTCATCTGAGCAGTTTTTATTTGAACCGTTCAATAAAAAATAAACAAAAACTGCTCGGATGAAGCCTTTCCGGCCTTTTTTTTTTTTGCTGATTTCTCGCGAGTACTCTTGAAATCACGTTCTGAACACATTGAGCGGCTTGGATCATCGAAATTCTATCGGGAAAGGGAGGTTCTTATTTTATTAAGTTAAAGTGGTCCTTAGGAGAAGGAGACTCATATATATATATATATATATATATATATATATATATATATATACACACACACACACACAGTCACATGTGACTCAGCCATGTGATTATATAAATATAACTATATTTTCGTCCGAGGATGTCGTTTTATTAGTCCAACAAGCAAGTTTCAGTCACCTCTTAATTAATTTCTTCACCAAACTCGCTTATAATATACTGGAGTAATTACTAGTGAAAGTGATAAAACTAGGCCCAGTACACTCTAAAATTTAATTTTGAGGAGAAAAACATCAGAAACAAAACCAAAAAACTGAAAAAAATAAAAACTTTTCCAAACGGAGCCTAAAAAAACGTGGTTATAAAAATGAGTTGTGCGAGAATATAGCTAGGGACGAAATCAGGATTTTGTACACGAGAGGGCCGTCCACAACATGAACAAAAAAGATTTTGAAATTTCAATCAAGAATATAAAATATTTAAACTACCAAATAATATCCAATACTCAATAAATTTGGGATAAAAAATGTGTGATTTTGTATATGGAATTGCCAACCAAAAGGGAACGGCTTTTTGGAGCTAACAAACACAATATTTAGGTGATTTTAACAAACAAAAAACATCTAAAAATTGAAAAAAAATAAATAAAAGTTTCTCAATATGGTATACCTAAAGGCTAAAGCATGTTTCAAAATCGAATTTAATGATATGTTACATTCAAAAATAATATATGATTGAGTTGGAACTAATTTTTTTGCTGTAAGTTTATTCTCAATTAATATAATTAAAACATTTGTGGGAAACTCATCATCCATCCGAAGTAAGAGTTCTGACTATATTTGTAGTTGAAAATGCCCTTTTTTGGTCCACTATTTTTATTCGATGAGGAGCCACCATGTATAATTTTGATGTTTGGAAAAAATACTTAGATAATTATGAAAATTTAGGACCACGAGGAGGCCGTGGCCCCCATAAGACCATATATGCATCCATCTCTGAATATAGCCCTTTTCAACATTTTAGGTAATTTTTGTTCAATGTTTTTGGAGTTCTAATTTGGGAGACGTCATTTTTGGACTGTAGCATAACTTATTGTGTTGCTAGCTTGCAACCATACCATCTTCCAGACCCTACAATCGGGAATAGCTCCAAGTCTATTTTTCTTCTTGGAGGTCGGCTTTTTCCTCGTCCAAGCAGACGGAGTTCACGACTATTGTCGGACCCGGTCTTTATCGAGCAAAGAATTAATCTAAAAAATTAAATTAAATTGTAGTATTTATTTAGATAAAATCTTGAAAAATAGTGATCCTTTTTTTTTGTCACTCGATAGATGTCTAGTCAACTCTAAGGAGATAGGGAAGAGATATTGCTAAGCGGCATACGGATAAAGCAAGCCCAAATGGCATCAACCATCACAACATGCAAGTACTCGAGCTCCTGGCGAAAATCCAACCATCACCGATTCACCTTCCATGTGAAAGAGGCGGGGAAGTGTCATTGAACTACAAGTCCGTTGGCTAAAGTAGTGATGATCATTACAAGGAGGCTTGAGTTCCGATTTAGGAAAAGGATTTGTTATTTGGAGACGTTTGGGGTTTCCATACCAGGGTCATTAGGGCTTAGTCAGCAAGAGAAGAGAGAAGGGAAAGCGAGAAAAATAAAAAAGGAAAGTAGAATCACAAAAAAAAATATTTTTAGTAAATTCTGATTTTGAATTTATTTTTAAAGCAGTTAATTAAAACCGTCGATTATGAACTGTATGAGTGAAAAAGACACAGTAGCTTATGACCAAATGCAGATGGGCAAGCTGACTGATTGCAATAGAATCAAAAGAAATCGACCCAACCAAGGATCAACTAACCGACTGAATTGTGCTTCCATTAATTCAAAAGAGAACCAAGACTGAGGCTGAACATGCTCTTAAACCAAAGTTTGTGTATGCAATTTTTTTGGTTATTATAACTGGATGTTTGAACCAGGTTGCGTGCGAAAGCTTTACGTCTCCTAGAGCAACTATCATGATTATATAAACCAAGTGGTGTAGGCGATTTTTTATTTTTTTTGTTATTATAACTAGATGTCTGGATCACGTTGCATGCATTTCGATTAATTTCAGGGGTTAACGATTGGGCAATCCTTGCAGTAACCAAGGTTTGGAAGGTTTCACCTTCATGGGAATCGGACATATATACAACCTTATGAAAAACAAACAAGAAATACTTTTGGCCGCAAAGTATTGCTCTTGGTGGTGAGGAATTACTCATGGCCACAAATTAAGAATTACTCTTAGCCGCAAGTAATTCTTCTCGGCTAGGAGTAATTCTTTGCGGCCATGAGTAATTCTTCGCAGTTAGGAATAATTCTTTTGCGGCCATAAATAATTCTTCGCGGCCAAGAGTAATTCCTTGCGGCCATGATACTAGAGTACTTGGCCTTGTTGAATGTCTTTGTTTACTTCGAAAGCATGAGCCTATTAAATGGGTGGTTTCCCTGATCAAACTAGAAGTTACCAAGGAACCATGCATAACACTGAATAGAGAGCCGCCGAATACACCAGCGTGTTAGGGTCCATGAAAGTGTCCGAAAAAGTGTGATGGACGGTTTGGATTCACTTGGATGGTACAAGTGAATTCGGATCATCCATTATACTTTTCCGAACACTTTCACATTTTGTTTTCATTGACTCCACCGAATCTTGAGCCTACACATAAAAAGTTTTTCCGTATACCCGTTATGGAACTCTTCAAAAAATAAATGGTTATTTTAGTTAATAAAAAACACTAGTCAAACACAATATTCATCTATTCGAATTATTCGCAACTTAAAAAACACACTCAAGCAACCTCAACAAATTTCCTCTCTGATAGTGAATAAGACCCGCAAGTGGTTAAGAAGTTTACAACAATCCCACAAGCCAAGACTATGATTTTGGACCTAACGATCCCTTTGATTAATTCCACAAGCCAAGAAATTTAACCGATAGGTTTTCTTTTTCAAGCCTTCCATCGCTGATTTTCATGAACAAATTTACCGTACAAACTGGCCCCGAAGAGAAAAGATTATGTTCCAATCCTCACGTAATAATCTCAAGTGATCTTTATACGAGGAGATAAATAAGACACGGATGGTCACATTATTATGATCGAAAGTATTTTTGAAATTTCAATTCGTAAGTTATTCATGCGAAAAAATTAAAGGTAATCGGTTAGCAGAAAGTATCTAATTGCATCAAATTTGTGTCAAGAGAAAAGAACAAAAATATACATTGACAAATCCTTACCGTCCTCGTTTCTCAAGAGTCAAGATCAATATGACTTGTTGAGTCCAGTTAATTAACTTGATTTTCACTAAATGTTCTACACATCAATTCCTTCAAAATGAACAACTCAAAAAAACAAGAAGAAGAGGAAGAAGAAGAAGACCACAACCTGTTTCATTCTACTGTTATAATGACCACATCCACATGAGAGGTTCAGACGATGGATCAATGACAAGTCCAATCTCAAAGCCAAAGACAAGCTCATCATAGTGATCAGAATGAGCCTCTCTCTTCATCAGCCCAAAAGAGAATCTGGCAGTCAATCTTGCAGACGAGAAAACCTCGACTGCATCGCGAAAGAAGTCCAGAATCCCCTTGTTCTCCATTGCTTCGCTAGATGTATGAGAGAGAGAGAGAGAGAGAGAGAGAGAGAGAGATGAGATTAGAGCTCAAAGTTTTGAACCAAATACCGAAACATGTACAAAACTGAGATTCACAGGTCCACCATGTAACAAGATTCTTACATGTTAGATAAACGAGAAAGATCTATCGAACAACGGAGATCAGATGGCTGGCCGGCGTCAATATCCCTTGATCTGCGCTGAATTTTCGGCCTTCTTCTTTGCATCCGCTGGCTGCTCTTGTAGACTGTATCTGGGAACTGTGTTTGGTTTTGGGACCTTAAATTTGGGTTATCTGAGAAGCGTTTTTGTGTAGGGGAATGCTAGGTTCAAAGAAAACTTACCACGAAAGTACCCCGAAAACAGCAATCAATGGTTGAGAATCACTTTGATGATTATGTCACACATATCAATGTGAATCTCAACCATTAGTTGATCTTTTCAAGATAGTTTCGGGATAAATTTTCTTTGTCCCTTGCATTTCTGTTTTGGGTAACGGTTAATTATCAGTGGTTGGTCAAAGTATATGATATAACACGAGGAGGAGAACATATGATGTTGAAAGAAAACCGGATCTATACTGGATTTAAATGTATTTATCTCGAAATAGAGACCACCTTGACCTGCCCATATCAACCGCTAATGTCACTCAACCGGATAGATGTGAGTTTGTAACACCTCTCTCTCTCTCTCTCTTAAGATAGAGAGAGTTTTTTTTTTTTTTTTGAGTAATACAATGTGTCTCGGGTCAGCTTACACACACCTCGGACTAATCCCTACAATTCCTTTCCTAGCCGTTTCACAAGTTTATGCATGCGGCGAAATGACCCCAAGAGTTATGTGCAAAAAGAATCGAACATATAACATTAAAATAAAGCAAATATCCAAGTCTCAAGCCAAGACCATTTGGCAAGTCATTGGGGATTAGAGAGAGAAAGTTACAAACCACTGTAATATGCAGTATATTGGAAAGCTGAGACCACCTGGCCATATCAACCGCTGATGTCTCGAAGAAGTTTTACTGTAAACCCCAAGGGGGGAGCAGGGGCCTGCAGTGAGTAATTCTGTAACACTCTTTGTAGTGTGCAATTTGAGTTGGTTATCTTATTAATTAATGATTCAAATACGTTTATTATCTTGTACCGATAAAAGTAATAACGAATTTAAACCATCAATTAATTGGAAAAACGGACTGTCCGGACTCCGGATGATCACTACACCCCTGTAGTGACTTACTCACTACAAAGGTCCCCGGGTTGCCTAAAGGGGTTGAGTTGTTGACAAAGTTGACATGAGAAAGGAATAAGTGGTTGATTCTGAGGTTAAATGTTCGAATCCCATGGACGCTAGCCCATCCCAAACCTTTTGGGGCCACTAAGAGTTATGCCCAGTCGTTACTTTCAAAATTCCAAAATTAGTCAAGATACGCGTAAATTGGTCAAGATATCGATCTGATTATAAAAAATATATATATATCTACCGGAGAAAATTGAAAGTCAATGAGGCAGGATAGTTGGCATGACGTGGATAAACAGCAAATTGCGCATGTGCTTACGCCTGTTAAGGAGCTGAGGTATATTATATGGATTTTCGAATTCGATTACTGGATTCTCTGGGGAGTTTTTAGAAGTTAATTAGTGTTCCGCTTTCTCCTTTTAAAAAATAAGTATTTATTTATAATTTTTAACTTTAAAAATAATAGGTTTACTAAAATCAAAAAATATGCAAATATATATCTTTTTCGATAGATTTCGATGAGATCTATCAAATTTGTAAAAAAATTTGAAAAATTATTTTCGTAAGCTTATTATTTCTAAATTTGAAAATAAGTTATTATTTTTTAAGTAGTTATTTAACAATCTAGAACGGGGCCATGCTTCTTGAAGATTTGGAGTAGTTGATCTATCATATTATGTCGTAATTACAAAAAAGAGTAATCATGTAATTTCACAGAAATTTATACGAACAAAAAGAGAAGTTCATTTGAATATAAAAGGAGAGTGTAAAAATCTTTGATTCCAACTCCACCGGGGGGCGTGCTGCACACCTAGTGCACAGTACGGTGCTGTGCGATCTCAACTGTCCAAAAGTGTTATGAATGGTTCAAATTTTAAAAAACTTTTTCGGAGAAAAGTTTCATTTTAATCCGGACCATTGATTACCGAGACGAATGATCCAGACAGTGCTCAGCACATTCCCCACTTCCACTCCTACTGCTCTTTGATCCCAACCTCAATTCGAATTGGCCAGACCCTACCTCAGTTGCTTTGGAATGGTACTTTTTGGTGCAACAACGACCTATGGGAGCCCGAGGGGCGTTTTGGCGGATAAAAAAAACCACAAAAATGATGTTCTTGTGGGTTGGGTACCTCTAAAGGAGAATTATGTAACTCCATCGGTTTTAAATTGAGAGTCCTTTATTTTATTTTAGGATGTTCCAAAATGATTGTCCTTTCCCAAAAATAGAAGTGGAAATTTAATAAAATTCCAAAAGTATCCCTCTTATTTGAATACAAATGATGCAAAATAGGTAGAATATAGGGGTAATGGTGGAAAATAGGTGTAATGATTATATGTCTCATAGGAACAGAAGAAATAAACTGAATACAGATCGAGCTTTTAACCCATCATTGGGTGCGACAGATAATAGTGGTCTTCTACGTGATCACCATGGCGGATGGTTAGGGCCAGGGGGTTTTCACGGCACCATAACTGCAAAATCAAGCTTTGATGGCCGAAGTTTTGGCTTTGCGTGATGGGCTTGTGCTTGCAAAATTAGCAGAGGGTGTGAGGAAATTGGAAATAGAGACTGATCGATGCTTTAGGAGTTCTCCATCACAAGAACGATCAGACAAACCACCCACTTGGTAACATCTTGCTTGATTGCAGGTCGATCACTGATGAAGGAGCTTTGAAGCAGTGTCGATAAAGTATATCTATCGTGAACCAAATCATTGTGCGAATGCTTTGACGAACGACGTACCGATTGCGGTGGGAGATCATTTATATATCTACTCTTGTATTCCTAATTGTATTGTTAATCTACTTTATACGGATTTGATAAGGGTTGTATACCCCCAGATTGTAAACTCTTTCTAGTTTAATGCAACATTCATTTCCTACTCCTCTTAAATAAGAAACACTTTCGCTTGCCATTTAATGGATGGACGATTTTGCCCTTGTAGTGTTGGCTTCTTGTTGGTTTTTTTGTGCTACGTGTTTGTTTGTTGAGTCTAAGGATGGAGTACGTGGCTTCATTGTGTCCAGCCAGGTATAGCCCTTCAACTTTACTTTCCCATTCTCCCTCTCTGAACCGAATCACACCACCACGCCATTCCTGTCTCCCCTCTCTCTCTCTCGCTCTCCCTGGAACGAAATCCTCATCGCCATCACGCCAGTACTCCGTGAATCGGAAAAGATAAGGGACGTTGAGTTTGAGAGACTTTACTTGCCCATTCTCCCTCTCTGAACCGAATCACACCACCACGCCATTGCTACTCTCTCTCTCTCTTCCTGGAACAAAATCCTCATCGCCATCACGCCAGTACTCCGTGAATCGGAGAAAATAAGGGATGTCGAGTTTGAGAGATTACAGGAATGGAAACATCAGATCGCGATGAGAAGGTTACACGACTCTTCCCCTGGACTTGTATTTCAACGCGGAATTCGAATGGCATTGATTTTTGGTGAATGTGCTTATGCTGCATGTAGGGGTTTTCTACCTGAAAATCTTGCTTGGGAGATTTTTTAGTGCTAGCGTCTTAATTTTGGTTGAAAATTTTGCATTGACCGACGGGATGTTTTTATGTGCAGGTCGCGATACATGCGTCGATGGACTCACGATTTTGTTGACGAATTTACCATAGGATGCCGACGGAGCTACCATGGTTTCTAGGGTTAATCGCATGAACTTGTTATGGGAGGAGTTGGTTGCTCAGAACAAGTGGTGAGTTTAGTTTATGATTTGGTCCCCCGTTCATTATTAGAGTATGCATCTTTGATTTTTGCTACTTTACTGCACTATAGGTGATTTGTTGTTTTATGTTTCCTATCTTTTCAGCAATTTAGCAGATTTGCAAGTCCTAAAATTGTTGGTAAGTTTCCAAAAGAATTTCGTATTTGCGTGAATGTTTTCTTTCAGCAAGATTGGGTTTTTAGGTTAGTCTGTTGGTGGGTTTATGTTTTCTCACGCTTATTCTCGCACCCATGGTATATTTGTCCCTTTCTCGTTTTCATTGTCGTACAAATATTAAAAAGACTGACTCAATGAAAAAAGAAAATCCCAAATCATATGCAATGCATGTCCCATTGTAATGTTTGTTATTGACTAATGTTTGGTGGGAAAGGGTGAGGGAGGGGGAAACGGAACTTTTTAATTCATCCGGTATTGTTTTACAGCGGAAATGCTGGGCATTGGTGAGAAATAAATTTGTTGGTCTCTAAGAAACAACGAGATTGCTCATGCAGTAAATTCAAATGTCAAAAAAGAAAGGTCATTCCCATTCTTATCTCTGATGCTTTCCTTTCTAACTCATCAAACATGATCATGTGAAAACCCAATCCTTTCTCTTCTTTTTCCACCCACGTAAAACATCACAACCCTTGCTTTCTTATTGTCGAGTATAAACTGACTAAAATGGTGGATAGAAGGTTTTCTGTGTGTGATAGTTCTGTTTTAAACTGAAATGGACTGAGAGTCTAGGGTAAAACATCCTGTATAAGCAAAGACAAATTTTTTTTGCTTAGTTTTTTAATCTGAAAGAAACACAAACTAATAATGCCTATATACTCTGTTTGATTTTGTTGTCAAAATATGGAGAATGCAATGGTAGTGTCGAAATCTAATGTTGTTGATCTTGCCATGGAAATCCAGGTCCATATGCATGGGTTAAATACATGTCTAGCGAGCCCATACTTCCCAACCAACCCAATGAAGGAATGAGAAAACCCGAATGAGACAAAAGAGGGCATTTATATTGGTAAGAGTCCTTTCACTCCTTTGTAGGTATTTTTTGTCCACTTTTCAGCCCAAAGCTCTTACTTTATTTATTTTCCATTTTTATGCTTCTAGAATCCTATAAAAGATCAAATGAGAAAAGAAAAATGAAGAGTTCAGTGTCTTATATATCCCTCACGGTTATGGGATGTCCTAGAATCGTCATTCGAAAGTCCATGTTTACTTTGTTTTCATTTCTTGTCATAATTGCGAAGGGCAAACAGCAAAGAGCTCACATGAAACTTTAGACTTTCTTCTTCTCAAAGTGAAGCCATTTTTATCGACATTGGCATTTGATCTGTTGCACTTGCGTTTCTGAGCTTTAATAAGATACTGGCATTGGAAAAATAGCTATTCGCAATCTTGTACTCAGGAGTTATTTTTGCGTTGTTGTTTAGAGCTAAACTGCCGCATTAGGTGTATTTTTTGAGCTCTTTCGACTGCGTCAACAACCTGATTTTATTGTGAGCACTACTATGTGTACCAAGGCAATTTTTTGGTACATTGGGCTGAAAAGAATGGAGTGACTGCCAATTTCAGAACCCTTTGTGAGAATACCAAGGCAAGAACATTCATTCTTGAAGACCTTACTAAGACTGGAAAAGAAAAGAAGGTTCCTTTCGCTCTCTTAACATGTTGTTAAGTGGTTGTACACATAACAATTATACTTTGTATTGAAAGTTGAGATTAAAAGGTTGCGGGGTGAAATCAAATAGCTATATGAAATTTTTGTGTCCCTAACTTATATTGCTCTCTTTGCAGCGAAAAGGTTTTGAGTTGATAAAAGGTGTAAACCTTGACCCAATACCATTTGACATAGACTGAGATCTTCTCACCCCCAACTTCCAAGAAGAAGAGGGACAAGTTTCTCAAATACTATCCGGTAAGCTCCTGTGATCTATCCACTTGGATTGGACAAAGACCGAGACAAGTGGAGAAGTACCATGTGTTACAATGTTTGGTCAGTCGATAACTAATTTACATGTTCTGTAGCAGCCTATGTTTCAAGGAGTGCTTCTGGTTTCTGACTTTATTATTTGTATTACTTAGAGTCTAGAAGATCAACATTCTGTGGGGGGCTCATCATTGTGTTCTGAACCCCGTAACCTAATGAAGTGGGTAGGAGTATTGTTGGCTATGAGAATGTCCATGATGAAATCCAAGCTAACTGATCGAGCGAAACGCCTTCATAAGATCAACCTTCATGGCGCACCACGGGGAACCTTGAAGCTTATCATTCAAACATTCCAGTTTTGTTGTCTCAATATTTTTTGATAGTTGATTTCACTTACATTTACTAGACTCAAATACTTGTACAATTCCACAAATATTCAACATCGCTCTCCTCAACGGGCATAACAGACGTGCAAGGCACGTCGCAATGCACCTAGTTTACCAAAAAAGAGAAAGAGTGTGTCAAGCCTATCAAAAAAAAAGTGTGTCAAAGGTTGGTCATCCCACAAACTAGCTAGCTAGCTATCACTTTGTTGGGCAATCTTATTTAAACAATGGTCCCGTTAACAAATGCCTTGGGTGCACCAATGCAATAAATATACCTACACATCTGCCAATCAAAAAAATTAAATAAATCTACACGTCTAGAATAAAATTCCAATAACTGGGGAAAACCAAATATAGAATAAAATTCAAAGTGAGCAATAAATGTTTATTATCCATGAGTTCACAAATTCGAATTCTACAAAAGTCAAATATTTCAAATCTTAAGGCCATTAGAGGATTAATTTGTTCGGTCGTTAACTTTAGGACTCTAGAATTAGTCGAGGTGCGTGCACGTATGCTAGCCCAGACATCCGAATAGAATATACTAAAAGTAAACCATACAACATCCAAACCGGCCATTCATGATAGGGGTACCGAAAGAAAAATATACAGCGGCATGTGGGTCTCACACAAAGAAATCAGCCCAATTGGATATGTGTAAAGATTAGATCCAATCTTCCAAGTTTCTTTCAAAACTTAGGATCCTGAGTTCTACATGAACGTTACGAAACAAAAAAAGGCAAGAAAGAAACTCAAACTAGGCAGCAAAATCCTAGATCAAGATATAAGTACCACATGATCAATATTCTTAATTTTGATAAACGCTTGTGTAATTTAATCACTCGATCGAATACATTTTGAATTTGGGACAACCATCCTAATAGTACTTAATATAAGAAAAAAGATTGTGTAAATAGGCATTGGTGCATGAATCGGAACAAATGTTACCCATGAATCGTCCAATGCACTTGGAGTCCACAAAATTATGAGGGTTATATGTGCATCGTACATATTTCTGGAAACATCTGTGTTTTCGAATACGGGCACCAATACCTATGCGCGTAACATTGGTCCACGGTAAATAACACAAGCTAGTGATCAAGAAATTTACAACATTGTCACAAACCAAGACTAGGGTTTCGACTTTCGAGCTACGGTATCGCCTCTTAGGGTTTTTTTTTTTTTTCTTCTTCTTCTTCTCTTGGAGAAGGAGCTAGCTAGGGTACCCTTGAATGATCCATATATAGGGTTTGGTTTTTAATCCTCCTGTCGTTGAGCTTCATGAATAAAATTACAAAGGACAAAATGGCCCTAAGAAAAAAGAAGATGATTGGAAATAGGTAAAGGGTAAGAACTATCCAATCAAAGTTAGAATTATCCACTCTCTCTAGAAGCCCAAGAGAGACTATAACACCAAATGTTGTCGAAATGAAAGCCATACTTGCTTCCCGAACGAGGTCGGAAATCCCCTTGTACTCCATCGTTACCATCATCAACTGTAGATCTAGAGAGAAGATAGAGAAGATTAGGTTTCGAAACCAAGAGGATACCGGAAGAGACTAGACCATCAATAAGTTTACGTACATTCCTACCGCACGACCACATCTCTCCCACATATGTGCGGGGCCGACTCCACAATTAAATGTGTGGGACCGACACATAGGTGAGAGAAGTGTAGTCGATAGAAATGTACGTAGCATTGTTGATTTTGTCAAGGCATTTGTAATATCATGTCTAATTCCTGTTAATTACAGTAGATATCATGATTACAGAGCACGTTTATCTTAAAGAAACTTCTTTGTCACATTGGATCAAACTTGTTTATGTCAAGATAATTGGGTATAGATCGTATGTTGATTGATATTCGATCAATATAAGTTTTGACAAGGTTTGAAGGTTTCACTTTCGACGACCTCTAACAAATAAGCAATTTCGATCATCAAAGTCAGTTCGGACAGAGTTGACGAATTGGCAAAACCAGAAATTAAAGTCGTGTAGGGATATTCCAGAGCATGTTTGGGCAACCCATTGTGCAATATACATCAATGCACATATAATTGAACATACTGGAAGAACGTAGAATTCTAATCCTCATATATTTTTTACAGATTTTCATTATAACATCAAAACCTGTAAACTACTCCGTATGACTTAGTATTCAGGATCTAAAAAACCAAAGCAAACGGCTTCTGTGTAGTCCGGCTAGTTCCGTCCCAATTTCATCCGTGACTTATACGTACGTCTATAGTTAGATATCATGATTACAAAGCACATTTAACTTGAAGAAACTTCTTTGTCACATTATCGATTAGGGCTGGGATTGGGCTAAGGCCCAAAATGTCATCGCTTTAGGCCCCGAAAAATGTGTAAAAACTAAGGCCCGTAATTACTTTTAGTACCCAACAATAAGTCTAATTTTCTTATTTTTGGATAACATCACTAAGGGGGTCCCTTTTAAAACCCAAACAACCCATTTTTCCAGGGCCGATCAATCTTGGGTAGTCCGCCAATCTTTCTATTTTCAAAAGAGCATAAGGGTCACCGGCCTAACTTCACGTACTAAATCAGAGGGCGGAAATCAAAAAAGTAACACGGAGACCGGCAAACTGTCCAAAACTTATGGGCCCTTGAAAAATGATCAGACCTGGTGGGTGCATCAATGTGTTTGATGCATCCTTCCCATTCCTTAACACAACGTGGTTTACAAACCCTTATCTTTTTATTTTTTTGACAAACAAGAAAGAAACGTGAAGAGCACATAAAAAAAAAATGGAGATGAATTAGAGACTCAAGTAGAGTAGAAGAAATATTAGAGATCAAGACAATGAAGAAATTAGACATTCAAGAGGTACTCAATGCTTGAGCTTTATTAAGGGCCCATTTCGAAGTTTGTCTTTAAAAATGTCAAAGCCGGCCCTGACTACAATTTAGAATTCAAGATCCGAAAACAAATTTGACTCCCAACTATGCCCATATATATGTTTCACAAAACTGCCAAGAAACTATTAACACGCTTACTTTTTACGAACGAGGAAGAACAAGGAGATGGCCGCCGCCTCCAACGCCGCTTCCACGTGGCCGTTTCCTTTTCGCCTTCGCGGGGAGGAGAGGAGAGAGATGCATAGACTGCCGCGGATGAGTTGTTGTTGATATTGGAGCCACCAAGTCGTGTTTTTAGGCTGTGTTGGGATCAAACTATCTTTTGAAGTAAAGTATTAGTGTTGTACTTACGAAGTTTTTACTAAAGAAACGAAGTCAATGGCGACTGAAAGTTGGCACGATTGAGATGGGAAGCAAGATTGCATAGGTTACGCCGTATTTGTTTTCGCATTGGATTTCAATGTCTCCTGGGAATCTTTTTAACAATTTAGATTATATGCTCTGACTACCTCCCTTGGTTAATCTATCAATTTTTCCTTATAAAAGGAGAGATTTTTCGGTATCGAGCAGGTATATCTTACATGGTATCCGTTCGGCACATCCAAGCCGTCCGATACACTTTTGAACGGCTCGAATTGAAATCCTCTCTCTTCTCTCACTCCAACACTTTCTCTCTCTTTTTTTTTTCTCCAAATCTGAGCTGTTCAAACATGGAATGGACGGCTCGGATGCGCGAGCAGCACCACATGGTACCCGCTCGGCACTGAAAAATAAAAGAGTATCTGTAAGAGCATCTCCAATGCACCCTCCATTCCTCTATTTCTCCATTTGAGAGGATCATTTTCGAAGAAAATACCATCCCAACCCATCCTCTATTTTCTCCTCCATTTGAGAGGATCAAGTTTGGTACTCCAAATATGGAGGATGGAGGAAAAAATGGAGGATCTCCTCCATTTCACTATTCACCCTCAGCAAATCCCATTTTGTTCATCAAATTAGTTTTGATACACTAATCCTTTATAAAATTGGTACCAATCAAAAGATATGTACAATATCTTCAAAATAAGACCCATATTGAGTATTTTTTTTAATGAAGTTAGAGAAATGAAAATTTGAGTTTTGGAGGGAGAGTGGAGAAGTTTAAGATTTGGGATGAGTTTTTAAAGAAATAGAAGTTGAAATAGAGTATTGTGTTGGAGTTAGATTTCCTCCAAAATCACTTTTACAATAAAATATATTAGTTTGATACTCTAAAATGAAGAAATGAAGGCAAAAATGGAGTATTGGATTGGATATGCTCTAAGAGAGGAAGACAAATTTTATCTAGGGTAGTTATTAGTCGCAGTCGCACGCTTCGTATTCCGCCCGTCTTGTACTAGGTCAGTTGAGTGAGTTGACAGAGCTCGCTCTTACTGAGTCATATGAGTTCAGTCGTTACAGTGCCTCTGGATGTTGCACCGCAAATTTAGCTTTGGCTATTGGCAAGACATAGTTACGGATCAAATGATTGGCTGCGCGAAATAACAAGTCAACTTCAAAATGGATTTTTTTGTGCGAAGAATGCATTATGAGTTCAAGTGGCGGAGCCAAGATTTTGATTCTGAAAGGTCGTTTTAGTAGACATATATTTTTTATAGGAACGTATTCTTATTATAAAATTTTTGTGTTTCAATACAAATATACAATACATGTGTACATTGAAATGATTTGAGCTCAATACAGTTAAAATAGGGTGGCGTTAATGCCACGAGTGATTTTGTTGCAGCCACAAAACTTCACATCATTTCACATATTTACCCTCGTACCCGATTTTTCTTAGTCAGCTGTGTAAAACCTATTTTCCCTTTTCCTTGCAAATCCAGTAATCCACACTTGCCCTCTTTCTCTCTCCTCCCTCAATTGCAAAATCAGAACACCACCTTCCTTCAATCTCCTCTCATTTCTTCTCTCACTAGAACCGTACACCTACGATACATTCATACTAGAACTGGATACTTGGAAACTCACCCAACCCCTGTTCCTATACCGTTTGGAGAATGGCCAAAACCCTCCTCCTGATTAACCCCACTTCAATCTATGGTTCTTCAGATTAATAGTAGAGTCAGTAGATCCAAATTGCCCAGTCTCACACCGTTTGACAAAGAAATCGTGGCTCAGTGAATTCCACCGATGAGTACCAATTTTGCATTACAATTTGGATCACTGCCATGGTTACGAAATCAAAATAAAGCTATTGAATTCCACAAATGATTACCAATTTTTTTGATGATTTTGAACTGCTGTCATTGTTCTGAACACTTTTTTTTTTTTGGTAACCGAGGTCCGAGGAACAACCAGCCAAGCTACTATTGGACCCAACTGTACAATCCAAATCTCGGGGGAGATTAGCACACCAATCTACGGCCATGGCCCCTCACTTAAATCATTGTTCTGAACTTCGAGTAACATTTAAGAAAAATGCAAAAGATGAGAGAAGTAAGTTTGGGCGTGGTGTGATTTCGTGGGACTATGGGAATTTGGGAGTAGTTAAAAAAAAACGGAGAGAAGAAGATGTAGTAGAGAGGAGGATTGGGGAAGTGTGTTAAGATGAAAGGGTAAAAAGGTAAAATAAGAGACGCTTTAGCACGACCCTTAAAATATACCAAGCATTTTATTTTTTTCTTTAGGCTACTTCAACTGTCACGTGTTTATTTTTTATTTATAAAAGAAATTGAAAAATGAGAATGTAAAATAACATATTTTTTTATCAAATCAAACCAAATTATTAAGATTATAAGTAACTTATACACGAATAATTATCAACAATATTCAAAATCAAAAATATACAAAATAAAAATTTTAAAACTCAAGTGCTCGAAGAGCCGAACCCGGAAGGGCCCTGGGCCCCAACATAGCTCTACCCTTGGTTATGACCCGTGACCGCCGCCCACCTAGTGGGTGCGGCTCCTCCGTTTATCAATTTTCCTAATTTCTATCTATAAGGGTATCAATTTTTCAAGTTTTTATCTGGTGTAGCTAATAATCTATCAATTTTCCTAGAAATAACTGTAGAAAAGTTTTAGAAAAACATTAATTATAATAAATAATTATATTAATCCAAACTCATACTTACAATATGAACATCTTATGTCTTGATTCTTATATTCTACTGTACTACTTTGTTTTTTTCCTTCGGAAAACAATTCTATTCTAATACGACTCCCTAACCGATTTTTTTTTTTTTTAATGCTTTCCCCTCCTTTATCCTCTACTTATCCTTCGACCTTCTAATATAGTACTTCCTCCGTTCCAAAAAAATTGATAATTTTTGAAATTTGTGTCATTTTTCATTACTTATACTATCTTTCAATCTATAATATTTTTCACGAGTTTAAAAACTTTGTATAATAGAAATAATCGAAAACTATCAAATAAGATCGATATTGAATATTTTTTAAAATTTATATTGAAAGATATAAGGAATTAAAATTGACACAAATATCAAAAAATTCATCCAATTTGAGACGGAGGGAATACTTGTTAAAGAATCTCCAACTCATCTCCAAATTTTCAAAATAGAGAATGGGCGTGATATATTGAGAGAAGTTTTTGTAATTTATCTTCTTTTTTCTTCACCTTTTATACTTTTTGGAGAATTTCGAAGGGATCCAACGTCTTTTTTAGTGAGCATCTCCAAAACTCCAAAATAGAGAATAGACGTGACATATTGATGAGAGATTGTATAGAGACAACACTTTCATTTTGGAGACCAAGTTCTTACAAGAATATGATGAGTTCCTCCTAAATTCAGTACAAAAATTAACAAAAATAGAGGATGAATCACAAAATTTTCCTTCAGTATGTCGTATCCATTCTTTATTTTAAAATTTTAGCGATGAGTTGAAGATGCTCTAAGCGATCAGGAGTCCTTTTTCTTGATGGATTTCCAAAAGCCAACAACTTATGCAACATGGTAATTGAACCAGTGACAATAATTCTAGTATACCGCATCCATTTACACATCCAAACACAAGAAATTTTTCGGTACCGGATAGGTATATTCCACGTGGTGTCCACTCGACACATTCGGGCCGTCCTTTGCGATTTTGGAAGACTCGAATTTGGAGAGAGAAAAAAGAAAGAGAGTAGCCGGATGAGAGGAGAGAAAGAGTTCAACCTAGACTATCCAAAAGTGTATTGATGGCCCAAAAACGAGCAACATGTACGATATACCCATCCGACACTGAAAATTTTCTCCCTCCCGAAACACACAGCCACACGTGTGTTGCTAGCAAAGTTGGTTGTACTCCTATCATTTTCCATGCACATGGCACACAAATCAAAGTAAGCAACAAATACGTGTTTTGCCTTAATAACGAGCAATAAATACGATGCCGTTTCACCTCCTCAATGACGTAATTCCCTCTTCCTCTCTCTCGTCTCTCTCATCTCTTGCGTCTCTCCCTCTCCGACTCCATGGATCCACCCAAACCTTCGTCAAACCCCACTCCTCCTCCTCCTCAAAACCCCAGATCACCGCCACCTAACACCCGAGACTTCCTAACCCACCTCGAAATCTACCTCGCAAAACGCGACGGCGTCGACAAGCTCCTCAAAATCTCACGCTACGCCGCGAAGATCATCCTCGCCTCCTCCCTCCTCCCCTCCGCCCATCCCCTCCACCCCCGCCTCAAGAAATTCGAATCCAGCGTCGGCCTCAGCCGGAAAGCCTTCCGCCTCGGCAAATTCGTCCAAGACCTCAACGCTCTGCGAAACAAGAACTCCTGTTTCGATTCGAAACAAGAACTTGTACTCTCGCTCGTCGCCTACGGCGGCGAGGGCGTGTACTACTTCGTCGAGCAATTCGTCTGGCTAGCCAAATCTGGGTTGATCGACAACACCCACTTGCAGAAGTTGCAAAAGATCAGCGCGTGGGCGGAGCTGGTTGGGTACTTCGGGAGCGTGGCCTTGAAGGTTGGGGATTTGAGGAGGATTGACGAGGAAGAAGCGTGTCTGAGGTCGAGCGTGGAGGTTTTGAGGTTGAGAGGGGAGGGGGGCGGGGAGGAGGAGGAGAGGAAGATTGGGAAGTTGAGGGAGAAGAGGGTTATGAAGAGGCTTTCGGTCGTGCAGGATTTGGCTGATGGGTTGATGGCGTTGGGGGACGTGAGGGACGGGAAGGGAAGGTTTTCGGGGCCGGCGTTGATGTCGTCGGCCGGGCTTTTGTCGGCAGTGATTAGTACTCATAAGAATTGGATTTCTTGCTGATTGGAGGGGATAAGGTATGAATGTGGTTGTTGAAACCTGCTGGTTGTAGTAGTAATAATTTGGGACTTATGTTTCTTTTAGTTGGGTATACTATCTTATGACGATTGTTTTTCCAATGTTTTAAAATTCATGCTAGTCGGTCGGCCACCTTCGAGCTTCGAGGCCTAGTAATCGGCGATTAATCGGCGCATAGCAATTAGTCCGATCTAGTCGATAAGACCCGCGATTAATCGCCGATTAATTCCGATTTTTAGAATACTTTTGTTTTTAGTTGTTAGGTTCAGTGGAGAGGAAGATTGCTCTTGTGGTTTCACTTCAAGGGAGATAATGTGGATCCACGAAGCTCCTGGATTCTTTTGTTACTACTACATATCTGATCAATAATATTGGTATGCCTCTTGGGGATGGAAAGGATTGAATTATACACTGTTTTCGTTTATGTCATTATCATTGTTCATTTTCCTTAGAGATTATGCTAGCAAGTGAATTCAAGTAAATTTGGATTTTTGAAAAATATATTTACATTTGATAATGTCCCGGTGATCCGTCGGGTGATTGAAGGAACAGGATTTGGGAACTGCATACTCCATGACCCGTTGTTACTCTTCTGTACTTTTTGGTGTTGGAGGAATCAAGAATCCATAATCGATGCTGATCTTTTTGGATTCTGGAGCAAGACAGCATAATAGGTGTCTGCTCTCTATGATTTCAGGCGTCGGTTTTTTGATTGGATTGGGTCATTCACAGTCCATATTAAGAATCGAAGATTTACAAACTATATCCTGCTCTGTTACCTTGATTTATGCATTTCGGCTTCGGGTCGTTAGGTGGGGCAAATTTGTTCTTGATAGCAGCTATCTGCACTTGATGATTTAGCATCACTTGCTAATTAATCATGCACTCTTGCGATCATCCCAGTTTAAAGAAGATTAGAGCTTTATATCGAATCCGGGATAATGGCAAGGTTAGTCGATAAGGATGTGGAGGTTATAGCCGGAGTGTGTTTTACTTGCAGATGTCTTACACCATTGATGAAGATGCCACAGAATGAGAACAACTGAAAACCATGGGTTAAAAATGATATGTGCACTGAGAAAAGCGATGTTGCAAGTGGTCAAGTGAGCACATGAACATGGAAATATGGTTGTTGCTCAAGGAGAGAAGTTTACTGTTAGATGCAATATCCAGAACATGTTAAACCATTCATCTAGGAGGAGTCATGTATACCAACCGTAATTTCAGCTTCATGACGAGATTTACAGGCGCATACAGTGATTGTTGGACAAGCTGCCCTTTCTGCTCGTAGGTTTTCTTTAAATTAACGGCATACATTGCCCCTTTTTTTCTTTTTCCCCGGGACCGATCTGTCTTCTCTGATATGCTGTGTGGATGATGCTAGTTATGCTATCAAGTTATGCTTCTTGTTCTGGGGATATTCATCATGTGGAATTCGTTGGCATTTGGTTTGCCTTGTTTACTTTAGGTTCAGTTTGGTCGTACATGAAGGACATATGGTAGTTTGAAGATACCGGAATCCATCCAAAGTAATATGTAAAGGTTATTTTGCTCTCTACAGTCTACAACTTCATGGATACCAAGTGCTGTTCCTCAAGGAAAAAAAATTGTCAAGAAGTTAGTCTTGAGGAAGGACAACTTGCGTAGTCGTTCATTAGCCGGTGCCAAATTGTAGAACCACAAGGTCTATCACCGGTTTAAAATTTATAGTACAAATGTTGTTTTTCTTCTTGTGTTGGGGAAGAACCCTATTCAATGGTTGAATGTGCATGTGTTGAAAGAGAGCTCTCAACCAAAAGGTTATAAAACCTTTCTACCCATGCCTCCTAGCTGCTGCAGGCATGTACAAACCAATGCAACAACGGTAAGCATTCAGGGGCGGACGGAGGATTTGTAAAACCATTCTATCCTCCTAGATCTTCGACCCGCTCTCAACTCAATTATATTCTGCCTTCTCTCAACTCGACTAACAATGTCGATCGAATTCCACAAAACCCCCCAATCTAGCCCCCCCGATTTTTTTGCAATTGAATCTTTTCATTCCAAGAAACCGTCTTTAAGCATAACTGGAAGTTTCGATTCTACCAGTCTGTAAGCTTAATTGGAATTTGCCCTTGGATGTAGACCTCTGGCATTCCATTGCAAGGTAAATCCAGCTTGTGTCCAAGAAGTTCATGAGAAACTCTTTACATTAGAAAATGTAGCTGTCTTGTTTGTTCCATGAGTGGTTCGATCAGACCCAAAAACGGAGATTTATTTAAGAGACATCTCCTTCAACTGCATCTGGTCTCCCTTCCACCTATTCACCTTGAAATGACGGAGTCATCTCCTTCCACCAAATTGGTCGCCATCTTCAACCAAATCAATGAGAGAGTCATCTCCTTTGACGAAATCGAGTCGCTGATGGTGACGATGGTTTGTGTCGGTGGATGGTGACGATGGTTTGTGTCGGTGGACGGTGGTAGTATCGGGCAAGTGACATGTATTGGCAGCTTAGATGGCAGGATGTGATGGTTACTTAGGGAGTACCATATGGGAGCACTGAGCTGGTATGGCAGGATGTGATGGTTAGGGAGCACCGAGCTGGTAGTTCGGGACTACTAAATAATTTCCCTCCCTCGCACTACCCATCGCCAATGGAATCCGGAATCCGAACTCACTGACCTAAGGCCCCGTTTGATAACACTGATAGATGGATGAGATTCGTAAGGAGATGGAATTAGAATTGGGATTGGTAATAGAAAGGGATTGATAATGAGTATATATGTTTGGGATGAGATTAGATGATGGGATTATTAATATCATATTATTTGAGATGAGATTAGATGATGGGATTGGATTAATAGAAGAAATTGGTAATGAGAAGGGATTGGTAATGAAGGGAAGGGATTGGTAATGAGCAGGGATTGGGTCCCACGGGGTATTGCTAATACGGCCGGATTGAACATCCTAACGGACTAATAGTCCGGACTTTAGTTACCAAATAGAGTATTAATACTCCCATGGAATTAGTAATCCAATCCCAAGTCTCAAACCTCTTATCAACCGGGGCTAAATTCTAAGTCCATAATCAAATCTCATTCCAAACCCCGTCCCGATCAACGAGGACCGTCCCTCCTCGGAACCATTTAACTATGGTTCGGATTATATACATCGAACCCTAATAAAAAACTCGTCAATTTTTTAAAAAAGTAATAGTAATACGAAAACTGATACCGCAATTAAAAAAAATTGAATAAAACCCGTCCCGATGAACATGGAACAGATGAATATTAATGTTCAGATATTCATCCGTTCGGACGAGATTGTCATCTCTTACGTCAGTGTTACAAATC
This sequence comes from Rhododendron mucronatum var. ripense, assembly GCA_019656295.1. Taxonomy (NCBI): domain Eukaryota; kingdom Viridiplantae; phylum Streptophyta; class Magnoliopsida; order Ericales; family Ericaceae; genus Rhododendron; species Rhododendron mucronatum. The sequence continues at coordinate 1,005,142 of BPLT01000116.1, read as the reverse complement.
CAACAGTTAACAGACGAGACCCCACACTAATCCAACGGCGGGCGTACTTCCCAACGCTTCACGGTCTCCATCCTCCACAGCGACCACATCCTCTACCCACCACCGAACCAAATATATTCTTTCTTCTCAAGAAACTTGATCAACGAGAATCACTGCTACAACAATGGCGAACGAACTCCACCGACCCCCAATCTAGTTCCCTGTAATCCCCCCACTACACTCATCACCGATGGAGTCCGAACTCAAAGACCTGAATCCCAAATCCCACGAACCCGACCCGATCGACGATGGCTCCTCCGCCAAGGACGACCGCCCCCTCCTCAAGCCCGACGCAGCCGCCGCCGCCGTCATCCCCCCACCGCCCGTCTCCGCCGCGACCATCGAGGAGCTGGAGAAGAAGTTCGCCGCGTACGTCCGCAGCGACGTGTACGGCACCATGGGCCGCGGGGAGCTGCCGTTGACGGAAAAGTTGCTGCTCGGAATCGCGTTTTTCACTTTGCTGCCGGTTCGGGTGGCGGTGGTGATGACGATACTGGTGGTGTATTACTTGGTGTGCAGGGTTTGCACGATGTGTCTGGCGCCGAACAGGGAGGACGGCGCCGGGCAGGAGGATTACGCGCACATGAGGGGGTGGAGGAGGGCCGTGATTGTTCGGGCCGGGAAGTTTTTTTCCAGGGCGATTCTTTTCGTTCTAGGGTTTTATTGGATAAATGAAACGCATCAGTTCAATGATCAGGTACATAGATTGATGTTTACTAATTAAGGAAGACCAATTCATCTTCAGAAAGATCAATTACATCTCCAAATGAATCAGATAAGATAAGGGCAAAACCAAGATAAAGAGCAATTTTGAGAGAGAAGCCTTATTTGCTACATTTGGAGATGTAATTGATCTTTCTGAAAGTGAATGGGTCTTCATTAATGAGATGGAAGCAGTTGGAAAATTATGCTTTTAGCTTGTGTTCATTACTTGTGATGTGTATGATTAAGGTAATGCTTCCTAGATTGGTAATTTTCCCTAGTTAGGATAAGGGAATTACTTTGCCAGTGTTAGTGTCCTTGTTGTTCCTTCGTTGGTCCCTTTTGGTTGGATTTCGGTATACTAGTAGTTTTATGATCAGTTTGATATGGTTATTACTAGGGTGAGCATGGGTCAGGTTTGCTGCCCACCTGCCATCCGACCCAATCCACTTCGGGTTTGGAAGATGAGCACCCAATTTTGATCTGTGTACTGTCAAAACCCGATATGAATCGGGTATTTCGGATTCAGTCGGATTAGTCAGGTTGACATATTCCTCTTCCTTTCTCTCCGACGACCAAAAATTACAGAGCTGTAGCAGTCTACTCCCAGAAAACAAAAACAAAATTACGCTGCAAAGAAATGGAAAGCAAGGGGGATTTGTTTCCATGATGGAAGGAGAAGATAAAAGTGATGGAAGGAGAAGGTAAAAGTGATAAAGGGGAAGGATTCTGTGGTGAGCTGCCCCACGTCATTTTACAATTTAGGGTCTCTGTGAGGTTCAAGGCGAGAAGCTTTGATATGTTTTCTTTTCTTATTTATCGAGTGAGTGAGAGAGAGATGAGAGAAAGGGAAGGAGAGTTAAGCGGTTACCTGTATGTTGAAAGTCCTAGATAAGGCCTGCTGTAGGCCAAAGAGATGAGGGTAATCCCAGTAGCAAATAGAACTACACCACATGGAAGGGAAAATACGCATGGAGTATAAAACACTGTTGGTCGGCTTGGGTGAATCCGGATTTGTTCGGCTACAACCCGCCACCTGTCCGAAAACCGATAAAACTCTGAAAATACAACCTGTACTCAATTGCTGAAGCTTTCTAAACCGTCTGACAACCTTCAGTATGCATCGGATTGGTCGGTTTCATCGGGTTACTCGGTTCCTTGCTCACCCCTAGTTATTACACCTATCTGTGCGGTTTTTTTTTTTTTGCCAGTACAAAAAGGGTAGAGGAGGGCCCCTAGGTGTAATCATAGAGACTCTGGGGCCAAGAAGGGACCAAAGAGCTATACTGCTATAGCTTCTACCGCCCCACCAAGAGCTAGTTGAAAACACAGCCGCGCTTCACAAGAGGTCAAAGTACGAGGGGGCGTTGATAGCACAACTTGAACCTCAGACCTCTTGACCACCCAAACCACTTCGGAGTGAGCCTTGAACCACTAGACTACCACCACCCTTGGTGGTATCTATGCGGGTTGTACATGTGCTTTATTTTCAATTAGTTACTTTTTTCTTTCTTTTCTTTTTTCCTGTATTATGTTTTCCATTTCCAGGGTATGCCCCTTATAATTATTCATATTTGCTTAACCTTTTTTTGTATATTTCAAGCTTAATACTCTAAGAAAAGTATGACACGACATGCAGATTTTACCAGAGGTTATGTCGTGAGATGATTTTTCTTTGGTTAATGCTATGTCTTCTCTATGGCAGTTGCGGCAAAAATGCTGAATTCTGACTCCTTTTTTTTTGTGTGGCTCTTTCTTCTTTCCAATTGATCAGGCTGAGTGCAAAGATATATCTGAAGAACCTGAAAGGCCTGGAGTTATCGTATCTAACCATGTCTCGTATTTGGATATATTATACCATATGTCTTCCTCCTTTCCAAGCTTTGTTGCTAAGGTGCTGATTCACCTTGCTGGATTAGATAATCTGTTCTCATATGATTTTGCTTGCGTAAGAACTGTTTGAATTTATTTCAAACCTTAAGTTTTGGCACTGACACATTTCTCTGATGGTTCATTGGTCTTAACCTGGGATTTTTCACTGAAGAGATCAGTGGCTAGACTTCCTATAGTTGGTCTCATCAGGTTGGTTAACCCAATCTCATTTACTGAGTAGTTCCTTTTAGCACATTGCATTATGCTAAATATATCAGTTTTCCAAATCCTGGTTCATTAGCTACTTCCACTTAATTGAATGAGTGGTCTGTGCATTATAATTTGTACAAGTTCATTTTTTCTGTTGGATGAGACTTGAGAGTGCAATATCACAGAATAAAGATGTTTTTCGGGCACCTTGACTACTGTTCGTTTTACTATGAATGTGAATAGATGTTAAATTCAATTGTTAAGAGCGTAAATTCCAGCCAAGCTGTCCTTTGTTTTTTGTTTTTTTGCTTTTGCGAGAATGATATGTCTTGTGATAAGAGTCTGTAGAACAATTTATGCTATGTTATCATGGCTTAAGTTTCTCTTCATCATGTGATTTGTTAAACATTTATTCCTTACATCCTCCTTTATTGCTTTCTGCAGCAAGTGCCTCGGTTGTGTTTATGTCCAGCGCGAGTCAAAGTCATCCGATTTCAAGGGCGTTTCTGGTACTTAGATCTTTTATGTCTATGGGTAGCTAGAATGCTGATGACGGATAGAACAAATATAGTACCTTCCTGCAATTTATTTTTATGTGTCTTTCTATATTGTTATCTGCAAGAATAGTTTCAAGCTTGAGTGGACATACCAAAGAAGAATAGGATTAAAGCCAAAGTTCACCCTATGCTACTCTTACCTCACTCACTGTATTAGTTAATAGAGAAATTGCATTTTATTCCACTTTCAGAACTATAAACTTATTGTTTTCTTAAATGAAGATATTGTGCTAGGGGACGTAGATGACCATTATTTGGCTTCAGTGCCTGGGTATGATATGGGACATTGGACGGCGATGCTGGCATGATTTTCATGATAGGAGATATGATGCAGCTAAGATGCGACTTTGGTTGATTCATGTAACACCTGTAGAAGTTACGAGTAAATAATGTTAGTTGTCCTGTTCGGTTGATCATTGTTGAGATGCGTTGTGAAAACAAATTGGGGCACCTTATTGTTCATTCCGATTTTTGTTCCTTTTCCTGCCATTGACATTGAGATGAATGAGTTATGTAAATTTACGGAGGGGCTCAGGGGTGGTGTGGCCATGTCTAAATTGGACAAGGGGCTTTTGTGGTTCTTGCCCTCATCATATATGGGGGAGAAAATGAGAACATAAAACTGCTTTTGATTCCATTGTATTGAGATTTTGTGTGGTCGTAATGAAGCAATGAGGACATATTTTCTTCTTACAAAGCGTTTTATACAGTCTTTTACCTCCTTCACTCCAACCCCCCCCAACCCCGCGTTGGTGCGACTTAAGACATGTCTTTTACTTCTTATGACGGGGATGGATCCAAATATGCAGATATTGCCTCGTAATGAACTTCTGCTTTCTGTTCTTGCTTAGCAACCACCGAATGAGTTATTTCATTTTATTGCAAGAGGAGTGTAGCTGATGCTTTGATTCCATGGTGTTGCTTGCAGGCATTGTGAACGAAAGAATTAGAGAAGCTCATCAGGATAAGTCCGCTCCAATGATGATGCTTTTCCCAGGTTACTCTCCGATTCAATCAGTAAACTGGTGTCTCCGTAATGTCTTTTTGTTTATTTTCTCCCAGTAACTTTATTTGTTTTGCTAATGCGACTGCTCTGACTTTTTTTGAGGACATCACAATTATTTGCAGATACTATTCACAACAAATTGCGAGGAATATGTTCATATACTATGAAGAAATTAAATATATTGAAGAATTTCGTAGTTAACTCATGTCTGGTTGGTAGAAAGAAGGCCCTTACTTTGACTTGTTTCCCTGGTGGTACATAGAAGCCATAAATTGCCACACTGGTCGAATTCTCAAAGTATTGACCATGTAGTACTAGTAGTATTGTTAGACCAATCTAGTTCCTGATTTATCCAGTAGTTATTGTCAAATTGATCTTGTCCCCTTTGTTGTTCGGTATTACTTGTGAGTCTCATGGGAGTTAAATCTATTAATGTTGCCCACTGTGTCGTTGAATTTATCCAAGTGAATGAGACATCTGTTGTCGAACACTAGTTATAGCTTTTACCTGGTTTCTCTCATGCACATTAGTTTGTGGAAGGTCCATCTTAGTACTTGTAATGAAAATTTTGGAAAGGAAAGGAGCAATGCACTCTTGTTCTATATAATCTGTAAAGTTGCACTAAAGTTTATGTACATGTGCATTCGTCATCATCTTTGTAAATATCCAGCGATTAGTTTGTTTGTTTAAGTAAGATTTAGCCATTTAATCTCTCATATTTTTCTATATGAGAAGCACAAAACCTATTTAAAGCAATGGATAGAATTTTTTTTTTTGCTGTTTTTATCATACTCTGGAATTCAGTAGTTGCAAAGTGCTGCTGTTTTAGTTGTATAATTGCTTCTGGTTTCCATAGAGGGCACAACAACGAATGGCGACTTCATCCTTCCCTTTAAGACTGGTGCATTTCTTGCTAAAGCTCCAGTGCTTCCAGTGATTTTAAGATATCCATACGAGAGATTTAGTCCTGCCTGGGACACCATATCTGGGGTGAGTATTTCTTTAGTGGTTACAAGTTAGTTTGAACTCTGCGAAATCCAGACAATGGAAGCTGAGTTTATTTATTTTGCATTAAGCTTTCTATCTGAAATGAATTCAGAAGTCTGTTAGTCATCACATGATCATGCTTCTGCTTTCGCCTGAATTATACCCCAAATCAATTATGTAAATTGTAGGACTTCGTCATTTTGTCCTTGGATTTCTCTTACAGTTTCAATATGTATCTCTTTTGTAGGTGCGCCATGTAATTCTTCTTTTCTGTCAATTTGTAAACTATCTCGAGGTTACGTGGTTACCTGTCTACTACCCTTCGCAGCAAGAAAAGGACGATCCAAAACTTTATGCTGACAATGTTCGAAGGTTGATGGCTAGTGAGGTATGCTGCCCTTGAGTTTATTGTTGTGACTTATGAGAGTCGATCAAATGAATATAGTCCTGTTACCTTCCTACTTCACTAGCATTTGTGCCCGTTCGATGCATGAGATTAAAAAAAAACTACATTGGTTTTATCGGTCCCGTGCATCGAACGGGCACAACGCTAGTTGATAAAAAGATAGTTTAACATTTTCTTCAAACTCATGTTTGATGCATGCTAGCATTGGTCTTATTATATGCACCGAAAGACGAGGGAGGCACTTGCCCACAAGCAATCTATTCCAACCTGAAGCAAAGTTTTGCCTCATATAAAATCTCAATTGAATGTAAATTAAGGCAGAAATGAAAAACTGCGTAGTTTCCGTTTGAAAAACCTGCTGTCAGATTTAATTCTCATGGCAACTAGTTTCATATGCCGGTCTATTTTTTTGCAGGGTAATCTTACAATGTCAGATATTGGTTTGGCAGAGAAACGAATATACCATGCTGCTCTCAACGGTAATAATCGCCTGCCTAGTGTTTTGCATCGGAAAGACGAGTGAAAATATCATGGCCTCGCTCTCAAAAGATATCTAGATCCAGTTTGGTTTCTTAGTGCCCTTGGTATTTTCTTTTGAATATACAGAGAGGGTTGGTTATCCCCATTGTGTTCTGAAACAAAACAAACATTGGTGTGCTGTTAACACACTTGTAATGTTATAAACTTAAGTACCATGCCATTTAGTGGAGTGCTGCCTCTCTTTTCTTGAATTATGTGTTTTGATGTTTTATGCATGCTCGCTATGCTTGATTTACGTGCACTAGAACCCATTTAGGAGGAATGTGCATGTGTTAATCTGAAAATCTCTTTTGTGTTCATGCAGGTTTCTTTTGCCAACAGTAATTCAGATTCGTCATCTGTATAGTCGTATAATTTTATTGTTTCCGAACAGAAATGTTGAATTGTTCTAAATGGAAATTTCTCTTGATCACGCCCTGCTCTTGATATATCATGTTAATGGAAGTTGTACGTGTCTAGACTTTTGATTGCTTCAGAGGTTGGTCTCGACTTTTGATTACTTCAGAGGTTGGTCGCATTTTTTCAAAGCTGGACTTCTGCATTTGATTTTGGGGTGATGGAGATCCAGAAAGTTGATCTATTCGGGAGGAAGTAGCTCGGGGAACTGCACAAGCTGCTCCAGCAGCTTAACAATCTATGTGTTTAAGGATATGCATACTACTGGGTTATCTCATGACTTCGTTCCTCGACGAGACATACATTTGTTTGCATATGTTCTCAGCTGAATTTCTAGGGCTTTGTTTTTTCCCTTTTGCAAAGTCAAAAGCTACTGACGGTGGAGAAAAGCGAGGGGATTATTGATGAATTTCAGTATCACTTTTCCTTGTAATCAAACCAGAGTTCTCTGTCTCTCTCTCATATTTTCTTGTAGGACTTTTTTTGATCTCTTTCATCATCTTTCTGCGAGGTTTTCCTTTTCTTCATTTTTTTTCCCCCTTTTTGCGAGGATACAACGCAAAAACACTGTTTCATGCTCATCATATGGGTTATTTTCTTTCAAAGTAATATCAGAAGAAAATTTTCGCAGCACAACATAATGTTCCAAGGAAACACTCTTCACTACAAAACCTTAACTTGCAGTTTATTTGACGGGACTAATGGTGGAGGGTTATCTAATTGTATAGGGTACCAGTAATTCCAACAGTCTAATGGAGATAGAATTGAAAATACCACCTCCCTAGATATACATAAACACATCCCCATGTCCCGTCAAACAATAAGTAAGAACTGGCGCTCAGAGTAAGAACAAGAACATTGGCATTTACACACTTCTCCCAATACACACGCAGCGCGCACGCTCACACACATATATAGCAGTTATATTCATCCTCTTACCTTTCGTTTAGTAAACCATTTTTAGACTCTTTTTTCCCGTAGAGGTGAGAAGCCTTGTAAGGGTGACCGCAGAAACTGCGTTTGCCGGGTTGATATGGAAGACAGACAGCTGAAGGAACTTCTTAGCTTTCTCTTGTCGCTAAAACATTCTTCATCGCAACTTGGATTGCGTTGCGAAACAGAGTCGTTGAATGATTCAGGTAGTACACAGTGGAAGCTTGAACCTAGCAGGATACAAAACAGGAAGGAAAAACACTTAAAATACATTACCGTAATGTAATATATCATGTTACATGATGGATAGAATTTTTGATAGATCGTCCCACCCGCCAAGGGAATCATCCGTCATTGCAAGGCAAAAATGATCTAAGCAACAATTTCGTTTACTACAAAATGTCATTCTTGTTATCATTTTTTAGTGAATAATTTCTCATTCAACTGGATTTCATAAATCCAAAACAAAATATGCATTCTCTAAACAAATTACAAATTAGCGGAAGATTTGCTAGAGTCCCCATCCAACAGATATTCTTAGTCAATACGAGATTCTCGGGAGATATAGAAAGAGATACGCTATATCTACGGTTTCTATATTGCTTGTTGTGGATTTTGATTTGACACTGATTGTGTAATCCCAACGAAAATGACCTTCAGCCACATCCCCACCAAAGTACCTAACACATAAAGAAGAAAGGAAGGGGCCTACAAATAGAGTTATGAAATACATCCAAAGGCAAACAAAAACATTACTCTCCGGAAAAAAAGGTCAAAGACAAATTAAAATTTCCTAACCCTGGTTTCTCAAATCCAAGTCTATGCTCACTGACAGACAGAAGAAAACATTGCAAAGATTAACAAAGGGAAAAGGAAAAAGGGTTCTTTCAGATAAATGCAGCTGCGAAATCACGTACAGATTTTGGTTTACTCAGTAGAACAAGTGCTCATGAAATTAGCTACCACTTTTGAGTACAAATAAATAGCAAATCTAGTAACATACTTTGAACTTTGAAGTCTGTCTCCAAGTTACTATCTTATCAGGGCAAGAAACGGATTGTGCAAGATGCTATTCCGAAAGTCAAAATGAATAACTTTTTTGGAAGTCGACACAAGTGGCCATCACAATTTATTAGGGATGCATTTGTTCATGTACACCGACAAAAATCCTTCCGTGAATTGATAAAGAAAGCGTACCTATTTCAGCCAGGCGATTTACCCATTTCGGAATTGGTTTCCTAGTCAGCCAGTAACAAACATCCTTGCAAAAATGGTTGCAGTTCTTGGCAATCAAACTATATGTATTGCCATAGTAGTTTGAAGAGTGGTACTCCATGAACTTCCTAACCTCGAGTGCATCCAAGCATGTAGTGCCAATAAGTATAGACTTCCTAAACTTGAAGCCTGGACATTGCCGAGGTTCAACTTCAAAGACGCCACTGGATGGAGAGTCATGAGCTCCAAAGGCATATTCTGCTCCGTGAACTGAAATATGCATGAATGGAAGTAGTGGGAGAACATTTAATTCCTCTGAATATTAAGGAAAATCTTTGAAAGAACATTATCAGTCTATAGCAATGATATTCTGATGTGTGAATCAATCAAATCTTAATGCAAGAGGACTTCCTATCCAACTTTTGCAAGGGGACACAACTTCGTACATCTTTCTAAATTTTTGGAGTAAATTATCTGATGCCCAGCTGTCACACCACTTGAAAATAGAAGGGCCACGGGACGCACCAGAGCACATAAGCTAGAAAATAAAACCTGAAACACAGGAAAAACAAAAGTTCAAAGGCGACTTTACCTTCCACGCCAGAGTGAAAGATGCCAAATCCAGCCCAATATATGTAGCCATTCACGGGTGTTAAATCATAGACATTGAGATATACTGGTGCATCACCTGCATCATCAGTACCTGGTTTGACTCTTGGAAATATGCAGAAATGTAGCCATCCTTTCTTTGGCCCAAATCTCATGTTTTGTCAAATCGTGAGACCTCTAGTTACACAAGGCTAATCGTAACCTGTTACACAAGGGAAAATCCAAGACCACGTAATGTTATCACAGTGAAGGAGGACAGAAAGAAAAATGAGAGAGCGAGAGAGGTTAACTCTCCCCTTACAGCGTAGCTATTAATACTAGGTCTCTGCAGTATATACAACACCAATATAATGCCAAGGATAACCTAAGTAAAAAAAAAAAACTTATCATAATAGTAATATCTATAGGCTTTTGCTTCTCTACATAGATGTGTATCACAACAAGCATATATAAACTTTCACCCGGAAAATATACAATAGCCTGCATATTACTCTTAGCACTTGTGTATTATGTATATGCTACATACTCCGCACAGAATTAGTCTTGCTCGAAAGGCAATGGATGCACCAAGATCCCCACGCTAAAGAAAAGAAAAATATATAATTTCATCCTTTTTTGTAACTGGGTAACTGCACAATTTTTCTTGAGTGCTTCCAAATCAAAGAGCATAAGCAAAGATCTGAATAGATTCCTTTGGAGAAACGTTGGTAACTAAACAAACACCATACTTTGCAGGGTTTCCTATGTATTAGGACAGATTATTATTTCGTGTCTTTTTGACGTCAATCTATGCTTCCAGTTCTCATATTGAAGGCTTTGAGTTCACCGTGTAAACTCCCTCTCGGACAAAAATGGTTTTAGGGGAGTTCTCCTAAGGACATAATAGGGTATTTTCTTGAGAGGGCTGACAATTTCAATATCTAATAGTCAAGCTTGAGAGTAGCCTCTTTGTACATTAAGCTAAAAGGTTAGGTTGGTCTGCAGTCTACCCTCCCAGCGCTATTGACTATTAAGGTTCAGCACTGGAATGCCAAAGTGTCTGCTAGGCCATTATTCATTGTTACTCCTGAATTATTTAAATAAGACAAAAATAAAGAGCTCATAATTATCTAGACAAGTTTCCGACTGAGGAAGGTTGGATAGAGTCAATAGCTGTACCAAAAATTTTGTTTCTAAACAAAGAAATAGCAAATGCAGAAGATGTTAAACATATCTACCATTACTTACCTGATACAGGTTGACCTCTGCTTACTCACATGGTCACAGGTTAATTCCAACTGAGGAAGGTAGCATACGATAAGTCAGTTCCACCATGCCCTTACTCCAGGCGTTCTTCACTCTCCTCCAGTCACCTAAAAGGCTAAAAGAGATAACTAACTTAAGTAACTGAAGTAAGTTGGCACTGACAACATATATGCAGCATCCAAACTTACAGAAGAAAAAAGTGTAAATACTTCTCGGAAAGATCCTGAAGATTATCAGTTTTCTCCATCTTAGGAGACAGCACAACATTATTTTATTTTTCATCTTGTAAACAGAGGGAAGTTCGGTATTTTTATCATGTTGCAACTCTGAGATTTATTCAAAGCTCAAGACGTAGTTAAGGAGGCAAAATATTCCTCAAGTAGTTCAGTGATTTGTCTACCATAAATGCAGTTTGTTACCTCAATTAGACTATACATCTCGTTCTTCCTATTCAGTGGGAAGGACAAACTCAAAAAGACAAAATCGAATTAGTTTCATGCATCTCATCTCTTCAAAATATCTGAATTTAATACACCAAAGGCCTGCAATGAGAGTAGTTAGCCTTTGGGAGGTGCTGTATAAAAAACTAGAGGCTGTTTAAACAGTGTATCCTTCTGAATAAGTCGTTGGAAAGAACAGACCAAATACTTACTTTTAAAGCTGGGGCAGGAGAGAGATAGACAAAGAGACCCAATGTCAAAACCACAAAACAAATCCTTATTCCAACTATTTGGAGTTGGCAAACAGATACATTTGGAACAATATACTCAACCATATTGAAATAACTAAGAATCTTGAGAACTGAAAAGATTTTGGGGATATCCTCTGCACCCAACTTCATCTATACCAGCATTCCGATGCATCTTCGGCCACTAGATCGCATGGAAATCTTGAGAAATGAAAATATTTCCATGTGATCAAATGGCTGGAAATGCACTGAGATACGTATACATGCAAAATTGGATGAGGATTTGAGCTCCATCCCTACCCCTCAAATCTATACCCAACTTTGCATACACTGGTATTCAATGCATTTTTGGCCATTAGATCACGTGAAAATCTTGAGAAATGTAAAGATTCCGACGTGATCCAATGACCAGTAATGCATCGGAATCCCCGTGTCAAACAGAGGATTGAGTTCCATCCCTACATGCAAGGTACACTGAGTCACTGACCCTCAGGCCACAATACCCTCTATGTTTATTTGTTTGAATTGAAGCAGAGAACCATTAAAACTAATATTATGTCCTCATAGGCAAAAGTCATCAAGGATAGATTTGCAAAGCAGCTTCAAACTCGAACAAGCGTTCAAGATCTATTAACTCAACATGTAGTACCACTAATACCCCAATCCCAAGGGATTGTTGCAGTGGTTAATCAACTCGCCTCAGTGGGGCTTACCACGCCAAGGTCGCAGGGTCGGTTCCCCTCAGTAGCGATTTGTCCTTGGGGTCACCTCATGTCACACAAACGTGTGGAAAGGGCTGTGGTAGGGACTGAAGAGATTAGTCCGGTTCATCAGGACAGTCTTCATCACCAAAAAAAAAAACACGTAATACCCTAAACCAAGAATTTTACTAATCCATGACAAAAAGAAAAAAGGATTTCCAGCAATTTGCCAGGATATGAAAGAAGCTGCAACGTACGATAGGCCAAGAAAAAAGGATTAGCTTCAGATGCTCGGAGAATTCAGAATTAGAACACAAATTGTGAAGTTATTTACAACAAGAGGCCAGAAAACCCAAGAAAACAAAACATCGGAACAAAATCAAAAGACTGTTCATAATCGGAGATCAAAAACTTCAATTGCAAAACCCATAAAGTGGACAAGTTCCTGACCCTTCTCAAATAGTAAATAGGGGACACCCAGATCATAAAAGAACAAGGGAAGTGTGTGTGCGTGGGTGAGAGAGAGAGAGAGAGAGAGTACTCACGGAAGGTAAAAGGATTGCCATTTAAAGGACGTCTGGAGGAAAATTTAAGCCAGCTTCTCCATAAGAAATAAAAACTGCTCTGTTTCTAAGATAGCGAACACAAAGCTTCCCAGATTAACAACTCTGCTAATTTTGAAGCCCACGCGTACTCTGATGCTCTCTACAGAAAGGATGATATATTAAAGGAAAATACAACGCAGTTTCAGAGAGTTGAAACGCTATTTGCTCTCCCTCTGCTTTTATCCGCTTCATCCTGCCCGAGCTCTGAAATTCTTGTTTTACTGTATTTCCATATTTGTCAGTGACGACGATGGTGTTTTAGGAATTTAATAAAATCGGGTTTAACGTAGTTGTTGTAAATAAAAAAAATTAAAAAAAAAAGGGTGGAACCGCTTAGCCAAAAAAAAATTGGCGTTTTAGGAATTTAATAAAAGAGGAACTTAATTAGACATCCTTTTTACCCTACTTATTTAGGTGTTCATCCTAATGTGTTTAAATACTTATCTTTCCATTCTCAAATTCAATTAAATCCTATACTACCATTTCTTTCTCCTAATTTTTCAAATCTTTCTCTCTTTTTTTTTATTTATGTTTTCTAATTATCTCAATTCATGGCTATTTAATTTCTTCTTAATAAAATCAGTAAATATTACTCATTGATTCGTAGAGATGAGTTTCGCCACTACAAATCTAGAAATGATATTTATCGATATCCGTTAGAACTGATTTTTTACAGGACCCCATAAAATAATATTTTAAAATTTATCGGTATTTTTTAGATTTTGTGAGATCCGAAATGGGCCCCACATAAGATGTAGTTTAACTATGTAGTGTCAAAAGGTAATATATCTATCTTTAGTTAATAGTTAAAAAGGAACCGGTGGAAGCCGACGGCATTGCTTACTTGTCTTTTTTAGAAAATCGTGCATTTTGTACACAAAACAAAATGTATAAGCATGATTTTTTTTTGTTTTCAAAAATTTTCACAAGTTTAAAGATTTCATTGAGAAGAGAGAATTGGTGTAAATATTTTTAAAAAGATTTCTCATAAACACGTTACTTTTTGCGTGCAAAATGAATGATTTTTTATAATGGACAAAAAATTTGAGACGAATGTTAGATAGTGAAACCCCTTTACGTTGAGAAAAAACGCTTCAATACTTGGTCAGAACTAATTTTTTACATACAATTTTGTTTCGAATTCATTTCTAATGATAATCAATTAACATGCTTTTGGTGAGGCTGGTATTTTTTAGGGAGGCGGGGGGGCTGCTCCCCCCCTTCCCGCTCCCCTTCCTGCTCCCCCCCCCTTTCCGGGCCCACTCCGGTCTCGCTCCGATGATCGGAAACATTCACTTTGTAGAGCTCGTCGAGTAGAACAACCATGTCAAAAATCAGCTTGATTGGATATCATTAAGTCCTTGATCGGAACCTTTTTATTTTAAAAAGAATGGATCCGAAACACTGAATCAAATCCATTGTAACCCATGGACCGAGAGTTTATGGGCTCCGATCAGGCACTTAATGATATCCAATCAAGCTGATTTTTGACATGGTTGTTCTACTCGACGAGCTCTACAAAGTGAACGTTTTCGATCATCGGAGCGAGACCGGAGTGGGCCCGGAAAGGGGGGGAGCAGGAAGGGGAGCGGGAAGGGGGGGAGCAGCCCCCCCGGCTCCATTTTTTAGAAGGTTTTAAAAAATGACAGATCTTGATGCCCATAGGGTCTTGTCGTTTAGGTGCAGGTAGTCCGCATCTTGAAAGACATATCTATTTCACGAATCTCTTCGAGAGAGCGTTCATATCATTATATTTTTCGTGCAGGTACCCAACATGGAATTTCACTATCTTAAGATCGTTATAGTTACGATCGTCATTCTCCGAGGGCTTCGATCACCGGCTCCTCTATCATGAGATCACCAACTTTCTTGACCAATGGTTACTTGGAAGCTTTCGTAGTGATTCTTATTTGCGTACGATCAATTTACTATCTCACAGCAATAAGTGGTACAGTAAAATCGTACAAATTTTGCTTACAGATTTGTTGTGGGGCTCACTACGAGTCCCACACAAATGATTCAAACCGTTCATTAAATATAAAATATTTTTTCAAGGGCCTCCATGAAAATCATCTCAATCCGATACTTATAGGAGTTCGATCTAATCATCTAACTTTTGATTTAGATTTCAGGATAGTGAAACATTATATGATTGGATTGAGCATCTATAAGTATCGGATTGAACTGATTTATCGCGGGAACCCTTGAAAAATTATTTTATATTTAATGAACAACTCGGATCATTTGTATGGGACGCATAGTGGGCCTCACAACAAATATACGCAAAATCTGTACGATTTTACCGTACTAAGTAGACTTACTGTTTTGCTATCTGCACCGTAATTAATTTTGGAGTACTAATCATATCCTCAGTTAACCAAGGGTGAAGGGTTCAATTAAATCGAAATAAATACCCCTATTAAACGGCCTCCATAATAATTAATACTAGCACCGAAGAAGACCAACAACCCCTTTGGCTTTGTTTTACAGTTTCATTAATCAAGTGTAAGGCCGATATTGTCCCTGACCAACCTGCCTAAAGTAATCCATGGAGTCTCATCATTTAGATTTTTTTTTTATTAGTTGATGATATCATGCACAATAGGAGTAGTATCACTTTTATATTATTTTTTCGACGGTCGGATATTCGGGCCAGCTTACATGCACCTTATCTAATTTCATCTCCGGTCCTATCAAAGGCAAAGACAAGGTCATCCACACTGGGACTACGTACTAATTCCATCTCCAGTCCGGTCCAAGGCAAAAGCAAGGTCATCCACACACTGGGACTACAGAATTACGAGAAATTACTTTCTTTCAACATGAGGTCAAGAATCGAACCCTAATTAATTGTGTGGGGAGCAAATCTAAAACCTAGCGAAGTAACCCTTTGGGGCTCGCTGTTATATCCACTATCGATTCCAACTAAGGCCCCATTCCGTTAAGGTTCTTTTTTTTAATACTTATTTTCTGTTTTACGAAACAGATTATTCTCTCTCTCGTAATATATAGTAACTTTTTATTCCAAAAAAAAATATTGTACTTCATACTTATTTAAAAAACAAGTATTTATTTCACTCAAAGGCACCACAAACAAGAATCACTAGACAGCCTGCCTGCACCGATGATGTATCTGGCCCGAATTGAATCATAAGCTGGAACTTGCAAAATACAGGTTGGAAACACTCGCACACTGAAGAATCGAATCGAGTTCTATCCAGCTTTACCCAATGACTTAAAAAATGAGTTCAAAGTGTAGGATTTTTATTGCAGAAACCAAGGGCAACGTTAAGGTATGGGATTCAGGGTTTTGCTGTCTTTCAGTCCTACTATGGTCTTAGGTTTGAAATTTCTTAGGTGCGATCAATTTCGTTTAGGCTATGCTCCAGCTTCAAGTGGGACCTTAGCTAGTGGGCGGTGGGTTATCGTCTTCATTGTTAGTCGAAGTTGATGTGCGCATAAATTGGCCTGGTGTTATGAAAAAGTGTTTCATTGCAGTTTTCGGCCTTAATCTCCGAAAAAACTATGGCCACCGGCCAGTTGAGTACCGATTGTCCATCGACGGCTACACAGGTCCCACTTTGAGTCCGGCACAAAAAATCCGAACCGTTCAATAATATTTTTTTTAAAAATACAGGAGTGGGCCCGAGCAAAATCAGCTCGATCCAATATTTGTAGATGCTCCATCCAATCTTTCTATTTTTCATTGAAATTAATTTCCGTGTGGAACCCAGAGTCGGTCCCGTGTGGCCGTCCGTGGACAATCGGTACTCAACTGGTCGGTGACCGTAGAAGGATTCCTTCTTTAGATAAAAAGTCCGAGAACACAACATCAAACACAACCCCTAAAAAGTCCGAGAACACAACATCAACACAACCCCTCGCTTACATGTAGGGGCCACACGCACTAGTTGTGTATGTATGTAACATTTCTCTCTGGGACCCCATGGGCTCGTCGTCCCCATCATTGATAAGATATTGCAGTTTTCTAATGCTGCAGTGTTGTTATTATAATGCAGAAGTCCAGTGATGGTAGTGTATGTCTGTGCATACAAAATTCGCCAGCTTTGTCATGAAGAGGGTACAGCTACTGGTGTCTAGTGCCCGGTGCTTTTGAAAATGCTTCCACGAAGATCAAGTTATTTCTTCTTCTCTTTTCTTAATTCGGTGTCCGGTATCATGAACTACCTAATTTGAAAGATTAAAATTTTATCATCTACCAACAAGAACCCCAAATAAAGTCAGAATAAAACTCCGTATAAACTAGATCAACACAAAAATTAACAGCACGCAAATGAGAGTCGAACTCTTAAAAGCTTTTTGAGGCTTTTGATTGCCAAACGACTACCATTGTGCCAACACTAGAGCAATCGTGCTGATATATCTTTTGTCACAAATGACTTCTTTAATTTGCAAGAGTTGATCGGTGGATATTTTTCACATTTGTAGCTGTATTTTGCTTACTTTTTGATATATTCTGACAAAAAAAATGTAGAAATTGAGACAGGCAACAGTTGTTCAATCATGCCAGACCAAATTAGAAAAGAGCTGTGCTACGTACACAGCAAGCTGTGCACAGCAGCTGTGCCTAAATTCTGAAGTGATTTTGGGTGTTTTGTTAACGCCTCTAACTATATCGAACGAAGCTCATTTTTTACAGAGATCTTAAACGACATATTTTGAACAAAATGGGCGGCTCAGATCATCTTTGTGCGACCCGAGGCGGGAGAAAAAGAGATCTGTGCACAGCTGCTGTGCACATAGAGTTTCTGATTAGAAAAAGGTCTACCATAGTACCATGTCATCTCCTGAAAAAAAAACAAAAATAAACAAAAATAAAAACACTAAGTAGCAATTACTCCCATAAAAGTATTGTGACAAAAATACCACGAGAATCTTCAGTTTCACCAACTAAAGTGAGAACAATTGTCCCCCCCGTTAGAGTATGTGAGTAGTGAGAACAGTTGATGTCACCCCATATATTACTAGTATCATTCACAAATCATGAGAACAGTTCCAATATTTAATGGAACAAAACAATCAGGGGGTTAGAAATGGGGGAAAAGAAAAGTTAAAGGTATTGAGAGATAAGCTCATTCTAGCACTCATATCTTCACCAAGACTATTTCAAGTTGACCAAAGTATGAAGCACGAATACTTCTACACGAGAGTCATACTTGTGTCGTTTCTATATTGGATATGGATGTTCCTAGGTACTCGCTGAGGCATCCATTATTAAATTTTGAATTTTTTTTCCCTTGTTTTTAGTGTATCATATACGTTTTGGATACCCTACGTCACATAGAACTATTGTTACACAGATATGCGCATTAGCACAGGATCACACAAGATCAATCCTACTTATCTTATGGATCTTGAGAACACTTATTTTGACTCTGCACTGCAGTTCCTATGTTATGTAAATGCATTGTACACAAACAAGTCTATGAAATATGCTTCTCTATGCAATCAGATTAATCAAGGGGTGCAATACAATTTCTCTCCGGTTGATATTTCTATGTGGTATCAGTAAAACTATTGCTATACATAACTAAAGATTTCTAACTTTCGTTTTAGAAAGGAAGATATAGATTATAGAGAGATGAAAATAGTATTACACTGTTATTTTGTACCACACAGATGTTTTATAAAGTTGGATTGCGACAAGTAATGAAGCAAACTTGTGTACAATACTTTTGCATACGAAAAAGAAAAAAAAAAGTATCTTGCCATCCGCAGAATACTTGTAATACAAAGCTAAAACGTCGTCATCATAAATATATTAAAAATGTATCCTAACTGTACATGTATCCTATTATTTCACACTTACTCGTATCTTATCCGCTTCTGTAGTCGTCGCATACTGCATCTGATCCCATACAGGTATCCACGCTTCATACACCAACATATAGTTATCCAAAATGCCAAAGTCTGCAGAATGCTCTCCACAGAAAATTAAAAGGATCTATCGATGATTTTGCTCTTAATAGTGTATCAAGTTCTGTCCATTGTGACCAAAAAGCACAAATTCGGTGGAAGAGTTTTCCTCAGTTACTTTCCTAGTTTACAAAACACTAAACATATAAACGCATATGGGGTAAAACACTTGTACCACAACAAAATGATATTTACACATTTACTTGCCACTACACATATAAACGCATGGTAAAACACGTATACTGCAACAAAATGATATTTACACATTTACTTGACAATAACAGCTCAGACGACTCCTATTCCCCTTTTGTGCCATCTTGCATCAGAGCATTGAACATTCACATTGCGCCAAGTGAATTGAAATGCTCCCACGCTTCCTGTATTGAGCAAAAAAAGGAAATTAGAAGGAAAAAAAAGAAAAAAACCTTGTGAAAACTTAAAGAAGAAATATGCTGTTATTATTATATATGCAAGAAGATTTTGCAAGTTTCTGAAAAAACTATCTCTTTGGTGGGAGCTAAGATAACTTGAGAGGGATGACCATATCACTGCTACTTTTAATGAGCTTCGCTGACCAATTTAACACGACTATTGCTGACTGCACAAAGTTCTCGGACAAACAATGTGGGCATCAACTTTTGGCCTTGCAATTCGTATGAAGTCTCCATGCAATGAGTATTGATTCACACTACAGACGGATGAATTATGTTAAGGGCAGAGCGCATCTTCTAAAGATAACTTATAACTCTAAAGTAGAATTGCAACTATGAAAGGTCTATATGACTAACCAGTAATGCGGATGGAAGACTAACCAGTTATATTCAGAACATTTATTAACAAATCAGTTCATCTATGGCAGTTCCTCAAAGTCAAAGGTAAACAGCTACCAGTAACAAATCTGTAAATGAATACAATTCACACATCTAAGCAGCACATACCTGCAAAACATCAAAAACTCTTTCTGCAACATATTTTTGGTGAGAAGCAGCACCCTTCTGCTGTAGCTTATCTGGGTGTAGACATAGTAAAGCCTTTTGATATGCTCTCTTCACCGCACTTCCTTCAATTATGTCCATAAGAGGCACAGGCTTCCAACCACTCCCAGGCCAAAGAACCTGTTTATGCTTTCCAAACATCACAAGTTGGAGAGATGAAAGAAAGGGCTTTACTGTACAGAATCTTTACTGTAAAAAAGTTATCAATAGTAAAAGAAATGGGCTTTAAAGAAAAAGTTTTTTTTTATAACTCAAGTGTCCGGGCCAGCTTAAGTGCACCTCAACTAATCCTGGGGACCAATCCCACCGTCCACTAGCGTAGGCTTTAAAGTTGTTGAATAAGAGAAACCACAGGGAAGAAAAGAAGCATATCGAAGTAAAAGAAATGCTTACATATTGTAAAGTCGACAGCAGAGAGCGAATGTTGCCTTCCTTCCCATTCAACCATTTCCTAATTTTAGCATCTGAAATCTGCATTAGATTCACAAGTATCATTATTACTTCTTTCTGCTGAGATTGAAAGCATGTTGCATGCAACGGGGAAAAAATGTCTACATTACTTTGATATCATCGAGAATATCCCCAGTCTCTGGGTCATCATATAATTCTTCTACCTGTGCATTAAGCAAAGCAAACTAGCTCTTTAGAAATACTATTGCACCCAAAGAATCAAATGGAACTGTAGCTCTGATTCTTCTATGGTCATTCATGTACGAATGGTGCACTAAAGTACTCAGTTTCTATGGTTACATGTGTCAACGTGTAAATCCCATAGGCCATAGATATAGAATTCAACCTCAAATAACATGCTATGTGTCACGAACACGAAGCACTTCAGACGACCAAGAAAATATAGACCCCTCCATCTCATACTTTTAGTTCATTACAAAAAGTCCCATCATTCTTCAAGCACTTCCTTGCATAATTTTTTAAGTTACTATTTCGCAGCAAATGAGTAAACAGGAAGCATTAACTTAAACAAAATTTGCAATAGAGGAACCACATACCATGAAGTTCTCTTGGAAGAGGTCATCTATGTTTACATCTGAAACCTTAGAACCATCATGAAATGATTCTGTTAAGAAGACCCAAATAGTTGCATGATAAATCTTGAAAAGTAACTATAACCTTTAAGAATAGTATTTCATCAATTATCCACTTATGGGAAGAAGAAATCTAATTTAAACTGCTTAAAAAATTGACAATGAAATAACTACTATAGCTTTTCTTAGAATTCTCTTGCGTGCCAGCATCTAAATGTGGCTATTACATCTTTTAGAAGTACTCACAAAAAGTATTAAAGAGGATGAAAACCAGAGCTACCCAAACGCCCTACTAAAACTATGCGGAGTGAAAAGGCTTAGACACAGAGAAGAAGCCGATAAACATCACCTATGCAAAGAATCTATTAAAGCCACAATTTGGTCCAAGCCAGGCATAAATAACTATCCCCAATTTCCAGCAGTTCAAAATAGAAAAATAAGTATTCTCGACCATCATGCTTTCTGCCTTTTGTTTCCCCACTGTACCCACCACCAGCCGAAAAAAGAGACACACCACATCCTGCTAAATAACCCGGTGCTCCCCAAAGCAGGTAAACCAACCTCACGGCTCAAAGAGCCACCAACAATAGCTAGAGAGAGGTATTTAAGGAAGGTGGTTTAAGAAAACCATAAATAAATGAGCTAGTTTATAAAGGGAGAATTTCAAACGGGTTCAGATTCCAGAATAACACGTAGAATTAGCCCACCCTAATTATGTTCGTTCTACCAGATGAAAGAATTATGCATATTGTAAATAAGTTGTGCAGCTACAACATCTCAAAAATAAATATGATAGAAAAGAATGCTTTATTCATCCACTTTTCGTTTGAACTTCTCTTAGTCATTTGGCCAATTCACATTTCTAGTTTTCTTGTTTTTACCTTGTTGTGTTTGTTTGTTTGAGCAACATGGATTCCACATCTTGTAGGAAATTGAAATTACTAACCAGTACTTGTTGTGGAGGTATCTTTCTGACCAAAAGAATTTTCACTGGAATTAAAGACTTTGGTCTTTAATGGTGACT
Source organism: Rhododendron mucronatum var. ripense (assembly GCA_019656295.1). Classification (NCBI taxonomy): domain Eukaryota; kingdom Viridiplantae; phylum Streptophyta; class Magnoliopsida; order Ericales; family Ericaceae; genus Rhododendron; species Rhododendron mucronatum. The sequence goes on along the minus strand of BPLT01000116.1, from coordinate 983,432 downwards.
GCTGTTTCTCTGACTCCTCGATATTTTTGTCTACCTGAAAAATTACCAATTTTTAAGAAATTCAATTATAACAATGTTATGAATGGAAGGATTAACGTGCACCTAGAAGACTCAAATGGTATTCGTTGGTATCTGATGCAGAGAAATCTTTTTTTGAATACCATGAATCTATGAGTGGAAAGCCTATAGGTGGTATAGCCATAAGTCGAATGGTTTCCCTTTGTTGGCTGGCAGAAAAAGGGTAAAAGTGAAAAAGAAGGAAAAACTAAGTCAAAAGAAAAATTACCATGACTGCAACATTCGGTGGAGTTTTCATCTTGTTCACATGAACATAATTTGTTTCGTTTGTTTGGGTTGTGAAGGCACTTTCTTTGTCATCTGCTGGGAAAGTTCCTTTGCTTTTCCATCGAGAGCTCTGACTTCGAGTTTCATCATCAATTTTGGGTTTCAAAACAGCTTCTTGGTTAAAAAGCTTAACAAAATCTTTAACCTTTCCTTTAGCTCCATTTTGCCCAAGATTGTCTTCAAATGTTTTTTGTGAATCTGGTGAGTGAAGCTCATTCACATGAGTCACTTTTGTTCTATTTGATTTATTTCTTTTCTCATCATGTTTCTTTACATCATTACGCACAGAAGCATTTGAATCAGATACAGTGGTCTTTTCCAGTTGCTCTTTCCCTTCGCACTTTCTACTTATCTCATCATTGCCTGCAGATAGAAAAATCCGTTAACTACTTAGCGGTAATGCAGATGATCGACAACCCTGGCTTAGAACTTAAAGTACCTTTCTCCTGAACAGTGTCAGAAAGCATAGAATGCAGAGGCTTCAACTCAGGCTTCTTAGCTTCTTCCTTACTCGTAGGAATTCCTTTTTCTGTACTTCCATGTAAACCTGTCTCAGAAAGAGAATAACGTTCTATTTCTTCGCTTCTATCACTCAAGATGGTTTCACCAGGTAAATTTTCGACAATATTGGCAATCTTGTTGATGGGTTTTGATTCTGGCATAGAAAGAACTACTTCCTCAACAACAGCCGATGGTTCAATCCTATCTTCATTCCTTCCGTTAGAGCTTAAGCATCTCTCAAGCCTCTCTTTTGATTTTGTGCTGTTACCTCCCCTTAGAGGCATAAAAAACGGTACCCCTTTGCTTGCCCATTTGTATATAGAGAAGTGGAACTGACCATTAGTAGTTGGAGCTTCTGCGACTTTCAGTTCTTTTTTCAAGTTGCTTCCTATGTCTGTTGACTCCAATTCACCAGATTTCTTCTCATGTAATGACTCCTTGCTCATAACAGAAACTTCATGTGACAAAGGGCTTGGGCGATAAGACTGGCGAATCTCATTTTTCAAATCATCCTCTTCCTGGGAAGCTTCACTTGAAAGTCTAGATAGTGGAGGGCTTGGAGTGTATAGACTGCTTATAGCATTTAAAGTGGGATCCTTGGATCTATGTGGACTGCGACTGCTTGAAGCAGATACTGGAAAGTCTATTGCTTTGGTCAGCTTGGCAGGAAGGCTGGAAATTCGGAAAGCAGTTCACATGAGGATTGTAAAAGGCGTGATCGCTAGAACTTAGAGATGCATTGTGGAACCAAACTGTTGCCAGTCTGAAGAAAGCTGCAGTCACTATGGTACTAGAGAGTGATCAATTAGCAACTAACGGAATTAAGGGGCAAAAAATGTGGAAGTTTTGTGTAATGGATAGAACTTTGGAGAAAACACAAGAATTTTTATGATCTAAATGTAAAAGAAAAGTAAGTGAAATCATAATTTTTGTTGAACTAAGGGGACAACTAAACCCAAAAAAAAAACTAGGAGACAAAACAACAGCACAAATTACTATGTAGTGAACTTACTATGTAGTGAACATCATGTCAAATCTGCAACAGATTATTGTTCCCCACGCATTTGGTACTAATAAGCAGTAAATAAAGCACACTAGAAATCTAGAACACTAATTCTACAACCCCGCAGTGGGAAATCACCTAGCAACCAGGGAGCTCAGGAAGTCTTTGGTCTGGGTTCGACTCCACCCGCTTGCTATCCATTTCCATGTAGGTCCAGTCCATAAGAGGCATTGCCCCCGCTATATTGGGCCCCCCAGAGGAAGACGGTGGGATTAGTCCCAGGATTAGTGGGAGGATACCAAGTTATACAAGAAAAAGGACAACACTAGATCTACTGATTCACCCACTGTGGACACAACCCACAAATGGCTGCAGTGTTTCACCATGTTGAAGAAGATCCTACAACATATAGTTATGTGCTGAATTCGATAAATTTGAAATTTAACGAGAATCTATCATAGCAATACTAGCAAAGAAAACATAGAAAGAACACCGGGTTCTGCTTATAGAGAAGGTCCAAAGTAATCCGATGAGGATGATGTTTTGCCAATTTTGTTGGGATGATGTTTTTCCCATCAATTGTCAATACAAATGTATCTATCTATCTAGTCTGCAATTAGCTCTAGTCTGCAATTAGCTCTAATATAAACCCATTACATGCACAAAACATGAACGTAAATGCAAACAACAAAGCCCAAAACCTGAAATGGAATTGAGCAGAAAGTGAACGGCTAAAAGACTCAGCTCTCGGCGGCAGTGGACGTGCTGGGCTCATGACTCTCGAACCGGGGGTCGAGCCAAGAGGATCCTGATTAGACCTTCTAGATGAACCCACTGACTCATCTCCCCTAAAAATATCATCGAAAAAGTCGTCGCTAGGATACCGCCGGCGGGTCAAAGTATCTTCCCCAAACACCGGCATCTCATTCAGACCAACGGACCGTGGTCTCAGAGACAACGCCGGATCCTCCTCTCCTTGAGACGAACGATTCGTGGAGTTCAAACTGTATCGCATCTCCTGCATCGAAGACCGCCGCGGTGGGCCCCCAAACACGTCGTGAAAATCGATATCTGTGGATTGTAATGGCGTTTTGGGGCTGTAACCGAGTAGAACGTTTTCCCTCTGCGAAAGCCTATCCATGTTGATCGAACCAACCGATTAGTTCGATAAATTACCACTTCCTCTACTCAACCACTGACCAGATTACTCGCAGTGGTGCGTGTAAGCTTGTCCGGACGCTTAAGAACCATTTCCGATTCAAACATCGGGAAACACAGATAAGACCGATAAATGACCACTTCCGCCTACTCAACAATCAACGCAGAGCCGTTTCCGATTCAAACATCGAAAAATGGCGGGAAAATATTTTCTTTACAGAAACCCGAAAACTCGTTTCAATACCCAACTGAATAAATCATGGGAATTCATGCGCTCATGAAAATTGAAGCTGTTGGTATCATTAATGGAAGTAGTTGGGTCGAGATTTTGGAGAAAGAGACAAAATGAGTAGGGCGATAAGAGTGGTGGGGGGATTAGTGAGAGAATTAAAGGCACGGGATTGTTGTGAGCCACAAGATCGGTTGGTTAGAGGGAATCCCACTGTATGGTACTACTCCTACTTGTTGGATAAGAGGAAAATTCCAAACGCCAGATTGGAACTTGGGAATTTGATTTTCTTGACGCCTGGCTATTGTCACCGGAATGTTTGTGACCAGCTCGCTGTCCGGTGTGACAGCGTCTCTTGTCCTTTGCACCACGTGGAAATCCACGTCGGACAGGATTGGAAGATGCTGCTGAGTGGAGTGCTTGGCAACGGTGCTGAGTGGCCAATCCGGCCGCTCATCTCGGCACGGACGGATCCGAGCGCGTAAAAATCTGAACTTTCCGTTGCTTAAATTAAATCCGAAACGTCAATTATCAAAATGAACGACTGGATCGACTGCTTGGCATTTGACAGCATCTGCGATGAGGAGAATTTTTTTCCCCTAATAATCTGCAACCACACCAATTTGGCAATTTCACGAAAAATTATTGAATTTCCCTTCTCTCTGCCACGCATTGTGACAAGACCCAAGGCAAAGTGTGTGAATCTCACCACAATGTGTAGTCAAGAAGGGGCCTGGGCACTAAATAATTATTCGATCTTATATAAGCTTCAGGACTCACGCATACTGCACTACTAACGTGCATGTGTAAAAATGAGTGTGGTCGTAGATTGTCTCAAAAAAATATAGTATAGCAAGTTGGATTGGTCGACATTTTTTCTAGAAATTTGAAGTGTTTATTTGCACTCAAAGTCGAACCCCTCTTGTCCACACCAGACAGACATTATTTTCAGTGTAACATAATCAAACCGTGCGAACTTCAATTTTTATCCAAATCGCATCGTATAATCGGCATTAAGGGTAAGAGGAATTTGTGCTTGTTTGATGTTTATATATTAGCAACCAATCCAATTTCAAATTTTCATACAATTTCTACAACGTAATCCCCACAACTTGCATCCCGTAGGCATTTTGGCAGGCAGTTATTTTTCCCTCTGTCATCTCAGAGGCCTTTTATGCCTCGATGCACTAAAACGAAAAGTTCAGTGGGAAAAGAAACCATAGAATACTTGCATTTTTACTTGAGAGAATTTGAGCATATTAACTGGAAAAAGGAAACCATCTTCTTGAGTATTATCATATCACAGACATTCTTTTGGAATTTCAAACACCAACACGTGGAAAATTGAAAATTATCCACTTTCGTGTTCATATGATTCATAGCATGGTCCCTATTGAATCCCAAGCAGATAAACATCCTGTTGTTGGGATGATGCCCGGAAAATCCCACCCGGAACGAAAGCGCAACAAACAAAAACGAAATCACACAAGAGAATAACACAATCGAAAATACGCGGTTCTCAAATTCGGATACGTCCACGGGAGAGAGAAATCTTCCACTATATGAAAAATAGAGATACAATATGAGATGTAAAACCCTCCCGAGCTCCTAACACACGGCTTTATACAATGTTTTACACTCACCCACACAACTCTATTTTTCCCTCACATCTTTTCTCTCTCTCACACAAAACCTCAAGGTGGGGGAGACCCCCAAAGGGGTTTCCGGACTGACTCTCTTCTCTGCTCAGTCTCTCTTTCTTTCTCCTCACACTCTCTCTTCCTTTTCCTCATACATACACGGCACACACACACTCTATAAATAGGCATGACTTAAGGCTAGCATAAAAGCCTCTTCAACTGCCAGAAGAATCTGGAAACAATTAAATACCACAGCAGGCTAAAACACTTCCAATGAGCACATTAAATGCATCAGCCAACCAACTATAATTATTTTCTTTTTCTCCTTCACATGGGCAAAACCCAACACATCCTGGTGCATCTTAGATTCAACATACATGCAAGCAGAAACAACACAAATAAGCATCAAGGAAACAGCAAGTCTTTCATAAACAACTGTATACAACACATAGCACATCTGTTTACCAATAACAAGGTGTTCAAGATAAAGAAAATTGGATGGTTGCAAAATTCGGAAATAGAGAACATGGGAAAGGACAGAGGTTTATATGTTACACATTGCTCCAAGAAAATTGTAATCAGTTTTAGACTACCTATATCTACCAAACATTACGTGGATCAAAGATCTCTACCAATCAGAACCATCGGGGAAGGGATCCAACGCATCTTTCTTGCCATTAACATAAAACTCAACAACTGCTTTCATTCTCAAAAGCTTATCTGGATGATAATTCACATGAACAATTACCGGCATCAGCTTTTTAAGATTAGCGTCTTTTCGTACAGTCTTGAATAGAACCTTACTATTCATAAAGAGATACATATCCAATGTCCTCTTAGCAGCATGAAGTCCAATATACCCGGGATGTGAAGGGAAAAAGAGCTCCTCGTTGAAGACAGCCTGGTCCCATGCAGGAGGTGGACGGGAAAGCCGCTCTGCCACACGATCTAAAAGCTCAATCGAAGGAATTGTGGGCCTTATATAAAAGAAACCAGAATTGTAAACCCATATCCGCATCGTGTGAGCATATCTAGCCCAACCCATAGCAGGTTCATCGAAGACATCGTTGTATCCGTAAGCAGTCATGTTATTGTGGCCATCAGACATGGACTCCACATCTGAATCGCGATGTAGGTGGTCAAATGGATTTTGCAAGTACACTATATCGACATCAGACAAAAGAACACTGTAACCCAACTGTAGAAACTCTCTCAATATTCGAAACTTTAATCCTGAAACGGCATGGTTACTTCCCGTTTTTGCAACACTATCAATGCCCTCATCTGGATCTCTCTTATAGAATGGAACACTGTTTGATTGACATAAATTAGCAATTCCATCGTCCAACGCCACCACAAGGTAATTAGGTATACCCACTTTTTTTATACTAGTGTACCATACCTCTAACATCGATTGCACATTAGAATTAGCAAGCGCAACTATGAGTTCCTTTCTCACAGCAACTTTCTTCAAAAGTTTTGCCAATCTAGGGTTCACTGATTCATCAGGAAGGACAGTAGGGAGGGTTCTCAAACTCTTGACTGTACCAAAAGGCCCAGCTTTGGGCTGTTCACCAGACACCACGTATTGTTCCTGAGCATGACCTTTTCCCTGTTCAATGAGCCTTAACTTCTCTGTTAGGTCTCTTACTTGCTTCTTCAACTCAGCATTCTTTTCTGTTAGCCTCATGCTATCTGTCTTTAACATGCTAATCTTTTCCGAGGATTCACATGACAACGAATCAATCTAAAAAAGAAATTCATAAATAAATAATAATAAGGTGGCAAACCATTGAAAATTTTACTTACAAAAGCCAATCTAAGCATGCGTTAACAATCTCATTTAAAAGCAATAATAGAACCTTGGCATAAAACATAAGTGAAATCATACGTATTTGTCAATGTGAAATAAGAATCTACAAAAAGAAAGGAACTCAAACATCCGAATGTAAAGCATCCCTAAATTCCAAGAGTGATCACCGTGAAGAAATCAACTCTAATTAACCTATACGAGGGCACGCGTGCTAGGAATGGATATTGTTGGATTCATCTAATTAACGGGGTCAAGACACGTCATCCAAAGTATTTGGACATCTAGTTCATTTATCTCTCAACATAAATTGTGGTTGTAATGTGTCACAGATTGTTTCATGCATAGTTTACGTAGTAAACACAAGTCCAAATATGTTTCCTACATGAATGTCCAACTATTTTAGATAAAGATATCGAGACACGAGACAGTACAGTCGCGATGCGATGGTATCGGGTATATATTGAATGAGGTTGTCACAAATGAGAATTTTCAAAACTTAAATTAAAAAACCTAATGTAGAGAACAAGTAAAGAGAACTTCATCGATCACAAACACTTTGTACACTGAACGTGTGTACAAAACAACACACTAGTTTACTCACAAATGATGATCATTTTCAGTCGTTTGATGGTTACTACTGGTGCCGGCTAAGTTAGTTAAAATTTTGTTAATGTAGTGCTTCAGTTAGTGGGATATATAAGCAATGTAATTAGTGTTAGTGATCAATCAAGAAAGCAATAATAGAACTTTCTCCCACTATAATCTTCCAGCATTTTCTTCCATTTTCCTTCTAGTTTTTCATCCATTTTGAGAATTTCGACACGAGTGAGTACACTATTCAATTTAGGAAGACACTTTTTTACACTAACTCTCTTTATGGACACTTTACACTCTCTACACTTGGAGCCTCACTATCTTGCTTAGAGTCTTTCTCGCATACAGTCTTTCTTGCATGTTCTTCTTGCATTGCATTCCTAGGAGATCCCTCCCTTTTATAGACACCAATGAATGTTTCTAGATACAACTCTAGAACAAGGGTTATAGATGTTTCTAGGGAGGCCCAGAAATGCCCGGATGTTCCCGGAGAAATCCGGAGGACTCCTAAAAACTCGAGAGGTGGTGATGATCTCTAACACCTAAATCACCCATAACGATCAACTAGTTGAGTATCGACGTAACGGTCGGCTGACCGAGTATCGGCCATGAATCAGAAACAGTCCGATACGTAACGGAACCATCTGATACGCATGCAATTTTCCATCTCACTAGTATATTGGGCTATAATGGTATTCGAAGGTTCAAATGCCATTACGTGTCAGCCAATACGATACATAACGGCCCATATTTTAAACCTTAAGCACTCTCAGCACTTTCATAACCTTACCCAAAATCGAGCCTCCGAAACTGGTACATTTTCAAGACTCTATGTAGCACAGACAGTAACCATCTCAGAACCACAGACAGTAACCATCTCAGAACCAAAGAACAGAGTTTTCCCCTAATTCAAATTTCAAACTAAGCAGTCTTAAATCCAAGACTAAGACTAATAGGCAAAATAGTAACATCGAATGTGAAGACTAAGACTCATAGGAGTTAATTCAGCCGAAGTAAGGGGCAGATGAGCCCGCGCGACCGCCCTACCCATAGTTTCCAATTTTTGTTGTAATTGTAGTGCCGCTCATGGTTTTGTTTTAGATTAAAATTTACGAAGTTCGCCCACCCTACACTAAGATCCTGCGTCCGTCCCTGCAGGTAACACACAATTCAAGCATATACACTTAATATTTAACTCGACAAGGGAGGGGGGGGGGAAAAAAGCGCGAAATGAGGGAAGAACATAAGGACCTCAAGATCTAATTTGGAGGGTGGGCGATTCCGCATCGAGGGAGCAGGGGAGAAGAATCCGTTGGGGAACGCGAAGGCGCAGACGCAGCCGAGTAATACTCCGATGGCAACCGCGGCGGCAATTCGAGACCCGCGGAAAGAATGACCGCCTTTCTCCCTCATCAGCGATCCGTCTCTGCGAACACCGGCCATGGGAGATTCGCAGATCCAAAAAAAGGCTTTTCAATCACTGCATGAACAGAGCATGTACACCAACACTAGGTAAAATACCTACTCAAAAAGGTATGATTTCTACTTCACCTATCCATTTTTCCCTTCCACACACAGCAAGCTTCTTTATAATTTTCCCTCTATCAATTAAACATTACTAGAAAATCATACAAACACAGTATATATATGTATACGTATTATACGTTCATATATATTATATATACTGCAAACCTGAGATCGCGATCGAGGTCGCCGGAACCGGACGGTCCGGACCCAAGGCTTTTTCCGTTGAATGCTTGATTCCGGCGAACAGCAGAGACAGAAACCCAGCCTTTCTTCGTTCGAGAGAAACCCAAATCGCCGGACCTAGCTTTTCTTCGTTTTTTCTCAGATGTATTTTACATTGGAGTTTACCGAGACTGGTTCAGAGCAGTTTTGACCCTTTCCTAGTTAATAAAATAGCTAAAATTGCATGTTTACCTAGTGTACATGCTCTCAGATGCAGGTTTTACGGGGAGAGAGGGAGAGAGAGAGAGAGGGAGAGAGAGAGTCTTCGGTCATAGCAGACAAGGGAGAGTGAAATCTACTTCTAGCAGCCAGAAAAGTACAAAAAGATAAGGTTAGTTAGCTGGAAATGGAAGTTTAAGACATTAACGTGGGACTTGGGGAAATGGGGGGTTGCTTGTGTCTATTCCGATACGGACGGCTCGGATTAAATCCGAATTCCTACAAATTTAAACTGTTATTGTTTGAATTAAAATTCGAACTTTTCATTGTAGAAATAGACGGTCGAATCGGCTCTATTACATCGTTTAGTGCAGCGGTACACTACAGCACTCCTAGATCCTGGCGAGGCTGTTGTGAAGGGTGCCCCCACAATTTGTAGTGCAATCGGTTTGACCGTTCATTTTGGCAAGGAACAGTTCGAATTTTTATTCGAACAATAAACTATTTAGATCAATTAAGTCTGAGCGGTACATTATTAAAATAAATAACCAAATTAACCGCACTACACGCTGTAATGCGGAGGATTTGTCAAGTTGGTATAAACATTTGATAGTGGTGGCTAGTGGGCTGAGTGTGGATTGGCTATAAGTTGCGGTTTGACTTTTGAGTTTTTTACTATTTTGTTTTATTGGCCAAGAAAGTCATAAATCAAATAAATAAAAATTTCCAGGATATCACTGTCATAAAAATTCGATGATTTCTACCCAAAAAATATCAAATGCACGAAGTCAAATCTTCAAGTTTTCATGTACCCAAATTTATACGCACCGATGCAATGCTTGAGAATTGAGATTGAAATTATAAATATACGATGATTTCTACCAAAAGAAAAAAAGATTCAAATACACAAAATCGAAGTTTTACGACTCAAATTTGTATGTATCTATATTTTGATGTATTTTTTGTTATTGGATCATGTGAATCTTGAAAAAAAGAAGATTATCACATGATTCAATGGGCAAAATGAATCAAAATAATGAGAGCTAAAATTTGAAACAAGCCCATGCGAAAATTCACTACGTCACTCAGTCCTAGACCATTTTGGTGTTTAGTCTTAGTTTTAGGGGAGCGATTTTGCCACTCTCATTTGTTAATGTCACTCCCCTTTGTATTTTGATTAGGTGATTTATTTTGTAAGAAAACGGTATTGACATTAACAAAAAAATGGAGTAGCAAAATCAATTCCCTTTTATATCCCCAAAATGATTCCACTCAACTCTAATCCACTGGAATGGTGCTGTCGGACTATTTGTGGGACGTTAAGTGTCACGACCTCGATTTTTGACATCAATAAATAATACATTTCATTACAAGAGTCTCGCGTATCATAAGTATTATCCAAAAGAGTTCCCAACCTGTTTAATTTACAAACGAGTCCCCAAGTTTAAAGAACTACAACATTGGCACCGCGGCCCAAATTAGCTTAATTACAAGTACGTATCTGTTTAGAATATTACAAACTTTAGTCAAAAGGTAATTCAAGAATAGTTAGTTACAAACTCATCTTTACCAAAAAGGAATTGAATTACAAAAGATGATTAAGTAACTAAAGCATGGTTAGTTTCCAAAAGTCTTCATGTCCACGCACGTCATAGCATGCAGTCTATTGCCCGACATTCGAACCTGAAAAGAAGGATTTTGTTGAGCTACACTAGCCCAGTAGGAAAATCTTTACCAAAGTTATATGCAAATATGATGACAAGTGCGAACAAGAGAGGATAAGGAAATACAGTTCGGCAGACGATAACCAATCAATTCGCAAATGAAACCCTATTGAAATCGAATGCATAGGCCATACAATACTAACCCCTTCTAATAATCCCAACCCGACTTTCTAACCCAAACTTCCACCATCGGTATTTCCACCACTTGCGTTACCGGAAAGTATCATAAGGATTACCGTGTTACCACCACTTGCGTCACGGTGATCCCTAACGACTCGGGTTACCGTATTACCACCACTTGCGTTACGAAACCCTTTAAGTCTCCGTATTACCACCACTTGCGTTACGGGACTTCTTAAATCAACTTCCGACCTAAAATATCAGCTATCTTCTTACTCGACATGCAAACTAGGACCTTCTCATAACCACTTTCATGCAAGGATCGTCATACTATGTGCCATTAATACTACCAAGCAACCAATCAATCAATAAGTCACATTTTAACACGGTTTGAATCAAATGAGTTCTTATTCATTTCGTACTAACGGAATGCCAACGGACCAAGGATAACCTCAATGAATCAAAGGAAGTCAATTAGGCATGCTTGGAATGGGTTTGGAAGTGTCCAAAAAGGTTTAGAAATGATCGGGGGTCAAAACGGTCGAATCGGAGCAATATGGCAAAACTGCCCAGAAAGCCATGGAGTATCGATACTCCAAAACCGTATCGATACTCCAGACTCTGGAGTATCGATACTCCAAAAACTGTATCGATACGGAAACACTACGACAAATTTCTGAAGCTACTGGAATGCAGATCCTTTCAGCGTATCGATACGCACAAAATTGTATCGATACGGGGACGTTACGAGCGGCGATTTTGTGCAGAAAACTCAAAGGCCAAAACAACAAAACATCCAACGATTCAAGGCACGATTTCTACACTTAATCAGCATATAAACACATAAAAGTGGCAAGAAATCCCTACCTCGAGTCAAGGAGCGAAACCCAAGCAATTCGTACGAGCCCTAGCCCCAAACTCTTTGAAATCAACCGAAATACTCTCCTCCGAGCTTGACCCACGAAATTTTGAGCTCGACAATGAGATTGAAGGGCTTGAGGGGAGTTGATTCTTGAAGTTTTGGAGGAGTTTTTGAGTGGGAGTAGAGGAGAGAGAGAGAGAGACGGTAGAGAGAGGGAGAGAGAGAAGGAAAAATGATTTCCTACACACACACCACCACTATTTATACCCTTATATCTTTAAATCACACACTCACTCCCCCAATCTTCTATTCTATCACTTTAATCCTCAATTCAAATTACCACCAAATAATCCATATATTCTCAATTAGGCATTTAATTAAATTTCAAAAATTAAATAAATTACGGATCTCTACATTAAGACCACTAGGATGATTGAATCCGTTTAATTTTTGAAATTTTGTAAATAATGTTATTGGATCATGGTTCCAAAATACATCAATATTGACAAAAAGATTTCGATCAGGTAAGTATTCGATCATTTAAAATGAGCCCAACTACTTACAAATGGTCCAACAGGACCGTCTATTTTTGTAAGGACTGAAGAGTGTTTTATTCGAATTCGGGGACGTTGACTTCCCTTTGAGACGGTCTTGTTTGACTCTTTGTAAGTACTTACAAATCGTCTCAAATGGAAAGCAGGCGCCGCCAACCCATGAAGCAGCGGCGTTTCATGAGCTTGAAAGGCTCACTCCTTTTTGTTTGCTAAGGCCGGTTTCATCGCTCAACAAGGTCTTTCTTGTTACAAATTGTGAAAAAGTTTTACCAATATCAAATTGAACTTTTTTTTTTTTGCTAGAACCCATAAAAATTATTTTCAAAATACGATGGTTGGCTGCCATTCAAACCCATGATCCATTTATCCTCATCCTTCTAAGTCTGTTCTGTTGTTAACTTTGTTCTTGTCTCTATCATTCGGAAAAACCCAAATCGATGGGAACAATGAGTTAGATGTCGCTACCTAGATTCCGACTGCTCCAATTTAAATAGTCTTTGTGGAGACCCGAAATGAGCTCACAAAAAATCAATTAATCAGTAATCGAATTGAGCTATGCAAACCGGACCTTGGCTAAAAGGAGTGAGCCCCTTAAAGGCTTAAACCCATGAAACACCAACCCATGAAACAAAGTGTTTCATGGATTGGCAGCGTTGCTGTCCCAAAGGAACAGCAGTATTGCCGAATCCATCTTTCCATCCCCAAATTGGAGGGGGGGTGCTCCCCCTTGCTGCTCCCCTTGCTGCTGCCCGGGGTTTTCGGGCCCACTCCGGTCTCGCTCCGATGATCGGAAACGTTCACTTTGTAGAGCTCGTCGAATTAAACAACCATGTCAAAAATCAGCTTGATTGGATATCATTAAGTGCCTGATCGGAACCTTTTTATCTTAAAAAGAATGGATCCGAAACACTGGATCAAATCCATTGTAACCCATGGACCGAGAGTTATATGGGCTCCGATCAGGCACTTAATGATATCCAATCAAGCTGATTTTTGACATGGTTGTTCTATTCGACGAGTTCTACAAAGTGAATGTTTCCGATCATCGGAGCGAGACCGGAGTGGGCCCGGAAACCCCGGGCAGCAGCAAGGGAGCAGCAAGGGGGGAGCAGCCCCCCCGCCTCCCCCCAAATTAGCCTTCCCAATCATCTCACAGGCCTAAAGTCAACTCAAAAAGTCTATGACTTGGAACTCATAGTCCTATGATCCTATCCAACAAGTTGCAGGGGTCAGTCATCTCATGGAATTTTGATAATGAAATGTCGCTACCATCAATTGATTGGTTTAATGGGTAATTATTTCTTTTATATGAACGGTGGGAAAAAAACTTCATTAGTCACAATAAGCTAAGGAAATTGAAATCTACACTCCCTTTTTTAACATCTACACTCCTTTTTTTGTCTTTTAGCAAAAAAATTACACACTTTCAACATTAAAATCCAAAAAAGGGAGTGTAGATGTTAAAAAGGGGAGTGTAGATTTCAATTTCCTAAGCTAATAGGTAATTATTTCAAGTCCACACTTAAACAGTTTTAACTACTAGGTCCCGTCCCGCTTTCTTTCAAAACTTTTTTTTTCAAAAAGAAAATAATTTCAAACTCAAATATAACAAAAATGAAAAATAAATTTTTAATTTTTTTACACAGTTTAAAAGATCTCAATGAGATCTATCAAATAAGATCAATATTGGTAGGAAAATTATTTACGTAAACGTATAATTTTTGACCTTGAAATTACCTTCTTTTTCTTAAAGTTCTTTTTTCTAAAATGTGGAACGGCCCGTTGACATTCCACTTTTTCAAAAAGTAGGTTTTTGAAAAAGAAGGTAAATTTTAAGGTAAAAAATAATGTTTACGCAAATAATTTTGTTACCAATATGAATCTTGTTTGATAGATCTCATTGAGATCTTTTAAATGGTGCAAAAAAAATTGAAAATTTATTTTTCATTTTCGTTATATTTGAGTTTGAAATTAGCTTCTTTTTGAAAAAGAAGGTTTTTAGAGAAAGCGGAACGGGACATGTTTGTCCCATAATCTGCAAAACGAGTACATAAAAATAATACAATTTTTACAAGAAAATTTTAAAAAAATAATATAATTTTTGCAAAAAAAAATTCAACAATTCACTAGATATCAATGAGTTTTTAAATTTATGAAAAAAGTTCAAATTTTTTCTTGAAAGGAATGCATTATTTTTGAGTCCTCATTTTGCGGACTGGACAAACATTTTGAAACGAATATAGCATTAAACATGCTCTTTAATGCTCGTAACACGCGGTGAGACATCTAACCATGTATTGAGAATCTCTGCAAATGGTTCATAGTAAGGGTAACATTCACTGAGTCACTGACACATACGTGTAATGACTTATTTGCATATCTATTTTTGTACCCCAAATAAAAGACACCTAAATGCTCGGGTCATTTTGCAATCATCTTATACCTTATCTACTGAAAGATACACACATACATGATACATCCGAGGCTATATATCCATTACTTCTACAATCGGTACAGTACCACAAACATTTTCACACACAAATGCAGTGTACTATCACAAGGGACAATTGCAAATCCTGAATTCTCATTCTTACCCTTGTACAGTTGTACCTCTAAAATTGCACCCTCGACATAAATGCTTAAATAAGCATACTTGGATAAGACAAAAGGAACTCATCATGATATATAGCACAAGTCACCTTATATATCTTGGAAAAGCCCAAAGATGTCCCCTTACAAGTAACAAGTGTTCCAAATAATCATCGAAACACACAATTTGGGCTCTCCCTTCCCTTTCAAAGTTTCTTAACTATGCCTGTCCAATAGCTGATACCGCGAACCCAACTCCCTACCCAAAACCTTACCTCCATCCCAACAAAAATGCAGAGAACGGGTCAAACATCTATTATGTACATCAGCAGTGGTTCAAGAACGAGATCATTTGCCAAGGAGAATGAATAGACGGGGTGTGCTTGCTGGTTGAACACAAAGACGAGCATCAAATGCCCAACGTCCAAACTTGCAACTCGATTGCAATGATTCAAACCAAGAAACCCAGCACAAAGTCTCTAACCAGAGTCACTGGTTGAAGGAGAAGAGGACTCCTGCATAACAAGCACAAATGAGCGTTAGGACCAATTTCTATAAGATTGATCTGATATATTAATCTTTTCGTGCTTTCCCAGATTGCTAAGCTGCAGAGCCCTGCTCAAGCACAGAAAAAAGATGGTTTTTGGTTTTGGAATTTTAGAGCAAGAGAGTCTGGGCTAAAAATTGGGGCAAAACAGTGGCTTTTGATCAAGCTGGCAGGCATAGGGAAGACAGAGCAGCAGTTCAATACAAGGTCTTATGATGAAAAATGCTCTTACGGAGATAGGGTAGCATGCAGGCCTTAAGTGTCAAGGTGGAGTTTCACTAAAACATAACAACTGAAGCATGTATAAACACATGCATGTGGAGCAGAATCACTGAGGAGATACACACACACAAACGCATGGAACAGCAACACAGATCACTGAGTGAGGAGATACACACACACACAAACGCATGGAGCAGCGACACAGAGGGAACCAACATAGCATCATGTATACACATCAGAATCATCAAATTATTTTTGACTAGGACATCATTTCTGAAACCAATTAGTGGCTCTTTGTCATTGATGAAACACCCAGTATAGGAGAGAACGCAACATACTTAATATACACTGATACAACATTAATATCATCCTCATTGGATGCTAGGGTTGCTTTCAGGTATATATGTGAACACATGGTGAGAGAGAGAGAGAGAGAGAGAGAGAGAGAGAGAGAGAGAGAGAGAGAGAGAGAGAGTCATACATTGCTCGTGCTGGTAATATAGGAGACAACAACAGTTATGTCATCAAGCTTCCCACCATAATAACGGAATCCAGCATCTTGTGCAGCAGTTGAGAATGGTGTTTGTCGATTCTTATCCTGTGCTCGTTGACGTGCCAGTGCTGCTATCTTCTGAGCTGTAACTTGAGGCCCCAAGCCAGCTCTCATGGCATGAACCACCACTGCAGTAACCTCATTGTTGTACAGATTGTCAAATAGTCCATCAGTGCCAGCAATGACAACATCTCCTGGAGCAACAGGTATTGTAAAAACCTGCACAAAAACACCGATCACGTACAGGCTTATCAATTCCATATTCAATCAGGTAAATATGAATAATCCTATAAAAATCACAGGTTTTGGTCTTCAATTTTCATGCTCATAGGAGTTGTCTGGTTGACATCATTCACTCACAGTCACATTCTTTCTGAAAACAAAATCACAGATTGAGCATGATCCCATGATTCACTTAGGTGAATACATAGCAAAACTACTTGTCAGCCACCAGACAGTGCCAGACAAAAATAAAGCAATGCATTAGAGTGGGAAAGTAAACTTTTTTTTATCACAAGTACTAATGAAATTTTATCAAGGAAGCATCAAAGGGATGCCACCCATGTACAAAAGAAAGCAAGGATAGAGTGGGAAAGTAACAGATGTGTCAATAAATAACTAAAAACAAATAAAGCAATGATATTTGGTATTTTAGAGGATCATGGTATCCAGGTTTTCAAGAGCGTACTGAAGACACACAAAGTGCTTCTCATCTTTAGTCATCCCTTACATTTATCACCTCATGCTCAACCAATAACAGCAGGTAAGTCAATATCAAGATTCTCTTTTTTAACCTCACTTCTAAACTCCATGAAAATAAAAACCCACATGTTTCACCACTTCTTCTGGCACAAAAAGCAACAATTTCACTTACCAAAAAAAAAAAGCATCAATTTCAGCTATACCCTGAAACCCATCCTACGTCAGGGGGTAATGGGCAAGAGAAGTCATAAGTTCATTACCGTTAACAACTATAGAGGAACTGAAGACATGGTAATAACCAAACCTGTATAAAACCAAACCGATCCAACAAAACAGAAGCTGTGTAAAGCGAGCAGCATGAGAAGGAAGTAACTAACCTGGCCAGAGCTAGGCAAATCACCACCAGTTCCACTCTCCAGTTGATATGTGAAATTGAAATCATGCTGCTGTACAGGGGATCGAAAAATGGTGCATCCATCTCTAACCACAATGAACCCACTGTCTCCCAAATTAATAGCATGTAAACCCTACAAAGCAAAGCATAATTGCATGTTCAGTTGTGCAAATATGTAAAATAGATCATCCTGTTATCTTGTCCCAAAGAAGAAACTGATCAAAACCTGATCAGATGACAAACTCAAGACACACACTTCATCAAGAAAACAACCTACGAGATTCAACTCTTTTCACCCGGGAAACTGAGGTAAAGCATATTACAAATATCTGAGAGATGAGCACTGAAAATGGACCAAAATCATTTTCAAGTAAGCTTTGACAAAGCGTCACCATCCAAAATGCTAGGTTTAGTAACTTTCAACCTCCTCTCAGTAGTGCTTACCACCGCTGCTTTATTGAACTCGATGTCATACCTTATAGCTCATGAAATGCAAGGTTTCACTTAAAAACTTGAGAAAGTGATATTTTAATGGGGATACATAGAGTAGGAAAAGAGGTATCGATAGGAAATTTCGAATCTTCAAGGAAAATGACTGCCTAGGAGTCAAACTTATCTCCAAAACAACTGGGATACATAAATTTCCAATGAGGCAACAAGCGTATCATCCATAACCGGACTGT
Source organism: Rhododendron mucronatum var. ripense (assembly GCA_019656295.1). NCBI lineage: Eukaryota > Viridiplantae > Streptophyta > Magnoliopsida > Ericales > Ericaceae > Rhododendron > Rhododendron mucronatum. The sequence continues at coordinate 965,291 of BPLT01000116.1, read as the reverse complement.
AAAACCACATGAAATTTCTGAGTTTAATAGCACCAAAAACAGCAAACAAAAATTTCAGAAGCAATTTATACAAACATTTTAATAGAAGCAGGCACCTAAAACTTGAATCAGCATACCTGATCGGTGAGGGCTATGATACAAGCAGTTGAGGATCCTTTGGCTTTTGTGCTTGAGTGAGCCTTCTCCAAGACCCTGGCTGGGTCAATAGAACCCTTAGGCTCCTCCCTAACTGCAGCTACTGAATGAGACATGAGTTCGCGAGCAAACTGTCCTGCATCAACACCCAGATCAGCCCAACCACCAACACCATCTGCCACACCGATTGCTTGTTCATCCTCACAAATAAAGTGAGCATCCTCCCCACCAGTTTCTTCTTTTTCTGGATGAGGCAAGTAGCACGAACCTGAAACTAGCTTCAGTGCTCTCCCTGCTAGATCCTTCCTGGGGTCAACAAGCAGTTTAATAAGGGAAAAGATAACCCTTCAGTAGAACTACAAGATTTTTGTTTTTAGTCTTGAATAGCCAAATCGAGTAATAAGGAAATACCTTTTACAAAGGACCTATGCCTATAGAGTTCATATAACAGGAGAAATCACCTCAAACTTATAGAATCTTTTTTTGTTTCTGCTATGTTACTCTTGCTTTGGCCAGTTGATGTTCTATATTTGATCCTGACATATGCCAAGTGTAATTTGCATAGCACTACAGATTTTCTTTGGTCTTAACGGTTTTACATAACAAAGAGAAAAAGAAGTCGTCAATAACTAAACAACAGAACCACTAGGTACCATGCCGCTAAGGTTCTTATTTTTTAAGTACTTATTTACCGCTTTACGAGACAGGTCATTCTCTCACAATACATCACCTTTAATTCAAAAATAAGTACTTATTTTAGTTTGGGGAACACACCTTAAAACAGCGGCAAATTTTTACTTCCTATGATTTTTATATACAGAATGGCTAGGCTAAAGCAATTTTTGGTTTATTGATGAAAAGGAGACCGAGAAAGTCAAAAGTTTAAAACTGCAATCAATGTATTCCTCGCTTCAATTTGTGGATTGGAAAATAAATATTTCATGTAGAAAACATACTGTTCCGCACATCCAGAGTTATCAAAGGACACATCAGGAGCAGTCTCAGCAGAAGAACATGCAGGTGACGAGCTGTGAAAGCACTTTAACTCAAACCTCAAGCATGGAATTGAGCTGCCACTCCTTTTCGTACCGGTGTGTATGACATATCCGTTAACAAAAGAGTTGTTGAGTTGTCCCGTATTCTCCAGACCCATTCTAACGTTTGTGCACCTGTGAACACTTCTGTTGCTGTAAAAAATAGCAGCATTATTTGTTGAAACTGTGAGCTGCCCAAGCTTTGAAGTTAAATTGTTTACGGAACAGTCACCAAATACAGCTCTAGAACCACAAACAGCCATGCGTGTCTTCTGCGACTGTATGCCCGAAGAAAAATGGCTGGGTTGAGATAGTAGGCAATCAACATGATAACCACAAATCTGAAATGCAGGTCCTGAAATAGACGGAATAGAAAATGTACGAGAAAGTGCTCCAACAACTGAGAGATTCCTTCTTTGGTTTACTAAATGCAAATTCGATTGCGCAGCAACAAGAGTTCCTGGATGTACAAGCACATGAAGATCAGCATGAGTTGCAAACGCTGCTCTGGAATGGAACCATCTAGTGCTGCCAAACAACAATTTCCCCTGGCCAACAAATACACCCAATGAGTCTTGGAGGGCAACTTCTTTCCCTGATATTGATCTCTGGATTTCCCGCTTGAAGGCAGCACCAAGACTGGAGAAATAATTAGATGGCATTTTACCCTCTCAAACAAAGCAATTTGTCTTGTAACCAGTTATTACAGATACCAAAACCGCTAGCACGCTGGGCAACAGATCTCATAACTCCATACATCTAACAAGTAGCATACCCCTCCACTCGACAATGTCTAACACAAAATTAATAACCTGAAACGAAGAAACAAAATAGCTTAATAAATACCTCAACCCTCTCATTGCAGAGAAATATACCCTAAGAAAATTAATAGCTAACATGTGATGAGTGCGTGTGCTTCTGCCTTTTTTTTTTTTTTTTTTTGATCCGCAAAATGCCTGAAAGGCAGCTTTTGCCCAGAAACTACAATTTTTTTGAGCCCTAAGAATTAGGAAACTGCAATAGAGTGGGTGGTTATGTGAATCATGTGTTCACATTTTTGTCCTTAGGGTTATTGAGGGCATAGGTAAAACCGATTGTAAATTTTTGTCTTTTCTATGTCCAATTAGGGAAATTATATGCGTGAGCCAGCTTCATTTTCTTTGTCCATACCCAATAGGGCTCTCCCTTTACATATTAGAATAGATTAGCATCCACTACGAACACCATACAAAAGCTACATAGAAAGCTGAAAACGTCCCCGGTGACAATAGTCTCAAATATCATTCAGCCCAACAATCTTGGACAGGGCCAATAATATGGAACAAAATCACTCCATTAATTGTAGGATTCATACCCGATACTGTAGTTCCTATATTGATAGCAATACCTGATGCAGTGATCTGAACACCAAACAAAAGTGGATCTTATACAAGAAAATCTGCTTGGAATGTCGCCAACAGTGCGCATTATCCAGGTTCCTTCACAAAATCTAGTTCAGTCCGAACAAAATACCTCCAAATGTGCTTCATTTGTGGCAACTATGTCGTAGAAGAAGCGGCAGTGAAATACACACTTAGAGAACGGGAAATGAGTATCCTATGGCTATAAACGGGACACTCATAAGCTTTGCGCGAATTTTCTATTAGACTATAAGTTACCACATGTCACTGTGCATGTTTAGTAGGTGCATGAGCAACGCCAACTAGGTTGTCGGAACATCTAACGTATAGAAGCCACCAGAGATACATTTGCCATAGGTTTAGAACCTCCAGCCCCTTTGTGCTCTGTCAACCTATTGGATTTTACCAGTATTTATTTTTGCACGAGTCCTTGCATTGCCACTGTGCCACCGTCTTGGAGGGGAGTTTGAGAAAGAATGAAATTATCAGTCACTCAGCATTCAAATTGGAAAATCCATGGCGCTTCATATAGTTGCAGGAACAAGACTCTCAAAAGTTCCATTAGCAAGATATCCTTGATATTCTCCATACTTGATCATCCCAAGAAAGAAATAAAGGCATTTTAACTAAAAGAAATAGAAGAGAAATTAAAAAACTTCTCCAAACAACTAGAGCATGTCAGACCATACTCAGATTAATTGCCATGGATCATCACAATTTCTTGCTTTTTGAATGAAATAAGTTCTTAACCCTCCAAAAAAGGGAATTCTCTCAACCTACAGCCTATAACAAATAAAATTCACAACAAAGCTCACAACCACACCACCCCACCCCAGATTATCGCTGAGATGATGCCATGTGAATCGCTAGAAACATGTGAAGCGTATGGCTAACCCAGTAACGACCGTAGTTATTATCGTCAATTCTTTCATTTTGATAGTATGAGTGATTATATGGATTACATCTATTTACACAATTACCTCAACGATTCCCACTCGTTAACACATACACAATGTTAACATGCACAAATTGACATTTCTATCCAGATGGGGTAGTTAAACACGGTACCCATAAACGAAAACGATAAATCCGAAAAACGAAATCCAAAGCTCGAAAATAAAGTCACCCAAATAGTAAAACAAAACCAACAGAACATCACAAACAGTTCAATCGCACCTTATCTCAATAAATCCGAAGCATCAAAAAAAAACCCCACGGGAGCTCAAACGACAAGCCCTAGAACTCGGGCAGCTGTCCGAAGCTGGTGATGAACACAAACCCTTGTAGATGAAGGTAGGTATGCGCCACGAGGATATCTTCCTCTCTCTCTCTCTCTCTCTCTCTCTCTCTCCTCTCCCTCTCTCTCTCATCTGCGCCTGTCGGGAAGCTTCGTGTCAAACAAACCCCCTAGCCTTCCACTTGAAAGTGACAGATGAATGGATGGTTGGCACTCGGAACGAATATAGGGTGTGAAATTGAAATCGAGTCTGATGTCATCCGTGTAAATTGGAGAAAAATTTGGAACTCGTTGTTTGACTATATTGTCCCTGTCGTTTGGATTAAACTAGCGGTGTTTCGTGTGGAATTTTTTGGGTATGATGGGGTAAGTTGGTCATTTAAAGGTCGGCATCCGTATGTCCAATTCAGCGGGAGCCAACGCTTTGCTAACGAGGAGTGCTACGGACAAAGAAAATTGGCAAAGAAAAGACCCTTAAAGTGCATATGAACGGTCCAGATTCACTGTGCAGTGCATCTGAGCCGTTCATGTACACTTTAAGGGTCATTTCTTTGCCTATTTTCTTTGCACTTAACATTTCGCTTTGCTAACATACGCTGGGGCGTGCAAAATGACATCGAGGATGCCTCCTTGGTCTAATATTTTTGGTGACTTTTTTAGACCTCGTGCAGAATGACGTCAATGATGCCGCCTCTTTGGTCTAATTTTTTCCAACTTTTTTAGAGCGTTTGTTTTTAATACTTCGTGCGTTCTTAATTGAGAGTCTCTTGTTCTATTTTGAGATGTTCCAAAATGATTATTCATTTTCAAAAATAAAAGTAGAGTCTTGCCTTGTTCTCTTCACTTTTCAAAAAGAATCAAAAAAATTCCCTTAGATTCTTCCTACTTCCAACATTTCTCTTTCTATCTCTCTCCACTTATTACCCTTTCAAAAAAAATTCCAAGACCTAATCCAAACATAGATAAAATTCCAAAAGTATCTCTTATATGTGATTAGAAATTGTGCAAAATAAATAGAATATATGGGTAATGGTGCAAAAATATGTGTAATAATTACATAGCCCCTAAAGAGTTGAAATTCATAAGAGGGACTCTCATTTACGAACGGTAAAATTACTATTTGTGGGATCTCGTTTAGATATTTAAAAAAATAAACAATAGCACACCCTGTGTGCTCATTATTTAAAAACCAAACAAATTTTTTTTAATCATGAATTTAAAAACCAACGTGGATGAGCAAGTTTCCAACAAAATTAATTAAATTATATTGTGCTTATTTAATGCTCAAATAAGCAATGCTTATCAATCACGTCACCCCAGTAGCCATTGACATTTGGCCAAAATTGTATTTTTGTTGATGGCAAAATTTTAGCACATAAAAGTCTTGTACACCGCACATAATACAAATTTTTCATGCACTAGAATTTTTGCACCAACAAAAACGGTTTTGATTATGAGCACCCTATTTTGATTCAGCTGCTTAATTCTAGGGGGTGATTTTCGATCTCCCTAAATTGTTAACTGCACTCCCAAGAGATGTGCAAAAATAAACTCCATATTGATTTTCGCACTTCCCATTTTTTATTGTTTAAAGATAAACAATGAGCAAACAAACTCATTGGGAAATGATTTTCATTCTCCATTTTTTACAATCCACACTCCCTTTTTTCTCTTTATCCACGTGAATTTACATTGTGGAGCACAGATATGTGAAAAGTGTTTTAAAAAGGGACAAGATAGTAAATTCATATGAATAAACGCAAAAAAAAAATGAGTGAAATGTCAAAAGGAGGGTGAAAATCAACTGAACAAATAATTCGGGTATTTTTGTCATGAACTTCAATTTTTTGACGCTAATTACTAAGAGTACTTTGAATATATCAAAAATTGCATTTTTCTTGATGAAAATGAATTTTAAGTTATCATTTTGCAGAGTGGACAATGTTTTTAAGATAGAGGGATTGAGACTCAATTGATAAGAGTCCTTCTACTACCACACCCACTTACACACTCATTCACACACTCACACTCACAATAAGGGTGGAGCCCGCACACACTACACATCCAGTGTGTGTGGGCCCCACCCTTGTTGTGAGTGTGGGTATGTGAATGGGTGTGGTGTTAGAATTATTGAATTCATGCATAACAAATATACGTAAAATGCAAACAAATAACATCAAGCCAGTAATATACGTACAGTCTCATATGGAAACAAACCATTATAAGAACTGATCAATGTTGTATTGCAGCCGTGAGGCGTTTGAGAGCTTACTTTTTGACTTTTCAATTTCAATTTTTCAACTTTTTGGATTATGGCAAAATATATTTTGAGTATGGTAGAATGTTTGGGAGATTTGTGCAGAATGTATTTTGAAATTGTAGTAGTGTTTGGTAGATGATTGTTGGAAATGAATTATAGGTTGCATTTTTACCATATTGCCCTTTGTCTTTAGTATGTTCTTATAACAGGTGTCACTTGCATTTTTTTCTTCTTCTTTTTTTTACTTTATTATTCAATAGCTTCTATGAGCTGTTTATTATTGAAGTCTATTATTCTAAAGTAATGTTTTGTTTTTGCCTTTTTTTTTTCCAGATCCTCTTTTTGCCTTTGGCCGTTATATTATTGTGTTTAAATAATTATTTTTGATATGTAATTTTTTTCCTTTTTTTTTAAATTTAAAAAAAAAAACCACAAACCACGCTTACAAGCAGAATGAAAAAAAAATTGAGGCGAAAAAATAAACACACAAGTTCAACAACAGATGAGAAGAAAGTGGATAAGGAGGGAGGGGCAAATCTGGTAAAATGAAGGGAGGATTATGGGTATTTTCGTAATAGACCAAAAAATGAGAAAATGAGAATCCGAAAAACTCCTCCAACCCAGATTTTGATTTTTGGCTCCTAAACCCAAAATCCAAAAATGTATTCTCCCAAAATCCATTCTCAACTTCAGTTGTCAAATGATCAAAATCTGAAAATGAGAATCCAAAAATTCGGTTTCCAAACACCCTACCTACAGCGCTCAGAACAAAAATATGCCCTTTTTTCACACAACTGCATGCACATTGCTACTAGTAAAGTGTGTGTAATGCACGTCGAGAATACAAAAGCCAGCTTTGGATATCAATCGAAATTACAAAAACAAGGGCTGGAATTACAAGAAGTCCCAAAAAAATATTAGGATCGGCATGTCCTGAATATCTCGCTCCGCATCATGTCTATCGGCATGTGTTCATGAGTGTAACGCTCAGGACCCAGATACATGCCGGTCTTTTCTAAAAGAGAGAGACTTTCATCCCGGCCAAATCTGGAGGCATAAAGTTGGAGATATTCAATGTCCTGATCATCAAAAGAAAAAAACATGGTATCAGAACATTTAAATATAGGTTACAATATTACACTAGCTACAACCCTTCATAAGCAGCAGTATAAATCATGGAAAAGTCTTAGATTCTAAATTTCACCACACAAGTAAATTATTATAAATTTAGTCAGGGAAAAAGGGTTGGGAATTGCAACAGCAGGTGGACAATGTTTATGAACACAGATTTGAGAAAACTTAGAACTAACGAACCAACAGGTAAATTGGAAAGTAAAATGCAGGTCAGAGAATAACTTAAACTGCTGAATTAAGGGAAATCACTTGCATCTGCTTGTCAGATATATTTTGCAACGGAGCTGAGAAAATAAGTATTAGTATGAATACCTGAAGGCCACTGAGAAGTCTCTCCAGTCTAAGGGAAGCAACTGGTTCATGCGAAGATGAGAAAGCCTCACCAGGGTAAAACAAGACTCCATCACCTGGGGGAAGACCACGCCTGAATCTAATCTGCTCCAAGAAAAACATTGCTAAATAAATTACAATTGTCGGGGAACAAAACAGATCCCAGAGAAGTTCGAGAAACAGGCCAAACCTCTGCACTGGCAACTGTTGCTTTTTCATAGCAATTTGCTCCCCAGTACAAAAAACCTGTTCCCCCTTCTTTCCACACTCGCCACATCACTGCACGGTGTTGTGTACCTCGCATTCCAAGGTGCCAGTTAGGAAGAGGATCAGATGGTCCCAAGCACACATATGTCCACCATTCCTACAGAAACAATATAACGGTTCCATGAGGAGTACTAAAACCAAGAAAAGAAACACACTTTCTAGTCACACTTCAGAGAAGGGCCTTGTAGCTCAACTAGTATTATTGACCCCCAGGGAAGAAAATGAAAGAATTGCTTGCTCAGAGTTGGGAAAGGATTACACTATTTCATGCCGTACTTAATGAATATAGAATATGCAACATCTCACACATTACACTATTTCCGCCTACCCGATTAACATAACCTGAATGTTTCAGATATTTATCCCCAGCACGCATTGAACATAGTACGCAACTCAAAAAGCATAATGCAGCCCACTTTAAAACAAAAGGTTTCAATTGCCAACTAATTAATTTACTGGCAAGTGCAAAAATATATAAGCCCCAAAACCACTCTCTTTCTTGTTCTTCTTCTCCTTTGACTGATTAGCCCCAACATTAATCTTCTCCTGTAGTATACTAAATTATTTCATTGCAATTTTTTACAATCCCGTATTTATTTATAGGAAGGACCGATTCAAGTTTACCATACTCAACAAAATGTGTAGTTTAGTGGTGTTTTTGTTATGAATGGGACGGGGACGATTGCTATCAAAACTGAAGGAAGCATCCCAGTCAATACCGAAAAAGAAAGAGAAAGAAAGGATGATTCCTCAGATGACACCACGGAAGGGGAGTAATAATCTAAATTGTTGGCCCTATTTCCTAATAGCTTAACCTTTTTGAACAAATTGGTGGCACAAGGAAGTGTGAGCATTTGACCGGGGATATGGCAGGTCAGGAAAGCTAAAATCGCAACAAATGCAAACTAAAGATGTTACGTGGTAAGCAAATTGATGTTTCAAGAACTAAAATAAGATTTCAACTACTCAATAATTGAATTAACTGTGTCATACTAGTCTGTACAATTGCTTGAGGAAATTTCTTATGTCAAGTAAAAACAAGGGTGATAAAAAAAAGAAGTAAAACTACCATTGTGGTACTTATGTCAACATTGGCTTGTCTTGAACAACTGTACTATGAAACACAAGGAAAGAAAAAGGAATTTCACTCAGACCCCCTGAGGTATCTGACAATGACAGAAGGTACCCCTCAGTTTTCAAAAATAACAGAAACCTCCCCTATTCCACAGTTTGGGTTTCATTCCGTAAGTTCCGTTAGTGAAATGGATGGGAAATGTATGAAAAATGAAATTTTCAATTTTATTTAGTTCTACAGCTATCTTAGAGCTCTTATTGAAAGTCCTAGAGCAAAAAATTAATTATGATCCTTTAGGATAAAATGATCAGAAAAATAAGATCTTCATACCGATTTAAACGGATTAAAAATTGGAGCACTTAAGTATCCTCTCTTCATTTGGTTCTAGGGCTCTCTCAGGGCTCTCATTGAAAGCCTTGGGGTCAAAAATTAACTATAACCATTTAGGATAAAATGATAAAAAAAATAAAAATCTTCGCACCGATTCAAACGAATTAAAAATTGGAGCACTTAAGTATCTGCTCTTCATTTGGTTCTATGGTTTTCTTAGGGGTCTCCATAGTTGTCAAGGGCGAAATGCGCACCGAGGCGCAAAGTTCCGTTGGGCGTGAGGCGTGAGGCGAGAGGCAAGAGGCGCAAGGCGAGGCGCCCGCCATTTTGAAGAGAGGCGCACCTATGCGAAAAAATAATTATTTCTAAAAATAATTGTGTTGTGTGTGCTTTTTTGAAAAAAAACTCGCTTTTTTGTGCGCTTTTTCTGAAAAAAAGCGCTCTTTTTTGCGTCTGGTCGCTTTTCTCGCCTTGTCGCTTTTTTGCGCTTTTTGCTCGCCTTTTTCAAGTCGCCTCGCCTGGGGGCCAGCAAGGCGCTGGGCGTGCGCCTTGCCTCGTCTTGGGCCTAGGCGCGCCTTTGACAACTATGGGGCTCTCATTGAAAACTCTAGAGCGAAAAATTAATTATGACTCTTTAGGATAAAATAATCAGAAAAATAAGATTTTCGCACCGATTCAAATGGATTGAAAATTTGAGCACTTAAGTATCTCCTCCTCATTTAGTTTTACGGCTATCTTAGGGTTCTCATTGAAAATCTTAGAACCAAAAATTAATTATTGCACTCTAGAATAAAATAATCAGAAAAATAAGATTTTCGCACTGATTCAAATGGATTGAAAATTGGAGCACTTAAGTATTTGCTCTTCATTGAAAGCCTTAAAACCAAATGAAGAGCAAAATTTTAAATTCTCCAAATTTTAATCAGTTTGAATCAGTGCGAAGATTTTATTTTTTTAGTCATTTTATCCAAAATGATCATAATTAATTTTTGGCTCTAGGACTTTCAATGAGAGCCCTAAGATAGCTGTAGAACTAAATAAAATTGAAGATTTCATTTTCCGTACATTTCACTAACGAAACTAACGGAATGAAACCCAAACCGTGAAATAGGGAAGGTTTCTGTCATTTTTGAAAACTAAGGGTAACCTTCTATCATTGTCAAGGAGTCTGAGTGAAATTTGCCCAAAGAAAAACAATTTTCCAGAGTAGGAACTTCCTCCAACCCAGTTGGAAGCTGACTTTCCAATCATAAATTGGCCACAAAATTACTGGGTTTTTTTTTGCAGGAATTGGTGAAGACGATGTTCAAAACTCAAAGAGGAGACTCGACTGGAACTTGAGTTCATTTTGTTTATGAACTCAGGTCCATAAACAAAATAGCCTTCCATGTTGGACCACAACGATGGTGATACCTTTTTCAATATATTATAAGACATCATGCAAACACAAATTTTTTCATACACTAGACGGGTAGTGGAAATCAAAATATTGCAAATTGATCCCCTTATTTAATTATTAACACTTACTTGAAACTCGCACACAAAAGTTCCTACATCCTAAAGCATCAGTAGATTACTAATTAATAATGCTCCAATCCTACACCCAAAACGCTAATTTAGTTACATAATGAGACAACAGAAAAGATCTTTAGGACCATAAGATCTGTACTTGCATTAAAACAAGATGTGAAATAAACACATAAGAACCAAGATATTCCCTAAAAAAACATTAACTTTCAGATGCAGGGGCATGTACCAAAATTACAACTTACCTCACCGCTTTCTGGTTGTAGTTCAGCAATAATATCCTTTGCAAGATCCTCTCGGTTACCAAGCACCCATTCACTGCAAAGAGGGTAAAAGGAAACAAAGAAAAAGTTGGTTCCAGCAGGGTAGAGCATCTTCTCAAGTGTAGTCAGCTTATCCACATGAGCAAGCCAATAGTATTTCAGATCGCAAAAGGATTAAGCTAACCAATTCTGACTTGTAGGGGAAATAATTACCAAGGGGTAACCAACTCCCACAGTTGGCCCAATTTGGCTAGAGCCTAGAATCAGAAATCACATGACCCGGGCATTCTGATATGCTCTGGAATGAGAGCAATGCCCCTTTGAAGACAAAATGGCATGCCCACATTTTGTTTCTAAAACTTAATGGTAGTGCGCTACTGATGAGAACATCTGCTTTCCAACCACAATAATTGGCCAGAGTTGAACAATCCCCCAGTTTCTCAATGACTCAACGGCCCGTTTGGATGAAGTATTTGATTTTGGGTGGATATAGGAGGGTGGATGTGGAATGATGGGTGATATGTAAGAAGAGTGGGCCAACCTCATAAGAAGGTGGATTTGTAATCCAGTGTCTGGATGGTTTTTTGAGAAGGATATGGAAGGTGGATATGAGGAGATAAATTGACTAAATTACCCCCACCTTAATTTTTTTAATTCTCAAAATTGGTTTATTTCATATTAATTAGCTTTAATTGACATTTACCATTAATTTTAGGATAAAATAATTTTATTTTAGAATACAAATGTTTAAACCTTTTTTTTTTTTAGAAATAGAGTATATTTTTTCCCAAAAAAATTAAAAGTAAACCATATTACTTATTAGAAAATCATCATTTTTCAAAAAAAATTAAAAAACGTAATTGGAAAGTGATGGAAGATTTAATTGGAAATTAAATAATAATACGTAATTAAAAAGTGAATATACATAAAATTTCATTACATAAATATAGATATACTTAAAAACAAAACCCACCAGCCGGTCAAAAAAAAAAAAAGCAAAAGCAAAACCCACTTCTCACCTCTCGTCTTCTCAACCCCATCCTCTGCAACCCCTCGCCTTCTCCATTCGCCGGCGCCAGAGCCTCCGATCATCACCACTTCGTCTGTTTAAGTTTTTAACCACACCGATCTCACTCGAGTTTCTCCCCCGAACCCAATACCGATCTCACTCACAGATTCCGGCGAGTCCAGATTCCAGAGAGGTTTGCACATTCCGGCCATTTGTCGGCGAAAATGAGGTAACTTCCTTTGTGTTTTCTGGTAGAAATCAGTTGGGTTTGGTATTGTGTATTCTGGTGGTTGTGATCGGCGTTAATGGAAGAGAAATATCTAGGCCAGTTCAGTCATTTGCCTACCCCGCACATCCAACGACAGGGGTACCCCCCATCGTTGCAAATCCACCTGCGGGGTGGATTACAAATCTGCCGCATGCAAATCAGGGGCCATATCCGGGTGGAGTTTTTTGCTTCCAAAGACCGGACAAGAGGAGAAGCTGGATTTCATCTCCAGCCGCATCGCAAATCCGGGTGCAAATCAGCCATCCAAACAGGCCGCAAATATGACAAGTTACCAAGGGCACACTCAAGGCAGCGCATGATAGTTTTTTAACACTACCTCTCACTCCCCTTGTTCCCTGATATGGAGAACAGAGATTTTTTTGGAAGCATGGGGGAATCTCATAAGAATGAGTCCAACAGTACATGAAAGTTTAACTGGAAATTTAATTAGTCCCATCAGTCCCAATCAAAGCACAAAACAAGGATAAAACAAGACCGACTACAAGAACACACTAAGACGCCAAAATACCTCCAAGGTTGAACAAAAATGTCACTCTATCTATTCGCATGGAATCTCTATTGTCCATGCCTAGATGGATTTGCACAACCCAAATGGCTCCCTAATATGTGCAACTTACTAAACAAACTTTGGATCGTCACAATTGTACCACTAATTCTCTAGGGCACCCTTTGGTCAAACTAAAAATGTTAGTGCTTAACAACTGAAGCACCAAGATGAGCAAGCTCAGGAATTTCCGTCCACATATAAACCTTGAGGGGATTTATCACAGAGACACAGTTTAATGAGGATGCGAAAAGCTATCAGCTTGCACTAAAAGGTCAGTTCCTTGTTCCTTTATAGGCAGCAAATGTCTTAAGGCTTTTTTATTTACCACTTTCTTCTTGCCACATGCAAAAGGATGCAGTTCTGGAATCTCTGCATCTTTCGTGAAAAAACAGTTGACATCAATACCTTGTGCAATATATTTGAGTATGAGGCCGTAGGTACTCTGGAACTTTCAAAAAAGCTTCTAAATTATTAGGAGCAAGGGGTGCATCACTTGGACCTGTGTAAAATTACCAAAATAAGACAACAAATGAGAAGTAGGATACTTATTTGATGGAAATATTAAATTGTCCTTAAGTACAATAAACATCAAATTAACCAAGAAAAGAAGGGCATTACGCCACCACATTGGGCTTATTAACCTTTTTGGTCCCCAAAGTATTGATTTTGTCTCATTTTCGTCCCCAATATAAACATTGGAGACATTTGGTCCCCAACGTTTTAACTTTGTACCAATCAAGTTCCTACGTCTAACACCGTGAGCCCCATCCATTAAACTGAAGGACATTCTCATCATTTTGCCCAACCCAAATTTCAGTCAGAGAAAATTAAAAAAAAAGAAGAAGATAAGATAAGATAAGAAAAGAGGAAAAGCTTTGTGCAGCCATGGCCGCCGGCTAACCCACCATCCTCCTCCTCTCCTTTTCCCCCTCTCCTCTCCTTTCTTTTCTCCCTTGCTGGCAGCCATAAGTTTTCAGTTTTCCAAAGCTGTTTGGGAGCTTCTAAAAATTCTGATTTTTTTTTCCCAAAATCAAAATGAGTTCTGAACTTGTGGTTGAAGGGTCTCGATCTTGCAACTTGTGATGATGGCCTCTTCTACGTCACCTTCCAATTCTGATCTGCCACGCCAGCAGCAGCAGCAGCAGCTGTCCTCCTCTATACATTCTCACTCTCTCGCCGAAGGTTCCATGAACATGGACGACATCCTCAGAAACATCTATACCGTATTTCCAAACGAATCTTCCTCCGCCGTCCAAAACGGCGGCGTTTCAAACAAGATGGTAGAGGAGATTTGGAAGGAGATCGTTACGGGAGGGGGAAGGAGTCGCGAGCCGCCGGAGATGACTCTGGATGATTTTCGACGAAAGCCGGCGCCGCAACAGAGGATGATGTCAGGATTACGGCAGCTCAATTCTAGGCTCCGCCCATGGAGGGGTACGGCCTCCGAAGAAGGGTGACATTAAATTGATGGAACAGAAAAGCTAAAGGCTCAGATCTGTGTTTTGATTATAGATGAATAGCAACAGGAAACGACCAAACAGGTTTTTTATTGAAAGGAGGAATCCAAACAGGTCATAAACCGTGGTGGATTTTTTTGAAGAAACTGAAATCATTCCCCCTATCCTCTTTTCCTATGGTTGTAGGCGAGGGGGGCAAGAAAGAAGAGAGGAGAGGAGGAGGATGGTGGGGGTAGCCGGAGACCATGGCAGTGGCGGCCATGGCTGTGCAAAGCTTTCCTCTTTTCTTTTATTTATTTTTCGTTTTCTTTGATTTGGCAAAATAACAAGAATGCCCCTTATTTTAACAGGTGGGTTCACGGCGTTAGATTTGGGGACTTGATTGGTACAAAATTGAAACATTGGGGACCACATGTCTCCAATGTTTATATTGGGGACGAAAATGAGACGAAGTTAATACTTTGGAGACCAAAAAGGTTAATAAGCCCACCACATTTGAGGACTAAAGCAAACAGGTTTAAATTGAAGGCTCAAGGGCTATTAACAGAGTCGGTCCTGCTTGTGAGAACAGTGGATCAAATACAGACCAAAACTTTGGCTATACTTGCACAATCTGACTACTCTTATACTTCAAATCAAATCCATACAGGACACTTCATACTATGCCTTTGACCATCACAACAAAGCAATGGCCCCCTGAAGCTTCAAGTAACAAAAAATAGAGGACAATTCAATTTTGAGGTCATGCGCTATTCCTTGGTCCATCACACTACGTTTTAAGAGGCATCATTCTGGTGTTTAAACTCTTAAGTTGCAACTTTGCATGCAATGATTAAGAGGATAGGATCACAACAAGAGTAGTAGATGTTATTATTTCTACAGCTTTTCACCTTCTTCACATATCATTATCCTCTTCTCTTTCATATTTCCCGCGCAAAAATCTGTACTACTTTTGAATGTTATCTTCCTCCGATAGAAGCAAACAAAATTTTGGGAATATACTATCTTTCAATAGTAGGATAACACTGATGTTAAGATTAGAGCAAATCTCTGCTACACTTTCCATCAATGATAAACTTAGAGATAAACATGAGGACAAGGGTTGGAGAATTGTAGGCTGTTATGATTCTGTATTCTTTCCGACAATATTGCCTATAATTGTGTTTAAATCCGAATAACTACATATTTATGTCAATCTCAAATGTTCAACCAGAGACAGAAATATGCACAAGCCCCAACAAATTTGAATGTCTTCCAGTAATACGTAAACCGTACTACACACTTACTGGGGTGGGGGGCACTCCACATAACGTAAGAGATTCATAGACTATGGTGTCACTTATCACTTATCAGCATCTGTTGTCTGTAGAAGGTATCTTCCTCGGTCTATGGGGTTACATTTAAGTTATAGCTACAATGTCAGAGTCTACAGTGCATACCAAAGGAATGTATAGACCAATCAAATAAATTGGGCCCTTAACTTACTGGGTCAAAAACTGTGAGCCGAGGGCGTGAGATTCAGGTCATTAATGAACCATTTGCTGATCTAGTAATCCCCACAAAAACTTATTTATTGTGTCTCCAACATCTGATCGTAGACTGCAAGGCCTAGACTCCCAATACCTATAATCGACGATCTCCAAACCCAAATCATGAAATTTTCATAGTCACTCACTACAAGCAGGCAAAACCAACAGGTCAGCCTAGAGATTGAGGCGCCCCCTTTCCAGGCATCAGCCGCATCACACCTGGGTTCGAATATGTTACCAACATGCTCTAATACGCTAGAGATATATGAATGGGAATGCACGTTCTGAAAAAGAGTACACTTCCGTTCCAAGATGATGAATTTAGCAATCTCAAGCGATCCTAAAATTTGTCCTTTATATTTCAATGAAAGCATAGAGAGAGCATAGAGTTGTAAGCGAAAATGTAAAAAAAAAAAAAAAATGGTCAAAATACTCCTACGAACATGAATGATATCAGAATTAAGATGCTGCTCTACGAGATATTTATGGTTTGAATAATGTATTAGACTACCCCTATCTTACCATCACTTAGGGCATAGGTTGCACCATATGGATTCACTTAGGGGAAGGGGTGTACCACGCTCGTACCCTTTCCTCCTACCGGAACGATTTGCGTTCCGAGTAACCTAATTCGAGTCCTAATGCTGCGAACTGCAGCTTTCCTTCCCTCATCCCCCTCCAATTGATCGCAAAAAAAAAAAATACACAAGCAGGCAAGAAAAACAAGCAGGAACATAAAACACATGCATATACAAGAAAGGGATGGCAATTCGCACCACAGTAATAGGTGGTAAGAACACGAGCATCAGGAGCATACACGTGAATTTCAGCGGCCATGCTACGAAGAGAATCATAATGTTCCACATTCAGCGGCTGGGCAACAAGAGAAATTACTGGGTGGTCATGCACTGACAGATACAAAGAAAGAGTTTTTCACAGGGAATGAAAATTAAATCTCTTTCAGACTACATGAAGTCAATTTTACCACCAAATGCAACATTCTGTTCGTACCTCATCCCACAGGTAGAAATAAGCTTTTTTCCAGTGACTCTTTGTTTTCAAGATCTCAACTTCCCTTTGCAAGTAGTCCTCTGCTGTATCACCGCTTTTGCACATCAAAGACAGCAGAAGGGCATCAGTGGATAACGTACATGACTGTAATGAGTACTTGACAGAATTGGTACACAATTGACTGCATACCAAGATACTACCCGACTATGTGGTACAGCATATGCGGCAAGTCGTGGGTCTGAAAGATATTCATCTGATTTTGGATGATCAGCTAGACCGCATTGAGAGAGAGAGAGAGAGAGAGAGAGAGAGAGAGAGGAGTTAGATATGCTAATATAGCAACCCATGAAATTGCTTCAAACCAGGTAACTATACATTCCAAGCATACAAGTGTAGTTGTTCATCCACAATATAGAGTTTGCCAGCTATTTCGAAATATCGCATCAAAAAGTGGATAACCAGTTTTCCAAACCAATAAATTACTTGCTTCTTTACCTGGCCATGGACTGGTATATGTCAAAACACGCATGCTGTCACCCCATCTGCAAAAGTATGGGCTGATTTTATATTGAAGCAGCCACTTAAAATGCTGATCCAATGCCTCGAACCACTCATTGCTCCCATGTTCAACCCCAAAACGATCCTCAATTACAGTATCAGATATCTAAATACGATTAAGGAAGTCTGCATTCATCTCTGCTTATAAGGACGGAAAACACCCTCAAGCTAAAATTTTATACAGGGTCCCATCAGCATGAGCTCCTGGAATAGGATGTTTCCGAAAGTTATTAGAATTTCAATTACAAGACCTTTAAAGAAGCGTGTCTTAACTAATTCTCCATCGGTCTATTCAAGGATGAAGTAGTCAAGCCCAGGTCAATGAAGATTGCCAGTAGAACAAATCCTTATTTGCAACATCATGACAGCACCATAAATTCACTTTTCAGACAACTTTCACTCATATTTTTTGTGGATTCTGGAACATTATGCCACATGATTTGTTTATGTAAAAATGATCGCATGTATGTCCATCATCAGGTACAAGACTAAAAGGTCTTTCTAGCCACTGTTTAACACACTCACTTCATACCATTTTATGTACCTTTGAAAAATAGCCATCACCTTTCCATATCCGTCTTTGAATTTATGCTTAAATGCATTTCCAATTCTAAAAGATTAATGCAAAAAAAAAAGGACAAAAGCTTTTGCGAAAGTTCAGCTGAGGCATATGAAATGGGAAGCACTGGGAGTATCATCAGTTGACCAGAAATTTCAGTACATGAGTGAATTTGTCACCATTCTTTTTCCCACAAAACATCGAAAAGTTAATGCATATGCGCTGAAAATTGTACGAAGCTCAGATTTGAAGACCTAATTCAACAGCATGAAAGTTGTGACTGACAGACGACAAATCGAGAATCTCCATCGAATCTTTCTAGTTGATTTTCAGAAAGAACAAAAAAGTCAACAATAACATCAACGTCGATAAAAAGCAGGATACACCAATAACAGCGGGAAGCGAAGGTGTAGCAGGGAGAACAAAATCCCAGACTGTCAAGCTTAGCTTCAAGTGTATCGAAAGGTTTGAAATAGCATCCTCATCCATCATATCGACCGGTCCATTTTCTGAAAAGAAATCAGCAAATGATGGCGACAAAAGAACTCTTCTTAAAGATGTAGCGGCAGATTTCACTCTTTCTACCTAAAAAATAAAACAAACCAAAAGCACATATGAACAGCTTTAACAAACCCGGAATGGACAGAAAGTACAGGGTAAGTATAATATATTTCTTTTGAAACTCCTCTTTCTGTTTTTTTTTTTTTTTTGATGATCTCGTGAAACTCACCATTTCATCCATTGGTTTTCCATCAACAGGCTCCACAATCTCAAGACAATTTCTAAGTTCTCTATACAGATTATGCTTCTCAGCTTTTCCCAAGCATTGTGCTGCAGATCTGTGATGAGTCAGAATGAATAAAGGTAGAAAACTACACGCCAAATAATCAAGTCAAAATCTCATCCAGAAACATGAACATTTTACAAATCCAACATCACATAAAAGACTGAAATCCACATCAACAATCAAAAGACTAAATCCCACATTACAAGAGTAATATTCAACTGAAATTAAAGAGAATTGCTATTACCCTGCATCTGCCTTTGTAGCAGAAATAATGAGCTCGCCTTCATATTGACCTGGGGGCTGCGCATTAGGGACATCTATGGAAACCCAAATAGTTGTTGTTTCACTGCAGCAAAAGAATCATCTCAATGCAAATTAAGAAAAAACACTCTAGTAATTCTTCATCTTAACACCAGATGGATTATTCATGTAAACCAATACCCTGGAGATAGACTTATCAGTGAGACTGGCATATCAAGGGGTACAAGTGCATCTGGAACTCCTAAGACAGGTACCACGCGCCGCAATGTCAGTGACTGACCGACTACCAACCTGCCACAGCAAGTATTAATCGTAATGTACTTACTTAGTGAATCAATAGAATTGCAGCACTAAAATAACAAGCCTCCAAGGAAATAACCTGTCACCAGCGGGGGAGCATAGGTCAGTGCACTGAACTTGTACAGCCCCTGCAATACCTGAACCACCCCAATACACTTTTGGACGTATAGCAATTTGAACGCTTTCCCTCTCATTTCTTGCTGCCAGAAGTGATACCTTCAAGGTAAACCATTTTCCCATGGCAAGACATTACCACCACTCAAAACCATCATGTCATATTTCAGATGACCTGTTTTAACTTTTACTGTGATGGCTACTAATAACATGTGTACTACATTACTGATATGAAAGTAGATACACCTACTGCCAACCGAACAGTAGTTAAGGATTCCCCAATGACCATGGCCAATTATCCAAACAAAAGGCTAACACAAAAGTGAACAGACAAAGAAAAGGTAATAGTCAGATGGAAATTCTTTATTCAGTTTTGCATGTGAGAGAACTGATCATTTAGATCAACTATTCAAGTTTACATACCCATAAAACATTAACTTTGGGTTTCTTTTTCCATTCAGTGAAAAAGAAAGTGAGAACAAGAAAGAAAGCATGCAAGGTACATAATATCTTATTGAATAAAGCGACTGATGAACTAACACGAGAAAATGAAATGTCTGGGCTCGGGTTGGGTTGGTTTCCGAAGAGTCAGGCTTTAGTGCAAAGCCCTTTCTCAACATTTTCACAAGCTAATGAAAAGGTGAAGGAAGAAATGTCTTCAGAAAGTTCAACCAGATCTCATTCTATGCATAGGGAAGTATATGTTGAAGTTTGAACCTACATAGCTTCATAGATAGTGGTTTACCCGGCGGTTGGATGTCAGCGGTTCAAGTTACTTAGCTCCAACTCATGAACATAGCCAATAAAAGCTATATGATACCACCCAATATTTCAGATTTATCATATATATTCAAGAAAAAAAAAATTCCCGACATTACCCGCATAACTTCATAGCTTAAGGTATTTTCAAGAAGCATCAAATAAAATGGAAAGAATCCACCGAAATTTAAGCAGAAGCACAGCTAGAATATTTACAAACAAGGAAACCTACCCAAGAGTACAGCATAGACTGCAACGACAGTTTGCATAAAAATATGATGTACTTTGACAAAGAAGCTAACCCGCTCTTACACGAGAACCAGCCATATTTCTCTTTCTACCCGTTTTACATCCAGTTCCCTTAATAACCTTCAATAAGGTTTCTCTCAATTCCAATCTTAACACGAAGTGAGAGTGAAAAAATGAACCACTCTGCAGCTTTGAAGAAGGATAAATCCACAGCAATAGATGTGGTTGTGTATGTGAAAGTGGTGTTGGGTCCTCATTCATGCAGTCTAATTGAAAGGCACACTAAGTTAAAGAAATTAGCTAGAAAGAAGCAGAGAGTCATGTTATCATATGTGTGTCATCAGTTCATCTCATGCATATTCAAACGCGCCCATACAGCCAAAAAATCCAAGTAATTATTTTGTGTCAACAGTTCAGTGTTCAAACTTCAAACTCACACAGAAAACAATGTCATGCAAAGTGCAAAGTCATATGCCAATTCTACTAACGATGGGTTCAATGAGTATTTGTTAGTTGACCAGCAAACTGGAGTGTGAGGGAAAATTAATGAATGAAATCCTGCATGCTGGCAAATGTACCGTAGCATGAATGAAAAGTTCAACATCTGTAGGCATGTGATGATGTGTTTCCTATTCAAGTGAATCACAAATAACCACAAAGAGCACTACAATTCGGCCTTACAGCACAAAACAACACAGAGAAGAAGGAAATCAGCACCAAGCAAGAAAAAAAGAAATGATATTCTAGACACACTTACAGGTTCCAAAGGTCGAGGCATGTCATGTGGCCCAACTGTTGCTGTACTCGGCATGCACCAAACATGCACTAAATCTGTAGATGGAACTTTGGCAGGATCAATTATTCCCCTGAGTGTACTGGAATCATGAATGCCACTATCACCCCACCCGTATGCTGTTCCCCCTCCAGCAACACCTTCAGTTGGTGGCACTATCACTTCCTGAGGGTTTCCTGGTACTACATTGAACATAACAGAAAAGCATAGCTTAACAACCTATATAGCCATCTTTTACTCCAGTAGCCAACTATGACACAAAGAACTTGGCCATCCAAAATACTGGCATATTACTTTTATTGCAGATTGTGCAAACTGCAAACCAAAAGCATATTTGAACTACCTAAGACATAAAGTCCTAATGAATTACACACAGGGTATCCAAACTAAAAAGCAATCAAAGCATGGCTAAAATCCATTTTAATGGACAGATCAATGGTCGTAATTGCTGCAATTCCGAGAAAAAGATAACATAGAATCCCAAAAACTAACATAAACATACTTCCATGGACCCAGGGGGAGGAATCGTGGGGGTAGAGCCTAGAGGGGGCCCCAGACCGGACCCAATCAAAAAAATCCCTAGCATTTATTTTATTATTTTGTCACGTACTTAGAAGAATTATATAGACTTTCACGTTTCACGCATAAACAAAATACATAGAAAAATTTTACTCTCAACATACCAAGTTTTGTGGGGTGTAGCATGAGCAGATTGTGGTTTATGAATAGCATTATGATACCACATGTAATTGATCGTGCTATGTATCAACAGTATCTCCAGATTTAATTTCTTAATTTATCACAAACGTTGTGTAGACATTAGAGAAGAACCAAATTTAATTTTCAGAAACTTTATTACAGGCCCCCATCGAGTCGAAATACCACCACAGAGTCACAGAGCACAGTATATTAACTACGTTTCGCACAATTATTCGAAATGAATTGATGTAAATTAATCGATCTCGGTTGAGTTTTCTGCTTTCCTATACGCCACCAACCACAACATTCCTTGGGTGTTGTTCGGTTACATCGTAAGTTCAATTGTTCAAAACAATCAATAAACTCCACAGTCAAGTTTGTACAGATCATTGGAATTCTTTTTTTCTTATTTTTTGGTAAGTGTACCAAAAAAATAAAAACCACTATAACGGAAAACGTACTACATACTTGAAACGAAAAATCAGGAGCCTCTAGAAACCACTGCACCGACTATCTCATTAACTAATGAAGACACTTCCAAAACCCACTCGAACTCGATAAAACAGATGATAAAACCACATCTACATTAACAACGAAAGACAGAACCCTAAAAACATCGAAACAACCATCGACTCTCTGTATTTGCTTAGCGAACTAATCGTACAACAAACAGTATGATTGAAACAAGCGAAACAAATGCCAAACGAACGTGAAGAGGAGAGCGAGAGGTACTAACCGGAGTTGTCCATTGTTTGTTCGTGCTCCTCGTTCGCTTGTATCGGTGTCTGTGGGTTTGGCAATCGAAATACCTTGCGTTATGGTTTTCAGGTGATGACGATTACAGGTTCACGCTTTCTGTGCATAGAAACGGGCGTATGCGTGGGCCCTTTTATGATTGGGGGCGACATATGACCACCGCCCGGTGGGTAAAATAATGCATAAAAGGGAAAAAATTTCAGTGCCGAGCTGGTACACCTGGTGTCAGTTTGTGCATTCGAGCCATCCATTTCGTTTTTGAACGGTTTAGGTTTGGAGAGAGAAAGTGTTAGAATGAGAGCAGAGAGAATTTTAATCTGAACCGTTCAAAAGTATATTGAACGGTTTGAATGCGCCGAGTGAATACCACATGAGATATACCCGCTCAGCACTGAAAAATCTCTCCATATAAAAAGTGACTACAAATGGTATACGTGTGAAAGGAATTGAATACTCACCCTTCTTATTGATAAAAATCTAAATGGTCCATTGTAATTATTAATTCGGTTTCGGTAGGAGTTTGGGGCAAATCTAATTCATTGATGTACTAATATATGCGGTTCGGATTTGGACCGTTTGATTCAGTAAAAAACTACTACGGAGAATCCAAACCGTACGTGAAATCCAAAACATTATTTTGTTTTTTGCTTTCCCTTCTATTTTAACTTTCAAAATTTTCAAAAAATTGACATGAAAGTAAGTTTGGTGCATTACTTCCACTTCCAAATAATGTAAGCATCTTTCACAGTTTTGCTAGCGAATAAATGATGTATAATTTTTTGTTGTCGAAAAATGTCAAATTATTTCGATTAACCTATAAATTATATATGATGTATGGGTGAGTGAAAGGAAAAATAGAGGGAAAATAATATAAGGGAAAGTAAAGAGGGAAAATTATGGATTATTATAAACCATATGATAAAATGCAATAACTTGTAGTTCAAAATTTTTAATAGTAAAGCCACCTGACAAAGCAGTAAAACCTCACGGTTTTTTCAAAATCACAAAATCAACTACCAAAAAACTCTTCTACACAGCTACCGTGCCAGGGATGCTCGTTCGAGTCTTTGGAGGGCCTCTTTTTTTTTTTTTTTTTGGTCAACCATTAAAACATTCAACTCTATTATTAGAGGTGACAATTTAGTCCCAACTTCATGAACTCCGCTCAAATTTATCCATTTATAATCGGGCCAAATTCACCCCATATTCAAATATTGTTTTCTAATTGGTCCAACTCAATAAATTCGTTAATTTTATGAATTTATTTAGATGGATTGGTAATGGGTTAGAACTGGGTAAAAAAAAAAAGGAACCGCCCATGGGCTTTTCACAGTCGATGATTCCTCTCTCTCTCTTGATCGTCTGAAGGCTGAGTATCAACAGTGAACCCTGAAAGCTGGCTCAGTAAGCTTCCTTTACTCCGTATCAGGTAAGATTGCGAACCCTAGGCTTCCATTTGAAACTGAAAAACCCTAAACCTAAATCAATTAGGGCAAAATTGCTTGATTTCTTGATTTTGACATTTTTGTGTATGGAATTGTAGTACGAAACCTTAGTTGGATAACTTGGATTTTGCATTGACAAGTTAAAGTTGATTGCATTACAGGTGTGTGTGTTTTTTTTTTTTGGGGATTCTCAGCTTGGATTTTGCATTGACAAGTTAAAGTTGAAGTTGATAACTTGGATTTTGCATTGACAAGTTAAAGTTTATTGTCATTCGAAGAGTTAAGAACTTATAAAAGTGCCCTGGAATGAATTGTTTTAATGTTATGCATGTTTATGCTTTGAATCATTCTGCTGCTTATTTGGCCTTCTTGGGTATTTGATCCTAGTAGTGTGATTTGATGAATCAAGTCTATAACATCTATTTAACGCAAAAACATGTAATTTTGACATTTTCAATCTGCAAGTGACTGATTTACCGAGCAATGGGATTTACAAATTACTCATTAACTCAATTGAATCCAGAGATCAACATACATGTCGTACCGTGGATAGTTTGGGGTCAACAACTGCATTATTTTGCGAATATTTCAGGAGATTTGAGGTCAGTCTGTCAAGAGAACCGAAGTAATCATTAAGGGACAGCGCCACAATAGGGTTTTGGGAGGGGATCAGTGGATGTGGGAGGCTTTTAGCATACGCATGAGATTTGTTGCTGAATAGGGATGCAGAATAAACTTTTGAAAAGATGTATGATGTCAGATGTGGCGATACTTTTCAATATGAGGAGCTTTCCAAGACTTCAATGCATTCCATGGGATCCGAATATATGAATGCTTAGGTCTTAGACTTACTATTTGGCAATGGCGAGCGGTGGATTCAGTGGAATGACTCGAATGGTTTGGGAGCAGAGGTTTGTTGGGCCCGGTCCGAGGTTAGGAGTTACAGTCTGTTGATAAGCTTCCCCAAGTTCTTAAAAGTTTACAGATTGATTGGCAAGGGATGGCTCAGATTAGGTGGAGTAATTTATCATCATTTTCCCTTGAAAGGTGTTGTCCTTTGTCTGGATAACTGCTTTCAATTCTATTCTTACCCTTAATCTTGGAAGGAGGAGCTTCCTGCTTCCGAACTAGTGTTGCATGTGCCAGAAAGCTGAATCATCTGGTGGCTACTTTATCATCCTTTCAGTGGTGGAAATAGGGCTTTGGATATTTTTGCTGTTTATTTTGCAGTTACTTTGTTGTCCCGGCCTTTGTCATCACGTTCTAACAGTCTTGGAGGGGATTGCTCGTGTTATGGATCTCTAAAGGCTTTAACACAGCACTTTTTCAGATATCAGATTTCCATTACATAGATTGAAAGCTACCACGATTCCTAGTTTCCAGAGTAGATAATTTAGGGATGCTGGTACATAACTTGTAGAGTTAGGAAATCTTTTTTTCCCTATAAGAAGGGTTAACATTGTTATTGACCTGATTTACAAATTTGAGAAATCATAGTACTTTAGGCTCAAATAGGAGGTCGGATTGAAGTGGTGTGCAACAGCTCTCATCGTCAACAACCTATATTTGTTTTCAACCCCTAGATTAAAATATTGTCTGTGTCCCTACTTAGAGAAATCCCTCTATTATGTACCCACTCGGCCTTTCAACCTGTTCTATAGCTTGAATGTGCCATTTTGGGGTCAATCTTCTATGAATAGGGCTACATAGTGAGGTTCATTTACATTTACGTCTAATTGAATTCAGTGACGTCTCTGACAAATACTAGTAAAAAGACATATATGAAAAGCCTTCATCTTACTTTGTGAGAACTGCATGAATTTGTACACTAATAAGTGATTCAAATGGTTCCTACCAAAGCCAGGTTAGATATTTGCGAGGATTTTGACATGTGTAGATATAGGATTAAGTTGAATTTATGTGTCTTTTCATGTCAATCAGTTAAGATCTTTCATGAAACATGACTTTAACCTTGCTTCTTTGAGAATAAGAGGAGTTTTGATTGGGTGAAGTTGGGTAATTGGCTTGCTTTGCAAAAGTCCAATTTTTCTTATCCTTGTTTGCAGATCATACAGAATGCAGCAAACAACGAGAATCTCCTCTAGGAGGGTATTGTCTTATGTGGCAACTTTGTTAGGCAATGCTTTGTGTCCTTGTAATGTCCCAAGACAGTCTTTCACTACCTACTCACTGCAAGAACTCCAGAAATCACAAAAGCTTTCTGTTCCTGGTGATTTAGTTACATGGGGTTCGCTCGGTTTCTGTAGAACATCGAGATTTGCTGCCGGTTTCACGCCGTTGCAACATAAGCCACTGAATTCGATTATCGACCTTGAGAGGACGAAGGATCGACCAGTGGAGGACCTCATTGCCATTTGGGATGATGTAATTTCTCATAACTTTGCTTGTGATTCTCATTCAATTGACCCAGTTAAATTGTGTTGTACTTAGTGGTTTAGAGGACTGGTTTTGCATAGTGCATGTGTTGCATAGATTTATGTTTGCCTAATAGGTGCATCAAAATACCAGAGTTGTTTTCACAAGTATTACCAGGGAACAAGATATGAGGTGATCTGACGGTGAGAGCGAGTGTTGTGTAGATTTATGTTTGATACATAGGTGCATCAAAAGACTAGAAAGAGTGTTTTCTCAATTATCAACAGTTATACGAATTGAAGATGGTAGATAGCAAGTCAGCTGGTGTGCTGGCATGGGACCAAAGGAGGTTGAAGAAAAAAGGATGCAGTTATCCCAATTGATGACATATTCCTCAAATGGAGTTTGTGGGTGAGAGCGTAAATAACAAACTTCTCGGGCAATATTACCTTTTTCAAAGTAATGGCTATGATCCGTGCTTTCTGTAACTACTTCACCTCATGCCCAGAGACAATTAAGAAAAATCTGATTAAGAAAAATCTGCCAAGGAATGATTAAAATCTGTAGTTTTCATCACTGCTTTAGTTGGAAATGATGCATGTTAGTACTTGTTTGAGAGATGCTAGGATTTCTTAAATGCATTGGAAGTTGGAACATGCTGAAAACCGGGTATCCTGAATGGAAGTACCTTTTTACAAGTAGTTGTCAATACCATCGACAAATGAGATTACACACTTCTGATCATAAGGTGCCTATTTCATTCCATGAAGAGAAAGTAGTTGACGAAGTTGAACAGGCACAAAGAAATGGTGCTTATATTTTGAAATCATTTCATCATACTTTGACTACATCTACTGAATTTACCCTTTAACTCCTCTGAAATTTTCTCCGCGATTAATCTATGTTGTAAAAACCTCCATCCCTTTACCATGATGAAATGGTTTTGGTTGATAAAAAGAATGAGCTGAAAACTATTTGGCAGTTCTTCATTTCTACTTTGAAGTTTGAACATTCAAGTGATGTAGAAGTTTCCTTGAAATTGTAGGCCTTTTGAAGTTTCCTTGAAATTATAGGCCTTTTCTGCTTAATCTCAGATGTTTATTTTTATGGATCTTTCCCGGTTGTCGTTGCTACTGTTTCATCTGTGCAATGTTGAGAAGTAATTGCCTACAAGAAACAATTGTAGGTCTTGTTTTAGACATGGTGTTAAACTAGACTTCTAGTTTTACTTATTAAAAAAAAAAAAAAAAAAACTGGACTTCTAGTTTGCAAGCTGAACTGAAAACATATTTTTCAAAAATCAGCCAAACCTCGTGATTTTATCACTGAATTGCTTAAATAGCTGTTGTATTTAGTATGACTTCATATAAACGGGAAAGTGCTCTACTTTTCATCATTGCACATTCATGTTAATGTTATCACTTCAATGGATCAAATAGCTTCTTTTTTGGAAGTGGTTCCATTTAATATATTTTACGACTGGGGTATATCATTACCTTGGTTGATCAACTCATTTGTATGTCTATTCTTTTGAGCGGCATTTGCCACATCAGTATCACTTGGGCAGAGGTCACATTGGCACTTCCATGAAAGCGAAATTGTATCATCTGCTGGAGCAAAGAGCGGCAAATTGGTATGCCATTACCTGAATTTGCTTTTAGATAAGTGTTTTTTCCTCGTACTTTCTTGTTCTAACTTCTCTTCTTCTTGTAGCCGGTACTTTGTCATTCCTTTGTGGAGAGGAAGTGGTTATACAACGATGTTTGCTCAAGGTTGGTCTCTAACGACTTCGTGTCTTCAACTATACAGTTAATTGTTGGAAGTTGCTACACAATACTGGATCAATTGTCATATGGAAACCTTCCGGCCTTTCTAAAAGAGAAACCCTTCACTCAATAGTGTAATACTTGTTTTCTTCAATATTCCATAGTTCCACTTTCTTTTTCTTTGTTTGTTGATTTCTAGATTCACACTTGATTTGCTTGGCAAAATAGAAGTAGAGATGTTTATCGATTCAAGAGACTACTTATTTATCTTTATCCACGCTCCCTGTAATTTATTTGCGTACATGTTAATTTGAAAAACTCCTGTAACTATTCTGTATTCCGTCATTTTTAATTTGTGCTTTTCTGCAGTGCAGATGCCACACATACTTTTCACTGGTCTTGAAGATTACAAAGCAAGAGGGACCCAAGCTGCTCCTTATTTCAGTGTTTCTTACTATACAGAATTTGCAGAAAAGGACTTGGTGCTTATTCGGGGGGATGTCGTGTTCACAAGCAAGATCAGTGACTCGGAGGCAAAATGGCTTTTGGAAACCATGCAATCTTTCTACTTGAATGATAACAGGTACAAACTGGTTGAGCGGTTCAACAGAGAGACTCGGGACTTTGAGTTCAAGGACGTTTTAAAAGCACTTGATATGCCCATCTTGTAGATTTTCCCGAGTGAATAAACTTCTGGCCGTAACTCAGTTAAGTAGAATCATGAAGCACTAATACTCCAATACAAGAGTGAAGATTGATTTTTTTCATTCTATGGGATTTATGTGCTGCATTCGTGGGAGCGAATTGAAGGTACTTGTTTTCCTGAGAGCAAGGTTGTGTTTTTCTGCTTGGTTTATTTCTTGCAATTTCGAAAAAGCTGATTGTATGGCTACAGTTCCGTACTACTTATGAGAATAGTGGAATCTCCGTGGGGAGAAGTGAAATGGAATTTTTGTCGTTTAGAGCCTAATTATGCACAAACCAGCTCTTTCATTAACATGGTCAGTGGTTTGATTGTTTATATTTTGGGCGTTTTCATGCGGACACAACTTTAATGTCAACATTTCACATTATCTTGCAATTCCTGCTCATATGTTCCGTTATGATCTGCATTGTGGAGGTTATGATCGGCATTGTGGAGGTTATATGTCTGTGCCAGTTGCCTAATGACCTTATCTCAGCAAAGGAGAACAACAGGTCCACAAGCACTAGAATTATAATTCAAGACTGAAGATTGATTTCCGCAAGTTCTTTGGGATTTTTGCGCTATATCCCCTCGGATCGTGTTGAAAAGGAATTTAAATGTTTAGTTTTCTGCTTGGTTTGTTTTGCTGGAATTTTGAAACCTGCTTGCAATGCTATATGAAATACATTATCAGGATTGTGGAACTTTCATCATGGAAAGTTAAATTGTATTCGTAATTGTTTAGAGCCCAATGGTGCACAAACCAGTTCTTCCATTTGCATGCTGATTTTATTTGTGGTTGAGCTTCGGGAATCTCCTATGGTGAAACTTGAGTTTAGAAAAAAGTTTATCTTGAGCATTTGTGCTGCTTCTATGTTCAAGTGATAATGCTCTGAGGGGATAATACGGTTCTAATTTCTTGTTGGATTCAGTTTCTCTTTGAGTCACCGGTTGGTCCAATTTTGTGGTTTCTGTTACAAGGAGTGTCGCAGACTCACATATAATGTGGCATGCGTTGTGGGACCAATCTCTGTGGAGAAACCATTGGACTGGACCATCCAGTAATGGGAGATAAGAGTAAGTGCACGCTCTCTCTCGAGTGCAATTTTGTTCACCCTCTTTAAAAGAGGGTGAACATTACCAGCTCAGAATTACCAGCTCCTAGCAACCCGGAAAATCTGGTTTTGTAAATGGTGTTCCGTTGTGAAACTTGTCTTGTCCCATTGAGTTTGTGTGCTGATGAGACTCTTTTCTATTGTGAATAGCGCTGCAAACGAACAGAGCCGCCCACGAGCCGCTTGAGATTTAGCTCAGTAAATGCTTGTTCGAGGTTGACTTGACACATAAATAAATAAGCTCAAGCTCAAATTCTATGCTCGTTTCATTATCAAGCCGAACACAAGTTAGTAGAGGCTCGTCTCGAGTTGGCTTGCAAGTCAAAACTTAGTAGATTTTTTACGTTAATTACTACAACTAGCATTAGCATTTTGATATCCTGATGCAAAATCCTTACAAAAACATTGAGATTATTATTATTCTAAAATTGAGATTATTTTCTTGTAGAGTATAAGAAAATAAAAGATATATACCTTCACAATCAAAATAATTTTTGGTTGCCTATGCGAGGATATATATACATTTTTCGTTTGTCCGTTGAGGAGCTCAAGTTCAAGACAAGCCAAGGTCTGCTCGACTCGTTAAGTTTTCACTGAGCTCAAGCTCGAGTTCATTAAAAACTTAATTAACAAGCTTGAGCACGGTAAGGCTCGGCTCGGCTCTTTTTTTGAAAGAGAATTTCCTGGAGTTAGAGAAAATTTTAAGAAAACAAATACAGATCGTTTTTTGAAAGAGAAAGTTATTCAGAATTACAAAATGCAACCTTCAAGAAGCTGATTCTCACAATATTGGGTTGCGTCAACTTGAAAATTTTTACTCTATCATGCAATATTGAAAGGCTTCTATTTTATTCAAGTCAATCATATTTTTACGTAATTTTTTCCCTTTTCTTTGTTGAAAACAGGTAACACAGATATGTTTTTCGCTTTTACTTCTTTTACAAAAAAGTAAAAAACTGATTTCAGCAATATAATAGAAAACAGAAAAATGACAGTGTTACAAAATCTCAATAGCCGAATACTAAAGAGAAAGGTATTGGCCAAGTTCCGGTTTACCAATCGTTTGGATAGTGAGAAAGGGAGCCCTGTTTTTTCCAAATCTTACGTGAGAAGGAAGAAGGGTTAATTAAATACTTTTACGATTTTTCTTTACTTTTCTCTCAATTTCTCACCAAAATTTTCAATCCAAACGATAGCTTTCAAAAAAAAAAAAAAGATTAAATTTTTTACACCGCCAGTGTAAACATTTATTTTTTCCAAATTAATTATATTGCGCCACATTACTATGTTTTAGAGATTAAGATCACTATTTTACAACATAACGTAATATAATTAATTTGAAGAAAAGCAAATATTTACACGGACCCACGCTGTAAATATAATTTATTCTAAAAAAAACCTTTCCTTTCTCTCTTCCCATAAAACCCCTCCCTCCTGTAAAACAATAACGTCTACTGGAAACAAGTGACCAATCCTCAGAAACAGAAGATTAGGGTTTTGATTCAAACCATAAAACCCTCTCTCTCTCTCTCTCTCTACAATTCTCACGATGGAGACTGCCTTCGCGAGTGCCTCCGCGATAACCGACCAGCGGCAAAAGATCGAACAGTACAAGCTCATCCTCTCCACCGTCATCGCCTCCAACGACGTCACACAAGCCAAGAAATTCATCGACCACAGTATTACTTCACTTCACCCAACCCTAACTCTCTATTCCTTTTTTATTTTCTTTGAATATTTTCAATTCTTCTCTTAACGTTTCGTCGTTTTTTTTTTTTGTTCCACAGTATTATCCGATGACGTTCCGTTGGTGGTATCGCGACAGCTCTTACAGACGTTCGCTCAGGAACTCGGGAGGCTCGAGCCGGAATCGCAGAAGGAAATAGGGCATTACATTCTCAACCAGATTCAGCCTAGGGTTGTCTCGTTTGAAGAACAGGTGAGTGGCAGTTTACGAAGCTTGTTCGTGGTGCATTGGCATTCGATTTACCATCTTGTTTTAACTGATACGTTGATTAAATTTAGTGAAATTGGTGTAATCCTTGTAGGACTGCAAACGAGCTGCTTGTGGCTCGGCTCGTTATGGCTCCGCTCGGCTCCTTTAGTAATCGAGCCGAGCTACTGCTCGAATTTTAGGCTTGTTTAGTAAAAGAGCCAAACTCGAACACTACAAAGCTTGGCTTGGCTCATTTACACCCCTAAAATTGCCTTGGATTGTTGTGCATTTGATGGCAATGCTCCCTGCTATATATTCATTCTCGGTTAATGAGATTGACCAATTGTTTGTATGACAATGACTATCCTAGTATACAGCTGTGGTTTGATTGCTGTCAGCTAGTTGTTTTACTGAGGGTAGACTAGGGATGTATTTGTCTCACAAGCTTTAACATGGAAGGCTGGAAGCATTGAGGGGAAGAATGATATACAGTTTATGGCACTGAAGCTGATGACATTTTAAGTTATTGTTGCTTTTATTGTCGACCTTTGTGTTGGTACTTCCGTACATGTGGATATCATTAAAATTTAAGACTAATTTAGTACGTAGTAGTTATTACAGGGCAGAATATTTTGTATGTAATTTTGTTGAGCGGGGTCGTATTTATTGTTAGAACTTAGTTGCAATCTGAATGAGTTGCAGGTATTGATTATCAGGGAGAAACTTGCTGATTTGTACGAGGCGGAACAGCAGTGGTCAAAAGCAGCTCAAATACTCAGTGGCATTGATTTGGATTCGGCCATGAGGTCTGAGAGTAAGCTTTTTTTGTTTCTTTATTTTTTTAACCAAATACAATTTTGTATGTCTACAACCTTGTATTGTAACTCTTTTGGTTGTGTTATCTTTATCAGAGTGATCGATGATGCGTTCAGATTGTCAAAATGTGTGAAGATTGCTAGCCTATATCTCGAGGTACATTTCTCTAAAACTGGCAAGGTGTCACGTAATACTTTCCTTATGCCATCACAGTTGTCATACTGGATTTGAATCAGTATGCTTTAAATCATTTATAACTGTCCAAGACTGCAGAGTGGAGTGAGTCTGCATTTAGGGTCCAATTGTTCAACTGAAAAGTACAGGCTGTAGAATGTTAGGATTTTTCTGCTTAGGGAGCAGTTTTTTTTTTTTTTTTTTTTTTTGGGGGGGGGGGGGGGGGGGGGGGGGGGGGGCATTTCAGTAAATCAAAGATCGAATAGTGAAATACATTTTCACAGTTTAAGAGAATAACAGTCTTCTTGTAACGACCCTGATTTTCGGTCGTTAAAAATTTCGTTAAATATTTGAATTTTATTTTAATACTCTTGTGGTTTGTCATAATTACGTTTTTGCCCTTCAAATTTGATTTCTTTGCGCTTTGGCCTACTTAACAAGCCTAGTTAGCTTCTAACCATCTGGTTGGAGAAACTAGTTTAGGAAGCCATCTGGTTACCGCAAATGGACCGTTTTACCCCTCTTGGACCTTTTGAATCTTTTGAACCCTAGACTAAGGAATTGATTATTCTTTTTCTTTTAAATATATTTGGTATTATTCTTTGTCCATTGGACAATAAAAGTTAGGGAAACTATTATCCATTGGATAATAGAAACCCCAATTGTTTATAATAAAAGTATACTTGGCTAAGTACTTTTATCTTTTAAAAATGGATATTTTTGATTAGTTTACTATATAATTACCCTAGCAACTATTGTCCATTGGATAATAGAAGTTAGGGATTTTATTACCCATTGGGTAAAAGCTTGGTCTTTCAAAGTACCATGGGATTTTTATTAAATTAAACCTCTCTTTTAAACCATGTGTCAAAGGACACATTATTTTAATATGAAAGTACTTAGTAGTCTTTAAGCCTAAGATTCTCTAAGTACTCTAGTATTATGTTTAATTAGGGTTTTGTACCTAATTGGATGGGGAATTGATTCCCTAGAGTACATTGTACCCTAGTTTATTAGTTTAACCAACATGTGCTAATTGCTTATTCTTAGCCTTTAAGTTTCAAATACGAAGCACTATTATTTTATTTTGCTTCTTGATAGTGTGTGTGTGTGTGTGTGTATATATATATATGTGTGTGTGTGTGTACTTGTACTTGAGAGAGAGAGAGAGGGAGAGGAGAGATAGGCTGAGAGAGAGGGAGAGGAGAGAGAGAGAATTCGGCTAGAGGGAGAGGAGAGAGAGAGAGAGGAAGCAAGGAAGGAGGGAAGAAAGAGGAGAGATTTGGTTGTACCTTGACCTTGATCTCCAATGTACTTCAAATCTTTGGGTTATTACTCTTCCAAGCAAAGACTTAACCTCCATTGTACTCCCATGATTTGTTTCATTCCGAAATCTTGTACAATATATCTTTCCCTTGAATAACATCTCCAAGAATCAAATCCAAAGGACCAATATAGCCATGCAAGCCTAGGATTACCTTTGATCTTTCTAGGATTCTCTGACAAGTGTCAAAGTGAGACTTAGAGAGAGAGAGAGGTGAGAGAGCCAAGCTTTGCCTATAAATAGAAGGCCATTCCAAGCATCTCAACTCACCCCTTGAAGCATTTGCTCTTCCTTCTCTCTAGAAACCATTTCTGATTTTCCAGGCAGCCTACTGCCCCTTCAAAAATCCCCAGTTTTCTCTTGCTTAGAGTGGTTTTTGGGGCCAACTTCCTTCGGGAAAGTTGTAGAGAATTTCGAGAGCTTCAAGTTAGGCTCAAGAACCACCCTAATCGGTCAAGAAATGACAAAGATATTGTCATCCGAAGTTCAGTAAAAATCTCGGATTTCTATTTCCAGACAGCTTACTGTCACTTCCTTTTTCACCATTTTTCTCCTAATTAGAGTAGTTTCTAGGATCAACTTCCTTCACGAAAGTTGTAGAACACTTCTAGAGCTTCGATTTGGACCCAAGAAAAAGCATATTCGGCCAAAGATTGACTGAGTTACTGCCGTCCAAAGTTCGGGCCAGATTCGCGAGTTTCATCACCTGTGGATTTTCAAATAGCTTATTCGGCCCCGACTATTTTCGGATCAAGGTAGGATACTCTTACCCTATCCCTATGTATGGTATTAAATCATATGTTGGAGAAATAGAATGTCTTTAAGTAATAACTTTGATCGTTTCTTTCAAAAGTAGATAAGGCTATCTTTATCTCAAGTATTTGTATTTTGATCTTTAAAGATGGTATTGAGCATGCTTATATGAATTGCTTGTATTACTTGTGACACGATAAAGCATAAGTGATTTATCACTCCAAGGGCGTCCGAACATGTGGCGTTATGCTTTAAGCGTTAATGCGAGCATGGTTAGCAATATAGAGTTGAATGATCTTGTTTGTTTACAAGGAATGATTTATGTTTACCTTTGTCCTGCCTCGGAGTCTTGCATGTAAACGAGACACGAGACACGAGAACCAAGAAAGTAGAAACATGGCACCTAGGGTGTGGTTAAATGGAAAAAATGTTTCGAGGATGGAAATATTTTTGAAACGACATAATGACCGTTTTTTTGTGGCATTATGTGTGTGCGTGTGTTCCAATGGGAATCCGGAATAGCGGAACCATTGTGAGGTTGTGTGTGTTCCCATGGGATTCCGGACCGGCGGAACCATGGTGAGGTATAGCTTGGTTATCCGCGGAGAGGAGCCAATGCAATTGTGTGCCAATGGGAACCCGGCGCGGCGGAACCATTGTGAGGATACTCGGGAACCCGGCGCGGCGGAACCGAGGTTGGGTGTGTGTAGCTTGGTTATCCGCGGTACGGAGCCAATGCAAAAGATTTTGAAAGGTTGATTTGTAAATGTGAAAATGTTGACACGGTCTACGATGAGTCGCGTAGGAGAAACTCGGAGATTCTTGGACACCAACGATAGATGATTAGTGATTATGGATGTGTTGTCGTTATTAGTTTGATTTCTATGATCGTTTGTTTGTAAGCTATGGGTTAGCGGGTAAGGATTTTCTATTGAGCGTTAGCTCACGGTGTTACCTTGTGGTGACCCTGGCATATTATATCGGTGGTGACGCTGGTATAATGTGTCAGTCCTTGTAGATGATCAAGATGAACAGTGCAGTTGGAGGCCTTCGGAACTGAGGAGCTTGCCAGAAGGAAGGAGCAAGCGGAGCAGTAGTTAGGAGCCTTAGTTCTCCTTTGTTGATTATATGTACCCTTTTGAAGTATTTATGATGTAATAAACTCTCTTTATTATGTAATAAATGCCTCATTAACGTACCCAAAATTAGGGGCGTTACACTTCTACTTGCGTGAGTAAAGGGCTTCTGTATTCCGCCATTGTCTAAAGTAACGTATCTCGTGTTATTAATGTCATTTGACATCGCACACTTGTTGTGCTTAGAGTGCACATCTTGGTTGTCAAGATGTTGAGCTTTCCTTTTTATCAACCAAAACTCAGGCTATCGCGCTTCAAATCAAAAGAAAGTTTTGGTAGTCATAATTATGGAAGTACATTTCTGCCTTGTTCTTTACTTCTCAAAAAGCATTTTTTCAAAAATTTCCCCTAGATTCTCCCCACTTTCAACATTTCTCTCTCTATCTCTCTCCACTTATTACCCCTACTATTTTTCAAAAAAAATTTCAAATCCAAATCCAAACACAGCATTTGTCTGTCTGGTTCCGTGAAATATTGTTGGGTGAGGCTATTCACACATTCAAGCTGAAGCACGTCTTCTTTGCTTTTTTGTATTTTGTAAGACTCAGGAATTCTTACTCTGATTGCTTATTTTGCAGGATGATGATGCTATTAATGCGGAAGCTTTCATTAATAAAGCTTCATTCTTGGTTAGCAATAGTCAGAATGAAGTATTGAATTGGACATACAAGGTTAACATTTTGCTATGGGGCTGTGTTGAAGTTTGGAAGTTTAGTATTTGTGCTGAACATTTTGTTTTCTGCATCCTTACTGTCAGGTCTGTTATGCAAGGATTCTGGATTTAAAGAGGAAGTTCTTGGAAGCTGCACTACGTTACTATGACATTTCTCAAATTCAGAAACGTCAAATCGGAGATGAGTACGTGCCTGAATAGAGATTGAATTTTCTTGGAGAACTGATGAAAGTTATTTTTGATTTTTCATGTTTTCCTATGTGTTAGGTGAAGTGTCTCAGTGCTTTTATAAGATCTTTAAAATCATGTTTCACCATGCTTGGGAGAAATCTTGGTTTTGTCCTTTCGGCTTTATCTCTTGGCATGTGCAGTGTCCATATCACTGTCACACATTGTGTGTTATTATAGCCGTATTTTTTCTGCTGGACTACTTTTTCATAGTCAATTTGATGGGGTACACAGACTTTATGTGCACCTGTTTGGTTGATTTTGTTGTACGCTATACCTACTATCATACCACCCAATAAACTAGTTGTCACTTCTTGTTGGGTCGTTGACAGTGTTAAAATTTGAATGTATACCATTTGAAACTTGCATTGGTCAATACTTCTGTGAGACGTTATAAGTAGAATGTTTTGTGATTATTGATATAGTTTATTGCACAATATGCCGGGGCTTTCTAATAAACTCAAAGGCTGGTCAATTATGCACACTCATTAGAATCTTCTTTGTTATTGTAATATTGTTACAGAAAGACGATTTTTAGAATAGCTCAGAGTCTCAGAACTTTTTGACTAAAGTGACTTTGCCCGGTTACTAAACTTTAGGTAATGATTGGTACGTTTAAGTCATCATCTAGTCGTAAGTTGTAACGTAAGCACTACGTGGTCATAGATTGATTTCCCCACAATGTTGAATAAGTCTTTTCTCTTTCCAACATATCAAGCAATTTGATCATGCTGCGACATAAGTTACAGTGCTCTAGCCTACAAAAGATGTCAGCAAATGGGTTAAAATTGGAACAAATGGATGGTCCTATTCGAAGTTATTAAAAGTCTTCAGATGGCACCCACCATGTTATTCCCCTCATCAGCTGGTTACTTCATTTTGTCGAGGCATATGCATCAGCTATGTGATATACTTGTATCCTAAAGGAATGTTTCTGAAACCTGCTCTACATTTTTTGGGTCCTACATCTATTATGTATATATACTAACTCATTGAATCTAGGCATTCAATTTTTTGAGGCACAAAGTTTTAGTTTTCATCATTGTGTTAAAGTGGCCTTGGATCATGCTTCAATTATTTTAGGTTGGCTTCATGGATTCGCTCTCTTTTGGACATCTTCAGAAATGGAAACTTTTTTTCTCTACTGCTTGCCCTCATTTCAAATGTGTGTTAACATGTAACCATAGCTCCTTTACTTCTTCTATTGCAGAGTTATCAATGAAGAAGCACTGGAGCAAGCCCTATCTGCTGCTGTCACCTGTACAATTTTGGCTGCTGCGGGTCCTCAACGTTCTCGTGTTCTTGCAACCTTGTACAAAGTAAAGATTTTCACTTGTTGATAATTGTGAGAAAATTATTCTGCATTATAACTGTTCATTTTCTGTAACTGAGCGTCGGTTTGTATTTTAAGCCAATGTATGCTTGTACATCGTTCGCACTCCAGAGGAATGCGATAGTCACAATATAGTAGTGCCGTTTAGTGTGCAAGCTAATTAATCTTGTCAGGGCCATGGCACCTGTTTGTTAAGTGGGTTTCCCTTCTGGTTGGAACACAGTTCTGTGGTGCACTAATCCAAAACAAAAGGAAATATAGTTAAGTGCAGTAAGCATGCCTTTCTTTAGGAGTCAATTCGAGGAGAATGACATAATCAAAAGTTCCCAATCAATAAGCTTGTCCTATCAAAAGATGGCTGTTGCTTCTGTCTTGGGATGTTTTTCATTGTGTCCTTTCTTGCCAGAACTTATAATCTGCTACAGCCGCATCTATGACCTTCACTATTCGTTTTGATTGTCTACTTTGAGTAGCTTTTTGCTGGATACTTGCTCTGTGTTCAACATGACTAGAACCCTACAGCCAAAATAATATTGGATGAAATATTTTGACATACAATTGGGTTCTAAGGCTGAGATTAGTTCCTAGAACTGAATCATATGGACTTTGTTTCAGGATGAACGGTGCTCCAAGTTGAAGATTTACCCAATCTTGCAGAAGGTTCTCCCTCTCTCTCTCTCTCTCACACACACACACACACACTCTCTCTCTCTCTCTCTCTCACACACAGATACACACACATGCACGAGGAGCAAACCTGTGCCTGATTTAACCGTTAAGTTTCTGTTTGATGTGAAGTTAACTATGTATTCAGGTGTATTTGGAGAGAATATTGAGGAAACCAGAGATTGATGCGTTTGCTGAAGAACTAAAAGCACATCAGGCATGTAAACTCTCTCTCTCTCTCTCTCTCGCACAAAAGTTTGGTTCATGTAGCATATGGTTCACTGTTCTGATTGCAATACTATGTCTTTTGGTCTTCTATGTTTGCAACAGAAAGCACTTTTGCCTGATAATTTTACTGTTTTGGATCGTGCTATGATTGAGCATAATCTCTCGAGTGCAAGCAAACTTTACACAAATATAAGGTCGGGGAATCACTAAGTTGCTTTTTATAATGCTATTTCAGACTTTCTAAAGCCTATCTATTTTTTTTTTTGTGTTTTTCAGCTTTGATGAGTTAGGCACATTGCTGGGCATTGCTCCTCACAAGGTACAATTCTATGTCCAAATTCTCCCAACACTCGTTTTTATCCTCCTGTGAAATCATTGAAATGCTTTTTCCATGTCTTACTGTAGCATTTGGTCAGTAAGATTTCCTGGTAAATGATTGTTTGCATAGTGCACGCTTATCTTTTGATTCTTTTCTTAACTCTTGCAATGGCCATGTTAGACTTCTTGGTCTGTGGGAACATGCATGCACATGGAATTTTCATCCCTAGTTGAAGTTTCTTCTACACTTTGTCACCGTTTTATTCTCTTTCGGCCCTCCACATTTGGTTTCAGTTGGGTGCACAGGCTAAGAGATTCATTCTTTTTTAAAATCCTTAGAGCTCAAACCCTCCTCCTCGTTCTTTAACACTTGGGCTTATTATGATTTCCAGGCTGAGAAAATAGCATCGAGAATGATCTATGAAGATAGAATGAGGGGTTCCATCGATCAGGTAAATGTCCATCTTGTTGAGTCACGAGTGCTGTGGATGTTTCAATTCTGTTGAATAGTAGTGTCTGGGGATAGGGTTTGGTCCTCTTGTGCCTTTTTGTGCGGCTGGGTGCTATACTGCTATACATCTTATACATTGTTGGCCCATGGGATGCTCCAGTGAATGGGCCGACATGCCCTTTATATGTAGATTGTGGTAGGGTTTTAATGTCCTACAACTTGTACCAAACAAGAAATGAAAGGCACAGCTATTATATTCCCTGTTCTCCTTATCGGGAGTTCACTATAAGTTCATTGGAAATTTTGATGCAAACAAAAGTAAATGAATTAAGAAGCCTGTTCTATCTGTAAGTAGAATATTAACTACTTCCAGTGAAAGGCTTGGTTTTTTGTTTTTTCTTTTCAAAAAGCAATTCATTTCGTGTTTCACATTATTTGATAATTCTGATATACAGGTCGAAGCTGTCATACATTTTGAGGATGACACTGAAGAGTTGCAACAGTGGGATCAACAGGTGATATCTCATTTATTCGTCTATTAAAGTCTGAGTTTATGTAAAAAAGCTGAGCCTGACCGAGTTTGAGTACTTTGGCACTCCCTTTTTTTTTTTTTTTTCAATGGCACTCCTTCCTTTGTTGTTTGTTAACTTCTAAATTTCCCTTCATGTGGTCAGAAGTGGATGGGTAAACCAAAGGGCATTTTTGTAATTTGACTTAATAAAGACAAAAAAGGTGTGCCATTGGACGAGAGGAGTGTCCAAGTCATTTCGTAACTTTAAAACTCGTAGAAGCCAAGTGTTGTCATGAGCCGTGGGCTAAAGCATATTTCAAGTCCCATTACTGTCAGCTAATGTGGTCTAATTTGTTCTTGGCTCTTAATCTGTACTGGTTGTGATTTTTCAGATTGTTGGTCTCTGCCAAGCGCTGAACGATGTACTTGATAGCATGGCAAAGAAGGGATTGTCGATTCCAGTCTGATGTTCGGTTCTGTAATATGTTCAAATGACTGTTTATACCCATTTAGGCAGTTCTTTTCTTGGGTCCCCCTTTCCTCTTTCCTAATCTTATTTTTGCTGCTGAATCTATCTACTCTGGTAGAAGGGATTTACTTTGAGGTTATATTTTTTGGTGGCTGGTTCCTCTAGTTATATTGATTGTCACATGAAATACCATAGCATCTTTTGGTAATGCCGGTCTTACCTTTACCCAGTTTATGTACATCTTTCTGCAAAGCAAAATCCTTAATCTTGTGCTCTATAATTGTGCAGAAATCAACGATTCAACGTCTAAGGATTTTGACTCCATTGTTTGTGATGAGAGTATAGGGTCGTAGGGTTGTATGCCTTTTTTGTTGATCTTTTCTTCTTGATATTAGATTGCATCGCTGTTGGGGAAAATGCACATTTATCTAGAGCTTCTTTTAGTGGCTCAAATATTGAAGAGCTTAATTTACAAATCGATTTTCGAACTCCAAAATTTATTATTAGTACTGCACAAGCTGAGTGCAGGTGGTAAATTTTGGAGCGTGAAAAACGCTATCCTTACCGTCTTTTTGGAAAGAGGAATTTGGAAAGTAAGAGGACTCGGTCTTTCACCAAATCCCACCAGAGGAACAAAATACAACTGTATATTTTTACCATTTCTCTTTAGTATAACCTTTATATTTAATCTAAACAGCAGAGAAGATTCTCATTTTCTCTCTCACCGAACCTCTCACTCCAAATGAAATATCAGGTCTGTTTTTTTTTTCAAATACAAAAAGAAGACAACTTCGACAAATTTATAACGCTCTCAAGAAAGCAACAGCGACACAGGAGACTGCTACTAACATTTGCTCATATTTATTTTTTTCAACGTGAACAATTTATTGAATGGGAACGTATATACATTCATTTGCTCATTTATTTTCAACGTGAACAATTTACTGAATGGGAACGTATATACATTTTGAAATCTTCGATGCAGAGGCCAGAGCCATCATCTAATATCTAGACCCATGGTGGGGGATTTTAAGGGTTGCAGCTGCTTCTATCCATTTCTTCTCCTTCGCTCTTCTTCTGTATGTATTTTTCCCTTTATACTATCTATTTCTTTTCATTTTCTCTTGATCTCTGCACAAATGGAACAAAACATGATTATCTGTACAATAGCTTCCTCAATAAGACCACCCAGGTTCATGAACCTTCCATTCGTTCACCGAGTGGCCACTATGCTGAACTTCTTGTCAGCAATAGAAATACTCTTTTTCGTATTCCTTCTTCCCCAGCCTCCTGGTAAAACAACGGAAGCAGGAAAACTATGAGGTTTCGTAATCCTTCCTCTCTCCAGTCTCCTGGTAAAACAACGGAAGCAGGACAACTATGAGGTTGAATCTTTGCACGGAGAAGAGCTTTTCGATGAATCCCTCCAACTTTGTAAGAGAACGTCGCGATTGATAGATGCCAATTGTGACAAATTCTGCAAACAAAAAGTATTAGACTGACAACAATACTTTCGGGGGCAGGGGCTTACTATACAGTAGTCAACTGCAGGATAGACATTTGAAGATGGTGGCGGCGGTGGTGGGGAGGTAATGCACAAAAGTTGATAACAGCAATGCT
This sequence comes from Rhododendron mucronatum var. ripense, assembly GCA_019656295.1. Classification (NCBI taxonomy): domain Eukaryota; kingdom Viridiplantae; phylum Streptophyta; class Magnoliopsida; order Ericales; family Ericaceae; genus Rhododendron; species Rhododendron mucronatum. The sequence continues at coordinate 922,599 of BPLT01000116.1, read as the reverse complement.
TCGGTAGTGTTTGGTCCAGTTGAATAGTTTTGGAAAGGAATGACGGTCGCTCAATGAAATAGTACTCACCTAAATTGGTGAATGATACTTCAATTGAGAGGTGTACATTCTGCCATTATTTAGGTAACCACTAACCATGCGTCCCGAATGAACATTACATTCTAGAATTATTTCAGTGAACCAAACACCACCTCATAGTCACTGTGATTTCAAAGCTGAATAAAGCATTCATCAGGACATAGAAACACAATGACTCCAATTATTTAGGGAAGGAAACAGAATGAAGATTTGGTATGTGGCCACCAATACCATATTGTCATTAACATTGGAGCTACAGCTAGCAATAACCAGACTAAATTCTACTAAATAACTACAGCTAGCAATAACCAGACTAAATTCTACTAAATAAACCTGCAATTAGCATACCTTTCTAAGGTCAGAAGGGACAGCTTTATTTAAAAACAAAAAACGCCAGGTTCACAGAGTGTATCAAGTGATTGAAGATCTAAAGAATGCAAAAATTAACACCAGCCTCTCAATTAGAGCTTAGACTAGTCTTTTGCCTGATGCATCCACAGTCAAGAAAGGACTCCAGTAGGGAACAAGTGAGTTTACCTTGAAGGAAAAATTTATCAGGGAGAGATCGAGAGTCGAGTCAAACTGTTCAAGATCACCACATTCGTCCATCTTCTGAAGAAAAAAGAAAACATAGGTGTCCAAATGAGATATCTCCATAGAAACTGCACACTCACACAAGCGCAAGCACGGACCCAGAGAGAGAGAGAGAGAGAGAGAGAGAGGGTAGGTTGTCAATTGCGTGACATGAATCACACTATGGTAAAACATAAGCTTTCCACATAGATCATAAACATTAGTATCTCAGTTTAAATAAATATTGCCACCCGATCATATTCTATACTCAAATAGGGTGGCACTCTGAAAACAGTGCATTTACGTATTCAGGTCATTCCCCTGCACAATTCTGGAATACAGACAATGCAAAAGTCGAATTTCTACGAATTTATCATATTATACCAATTAAATAACAGAGTTCATTAGCTGCAAGAAATTAGTTCATAGAAGGGTGTATAGGACCTTTTTTTTTTTTCTCCTTTTCTTTTGTATTCCTTGCGTTCTTTTGTACATGGGATGGGTGGCATCCCCGTGATGCTTCTTCAATAAAATTTTATTTCTACTAAAAAAAATAAAGTAGTTCATTATTAAACATTACAAAGTCCCTTTTCTGAGATCTAAAAGCCTATCCCCTCCGTAAGTATGGGTAATGGGACCATATGGCAAGTTCCTGAGGATGTATGATGTATCAATAGTCTTCCCTTGCCAATGTCATTTAAGGCCTGCTAAGAAATCTAATGGTTCATTCTATTCCCAACTCCCAAGTGATGTACTGCTGGATACCTTTCTATCAGTAGACAGATGTTTTGATTGTTTGATTGGTGGTTTTGAAGTGCATATTTAGCATTCTACCTACTCCAATTAGAACTTTCCATCATGAGGGTTTTAGTTCCTTCACAAAGGAAACCTTAAACTTGGTCCGTTGAGAATATCCTACAACAGGACAGTTGATTAGGGGTCTTAAGGCTGTTAATGATTAAAATACTTCTTTCCCAACTGACTAGAGGAAAGAGAATTCTTCAAGAATTACCTTTTGAAGACTGACGAAAACAACGACCAGAAAGATTTGAACGTTTCTAGAAGAAAAACCTACAAGGTGCATGCCAAAAACGCCAACCCCTCAGTTAAATCTATTTGATGTTGTACCCTACATGGGTTGAAAATTGTGCTCATGAGATTAAGGCCCATTTTGGCTTTAAAATGCCGCGTGATTATTTTTGTCTTTATTCAAAATCACCTTTGTTAGTTTTGCATCAATTTTTTTGGATTATTTGTTCGTTCAACCAGAGAAATCTAAGTAAAAAATAATGGTCAAAATCTTTTAAAAGTTCACTGAAGATAAAAAAATAATAATTCAAAACAGAATAGACACAAAAAAAAAAAAAAAAACGTGGCTTAATTATTGTTAAAGCATCCAACTCCAAACCAATTGGCAAAAAATGGAGAGGCCGCCCAGGCTCATATACTAGTTTTGGAGGAGATAATTAACCAATGTGGGACAAATCCCAACAATTATTAACCCTAATTTTCTTCACCAACTATTACGCCCCCAGGGGACTATGGGAGACACAGGGTCTTCTCTTGTCTCATCATAAGCATCCTTTTATTCTTTTACTTGTCTTATTCTCTTTTGGTGAAATAAGAAGTGAAGCACAATGTGGCTGGGCTCCTATTCCAACCATACTCCACGTTTCAACACCAGCAAGTGAGCCAGACAAGTTGATTCTACATTGAACATAACGCCTGGTGGATCAGTAAGTAAACAGAGGTGAAAGAAAATTTACCTCCTCTTCAGAATTTGAGGAGCCACTAACATCAGAGGCGGAATCAGAAGAGTCTGTATCATGCGGCACTCCGGCTGAAAATTGTGTGTACCGTGACACAAAATAGCTTGTGTCTTCTGCACTGTCCAGGTTTGGAACAAAGGCAGCCTACGAATTTTTCAAGTAACTAAAGTCAACAATGTGAATGGCACAACAATTTCAACAAGCAATTATTCACTGGACATGTGCAATCCTACCTTCTGTAAGGCAAGGGTGTCCCAGTTAACTCCCTTGAAGAATGGGTGTGCTTTTACCTGTTGGAAAGTAGAAGGCGGTAACAAAAATCACTCTAGCATCAATCTTAGCCGTTATTTATATGACACCATCAATAGAATATCATTTCATAATCCAACGCTAAGAATTTTTAGTACAACACATGCAGGGAGAATACCTCTGAAGATCCTTTTGCACCAAAGCGCTGATCTGGATCATGAACAAGGAACCTACAGGTATGAAGATGATGCGTAAATGACGCTGTTCAACAGAAACCTTTATTGTCATACAGGGAAAACAAAACACAGAAGAAATCGTCGCTCGTTTAAGGATTATATGACCACCCTAAGCGCAATAATATGTGGCACAGTGGCAGTGTTGGATTAATGCAAGTGAAAGAGAACAATCTAATAAACAGAGTTCCCATAATTATATGTACAGTCATAAAGGACTCACAAATGCCGATCTACAGGGCAGCCCATTAGTTTGTGTTGGGATTTGTCCCACATCGGTTAATTATCTCCTCCAAAACTAGTATATGAGCATGTGCAGCCACTCCACTCTTTGCCAATTGGTTTGGAGTTGGATGTTTTAACATGGTATCAGAGCTAGGGTTTCGGAGAATTTGTTCCCTTTGTTTGTGCCATAAGTGCACCGTTGTTTGTTGTGATCCAAGCGTTATGGATCCTTTGTTTACCTCTCCACGTGCGAGTCGGGGATTGCACGTGCGGGGGAGTGTTGGGATTTGTCCCACATCGGTTAATTATCTCCTCCAAAACTAGTATATGAGCATGGGCGGCCTCTCCACTCTTTGCCAATTGGTTTGGAATTAGATGCTTTAACAGTTTGTACCCATCAAACAAGTATCATAATTTATCATTTTCGTACTAGCACATTTGAGATACCGAAATACACCATTGAAGATTCATATTATTTACTAGAACCATTTATACATTTTTCTGAATTTGCACTATCCAGAATTTCTACCATCTCCAAAGGCCTACACTTCATCATCTTATCTGGTTCATGCTACTGCAAAGTAGTGATAATAGCAAAAACAACAACATTAACAATACCAGGCAATAGATTATTGATTTCCTCTTTGGAACTATTTACATCAAGGATTCAGTTTCTTCCAAATTATTTTCTTATGCAGGACTGCTACTGTTTGCATACCTATACTTTTTGTTAGTGAGTGTGAAGTATCATAAACAGAAAAGCAACCCTCCAGACGTTGATGTTGGAACCATATCTATAAGTGTCTAAGACACTACTTTCAACTCATTTGAAATGAGGGCACATAAAATTCAATATGATGAGCTAAATTGAAAGCATGAAATAGAACCAAAAGGACTCCTTAAGTAGATGACCGACCTGTCAATCAAGTCCTGAGCTTCATAAGACATGTCACCAGGAACAGAAGGCCAGGGAATTTTCCTGTTGAGAATGTTGTCGAAGATTATCTGTATAGCCATAAAACGGAGCAATTGTCAAGAGGGCAAGAATTTCCTCCAGCATGGAAATAAGAATATCTATACCCGAACTTTGTGCCCTTAAGGATAAGCAACCAGTAAATGGGGCAGTTCCGCTAACATCTGAAATAACACTTTGTTTTTAAAGACCCAGCGAATGATAGGGAGCCATTCAATTTGTTTAAAACATGTTTTTAAGAGCTCCCGTAAAAAATCAGCTCATTCTAATATCGGTAAGGCTTTGATCTACTCATTCATTTTATCCTGTTAAAATTAGGGGTAAATACCGATCAAGCCTGTACCAATATCGAAATCAGCTGATTTTTTACGGGAGCTCTTAAAAACATGTTTTAAACAAATTGAATGGCTCCGATCATTTGCTGGGTCTCTAAAATACAAAAAAAGTGTTATTTAGGTGTTAGCGGAACCGCCCCCATCAGTAAATAATTAATAGTGAGGCAATGCTTCTATCAGACTTGTTTGAAGGCTCGCCCAACCAAGACAATTAAAGAATCAAGTATGCAGATAAATATTCAATCGCGAGATATGAATATTGAAGTATAATTGTCATCACGTTCTTTATCATGTCCTAGAAGTCTAGACGTCTAAAGTACGTAATCCTGAAAAAAATTGACAAAAGCACCGATACCTCGGGATGTTCAGCATTAAATGGTGGGATTCCAGTGATAAGTTCAAATAGGATAATCCCTACTGACCACCAGTCTGCAGCATAACCTGTAGAAAAGCTCAGAGGTCATTTCAACTCCTCACTACACCTAAAATGATACCTAAATGCAGATTCTGTGTAAAGTATAAACCATGCTCAGTTCCAAGAAGAATCTCAGGTGCCAAGTAGTCTGGCGTGCCAACAGCTGACCGCTGACTTCTATCCTCAAATTTCTGAGTGTCCTGACCATGTGCATCTAAAAGAGTCATCCCATCCGTCTCAGGTCCAGGTAAATCACCTGTACTGTTCATAAGGCCGATTTTGGACAAGCCAAAGTCTGTAAGCTGGTAGAATAAGCAGTGGTTAGCACATGACTGCTAGCATTACAAAGGCCAATGCAAATGTTAAATGGGAAAATGAACAGTATGGGCCCATACTTCGACTGAAAAACACACAAGTACGGATCCACGTTAGTACTGACGTATTAATAATTGTTCCAAGAGAATAAGATGTTAGGAAAAGGGTCAGGAAATGCTTATCAAGCTATCTACCAACTTCCCTCACGTAACCTTGTATTGGATCTGGACATGCAGAAATGCATAATAGAGAAACGCACAATAGAGCAGAACAGAATAGCATAGGGAAGAACCATAAAGTAAACGGGGTGACAAATACAAACGGGGAGACTTGAATCATAAACCCAAGATCTCCTATAAACCAACAGAATGATTAGATTACCAATTACAAATTCCCAAACGCTTAATCTTGTTAGGAAACGGATTCAACCATGCAAATCAAGCATTCAATAGGTACAAAGACTGATGATTCTTTTCCATGGTCTAGTATTAAATAACTTTCATGTATTCTGTCCATTAGACACAATGTCTTAAAAGCTACCTATAATCATCACACGACGTTCAGATGCTGCAAACAACCTACAGTACTCAGGCCAATAGATGTAAAACGTTTACAGCAGGTCTGCCTTCAGAAGATGATCTAAAATGTAGTAATGTGTTAACAAGTGCTTGAAAAAAAGTCTCCGTCCTATTTAGCTGGTAATGGAGCCATCAACAGGAAACCATTGATGCAAACTAAACATGTAGATGCATTGAATATTGTATGTCAATCAAAGCTCAGTATGTATTATAGAGTTGATAAAATGGAACCTTGATATGCCCATCATGCGCAATCAATATGTTGTCTGGTTTCAAATCCCGGTGCACAATTCCAAGAGAATGCAAGTATTCTAAAGCAAGAACCTGAAATTTATGAAATCTTACTTGAGAAAAGTTATACAAGAAGTTTATAGCATATCCAGGGAATGAAGTTAAACAAACCAGTTCTGCTATATAGATACGAGCTACATCTTCCTCGAAACAACCAATGTTTCTGAGCAAAGAGTACAGATCACCACCGCTGAGATATTCCATTACCAAATAAAGGTTGTCTCTACTCGTGAATGAATAAAAGAAACGAACCTGCAAGTAGTGAGATGACGTTGTTAGACCCTATGAAAGCCAGTATAGAACAACTTGTGTATGGATGACAAGGCCAACAATTGTCCTAGAGAAACAAACTTTTTGTATGTGGAGGACAAGGCCAACAATCGTCCTAGAGAAACAAACTTTTTGTATGTGGAGGACAAGGCCAACAATCGTCCTGGAGAAACAAACTTTTTGTATGTGGAGGACAAGGCCAACAATCGTCCTGGAGAAACAAACTTTTTGTATGTGGATGACAAGGCCAACAATCGTCCTAGAGAAACAAACTTTTTGTATGTGGATGACAAGGCCAACAATCGTCCTAGAGAAACAAACTTTATATGTAATAAGTAGCTCTAATAAACAAAGAAATCGTCGACCACTGGGGCTAGCCCAGGGCCAGGGCCTAGGACTTCCCCTCAAGAGGTCTTAGATTCAAATCTCAAATGGGTAGATCAATGGTTATTTCCTCCTCACTACTCTTAACCCCTGGACACCTTTATTGGCAATTTATAGACTGGAAGCTACTCCACCACTTATGCACATAAGCAGCATGCGCAGGACCAGAATCATGAAGATAGACAATTTACCCAAAAAAAATATCATTCAAAGAGGCAATTGTCATAGCTTAAAAGAGCAATCTATTTGAAGGTTACCACAAAGGGGTTTCTGACTGTTATCAAGATGTTACGCTCCTCCAATATGCGCTCAATGTCATTTTTCCGTATCATGTCCAATTTTTTGAGCACCTGTAGCACAAGAAACTGATTACCATAAAAACCGACAATAAAGTAAGCACATCCTGGAAATTGACTCATTTAAATAGCAAAACTATAGAGAACTATAATTAAATACTTTCAAGCAAAACATAGAAATTAATCTTTTCTGATTTCTCCTTGTTAATCTATTGTCTTCCAACACTACGTCACTTCCGATAAAAACAATAACCTTAGACCTCCATTATACATTTCACAGGTGAGTGTATGCACGAAGCAAATGCATTAATTAATTTAATTCCACTTAAGATACTCTCCGTTAGTGATTACCTTTATTGCAAATAAATCCCCTGTTGCTCGCTTTCGTGCAAGAAAGACTTTACCAAAAGCACCTCGGCTTATTGGTTTTATAATCTCAAAGTCTTCAATGCTTGTCCGTTCTTTGGGATGCATGGGAGATGATGTTGAACTACTCTGAGATGCACTATCCAGAAAAAATTTAGTGTTTATGATGTGTCTACCGTTACTCTTCATGCTTTTCCCATCCAATAGATCACAAGCATGTATATACTTTTCTCTGCATTTGAATTTGACAGAATAGAGATTAAAATTCATCACTTCAGAGTTGCATATATACGAAAAACTTTTTGCATTTGTACATTACCGCAGCAGATTCTCTATTCGGCCTCCAAATGTGTCTACTACAAGAGCTTTGATCTTGCTATGGTGTAAAACATCCTGTAAATCCTCAATACAAGCAAGTAAAAACTCATGGGATCCTTGCTCGGACAGATCTGTGCCAGCTACGCAGCGAGCAATGTCCACGAGTTCTCTCATCTGCAAAAGGAAACATGAATTGTTAAGTTTTAGCATATGTAAAATTCTTTTGCTGTTTTAGATGCACATCACTTCTGAGCAAAGCAAGAATAAAGGTGAAGGCAATCCCTGAACGCCTAGTGAACATCACAAGGTATTGTCAAGATTACAGACAAAAAGAAAGGGAGGGCCAGAGACTACAAGTGAGCAGATCGCGAAATAGGGACCACATAAATATGTGTTAATGTTCTTTCTTCTTCTTCTCCTCCCCCCCCATTTCTTCCCTGAAATCTTAGAACACTCAAACCCTAATAATTGGGAGCCTGGGGCCCTGAATTTCTTGATCTGAGTTCAGTAATGGTATGCCTTGGACCTAGAAAAGCTACATACAAACCAGAAATTGTTGGCATTGTTTGCCCAAAAGTAGATGAAGAAAGTCAACCTAGGAAAACATACTGCTTCAGTGGCCCAAAGTCACCAAACACAAATTCATTATTTCAGCACCTACTACCATATTGACAAAAACAAGCATCGTATAGTCCTAGTTACATAAGCCATATTCTCTAGTTTGAAAGAATTTAGGGCCATAATGCTATTGAGAAAATGTTTCTTGCAGAGAATTGCGAGTTTCTTCCTTGATTGTGCTATCAGGATCGGGATGATGATGACTATGGACATCTGCGCTTCCATTGCCAAGTCAATTGTCACCCACCCCCACACACATACACACACATTTTGATTTGTCATCTGGTCTCCTAAACAATCATGGGACATAATGTGTACAATGCAACAAATCCATGTGTTTTTATCTCCCAAGATGAAAACCTCAGAAAAAATATACTTAAAACAAACAAAACCTTAAGCATCCAATGGTACTAGTTAAGTGCACCAAATCATGATGACTTACTTGTTGCACGTCCTCCAGCTCAGAAGGATTGTTATGTTCCATCCACAAGAAGTCAAAATTTCCAGCTCTAGGGGTATTTGTGGAAGATCCTGATGTTATGCTCCCTGCTGAGGAGGGTGGGCCACATTGGCCAAGCTTCATGCCCAAGTGGCCCCTCAAATTATTGATGATGTGATGAGAATCCTCTATAAAGGCGGTGTCCATCTCATGAAGATCCTCAAACATACCTTCCATGCCTTTACTTCTCCACTCACTTACATTTGGAGAATAACCTTCTGGTAGGGTTCCAGGATTTGGGATTTGAATTCTTGAACTTTCAGGGCTGTCAAAGGATGCATGGAAAGTCATGTTGAATGAGTCTATGATTAGTTCCAGCATCTCTGCTAGTTTCAACAGGCGGTCATCCAAATCAACACATTTCAGATCACATTTTTCCGCGTAAGCACATATGTAGGAATGAGCTTCCAAATGTGAAGTAGGAACAACTTCCTCACATATCCTACAAATAACCGATTCGGATCCACCCAAATTTCTTTCCTGCTCATGAAGTGAACTACCAGCCTTGTCTACTGAGTCTCCAAGATAATTGCCATCAGCTTTATGATATTCTTGAACACTACGAAGCAAATCAAAGTGGGAACTTTGCGGAAATGAATCATTATTGATAGCCATGAAATCCATTGTGGAAGTTGCTTCAGAAGAATTAGATGTCTTAATCTGCCTCTGCAATTCATGTTTGGCATCTCTTATCAGGTTCGAAGTATAAGCAGAACCAGCATTAGGAAGTAATGGATCAGGATCCCAGCTCATTTCAACATAAGGAACACTGTCTAAGCATTCCTTGATTTTATGAAGGGAATTCTCATCAATTGACTCACTGCCTCTCTCAAAATGCAACAACCTTGTGCAACGTGTCAATATGAAAAGCATGCGCGTCAACAACCACTTCAGCAATCCCGTCTGGCATAGCTTCCTTTTCTCAGTGAGATCTTGAACAACTGTTTCGCACTTGGCACGAAGTTCTGAGGAGGTCATTTCCAAACACTGTTGACAAAGAATCAGGAGATCCTCTACCAATTTCTGTGCTTCTGGGGATGAGAAGTCCTTTTTCTGCGAAAGTTCCGTCAGCTCCCCAGCAAAACAAGCCAGCTCCATATTCACTACTTCTTTTGCAGCATCAAATCTTGAGCGCAATGATCCCAAAAGTTCCTGATTTTTTCATTCCCAGAAGGCAGAAACAGAAACGGTAAATAACCCAAGTAGTAAGGAGAAAAAATTAATGTAAAACTGGTCTGCTGATCAAAGAGAGACCAATCTGAAAGGGGAAACTAAGTAACAGCAAAGCTCAAACTATGATACCTTCAAATCATTAAAGCTGTGAGCTCGAGGACGCACAGGGTGAATCCTACCCTTGGGTCCAAGTTCATGCGAAAAACTTTTTATAACTTTCGGCACTTTACTGGTACGCATGTTTTCTGATGGAGATTGGTTTACAGTTGAATGCTTCCCCTCCAAGTGCAGTTTAGTTCTTGGACCCTCCTTCCCAAATCCCTTAACTTCTGAGCCACTATACTGCCAAAAAATTAGTGACACAACTTATTGATTAAGAAGCACAAAATTTAAAAAAAAATCATACTCCACACAAAAACGACATAACCCCATCAGCCACTTTGTTAGCCAAAACCTCACCTCGGAGTTTGGAGGACTATCATTGAAATCTTCACTGGAATCTTTGGAAAGATGCGATTTGAACCAGCGAACTATCCTCTTCCCTTTACGGCATCCTATGAAGCCATTGAATCGCATAAGTTCTCCATATTTTCTCCTCAATTATTGAGTTCAGTACTAAAAAATAAGGATGCTTTGTTGGAACAAAAAAAACACAGTATTGGCAATGAATTTGCCAAAAAACAAAAGTTAAATGACCATATTTTCTAGTTGCCATAGTAGCACACATCCAATACACAAAATAACACAGAAACAGATCAGAAATAATACTCGAGATAAATTCAAGATCTGCATACACAAAAACCCAATGTACACAGAGAGAGCATTAATAGATACTCCTATAAATTTGAAACTGAACCTCTTCTTACGAACTATTTGTAGTAGGCAATCAAAAAAAAACTATTTGTAGTAACACAATACATCAGCGAAATATACACATACATAGCGATGTCTGTGTTTTTGGCAAGAGGTTACAGAATAATAGCGATGCTCCCTATTTTGAATGAAGGAAGCAAGATAATGCGCATAGAAATTGAATCAGGGCGCTAGACATGCCCACTCTGATGTCTTCTAGCTTTGGTTCGTGGCATGGTTCCACGGCCTAATGTCCCTTGAGGTCCCGTTTGATAACAGTGATAGATGGATGGGATTCGTAAGGAGATGGGATTAGGATTGGGATTCGTAAGGAGATGGGATTAGTAATGAGATGGGATTGATAATGAGTATGTTTGTTTGGGATGGGATTAGATGATGGGATTATTAATATCATGTTTGTTTGAGATGGGATTAGATAATGAGATTGGATTGATAGAAGAAATTGGTAATGAGAAGGGATTGATAATGAGGAGAGGATGGGTTGGGATTATTAATACCAAGTCCCAAGGGGTATTGCTAATACCCCCTAATGCCCGGCTTGGTCATCCCAAGGGACTAATAGTCCGGACTTTTTTTTGTTACCAAACAAAGAATTGCTACTCCCATGGGATTAGTAGTCCAATCCCAACCTCCAAACCCATTATCAAACGGGGCCGAGTTCCTTATTTTACGAGGTCTAGGGGGCCCCAATTTCAACGGTAAAACTCTTAAGAGTAGCCAATTGGTGCATTTCTACTACTACTATAAAGGGAACGCCCAAGTTGGTGTGAACATTTTTTTGAGGTTGGCTCACACTTTTAAATAACAATTTCGACCATCGCTGTGGCCACACAAAATTGCCCTATTAGTAACTGCTAGGGTAAATATGTTTAAAACCTCACTCCACATTCCACACAAAAACAAACCGCTTCCTCTTTTGGACTCTGTTGTTTCTCAGTTTCGAGTCAATTCTCCACTATGAACTTTTCTCTCATTCAATCCTCCAATCAAAGTAACAAATGGTAGAACAAGAGAGAGGTTTAAACATGATCGCATTATGCCCTTTTTTTCCAGTTTACTGTGATGACATTTCCTCCCTCAACAAAAGCAGCTTGCATCACGAGATTAAGGCCTGTTTTGGCTGAATAATTCGGGAGGATTATTTTTGTCTTTATTAAAAAAATTGCATTCATTAATTTTGCGTCTTTTTTTTTTCAGATTATTGGTTCGTCAGTAATTATTTTTTGAATAAAGAAAAAAATAATCCAAAAGTCAGTTTGTTTTGGATTATTTTTGTCTTTATTTCAAAAAAGTTTTCATCTGGAAATTAATTTTTCCCTTTTTAGATTCTTTTGTCGAGACAAACCAATAATCCACAATAATCCACAAAATATTGACGTGAAATTGACAAAAAAAAATGACCAAAAACGAAAAAATTATCCTAAAGGATTATTTAGCCAAAATACGCCTAAATAACTCGAGTCACACAGGCATCGTGTAGGCACACGCCACTAGTGTTTTCAAATTTAAGTCTGTCACCAATCTTCCCTGTCCATACCCCATCGAATGGGAATTACATGGCTCCTGTTATTTTCGTATAGTTGTATTACAGAATAATAGTAGGAGTATTATACAAGTGTATTCGTAAAAATATACAGGCAAAGAACAAAAGATGTGCAAATCTAAAGGGTAGGCCTAGTGTTCAAGGCTTGAGACCAGGGGTTTGCTCTCTTCCGAGATCTTAGGCTCGATACCTAAGTCTTAGGTGTTATCAACTCCTTTGGGTTGGTTCCATCATAAGGAGCTTTTGCTCAGACTTTAATTGGGCTCTCCGCGAGTCGGTGATGGAATTAGGCCCCCGGATTAGTAGTTAGTTATTAAACAAAAAAGATGTGCATAAAACTATTGAATGCATATACGAACCTTCTCTAGAACCACTGAATTTTCCACGTCCAGGAGCCACAAACCTTTGCTTCTGCTTCACACGAGGCCTCGAAACTCCGCGATTCCCAAAATCAGACGAACTGTCGGCGTCGTCATCCCTCGAGCTCGGCCCGCCCGTCAGCGAAACCCGGCGAGTCTTGATCGGGTTCAGCCCGGTCGGAATACCGGCCTCCGACGCCGACTCCCCGCCGGTCCGACTCGCTCCCGCCATCACGGAGACGCGGTTCTCGCATGCGGTGTACGGAAACCCTAATCCTCCGATTCCAGTTGTTCCGACTCAAACTCACCGGCGAACCACGGAGAACACAGAACTAGCGGATTGAGAGAGAGAGAGAGACAGAGAGGGCGGAGAAGAAGCGAAGATGCAGAGATGGTTCGGTGAGTGTATGTATTTATGTACGTATACGTGTATATTTATATGAGAGAGAGAGAGAGAGAGAGAGAGAGAGAGAGAGAGATATGATGATGAATTTTGGAGGGGAGGCGGGCAAACTAAGGAATGCGCGAAAGTGATATATTTGTATTGTTCGTTTGGTTTTTCAAACCGATGGTAGGATAGGATATGGTGGTGGTGTTCCATTTGTAGAAAGGAAAAGGCTCTTTTCTTTTTCTTTTTCTTTTTTTAATTCTCAAAACTGCCATAAATGCAATAGGGAAATCTTAAAAATGAACAGGGATTTGTTGTCTTAAATACTAGTATCCATGCATGATTCTTACGTTTGAATATTTGATTGAGTTCTGCTAAGATTTTTGGACGGTTTTTCTGGACTTTATCTCGGATATTTTGAGAAAATATTTAGGTAAAAATCATAATTTTTTACTTTTTTTGATCCGTCTTGGCGAAATGAATTAATAATTCAAAAAAAAAGTTAGGTGCAAAATTAAAAAATACAAAAACAATTTGAATAAGGAAAAACCAAAAACCCAAAAAACCCTTAGCGGAAGCCGTGATTCTTACATATGGAATGGGGTGAAATAGAAATGTTAATATGTATTTAAAACAATTATTAATTAATTGAGAATATGATCCCTCTCTTACTCATAATATAATTGAAATTGCTGGATTCAGTCCTTAGATTAAGAAAATATTGACTCTAATAATTTTTTTTAAACAAGTATTTTTCGAATATGGTTACTGAATTAAACGAAAATATTTGATTGACTCCACGTATTGAATTACTTGTTCGCAATCCTTGTCAAGATCAAACGTGAAAGTTATTCAAGGGTAGAACGTACAATGGTGAATTTTGGAAATTGTGGAAAGAAAAGAGACAGGAATAGAAAGAGATGATAAGGAATTCTGATGAAATTAAAAAAAAATCATTGCACATTGGCGTGAAGCATAGAATGATAGGTGGGGCAGGTGCATAAAAATATTGAAAAATACGGTTGCGTAATTCGAAGATGATACTAAACTTATCCAATAGCCAGTAAAGGTCGCACATTGTGGGTTTTGGGTATTTTGAATTTGAATTTATCGGTAATGAGTGTAAAGAAAAGTAGAGTAATGATTAGAAATATAAGTAATGATTGGAGAGAGATAAAGAGAAAAATAAGAATAATAATTGGAGATAAAATGGATAAGTACAAATCCAAAATACCAAACCGAACGAACTAATAAGTCACCCAGATATGGTTTTTTCGTCCGGGTTACTTGGATCTCAGATCCATTCATCTTTGGTGACGGACTTATGGGTTTTCCAAAACCAGTGGTGATGGCGCCTGATAGAGCCGATTGTGGCGAGACGAAGGGACATGAAGCTCCAAGATGCAAATTTGTTTCCTTCAACTTCCTCCATATCATATCCATGAGCGGATCGTTGATTTCAATACTGCAGCTATTTTATCTGGTTTTTTATTTTATTTGTTTTCTTGGTTTATATTCGGAACTTTAGAGTTTGGTTTGCAAATTTGTGTGTACTAGTGTTTGTAGTTCTAGATAGAGTTATTGGAGAGAGAGAGGGTACCGTGGCTCGAACCCATTTCCCGTCGGGGATAATATAAAAAGAAAGGAAAAAAGAAGACAGAGAAAAGTAATGGGAAGCCGAACTGGTAAAAATGAATACCAGGGAGTGGACTTGTTCGCTATGACTGGACTGGGTAAACAACTTTGCTTCTTCTTCTTTTTAAAACTTTTTTTGGCTGAATGCAGTAACCTTTGTAGGAAATCAACAAGGAAAAAAGAATCATAAATTTTAAAAATTCTCATCATTTTATATATATTTTTGATAGAGACCTATAAAATCTTTAAAGAAATCCTATGGTGGCACGCATAATTTTGATACCAATATCTCACACAGTCATTGAATTGTGAATATATTTTTATTTTTTACAAACAATACGAAGGAAAAACTCTGTTATTCGAGAAATGTAGATAAAGTATATTGCCAACTTTTCAATGTCGGGAATGGACTGTTTCTCACGAGTCATTTTGCGTAAGGTTATTTTATGGAGTAAAATACGTGAATTTTAATACTCTGGTCGTTTTCAATAAAAAAAATTCCCCCATAAACGAGTGTCTCGACTAGTTTGCGATCACCTCAACTACTTCAAGATAATACTTAGACAAATTCTTGTGACTCCAAGGTTTGGAGAGCACGGCCTTTGATTTTTGTATTATACCACCTGGACACGAGTGGAAATCGGAACTTACGTATGTTGAACTGAGGTTAGGAGGGGGGCTCGGGTGGGAAATGAACTTACCAACCTGTCACGATAATTCGATCAACTTTATGATGAGGTCAACAACAACAGAACCTATGTAATTCTCAATCATTTGGGGCATAGGCGGAGAGGTGTTATCTTAGAGGAAAAAATCTATAATTTCAATACGCCTTTTACTTAAAAAAATTTCATCAAAAATACAATTATTATTCTCAATGAAAAATATAGGATTTCATTGGGTTTTCTGGGGGTCAATTCATTGATGGGTCGACTGAAATTTCTCCAACCTTTAAAATAATATCAAATCAATTCAACGAATCTAGATTGTTTCCCCAAAAAAAACGAATCTAGATTGTGCTTTAAGAAGTGTCCAATTGGAAGTAGTTTCGTTTACTTTTCGTCTCACACCATCAACTGTAGCCACCGGCTAAGAACGAATGTATGAAAGGGAAAATGAATACTCCCTCCGTCCCAAATTGATTGTTCGGTTCGCAAAATGGAGTGTTAAAAATAATACAATTTTTGCAAGAAAAAATCAAAAGTTTTTTAACAACTTACTAGATATCAATGAATATTTTTAATTTGTGAAAAAAATTTGAATTTTTTCTTGAAAAAATTGCATTATTTTTAACACTCCGTTTTGCGGACCGGACAATTTGGGACGGAGGGAGTATTATACTAGGAGTCTAGGATGTTTCGTCTGCTGACACGTGTCTTACACGTGGCAATTCTAGATGGCTTAATCTGTCTGCTGAAATTATGAATGATTTGTTTGGTTTGTGTGTTTAAATTTTGTTTAAAAAAATAATACGGATAATAAGTGGGGAGAGATAGAGAGAGAAATATTGAAAGTAAGATGAATCTAAAGAAATTTTTTTGAAAAATTATCTTTGAAAATGGAAAAGAGCAAGGCAGAAAATAGCCGATGGACTCTAGTCCAGTTAGGATTTCCTGGTCATCCTCATGTGAAAGGACAAGGTTCGAGTCCTGTTGAGGGTGTTTGAGATTCAGGTCATGGATAGCATCAGAAATTCTTTGTTGACTAACGTACTAACACTCCACTGACTCTGCTATCAGTACACAATATCAGGGGGACAAATTTGTGAATATAAAATCGGACCCGGGGAGTGTGCTGCGCAGCGTGCTGCACGGCTTCCGGCGCCGCCTTGCAGGCATCGGTTCAACGATCGGAGACGTCCACTGCGTAGAGTTCGTCGAATACTACAAGTGTACCAAAAATCAACCCGATCAAGTATTGTTAAGTGTCTCATCGGAACACATATAATTCAAAAAGAATGGATTCAGTGGTTTTGATCCAGTGTTTCGTATCCATTAAGATTCATTTTTTTTCAAGTTATATGTATTCCGATGAAGTACTTAACGTTATTTGATCGGGTTAATTTTTGGTACACTTGTAGTATTCGACGAGCTCTAAGCAGTGGACGTCTCCGATCGTCGAACCGATGCCGGCAAGGCGGCGCCGGAGGCCGCGCAGCACGCTGCGCAGCATGGGCCCTCTGTCCTATAAAATCGCAGGAGTTATTTTTGGTAGTTGGTTGGTTAGCTGTTGGAAAAATATCATGCACCATATGAGAGATATTTTCTTGTACCAACATAAGGGAAAATTACCAAAATGTCCTCGTACATTTGGAAAATTACTGAATACCCTTGTCTCATAACAAATTAATCTCTTGTCGTGAAAGTGGATAAGAAATACCCTTGTCTCATAACAAATTAATCTCTTGTCGTGATCAAGTGGATAGGAAATTCAACAAAATTTGTCTCACATCTTCATCGTAATTATAGTGAACCAAATTGTCTTTTTTAGCCCTGTGAAAGACTATTTTCACAATACTATGGTTAGTGCACATTATCAATGAAAATCAACAAGAGACAGAGTATTCCCAGGCAAAGATTTTTTATAATCAGATGACCAAGCTCACTATTGGCCTCAAAATTTGAAATGGTTGGTTTCTATGGGATTGAAGCATGTGATCTCTTTCAAAAAAAAAAGCATGTGATCTCATAAAGGACGAGAAGGTATTTGCTTAATTATGCCCACTTGGCATGGCTGAGATATATGTTCACTATACCATTAACAAAGATTTATACCCTCCGTATTTCATCTACCACATTAAAAGATAATATTAGCTCTAATCAACATCACAACTCAAAAGCATGATACAATTCAAAACCCCAAAAATAATGCACCCAATCCGTCCAATTTCTAACGGGAACTGTTCACATCTCTCTCTCTCCTCTCTCACCGGGTTTCCCAAACAAGGTTGGGGGCATCAACAGATAGATATTGTTATCTACGTTTGTAATTTCACACTGGCAGATAAGGTGGAATATGGTGCAGCATCAGGCGCCAGCCCCTTTCAACCAATAAAAGAGCAGAATCACATTCACACCACGTTTTGCAGCAAAACAAAAGTTAAAAGGTCAAAAAATGAGAAAAGACGTTGGGCGAAAAATGTTTATGTAGCTGGTTGTAGCATATAGGATTCACCACAAAATAACAATAAAGCTTTTAACGTTTTTTCACCGGGGTTTCAGAGCCCAATTACACCCAGCCACCAAGAATGGTTGTCCAAATCGACACAACAGGCAAATGAAAACAACGGGAGGAAGAAAATCACATTTCGAAGTCCCAAGTTGTCTCGGCAGTTAACTTTGGCAGTTTTAGCTCCTCTCCTAAATTGAGGGACGCAGCAATCTGGGAGAAATAGAAAGCCAAAGTCAGATTCGATACAATCACTAATCATGCAGACAACATCTCCGCACATTTCTTGGCCACCCATTTGTTATAAAGCGCAAACTACATTTATTATGCAACCTCAGAGTAAAGTTTAACCCTGTCGGTTCCTTGATTCTTGGTGTCATTTCTTATAAATAAGCAACAAGCTTGATCCAAAATATGGCGAAGTGTTTGGCTGCACTTGCTTACTAGCCAAGGAGTGCGCCAGCCAAATGATCTTATTGCTTATATACAAGCAACAAGCAATAAGCAGAGAGTGAAACAAGCGTGCCCTTAATTGAAGAATATGTTGGACTTTAACTACAGTGGGAAGTAATCCACGGTCAACTGCCAATACCTAAACACGTCCACCAAGTGCTGCTGACCTGCAATTCCTAATGAATAAATGTATCGTAATGATAAACTACAAACCAACCAAAGAAACACTATTCTTCATTTGAGCACAATTTAGAATGAAGCAAGAATTGCGTGCACCCTCCCAAGAAAAAAATGCTTCAAAATACAAATTATGCATGATGCCATATGAATTGACTATGGGGCAAAATCCCAGTAAAAGAGCGAACGACAGATATGTAAAATACTCCAAAGTGGCCAATGCTGCTGTATTCAAGAAATGGTCATCATATGACTTACGAGAACTTATTCATACGGAGGAAGATGAGAAATTGATCTAAACAAACTAATTATTGAACAGAAAGATATTCAAATTTCCTAATTTACTACAAGAGACCTAATTTCTCTCACTATATCATTCTTCAAACAGACTATAATTTCCAAGTGAATGTGGTAATAGCAGAAACTATTATGTCAAACAAAAAAACATCCTCCGGGTCCTCTCACGCTTCAAATAATATGCTCCAAATAATATGCTCCATTCCAAATAGGATGCCTAATTCCAATAATATTACAGCTGCTCAAGGAGTGAACACTACTACGTGATTGCAAATGAGTTGCTAAAGCGTCAGACGAACAAGGTACCCAATGCAGCATTACTACCAACCTAATTACATGTTCTTTATATTTTAGCTTCTTTTTCTCTTTGAGGACCATTGAAACTTTTTTTTTGCTCAGCGAGGAGTCGAGGACTATTGAAACATTAATCAAGACATCCTATGCATTCTAATAAAATTTATTATTACTGTATCCTTACTGTTTGAGCCTTCTGAATGAACAATAGTACTCATTTATCATTCCTTAAAAGTGTTGCCAGCTATTACAATTTTGAGCAGATGACCAAGTGATTGCTACAAAAAATTCACACGAGCTCTTGCAATTTCTACAAGAAAGCAATCTGAAATGATTTCAAGAAGGTACTGTTGGACCGCTTTTTACCATCTCCTAAAACTAATTGGTGCTAGGAAGGGTTTCAATTAAGTCTTTTATGACATTCGACATCGCACCCGCAAGTCTGTTTTCAGAGCGGTCTCAGAGAGTAGCATTATGTAACCAAATCCATGGGGGCACTCCGGGCTCAACAATCCCTCCCTCAAGATGACGCTCCCGCGACTCGAACCCACGACTTCTTGACTCTAATACCACTTGTCGGACCGTTTTTTCACCCTGTCTCCTAAAACCAATTAGTGGTAAGAAGGATTTCAATTAAGTCTTTTATGGCATTCGACATCGCACTCACAAGTCTGTTTTTAGAGCGGTTGCAAGGAGTGACATTATGTACTCCGAGCCCAACAGGTACCTATAGCCAAGCACCTAGTAAGCTTACCATCCCAAATCAGGGGCTTCCTTAACAGTCAAACTTACTTAAAAAGATAATAGAATATGGAAATGAAAAACATACATAGATACAAGTAACACCATGTATTTCTGAATCACGTGGGTGCAAAGTAAGTCCGATGTTCAGTTCACCTTGTTAATAATATCTTGAAACTATGACAGAAATTCATCAGCCAAACAAGTAGCAACTTCATAATTACCACTTTAAAGTACAATCTTTAACTTACAAGCCCCTCCCATTCCATCCACCTCATCTAATCACCAATTCAGCCAATTGTGAAAAGACTTTAACTTATTAACCTCAAACAAGCAATCCCCTCCCATTCCATCCACCTCATCTAATCACCAATTCAGCCAATTGAGAAAGACCTTACACTTTGAGCTCGTCAACTGCTAACCATATATCTCCTATTCTCCTTCCTTGTGGAAGTAATGCATAACTTCGTATTCTTTGTATTTCACACAAGCATTACTCCATCTTGAGTCCTTGACAGATCTAATGTATACCGCAAAACAGCAGTTCCTCATAAATCAACACTGGCAAACTTACTTTCCGGATTGATGCTATATGCAACTTGGTTAAATTAAGCGGTGAAATCTCAAATGCAAGTCAGGTTCCCTCCCACTTCTTGAATGAAGTTTGTCAAATTTTCCAGTAAGTTTAACACAATATCTAGCTAAACAAATAATGTTGACCTAAACAAATTTGCAGGTTTAGGTTGCTATGTCATTTCAGTCTACTTACAGTGTAACCCATGCAAGCCCTACAGCTCAATGTAAACAAAGTAAAACAGCTCAACTACTGATGCAACCAATTAAAACCGCATAAATAATAAAACAGTAACTCTATACCTTGAATCGCCCGTTCATCTTCGAATTCCTCGACCACTCGAGCCCCATCGCCTTGCTCGACGTCTGATATGAAGCCCTAAACACATCATCACCATAAACCCTCCTCGACACTGCGAAATCCCACGAGCTCTTCTTAAAATCATAGCTCGGCTCGTACGTGGTCACCCCTTGGTTCACATAAGTGTACTTCAACTTGCAATTTCCCGACCCAAGGATGTGATTCACCGACACCTTGTTTGCTGGATCGATGGCCAGATTCCCGTCCAGTATTGTCCGGTTATCGTTCCTACTGTGGATGTAAGTCAAGTTCAACGGTTTCTCCGCAATCTTAATCGAGTTCATAAACTGAAACCTGAAATCCTGATTCACCCAAAAAAAAAAACTCCAATATTGTTTATACATACATGAGTGGCTTAGTAATCTTTCTGAATTATTCTGTTGTCTTTAATCGAAAATCTTACGCCTTTCATAGTTTTGCGTCAATTTTTTGGGATTATTGGTCTTTCTCAACGGGAATGATATAAAATGAAAAAAATTTACGATCAAAACCTTAAAAAAGTTTGACAAAAATAATTCAAAACAGACAAATTTGTTCGGATTACTTTTGTGTTTCTTGAACTTTTTCAATGTTTTGGGTCATATTAATTATAATTTTCTTATTTCTCAATAATCTCCAAAAAATTAAGCCTTTCCAAGTTTTGCGTTAATTTTTGGGAATTATTAATTTATCTCGACAAGACTAATATAAAATGTAAAACCTTAAAAAAGTTCGAGAGAAATAATTCAAAACTCACAAATTCTTTCGATTGTTTTTGTCTTCGCTGAATCTTTTCAATTTCGGTTCATATTTTTATAGCTTCCTAATTTCTCTCGTCAACACAAATCAATAACCTAAAAAAACAAAAAAATTGACACAACCCTAGGTGAGGAGAAGTAGTTGCGTGCCCTAACTGGGCGTACCTTCTTGGGGACGTTGTAATCGATGATGAAGAAACCGGGTTTCTCAACGGCCAGAGCTAAGCCGTTCAAGCTGGGGCCGTTGACAAAGGTGGCGTCGGTCATGGATGCACGAAGCTTGACGTTGCCGGCGTTGAAGGCGACGGTTGCGGCGGCGCCGGCGGTGCTCTTGTCCGTGTCATACCTGCTCTTCAACGAGGCTTTCATCATCTTGGGAAGCCGACAATTCGCGAACGGGAGAAGAAAATAAACGTGGATTTTCACGGGTTTGAATTTCAAAACTCCGACGCTAGTCCCCAATTTCCCCCTCCTCTGACAGGCAGGCGCCAACAGCCGGCTTTGGAGTCTTGACTGGTGACCTTGTGGTTTTCAATTTTTGTCAATTACTGTACCTATCAGATACGAAATATATATAATTTTAAATTAACCTAGTTTATTTTTTTAATCCGTAAAATTAACCTAGTTATCTCAGAAGAAATGTGTTTTAAAATTAGGGAAATGATATTGCCACCTCATTTTTTGATAACGCCACACCCTGCAAGTATATTTTTACACCAAAAAATACACTTGCATGGTGTGACATTATCAAAAAATGGTGTGGCAAAATCACTACCCTAAAATTATAAAACTATTAAGGTGGTGTTACACTCAATTTTTAGGTAAATAAGTTTATTTTGTCCTTATTTGATTTTTTTTTCCCATTTTTTAGGTTTGGGCCAAACTTTTGCTAATTATTGATTGGTTTCGACAACAGAAATCGAAAAAGTGTAAAATTTATACTTTCACCCAAATGGTATGAAAAATAACCACTATTAAAAAAATAATAAAAACACAACTTTTTGACCTTTCTTTGGGCTAAAAAGTGATTAATTATCAAAATATTTGGGTAAAAGTAATTTTTTTCATTTTTTGCGATTTCTCTCGCCGAGACGAATCAATAATTTACAAAAAATTGGTGCAAAATTTACCAACACAAAAAAATTAAATAAGGACAAAATTGCTAAAAGTTAAGCGAAACGAGGTCTAAAAGGTCTCTAATTGACATGAATTAATATGATTGCAACTATTGACGAGTTCTAAAAAATAACCGGTTTCGATCATTTAAATGAGCCAAGAAAAGCCCACCTATGGCCTGGTCTATTTTTTGAACCCGATTGGATTCGTTCCCTAAATTTGGAACCCTTGGGCATTGTCATGACTCATTAGAATGTTACCTTCTATGAGTTGTTTCCTTATGCAGTTACCATCAGGCTTCGACCCGACCCAACCCTATCCATTCCGTTCTCCGTCTCAAATAGATTGTCAATTTGAAAATTTGTTTCGAAGATTAGATAGCATAGGGGAATATTTTTTTAAAGAAATCAAGAAACATGTAGGAGACGGGTATCCGCTTGTCCCCCACCCCACCCCACCCCACCCCGTACGGGTAGTCGAGGCGGATATATGCGCTATTCTATGTGTGTTGCCAAATGTATTAGAAAGGGAAACGTTATGAAGCTTGGAGATACTGTCCGATTGTGTGGCGTCACATTGTCCCTTGAATTTTTCCTTCAAATTGTCCCTTAATGTCCAATTTTTTGGTTAGGAGGCAGTATCCATCACTGAGGTATGAAGATGTCGCCTTATTATGAGCTAATCTAAATGGAAGAGTGATTATTAGTAGCTACCTTGTTCGTTTTGGGTCTCAAAATTTCTGCGCACGGTTTTCAGTAAATTTTTGTTTTGGGTCTTACCAAAAATCTCTCTCAAAACCCAAACTAAATATATATTATGACAAGTATGAAGCTGTGTTCCCTGTGACTTCTAAGGGCACCCCTGATGGCTGGTTCATTGGATTAGAAGCAATGCTTAGTGGGGGTTTCCAACTTTGGGTACTAATAAGGGGCCGTTCCAGTTTAAAAAAAAGGAAGGTTTTGGAAAATGAAGGTAATTTCAAGCTCAGAAATCATGTGTTTACGTAAATAATTTTCCTACAAATATGGATTTTTGATAGATCTCATTGAGATTTTTAAAACGGTGCAAAAAAAATTAAAAAGTTATTTTTCATTTTCGTTATATTTGAGTTTGAAATTACCCTCTTTTTGAAAAAGAAGATTCTGAGAGAAAGCGGAACGGGGCCTAATACGAGTCAACGTTTTAAACATTGGCCAACAAGCGTGTTGGGATTTTGGACCATTGATATCAGTATTTTGGATGAAACATTGGGATTTTCTAATACGTCAGTAGATATTGTCGTATTTTGGTTGATTGATCGATTTGATTTTCGATTAAGGTAAGATCGGATTTTTCCCGGACCAAATCAAACCAAAATTGGTTCAGTCTAGGTTTCTTACAATTTTATATATAGTTGGTTCGGTTTAATTCGCCGGACCGAACCAAACCGAACCGACTATATATATATATATGTTTTACATATATACACTTCAAATTAAATGAAAATTTTATATTTTGGGCGGACCAAAATCCCTGACTGGATCAATCCACACCGAACCAAACCGAACTTCAGTCGGGATCGGTTTTCAAAATATTTTGTGCCGAACTGAATCAGTCTTTAAAAATTTCATCCCGAACCGAACTGAACCGAAATCACCTCTAATTCATGAGTACTTAATCTTTGCAAGTCCACGTGTCAAAACGTCCCACTTCCCTATCTTCTTCCTTTCCCTAATGGATTTATCTTCATAAATCCACACTGTTTCCCCAACTTCACAGATCAATCCCACTCTTTTACTTATTGATCGATGCAGTTCGAATCAAAATACTCAAATTTCCCCATTTTCGTCATGTTAACAGCACAATTGAATTCACCATTCAGCAAAACAAATATTCAAACCGGGACAAAAAAATCAACAAAACCCAGATGCACTCACATACAAAAATATCGAGAGAGAGAGAGAGAGAGAGAGAGAGAGAGAGAGAGAGAGAGAGTGGCCATTGTTGGAGAAGGAATTGGCGACAACCATTGGGCTTTTCGTGTGCTGGATTTTCAGACTGTTTTTGCAGAATTCAATGGCGTGTCCATGCTCCCTCTTCAATAAAACGGGGCGTGATAAAGTGTGACAAAATCTATTTTCACAGAAATAACTTAACACAAATCATCTCCGATTATGTAGTGATCAGAGTTTGATTGATACGATATTCAACATGATTAATCTCCTCCACAAGCAGTACAACACGAACCATTTCGATCACAGAGATAAATCTGGACGAGTTCACAATTTGACGGATTCGCGTTGCACTTTCTCTGCGAAGTCGTTTCAAGGGAACTCGCACGTTTAAGAAAAAATTCAGTGTGGCCAAACCTATTTTTACAAAAACAAATTCACTCCGGTTGTCTGCGATTATACATCAATCAGCACTCGATTCACACGATCTCAAACATGGTTTATCTTCTCAACACGATCTACAACATGAACTGTTCGGATCATAGATATAAACAGGAACGAGCACACGATTCGTCAAATACATGTTTTTAAGGACTTCTCAGGTTGAAGATGAGAAGTCTTATTTTGTACCGACGTCGTTTTTTAAAATACCTCGCGTCTGTCACATGCGAGTCTTATTATTGTAAAAAAACAAAAAAAAAAAAACGGAAGCCTTCCCTCGCTTTCTAATCCGAAACCCTAGTACTTCCCGCCAAACCCTTTGGCGCGAGATCTAAACTATTCTAGTAATTTCCCAATTCTCTCTCTATACCTCCCTCTACTGATGTCCGTCGTCTCTCTCTCTCTCTCTCTCTCTCTCTCTCTCTCTCTCTCTCTATCGCACACAACCTCTATCCCGGAACAGTTCCTTCAACCGCAGGTAAGCCCACCACGAGCTTCGTTTCTCTCATATATCGCACATCATTATTGTCTTGATTTGTAGATCTATGTAAAGAGGGCTTTTCTCTATAGGCATCCGATTAGGGTTTTATTTGATTCTGGTGAAGTGCATTTGAATTATTGATACGTTGAATGTCCCATCGGGTTCTTGGCTTTGGATTGCCTTGTGCGAAGCTTCTTTCCTGGATCTTAAAAGAAATTTCTATTTGTTTACCGCACAAAGAAATATCTTTTTGATTTGTAGAACTATGTAACAAGGGGTTTTCTCCGTAGGTATCCTATTAGTTGTCGTTGAAGGAGATTAGATCGAAACGTGGGAGTTGCGTTAGGGTTTTATTTGTATCTTGGTAAAGTTCATTTGAATAACTGACACTTTCAATTTCCCATTGGGTTCTCGGCTTTGGATTGCTGTTCGCGAAGCTCCTTTCTTGGATCTTAAAGTAACACTAATATCTATTGCAAGCAGTTATGTCTTCTTTATGTTTTGTTATCTATCACTGATTTGCCTGAGCTTTCTCATAAATTTGCCCAATTGAATATCTCGGAAGATATCACATAAAGTTTGTTTGGTTCCATTAATTTGGTTCTTGTTTCAATTATTGCTTGTATTTATATGCTTAAGTAGTTTTACTCTTGCAATGTAGCTTGTTTTATTCCACCTTTCGGGTCTTCCTTGTGCGTGCCTTCTTAGATCTCAAAAATAACCCCAAAAGGCTAACTTTTTAAAACATGGGTTTCAAATGATGTTTATTTTATCGGTTTTGCTAACCTCTGCCCATTAGGCAGAGGATAATATGCACATAATTCCTTACAAGTTCGGATAGCAATGCATATCTCACAAATATTAATATACTTTCACAAATATCAATACACCTTTCTCGGATATCAATGCACCTTTTACTTATTATCCTACACCCTTTGGCGGAGGTTAGAAACTTCGAATAATCCTTCATCATATTTTGTTTCTCTTCTGGTTATTACTTATTATATGTCGACCTGTGTATTAATGTTTTCCTACCTATAGTCAGAAGGGGCAGTGCAGTTTGTCCAATGTATCAGAACTGATGTTGGTTGCTGACGCTGGTTGAGCATTATTGATCCTGCTTTATTGCCACGAAAAAGGCATAGTAACAAAAGTAGGCCGTAGAAAAATGGAGCTAAGAAGTTGCACTCAGTTGCATTTTATCCAAGCTATTAGGGCTGGTTTGGTCGAAAAAATCCTTAATGTAAATACTCATGGAAGACCAGCTCTTAGGTTCATGAAGTTGGAGGATATATATGAGAGTGAAGATGCCAAAAAACGTGACAGTCTGTCAACAGTTAAACCAGAAGATAGCTTTGCACATATGGTTTTTGATAGTAACATGGTCAAAACCAAAAGCCCAGATCCGCCTGTAATGGAAAGGGACACAGAGAAAAGAGGAAGTAACATGGACACATCTTATTGCAATTCTGATGATGATGAAGAAGGCACTGATGGTCAGACATTGAAACAGTTCAAGGAGCAGTGCAAAATGAAGAAAAGGAAAGCTTTACATTCTTTGTGTTCTTCTCCAAAAGAAGATTGTACTGATTGGCACCCAGAGGAAGATGAATGTGATCTTGAAGAACCTATCAGCAGCTGGAAATCAAAGATTTCAAAGAATCAAAGGGGTAAAAAGAAGAGAGCAAAAAAGCATTCTTCTTCATCTCCTCAAACTGAGGTTTCAGTGAAATCGGATGAAATTTCGACTGCTGAAGATTCCATGCAACATAGTCCTTGTTTACCTGTCCGTCTTAGTGTTAAAGTCGAGGATCCACAAACAGAATACATGGAATGCAGTGATATCACAAGTAGTTCTGATGACACATCTCATTTATGTGCTGAGCAAGAAATCTGCGATGTTAATCCTGACTTGGAGTCAGCGGCAAAAATATCCTTCACCAAAGAAGAATCTGATAGTTGCACTGTTAATGAAGTTTGTTTTGATCATTTGGAGCATGTTGAACCTAACTATCCTCCTCCAATTGGTGAAGAGACTATGGATGCAGAAAACCTAAGAAAGCCTTGTCAGAGGTCGCTGGTTTTTCCTACATCAGAAGAAAAGGAAGGACACATTGTGCATCCACTTCTTGAAGAAAGCTCTCTGGAAACAAACTTTCTTGTCAATGATCGTGGTTCAGATGCGTCTAATTACGTCCAAAGTAATTCCTCCGTGCATGAGATATCAAGGCAAACAAGTCATGCCTGTGGCGTCCAAGTGCCAGATATGGCAATGGATAGCAACCTTTGTTGTATGAAACGTGAAAGTGCATGTGATCCTTGCAACTTAGAGGATGATATTAATGAAAGCTTGCCTTCTAATCTGGAAGTGGATTCTCTAAGTAGCTCGTTTGGCAATCATAGCACATCTAGGAGTTCTATTCATTGTTCAAGTCCTGAAATTGTTTTGCTTTCTGCTGATGATGATGTAGTTGCAACTGACAAGCCACCATTAATATCGGTCAGTGGTGACGCAGCAAGAGACTGTTTGAGTCCTCATAAAAGTCCAGTTGATTCACCTATGAGGGAAGAGAAGCAGCCTCTAAGATCTGCCCCTGATGATTTAGAAAGCAACTCCCCTGAAAAAGACCATCAGTGCGATGATGCATATAAGTCCTTGCCAGTGATCAAGATCAATTATCCATTGGAGCAGTGTCATCCTCCTGAGAGGCTCCTTTCTACAAGAAAGGTAGTAAATATTCTATGTAGCATTGCTTTGGTGATCATGTTTTATTCTGTCGAAGGTTTTGTGGTTAAATGCTTGCTCTTTTCAGGCCATTTCTCCAACTTCTCAGGAAAAGCTATGTCAAGCTATGAAAGGTGTGGAGTTGGATGAACAGATAGACCATTACAGTAAGTCAGAGTGTGGAGTTAGATTTTCAGGTTTCTCTTATTAAACTGATTGCAGTGCACACCCCAAATGTTTAGATGGAGGCGTTGTTGTATCACTCAAGTGCATTAAACCAAGACCATGTTAGATATATGATCTGTGGCAAATATTTTCTTTCGTGCGCTAGGGGGAATCCATTCTAGTTTGTTACTAGGAGGACTGACTATATGATCTGTGGCAAATATTTTCTTTTGTGCGCTTGGGGGAATCCATTCTAGATTGTTATTAGGAGGACTGACTGTCTGAAGTGATGGTTTTGTGTTCTAACAATGCTACAACTTTTTTATGCTTTACGCGACATTGTGATAATATATTAATATATATGACGCTGTTATATAACTTCAGCAATTGATGTAGATGCACCCTGCAACTATATTTTTGCGATAAATGAAATTTTTTTTTTTCTGCCTCTAGCAGTGCTGAAAAAAGTATGCTTTGCTCAGCATTCATTGTTTTGGAGTCTGTTTGTTTATCTTATTAAAAGCTTGATAAATATATAGTAATTGGAAGATGGACATTTACCTGCTACTTTATGGTTCTTGTGATCTTGGTAATTTGGTGTTCTGTCTTTATATATCTTGTCTTTGAACCTTTAATGCTACCAATATTTTTGTTTTCAATTCTTAACGGTCAGACATTCTCGCTAATTCTTCTTGTATATTGTGAACATACCAGAATGCAAGGATAAACTCCAGTTCACGGAAGACACTCAGGATGACCCTTCTTCTGCGGGACCAGATACAGTCGTGGAAGTAGATGCAAATCCAGTTGGGCTGGGTGAGGTCACTAGAACCTTTGATGCCATTAGCACCAGGCAGCTGACTAAGAAACCAAGGAATGATAGAAAAGGTTCTCCACCTAAGGGCTTTTGCAGGAATCCCCACCTTTCTCGTTCCCTTCCTCATGCTAGCACCGCAGCAACATCCATCCAAAGTTGTTCAGAGAGGGCCATTGCATTCTCACAGAGGCAGATGCACGATATTGAAGGTCTTGCGACGATGCTTACTCAGGAGTTGAATTTTATGAAGGCCATCGTAGAAGAAAAAGCGAATTCTGAAACGTCTCCCACTGCATCTTCAAAATATGATGCGGATGAGGTATGCCAATATGTCCATGCAGGCATCTCTCTGGTTTGAGTAGAATCTTTCAGCATCTTTCCTTCTCTAAATTTCTATTACACTTCATCAACGGTTAACGGATTTGGCCTAAAGCATTGTATTGGCTGTTACTTTTACCTTATATGTAAATTTGCCTTTGTTTGGGTTAGTATTTAGTAAGTTCTCATACCCCCATTGACTGGGGGTTATATGATTACTGTTATTGTTGCCAATTTTGGGTTAGAAAGTTCCCTAAATGCATGGGTAATATTATAAACGTGGCCCCTTCTGGTACTTTAGATAGAGTCCCATTTGGTTGGACTCACAAGTTCATAACTTCGCGTGTTACTGAGATCAACTTTGGTAGTTGGACCAATGTCCCCTTCTGTCTTGAATCTTGATCAACTCAAATGCTTGATTAACTTTGGTAGTTGGACTGATGTCCCCTTCTACAGGTGAAAACAGCCATCAACAGGGCAACAAAAGCTGAAGAAACAACTAAAAAGTGGTTATCCATGATGACGAGAGATTGCAACCGTTTTTGTAAACTCATGGTTTGTTTCTCCTCTCTTCAAAGATGAAAGAAACTTGTGTTTGTTCTTTTGGAAAAAAACAAGGATTAATTTACTCGGGATTGTGTTTCTTGCATTAGTAAAACTTTGTTCACGTCTCCGTTTATATTTACTGCAGAGGCTGAATGAGAAGGGTGAGATTGCTTCAGTGAATGCAATCCACAAGGAGAGAAAGAAAATCACTTTCGCTGATGAAGCTGGTGGAGTGCTCTGTCATGTCAAGTTCATTGAGGATGGCATAGATTCTCTCGACTCCAAAAGTTAAAGCCGGAAACACAACCTGTATAATGCTTTAGCGGTTGCTTTCTTACATTGGCATTCTTAGTGATTCGAAGCTTGTTTCGATGCTGAAATCTTGCACCCGCCTTAGAAACTTGGGGAAGCTCTTTCGCATCAGATCATTCAGTAGTCTCTGAGGCTGTGACATACTAATCGGATGTACTTTGCTATCATGGTCCCTGTGGAATTTTTAGATTACTGTCTATTGATTCCGCTTGCTGTTGTATTCATGTGAAACTAAATGACATGGTTTCACGCTGATAGTTTTTGGTTCTTGTGGTTTTGTACAACTCTCATTTCCACGGGTTGAATCAGAAGTACCAAAAGAAATCTTTAGCCCGTCATTTGAGATTCGCGTATCTGGGTTAATTTCGTAGAACTTTTTTTTTTTTTTTTTAAACAATGATTTTGTAGAACTTAATGCATTTTTTTTTTTTGGAACTGAGAACTTAATGCACTTGAGTTGCTGATGATTTGATCCGTCTTGAAAGAGTGGGTCTACGCTTACCGACAGGAGGAATCCGATCGGAATCCCTACGCCCCGCCGGGCACACTTCGGTCACCGGACGGCCGATCCGAGCTGTCCAAAAATTCTACAAAAAAAAACCGAGTGGGCCTGCATGGGAATAAACAGCATCCGATGTGTGTAGGTGGCCGATCCAAGCATTCCATTTTTGGTCAATCCAAACAATCTATTTTTGGCCGATCCAAACACAAAAATGTATTGTTTGGATCGGCCATCTACACACGTCGGATGCCGTTTATTCCCGCGTAGGCCCACTCGGTTTTTTTTTTATAAAAATTTTGGACAGCTTGAACGGCGGGGCATCAGAATTCCGATCGGGATTCCTCGTCGGTAAGCGTAGACTTTTTGGTCTTGAAATCTCTAGTTATGAAGTATATTGTGGGCACAAAGTAATAGTAATCACATATTTTATTTTTAGGTAACTGGTAAATTTTATCACTCTCAATGGAAATTATATACCATGAAGCCCAACAGGCAAAGGATGCTCAAAACCATGGCGAGAAAAATGTCTATAGCGCTCGTAAATTTGGTATGGAAATGTGTAAACTTTTGTTATCCACAAAATGTGTACATATATGCAGCATTCTCTTATTTGAAATAGCTCTGGCCAATAGTTGAGTTGTGCTGGATGGCGGTACTACCTTGACTCCAATTAATCAGAATCGTTCATGGTTTTGAACTCATTAATTGAGAGCGTTCATAAAAAAAAAAAAAAATACAATCGGTCGGAATTTTTTTTCAAAAAAAAATTACATGTTTATGTCTCCCAATCACGTCATGCCACCTCAAATTCAGAAGATAAAGAGATAGCTAGTAATTATATGAAATTCCAGTATTATCATCCCTTCCCTCTGCAAAATTCCATTCCTAACCTCAGTGATACCAGTTGCAATGCATGATTAATTGATTAAAATTTCTCCCTTTGGACCCTAACTCAGAATTGGATTAAGGTGTCCTAAAACAAAGGGACACTAATACAAGTCCCTAAAATCGTGCCCACAAGACAGCTACGACCAAGGAGCACCTTTGGCAAACATGCAGATTAAGAAAAGCTAAAAGTCCCTCTAATTTCTAATCTCCCCATTTACTCCCAATACCCAAAAACAAAAAACAAACTGCTCCATTCAACAACCCTCTTTGGAGGAAAAGAGGAAGGTATCCTTCTTTCCCACAGGGTAGGTTCCTTCTTCTTCTTCTTCTCTCTCTCTAAACAATCTTCATTCAAGGATATTATTGTAATTTGAACATATATGAGGACGTTGTGTCCGAATTTCGACAAAGAAGATGCACTCGACACGGTGCTGGAGGTGCCCATACCGGAGGAGATGTTCACCAGCATGGGCAACAGCGCGGCCTTGCGGTGGCAGAACATGCGATCGTGGATGAGGGCTCAACGCTGCGATAAGTTGAGTAATTCGCATCTCGCCAACGGGGCCGGCAATGACCAGTTTATGCTTTTGCTTAAGCTTGTTGGATCTCCTCTCATTCCTTTTCAGGTCCAGGCTGACCATACCATGACTTTGCCTATTAGAGATGGCTCCATTGTAAGAAACTCTTTCTTCCACGAGCTTCAAAAATACAAATCCCCTTGATTGCATTAACACGAATCAACGAAACCCGAAAAAATATTTCGTCTACGATGGAAAAATATCCATAGCATCAACCACATTGTTGTTGTTGTTGTCATGTTGTTTCGCGTACTTGTAAAATGTTGGCATTACCATGTCTTACAGAAAATCACTACATGATGACCTTTTAGTCCTGCAGGCTGCAACAACGGATTTAGAAACTCGAAAAATGATTCGAAAAAAATGAAAAACGATTTGGGCGTAAACATTTTGAATGGAAAATTGGTCTTGGATGACATGCCGATGACATTTTTAAAACAATGGTACACAAAATGGTGTTTTCGCGCGCTTGAGATGAAAACAGTACAATATGTAACATGGCCTCTTGCATAAAAATCCAACCTAATTAAATTCGTGTAACCCTGCTTATAGAGCGAACACTATCTATAAGCAATAACGCCATCGACAAGCTCTTAGACACCCTCTCATGTAAGTCGGTTTTTAAACGTGAGTTCCAAATCAACATGCTCAGATAATATGCTTGTACAAGAAACTCGTATCGAAACTTATTTGGAACCCCAGAAGATTTTCAACTACCAAGGAACCCAAAATTACTCCAAACCCTTTTTTGCAGAAAGAGGGAGATAGGAAGTTACACCATTAACAACATCAACACTTTCATAGTTAAAAACTTTGTTTCATTTGCAATTCCTCTGTTTTGATTTGCCTCGCTCTCGGAAACAGGAAGCCTCCACGGCAAAATACATAGTACACCAGTATCTAGCAGCAACAGGGGGACAAGCCGCGCTTGATTCACTGCGCAGCATGTACGCGGTGGGGCAAGTGAAGATGGTGTCGTCGGACATCCACCAGGGCGGCGACAGCACGAACGCGAAGCGCAATTGCGAAGTGGGTGGATTTGTGCTGTGGCAGAAGAACCCGGACTTGTGGTTCCTTGAGCTGGTTGTCTCCGGTTGCAAGGTGAGCGCCGGTAGCGATGGCAAGGTGGCGTGGAGTCAGTCCTCCTCGCAGCCTTCCCAGGCCTCCAGAGGCCCTCCGAGACCCCTCCGGCGCTTCTTTCAGGTATTCATTCTCCTGGCACAAGTCTTTCATTATTCCTCTATCAATCTTTTTTTCTTCAAGAAAGCACCAGTGTTTGATTTCTCTCAGCAAGACCAACCGGAAACGTAATTTTTTTTTTTTTATTCCAATATGAAAAAAAGATTACTTAAGACAAGATAAGATTTTGAAAAATAGAGAAACGAGCAAGAAGAACCACAAGGGTCCTGAGATAGTAAGATATGATCCCATGTCGATTTTAATGTTATTTCTGAACAACAACATAAAGAGAATTTGCTAATAAAATGGAAAGATTAGTTGTTGTTCCACTTATCTTTAAGCCAAATAAGTTGATTTTGTTCTTATTTGATTTTTTTTTTTGCATTTGTTAACTTTGTGCAAAACTTTTGTGAATTATTAATTCGTCTCGACGAGAAGAATCAGAAAAGTAAATTTTTTTTTTACTTTTATCCAAATATTTTAAGAAATAACCGCTTTTTTAAAATAAAAAAAAAAGCAAAAAATATTGTTGGCTTTTTGGCTTAAAATTGGATAGTTCCAAAAATATATGGGTAAAAGTATTTTTTTCCTTTTTCTGATTTTTTTCGTCAAGATAAATTAATAATTTACAAAAGTTAGTGCAAACTAGCGAACACAAATTTTTTAGAATAAGGACAACCTCCAAAAAATGTTTACTCATTCCGTCCTCACTCTTTAGTTCCTTTTGGGGATTTCAAATATACAAGAGAATACAATCATTCTACTTTTAAAAACTTATTTTTCTCATTTTACCCTTTAATCATTACCTTTTCTTACTTTTTTGTACTACGAATTTAAAAAATGGACGGATAAAAGAGGAAATCTCATATATATTATCCATTTAGTTTTGAAATGGGACAATCTTTTTGAGACAAAAAAAAATGCTAATTGGAACCAAAGAATGAGAACGGAGGGAGTAAAAGTTAAGCGAAACAGAATCTATAGTAATGATTAAAGAAACAAGCCAAAAAGCACGAAAACGAGAGAACTAAACATCGCAACAAAGTTGACACCTATCCATGACAATCATCACTCAAGCCCCGAAATATTGCACGGTTGGCAAGAGATCAACCAGAGCAACAGAACAAGGGCAAAATAAACCATACGTGGTCACCACCAATTACCTGCACATGCCTTAAACTCAATTTCTGCAATTGCCAAACAGGGCCTGGACCCAAGATCAACAGCCAACCTCTTCTCAAACGCGGTATGCATCGGCGAAAAATCCATATCCAACGAAGATTGCTTCACCCTGAAGCTCGAAACCAGCAAGGAAGTCCTCAGGTCCCAGAGCACCCCGAACACCGAGATCGTCCACCACACCATCTGGGGCCACTTCAGCCAGCGAACCGGGCTCCTGATCCAGTTCGCGGACTCGAAGCTGGTCCGGATGAAGGCGTCGAAGGGCGA
The DNA here is from genome assembly GCA_019656295.1 of Rhododendron mucronatum var. ripense. Lineage (NCBI taxonomy): Eukaryota > Viridiplantae > Streptophyta > Magnoliopsida > Ericales > Ericaceae > Rhododendron > Rhododendron mucronatum. The sequence goes on along the minus strand of BPLT01000116.1, from coordinate 887,594 downwards.
CGAGAGCGTGTTCTGGGAAACCAGCATGGAGTCCCAGATCGAGGAGTACAGGTACGTGGAAGGGATCAACATCGCGCACAGCGGGAAGACGACGGCGACCATCTTCCGGTACGGGAAGTCGTTGAGTAATCACAGGGCGAAGGTGGAGGAGACGTGGAGGATCGAGGAGGTTGATTTCAACATTGTTGGGTTGTCGTTGGATTGCTTCTTGTCTCCTGCTGATGTCAAGAATGAAGAGCAGGGGATGAGCTAGAGAATTTCGAGTTACTGTGCAAGTGCGCGCGCAGCACAAATTAAAGATTCTGGTTGGTTAGAACCTTTCTTGTATGATCATGCGGCTGTAATTGTACGAGAACAGAGGTGCATAGTCAAATGGGTGCAGGTGATCCGGTACCGATGAGCTAGCGTGTTTTCGGAAGGTAAAAGTCTGTGCACACGGATTTCGGTATACGAATGCAAAAGCAGATGTGTTCGAAATAGCCCGATACCTGTAGGCATCACCAAATAGTGAGAGGTCCTGTGTAAGTGACGATTCAGGAAATGTGTACGTATCTGCGTATTAAAGTCTGTGTATGTAAAACAGATATTAAAAAAAATATATTGGAAGTTGCTTTTTTTTGGTCTTTTTAGATAGGTGGACAGATTGAATTAAATTATTTTTCCTTGAATCAAAAAATGTGATAGAGCAATTTTCTTGCTATTCTTTCTATGGATTTAACGGATTTATGAGAGGTCAACGTGCATACGACGATTCGAGATATATTTGTGTTCGAGTTTGGGCATGTATGTAAATAGTTACTAGAAAAAAAACAAAAGTTAAGTGGAAGCGGTTTTGTTTTCCTTTCCTTTCCTTTCCTTTCCTTTCCATTCCATTCCTTTCTTTTTGTATAGATAGGGGGATAAATTGAATTTAGAATTTTATTTCGTTGAATCAAAATATATACTAATAAAGCAATTTTCTTGCTATTCTTTATAAGGAGATTTATCATAGGTTCGTGTGTATGAGAGAACATAAAACACATTTGTGTCCGTGTTTGAATCTGTGCACTAAAATCTGTGTTTATAAACAACAACTCCTGCCAAAAAAACACAAAAAATAATAAAGTGAAAGTCGTTTTGTTTTGCTTTGCTTTGGTATAGATAGTAAGATAGGTGGATAAGTTAAATTAAAACTATTGAATAAAATACTATGATCAGAGCAATTTTCTTGCGATTCTTCATTTGTAGGAGCATGAGGGAAGAAATCTTTTACGTTGGGAGATGGTACAATATATTATCCTGTGTGAATGCGTATGCACATGTGTATATTTATTTATTAATTTATGTTAATTAGGGGACATGAGGGAAGAGACCGTGTTAAAAACAGGGGAAAAGCTTGCTAAAGGGGGCCATGTTTGTTTAAGTGACAAACGTGCTTCATTAAATTGAGAGCTGCATTGCCGGACACACCACGTCCGGGGTCAATAATCAAGACACGGAGTATGTCGTATTCGGGGGTAATGTTAGAGACTCCGAAAAGTTTCATCGAAAATGTTTTGAACGGAGAAATTATTAGTTTAAATTCATTTGTGTATATGGGTCCCATACATCAAACTAATCCTCAATAATTAATTTCAATTTCGAGTATATTTTCAGGAAAACTTTTCGGAGTCTATAAAATCATTGATTAGTGATATACTACCAAATTGCTCCCTTAGCTCTTCCATCATCTTGGAGCGCCATCTCCCAACACCTTTATCCACAAGATGCATGGGCCGATATTAAGTGTATACCGTAAAGAGTCTATTAAACCTTACGAAAATGTGCAAAGCGTTGGAGCACTATGTCGTGTTGATTTTTTTATTATTATATAAAATCGGATGTCTAGCCTAATTTGCATGTATTTCGATTAATTTCGGAGCTCCAAAGGCAACGACGAGACATAACTTCCAGTGACCTCCAAAGTTTAAATGTTCGACGTTCGTAAAAATGGAACTTGTAACCTCACATGCCGCGTTCGGATAAAAAAAAAAGGCTCACACGTCGCGTTGATTACTCGGGCAGTCGGGCTTCATTATTAAACCCAACAAAAAGTCGGTAGTTGTGAAATCTGAGTACGCGGATTTCATTATTAAAGCCAAAATCAAAGCCTCAAATCCCTAACTAAACTCCCAACATCTCTCTCTGCCTCTCTCTCGGGAGTCCATCTATCTGCTGGTATTCAGTTTTCCAGAGCGACCGAAATGAAGGCCGAAGAAGCACTAACATCGCCACTGGTAAAGAACGGCGTTAACGGAGTTAATATTAGCGGTGGCGGTGGCGGTGGATTTTTCGTATTTGGGAAAAGTCGGTACAAGCTCTGGGTATTAGCCGCTATCCTGTTGCTGGCGTTTTGGTCCATGTTCACCGGCACCGTCACTCTCAAATGGTCCGCCGGTAACCTCAATCCTCTCTCCGACCGCTTCGATTCCCCGATCCATAACGATCTCGACGTCCTGGTGCGCCTCTCTCTCTCTCTCTCTCTCTCTCTCTCTCTCTCTCTCTACATCGACAGATGTATCTCGACCCGATTTTTGTTGTTGGGTATACAGGCCCGTTCGTGGTGGAGGTATTTTACTATTGTTTCTGTACATTTGGGGGTTTTCTGAGCCTTACGGATATTGTTGGCATCGAGGTTCTGGTCTGCTATATGAAATTGCAGGCACCTAGGGCTGTAGACGAGCCGAGCGAGTTGTCTCGTGTTCAAGCTTGTTAATTAAATTTTTTGCGAGCTCGAGCTTGTTCATGAGCCGTACGAGCCAACAAGTAGTGTATATTTATACCTGCATAGTAAAGGAAATTTTGATTGTGCATGTGTCTTATATATCTATAAAAGCTATAAGCTACAAGGAAAAATCTCTGTTTTGAAATAGTGATAAATTTACATAGTATATTGAGTATTGCACAACAACATATTACTTTTGAATTAATAAGAAGTAATTTAATCTCCTTTCCTTAAAAGAAAACGAGCCTTATGGAGCGGAGCTGCACCAAGCATGCTAATGTTCAGGCTTGTTTATTAATTTTTCCGCAAGCTTGAAAAACTAAACGAACCGAGCTCGAAGAAGCCCAAAATGGGCGGAACACCGAGCTGTTCACGGACGGCTTGGTTCATTTATAGCCATACTAGCACCCCACTTTTTTAATCCACTTCAAACTTTAGTGTTTAGTGTGTTTTGAGAATTATGTTGTGTGTAGAAGAAATTTTGAACTATATTCTATGACTTATAAGAAAGTGGAGCGACCTAATTGTTTTCTCCCTTTAAAGCACAAGATATATTTACCCAAGCAATGTTGACAATACAACTTTAAAACACAACTCCATCCAAAGTCGTTCGATGTATGTGGACCGGACGGCTCCAAACACGGTTGTATCTAGAAGTTGTGTTCCTACTTCCTAGACTTTTGGTATTTAACCATGGTAGACTCGGCACAAGGCTCAGCCATTGCTATATTTTAGCAACATTATTTGTTCCACGGAACACAAAATTTCATTTGCTGTATTGGGAGAAAAATAGATGAAATAGTAGCAATTTACACATCGGAGTAATATTTCTGAAATATTGGCTTTTGACCCTATTCATGTATAAAATGTAGCAATAACGAGTTCTTTAGCTGTTGAACTATTGGAGATGCAGACCCTAAGAAACAACGACGAGTCTACCTTGGGGCCAAAATTTCCTTGTGATATTCAAGAAATAGGCATACAAAATTAATTCCATTTAAAATCAACCCATCAAACATTTAGCAATTTATCGGTAAAAATGCAAGAAAATTGAACTTAAGCAGTTTTTAGTTCTTGTAATAATGCATGATTTTTAAAATTTTATCTTGTTGGATGGTAGTCATGTAGCCTACCCCAATGACTGGGACTTAGCTTTTTTTGGTTTGTTATGATCATTTTCGGCCCCTAAAATGTTAGGACCAGTATTTTGGAAATGCTAATATTGCAGTCTCACCTACATAACACTATCCCTTCGTTGATAAGCTGAACTACATAAATTATTTGTGTTCTTTTGTCATTGCTTTGCATTATGTTATTGTGTTGGAATTCTCTCATTGCCACTTTAACTCTTGTATTTTGGTGGTTTGGATTATTGGATAGGTAGTCCTGAATTCCTTTTTTATTTGGTTTTGGTTGTTATGGGCAGGAGTTAGAGGAGAGAGAGAAACTGGTTAGGCAGATGTGGGATGTGTACACTCACAGCAAAACCACTCGGTTGCCTAGCTTTTGGCTAGAGGCTTTTGAGGCCGCTTATGAAGAATTAACCAGTGATGTCCCCGACGCTAGAAACGCTGCCGTTTCAGAAATTGCTAGAATGGCCTTGAGGTCTACCAGTTTCGAACCTCTTACTGTTCAATCAACGGTTAGTCCAACTGACACTCCTCTCCTCTTCACTATCTCTTCTTTTCAATTGCGTTCATCATCCATTTTTTGGTACAATGGAAAGTGAGAGAAAACTATGAAAAAGGAATAATCTCATCCGGCGGGATCACGTGAGACACCATTCTTTCTTCTTGATCAACTCTCATGTTGGCAAGACGATCGGCAACTTGGTTGCCTTCCCTGTAGATATGTTTCAAACTGCACCCAGTGGCTTTCATTAAGGCTTTGCATTCTTGAATGAGGACCTTGTGAGGGGAGTGTTCGGGACAGACTCCATTGATCATTGAAACTGCCACCTCTGAATCCGACTTGATCATGAACCAGCTCTAGTGCTCTGAATAACCCCCACAGCTCTGCTTCCAGGCTTGTGCACACTTCCAATTTGCCAAGATACTCGGGCACTGGCACCCAATGCCCTCTCTCTTCTCCGAAGACTCGGCCATAACCAGCTTGACCTGGTTTCCCTTACTGCTACCATCTGTGTTCAACTTTAGCTTTCCTGTTCCTGGAAATCGTGAACACGCAAGTTAACGGTTTTCATTTTGACACAAGCAAGGGCTGCAAAGCTATTTGTCATCTCAGTAGTTAACTTTACACTACCCGAACAGATTTCCTAAGAATTGGGCTCGATATTATAAAAAAAAATTCTATTTCTTGACAGCCAGAGTTTCCAAAAAATAATAATGATTAAAACATTAAGGAAATAACCCCGTGTTTAGTATTATTGTGGTAGATGCTGCTATGTATCCAATCTCTCCATTCCTCCAGATTGTTTGAAATGGGGCCCTGTACACTAGGAAAGTTCACCCAACCATAAGCACTCAAAAGGACAATAAAAAAAGAGATGTTTCATAGCCATGCTTGTGCCCTTCAATCTTTGGGGAGGTTTATTGACCCACAAATTTTTAATGAAACATTGAATTGGGCAAATAGGGCACTGAGGGTGTGTTTCCCTTAAACTTATGGGCTTTTAGACAAGTTGTTTCCACTATTTAGAGTCTTTAGACTTTTTTGTTGATGTATGTTAGGAGATTGATCTGTCTCAAAATTCTTGTTTCTGTCAGCTTTAGCTCGTTTAGTCCGTTTAGACAATAAGAGAAGAAACTTAGTACATACCCCATATTTTTGTTTTGTTACAGATTTCTTGTTTTGGGTTTTGTGAAATTTAGATTAAGATTCTGTAGCTCTACACCATCTCACAATCCTACTACTAGCAAGTCGGTGGACGTATGTGGACTGGTTGTTGGGACTTGATTTCAACATTTATTTTTGAACAACTCCATGTGGGGGATAGCAGTGGCGTGGAGGTTGGGGAAGAGTTCCGTTAATGGGGACCGTTATGGCATTATTGGTATTGAGTTTTGGCGGTGTAATATATGCATCCAAAAAAACGTGCATTTTGCAACAACAAAAAAAAAAAAAACTGCCTTCTCTTGATAAGAACCGAGTGAAATGTTGCTGTTACTGAATGGATGGGTATCGATGGTGCGCTGACCCATGTGGGTACAGATGATCTGAGACGAATCGTTTTTGTTAGAATTACTTTTTTACAGATCAGAAAAATCAATTCGATCGGACATCCGTTGGTGTTTGTCAGTTTGTTCGAACTTCTGTTTATGAAAACTACTCCTATGTGCCTTTCATTTGTTCTTTTTTGAAATGCAAAGAAGAATAAAGAATGTAGTATTTTTTAACAGTTTCTGTGTTGTACTTTTGCTGGACAGAGCACCAGAGAGGCAAGAATTACTTCAAAGCAGGCTGAGAAAGGCAAAAAGAGGGTGTGAACACTTGTGGACTTTCCAAAAAAGGAAAGAGTTCCAGAAATCACTGGGACATACTTATTTCTCTTGTATACTTCTCCTTAAGGTTTCCATTTTCCTGCCTCTAAGCAGAAGCGCTAATGGCAGGCTAAAAAACTGTCTTTGTATCTTGTAAGACACACAGATAAATACAAGTTGCTCTCAATGTGGCACTAATGTGTAACACATTGACACTACTTGTTTGGTTCAATTATCGGTTCTTTTACGAGACGACCGTCAATTTATTCTTTTTACACAATGTAAGATATGAGAGCAAAGACCTACACAAAAGGAAAAAAAAAAAAAAGATTTGGGAGCAAAGAGGGGAAGAGTAAAAGAAACCTAAGCGTTCATAGACGGGTGGATTTGGCGGACAACGAAAAATAAAATTTGAAATTATAGTGCACATGACGTGCTCAAAATTTGCTTCCAATTTGTCCAATCCCAACCTATCTCAAAAACGTATGGGTTGGTGCAGATTGGTTTGGGTTGGTGCAGATTGGTTTGGGTTGGCACGGGCTGGCAGGTTAGCGGATGTTTTGTTTCATCGAATTCATAAGGTCAGGGGATGTTTTGTTTTTTTGTTTCATCGAATTCGTAAGGTCAGTGGATGTTCTGTTTTATCGAATTCATAATACTTTGTCGATATAGTGGTTAGTCATCGTTGCAAATGCCCTTGAAAGAAAAACATGATTACGACGACATTGTATCTAGAATTCATAGTCACTTCGCCAAATGTGTGGAAGTGTAAATTTCTTTTAACTTCGTAGGTTATTTCATGAGACACGATCTATAGGGATTCAAATTTTTTGGAAAGATCCAAACAAGAACATCAAATGAGGCATCTTTATCAAGGTGTTGGTCGATTAGGAGTTAGTCATCGTTGCAAATGCCCTTGAAAGAAAAACAAGATTACAGCGACATTGTATCTAGAATTCGTAGTCACTTCGTCAAATGTGTGAAAGCCTAAATTTCTTTTTACTTCGTAGGTTATTTCATGAGACACAATCTATAGGGATTCAAAACTTTTGGAAAGATCCAAGCAAGAACATCAAATGAGGCCTCTTTACCAAGGTGTTGTTTGATTAGGCTTCGATGTTTGTTTGTCAAGATTAACAAGGAAAAGATATCAAATCCATAGGAAGGGTCAATGGCATCTAAAGCCAGTTTTTGGGAAGTAAATTGCAATTTTTTGAGAAGAAATCATAAAATCATATTTTTTTGGGGGTGATTTTTATTTAATGGCTGAAAGAAAAGTTGTATTAACTGGCCCAAGTGGCTTTTACTCATGGATATGTACAATTGGGCCACTTAACCACAGATGCACATTGTAGTGGCTCTCATACTCGCATAGGGTTTGGGCTGGTAACATAATTCTTTAAAATATTTTGTACTTCAATTTTTTGCATTGCCTTCGCGCTTCCAATCTTTGCTCTTACAAATTTAGTAGGTTGAGATGTGTGTTAAAGACACTTTCACGCTCGCACTTCCACACGAAAATTGTGTGATTTAGGATTTGGATGATTAGGATGTCATGGATTCGAGTCGTGTTGACAACGCCCTCTCGAATTTGGTCTTCTTATAAAGCCTGATTGTGGTCCACTAGCTCTTAGCGAGGTGATAGTTGCTATGTCTTGTTAGTCCCTTCTAAGACCCGCCACGGGTCTATAGTCCTCAATGCTCATGATCACGCCCCGGGAGCACTGCTATGCCCAATTGCCCCCCTGAGCCCCCTCCTTCACCCTTTCGAAAAAACAGGAAAGAGAAAAAAACGCAGCCAAAAAATAAAAAAGTATACACCATATAAAACCCCCGATCCCCGCCATCGTTTTCTCCCCCACTGTCAAACTGCCCTAGGAAAAAATGGCGGCAACATTTGGCGCCATTACACAAACGCGGGAAAGTTTTGTCGCCGGCAATATTCTCTATATAAATCCAGCAAGTACCTACTTCCCAATTTCTCAATCCATCATCGCTCACAAGTCCTCGCAATGGCCCAACAAGAACCACAAGTCAACGGCTTCGAAATCGCCGAGCCGTCTCCGAAGGTCCAGAAGCTTGACCATGGCGGCGTCAATGGGGTTTTGAGAGTGAAGAAGCTTTCTGAGAAGGCTGTTCTGCCTTCAAGGGCTTCCCCTTTCGCCGCTGGTTATGATCTTTGCAGGTGACTCAGCCCTCCCTTTCTCTATGTATCTCGCATTTTCCGTTCGTGTTTGCGATTTTGCGTATGTATTTATGGCCCAGTGATGATACACCCCAAGAGGGGTGCAGGGAGGAGATGCTAGATATAAATACAAGCATGCAACCCTTGTTAATACTAACAATAGCTCAGATGATTTTGGAATCTGTTTCCCTAAAAAAACGCCTTGCTGCGTGATTAAGATGTGCAGGCGTGCCAAGACCATGTTTGTAACGAGCGTGGTGCTCAAATGTAACGAATGCATTGAAATTGAAAATGCTAGGGATTTTCAATGCTGAAAATAAAAGTTACAATTATGACGTAGCTACAATTGAAATGTGAGGGGGAAAAAAAGAGAGGTGTTGGACTATGGAAATTGAAATAGATAAAAGAAAAGCATTGGTTTTGTGGTCGGGGACCTCTTTTCACTCATCTGTTCCTTGCTTTTATATTGCCAAAGTAAAGATTAGGCCTAACCCACGTTTGATTTTCCTCCATTTCCTCCACTAACTGAAGAAAAAAATTGGCACCAATTGCCATGTGTTCCGTGATTCCCCATGCACATAATGCTCAAGACCCACTTCCCACATTTTTTTTGCACTGAAATGAAACAAAATTGTTCCATTTTGTCAAGTATTTTGGAAAGTGGTCCGCTTAATTTGATGGTCATTTTTGGGTACAAACAGAATCATAAGAGATCTTGTTTCCAAATTAAAAGGATTTGTGTCTCCAATGTATTGTCATAATGACCTGAAATTGTGAATCAATTGTGTGAAAATCTAGTCATTTTGTTGTTGTTTGTGTTTTGAGGACATGAGTACAGAGGTAGTATGATCAATTGGGATTTTTGTGTAGATAGTTTTAGAGATTTTTTCAATGTTAAAACCGCTGAGACTATATATGAAAAGTAGCATAATCTTGGGAAAATGCTTCGGTTGTAGATGATTAGACTCAGATTTGAATACATGGATATGGATATGGATATGTTTGGAGCGGTTGGATGTGAGTGGTTTCACATAGATCAAATAGTTTGACATGTTTGTGCATAAAATTGTGTGGATATTTGGGTTTTTACTTTGTAGTGTGCTGTTTCTTTAGCAGTATCTCTATCCTTAACTACATTTTCATGCAAATTTGAATAAATTTTTGAGTAAGAGATTTATTTGATGTATGAAACATTTCAAACGGGGATTCCTAAAATGTTATTGATGATATAAATTTATATTTTTGTAGTCAATCAATAGTTATCGGTCCCTAAAGTCGTCCCAGGTAGTCTCCCTAGTTTCAGAGAGCAAATTTGAGGAGGAGAAATTAGCTTTCTATAATTTGAGTAAAATTTGATTCTTGTTTGAGTACATTTTGAGTCTTGTTTGTTTGAGTGGAATTTGAATAAAACTTAATTTGGTGTAGTTGTCGCCCAAATGTGTTGCTCCCCAAAATATAGCTTCTGAATCCGTATCTGTTCGCGACTTTAACTTGAATTGGTGGTTTTTTAATTTATTCTCAGCTCAACGGAGGTCACAGTACCAGCCAGAGGAAAAGCGTTGGCACCAACTGATCTAAGCATAGCTATTCCAGAAGGAACATATGCTCGAATTGGTAAAGTCTCCATTAAATCCCGCACACATTTGTGCACAGCATATGACTATGCTCATAAATCACTTTATGGTAATTTTCTGCATTTTGATTTGGGTTTGCGTTGTTTTGCAGCACCAAGATCGGGATTAGCATGGAAGCATTCGATTGATGTTTTGGCGGGAGTGATAGATGCTGACTACAGGGGTCCAATCGGCATTATATTGTTCAACCACTCTGATGCCGATTTTGAAGTGAAGGCAGGCAATAGGGTTGCTCAGTTGATTATCGAGGTTATCATGATGCCGGAAGTGGTGGAAGTTGAGGAACTGGATTCGACTGTTAGAGGCGCCGGTGGGTTTGGCTCTACCGGAGTTTAGAAGTAGTTGAATCAAGTATTGTAGGTTGTTTTTAGGCTCCACTTCTTCAGTTTCTGCTCTAGCTTTTCGTTGACGTGGGTAGTTCATGCAAAGTATTTGTGGGAAAGACTTGTTCTCCTTTGTGGAGTTATTCTGGATATGTTGATGAATCAGCGGCTAATTGTTTTGCATTTGTATATACAATGGAATTCAGATACCCAGGAAAGACTTGTTGGGTGGGGCAATCTTCTAAGCCATTTGGTTCTTTTGGCTGCTTTGTGGGCTTCTTTTGTAACAAAAAAGTGTGTTCATTGGCCTTTCATGACTATTACGAAAGGAGCAAAAAGGAGTTTTTTCAATACCGACTGGACAAAATAAATTGATTGATAGCATGTGGGTAGGGCGCTAAACTTCAGATACAAAGGCTTACCAAGATCTTTGGTTCCCAGTATTTAAGTCACTCCTTCAGGAACATCCGAAAAAATTGGACGATAGAGAGAACATAACTCGCTAAAAGGAGTCTGAACGCTAAAATTGTGCTCTGAATTAGTTTTTGTTTCAGCAGTCCAAACTTGTGATCGGTTCATTAAGCCATATCCAACATTGGCAATGATGGCATATACGCCACCTCCATTAAATTACCAAGATTGTCAAGTCTACTTTCCCATGGTATTCACAGGACCGTACAATGTAGGGGTGCACTACAAGGGCGTACTGCAATTCAAGCCGTTCATCTCTACAATCAATAGTCCAAATTGCAAAAAGTATCATAATGGTAAGATGCTCCCAATAGCATCAGTACCATCTCAATGCTCTCATCTGTAGTCATATATGTGGATTGGAGTCTAAAGTAATACTCATCTAATGAGCAAACGTCCAAGTCAGTTCCCACTATTTATTAAATAAAATCATGAATTTATTTCAGTACACTATGTCATAGTGCCAGGGTACGTAGAACAGCCAAAACTTGGGTTATTTGAAAAAAAATTCCAAGACGAGTGAATAAAATTTGAAATGACTCATACATCGAAACGTAAATTAGTGGGTTACAGACAGTTCGTGCCTTTATTGAAGAGTATGAGGTCTTGAACAAAACCATCTGAGAGGTTGCTGGCAGTTCCTTCACCAAAGATGGCATTCACATATGAGGAAGAAGAGTAGGTGGATCTTGAGGTATATCTGCACTCTCCTGTGAAATGAAAAACAATATCGTTAAATCCCAACAAGAAAAAAGCAAAACCTTCTCGTGCAGCCTTCATAAATGGAATTGCTTCCTGAAGGGGAGTTAAGGAGTAACCGGGGTAGGTGCACCCTCATAGCTATTAGGTGCCCAAACGGAATCATTGAAAATCCAAATAATGAGAGATGAAAAGCTCGAATGATCACAATCATTAAATCGTGTTCAATTTGTATCACCTTATTGTACAAGTATACAGTTGACCTATATTGATTAAAACTTTCGAATTCGGGTTTAATGCCTAGGGAAGTTTGTGCGCTCACATGTCACATCCCAGAGGCTTGTCATGCACAGTTATGCTGTGCTTGGGTCATGGATACAGAGGAAAGATTTACGAAGGGAGAAGAATAGGGCAATGAAAATATACATGGTGAAGCAACTAGTTATATCTTTCATTTCCCCTCAATTTGGATATATTGCATTAGATCCTTTCACAAATCCATTATTCAAATCCAACCTAACATACAAACACTAAAGCAGAGAAGAGTGGACAAACAATGCACATATATCATGTGCCAATAAGCCAGCAGTTAATCCTAATCTTCTGTTTGTTTGTTTTGGCAGCAATTATCTAGCAAATTAGACAACTCTCTCTCTTGGGGAAAAATGTTCTTGCAAGTCTGACACACAGCTGAAATTGAATTGTTCTCAAGACTGCCATTTCTGAGTCAAGTTACTTGTTAGTAGGGCTGCAAATGAGCTGAATGGAGCCAAGATTTAGAATGTTTATAAACAGTTCATGAACGGCTCCTGTTCATTTGCAGCCCTACTTGTTAGAAACAGCAGTTTCTCGGGAAAATGGTTGCATGATGTGCCATAAACATCATCCTCTTTTATAAATGGTGCTTTACATACCTCTAGATATCTCTTCAACATTGTCGTGGTACTGAAATTGAAGCCCTCGACAGGTCCTCCTTTCTTACGAGATGCATGAAGTTGCTTTCTGACTTGGGAAGCCAGTGACTGCAGTATAGCATAGCAACAAAGTTGTTAAGGAACAAGAGAAAAGGCAAAACTAGGAAAGCAAATTGTTCTGGAGCTGAGTGGAGAAAAAGAAGACAACAAAATACGTGATATAAACGCAAGAGTATTTAAGAAAACAGCATAAACATGAAGTAGAGAGAAAACAGCAAAGACATGAAGTAGAGCAGCGGCAGAAGCAGATTATAAAAGAATACCTTTCCTAACTCCACTCCCCACTGATCGAAGGAGTTAATACCCCAAATGAAGCCCTCAACAGCAATTCTGTGTTCATACATTGCCAGCAACTGAGGAAGAGAGAGCAAGAATTGGTGGGATTAGGTCACAAAGGCAGAAATGTTGATCACTTGACAAGAAGTTAGACAGCATGGGGGAAGAAACTTCATGTCAGAACAAGACTTCTGCTTCCTAGCATATATGATACTCCCCTCTTCTTAGGCTACAACTGGAAAGATAACATATACACTTCTTGGGTTGTATACCATCAATGGCCCGTAGCTTCATTTAGAAGCCACTCTCTTAAGCTGTAAATTGGTGAAGTCAAAAGGATTTCCGCATCACTTACGCATCTATTCATGCAAATTTTATGAATCTGGGCTATAGTTCTCTAGAAAATGTGAAGCATAAAATTTAGCAATCAAACAGCACGGTTAATAATCTAGGCTACTCCACAAATGTGGTGTGAAAACCCATTAAATAACAACGGTTATTGGGTTTAGGTGTTGTAACATGCACTACAGTCCATCCAGTCCTTGTTACACCAGCACCATGGACCATCAAAGTAGACTTCACCTAGGACCAAAGTGTCGAGATTACAAAAATGTTGGATCTAATGACCTCAATGAACATCCGGAAACTTCAGATCACTAGATGTGCTCACCAAATGGAATGGATTAGACAAATTTGAACTCCCTGAAAACCTCTAATGATTAGAAACACAAACAACATGCATCACAGAAGGATTAAAAAGTAGCCCCAAACCTGTCCAATATTGTAAGCACTCAATGATGGAAGCAGAAGACTGAGGGAAGGCCGATTGCCTGGGAAGGTCTGTGAAAGATAATGCAACTATTAGGAACAAGAATTCAACTGTAAATCAAAGACAACAAACTGGACTGAAAACAAAATCACCTTGTGAGGGATAAGATGGTGGGGGACATTCTCATTTTGTAACTGTTGTGGTGTCTATAAGATAGTAAGATCTAGTTAGACATCCAAGCATTTAGACAGATGTTGCAATCAAAAGGCAGGCGAATCGAAACAAATTTAGTGAGAATTAGTTATGATATGAAGGAACTATATAGAGAAAAAAGACATGAATCATTTTCAATTTTATGATGTCGGACAAAACCCCAACAATGTTATGGTAAAAAGTTCATCTACCTTCCCATAAGCTAGGGCATCTGGCTGTGCAAAAAAGTTCGACATGAGCTCATCGTGGTTACTCACCACTTCACCTGCAACACCAATTCAATGGAAATTCAAGTTGTAGATAAAAAGAGACAAAAAAAAAGAGGATAAAAAGACCACCTTTACAGAGATTAGGTATAGTCCCCCCCAAAAAACAAAAAATGAAAATGACTTGCGTACCTTTCAGGTACACAGGTTGCTGACTCTTCACAACACCGATAAAATCACAAGGAACTACACGCCCCTGAAAGTTTCAAGAAAATGGGTTCTTATGGAAGGATATAAGTCAAGCAAGATAAAGTGTATACATACACAGAAGTACTACAGTCAAGAGTTTTACATAGAACCTCGAATCAAAAGGTTAAGTGTCATATGTTACACCACTCAAAAGAAAATAATAATAATCAACTGCCATTAGTAGCTTCATCAGACATGATATATCCCTGAACTCCAAGAAACACCAGACAAAGAAGAAGCTCATGCAAATTACCTGGTGAATTAATTGGTAAAAGCTATGCTGACCATTTGTTCCTGGTTCACCGAAATCAATTTCACCACTCTCATAGGGAAGAGGCACACCATCAATTGACACCCCTTTCCCGTTACTTTCCATACTAACCTAAATTTTGAGCAAAGTTTAGGACAGAGTAAGAGTGTCAGCAAGAAACTTTCAAGACAATACAAAAGAAGCAAACGAATGGTAACATGCCTGTTGAATATGAGGCGCAAGCTTCTCCAAGGCTTGAGAATAAGGTAAAATGGCCTGGAACAATGTTGGAACTTTCAGTGTTACGAAAAAACACATCATCAGGAAACAAACACAAACACGGAAATTCTAAACAAACTTTGTAGCAGGCGGTGTGTACTTACCCTTGCAGGGTGTCCAAGAAAAGAAACATTCCATATGCTCAACAAACCCAAAAGCACCTGAAGACAATGTCACCGATAAGGATCCCAAATAAATTCTTGTTGAAAACATCTCCCAAGGTGGATCACAAGAATCTTCTAAAGCACGGTGATACATTTAGCCCAAGTGTTGGGCATGAAACTCACAAATCAGGGGATCTGAACAAAACAATAACAATAATCTCCAAGCGATGGGGCTATGGGCGTGGAGGACCGGAGACAGACCTAATTTTGTGCATATACATACACAAAGTAATAGTGGGCCCCCTATACCTACCAAAATCGAGGAACTCAAGGGACGTTATGCCGTGAAACCATGCCCTTTAATCAAAGCTGAAAGGCATTAGAGAGGGCAGGCCTAGAGACCCAATTCAAGTATATGCATTCAGCCTCTCCGCTGTTATTCCAAGGCTTTTAGCCTAACTTACACATTCAATATACCTATTGCATACACAATAGATGGAAGAATAAAGACTTCAGAAGTACATCTTAGGAGGCACATACGGGAATGTTTTTATCAAAAGGTGCTGAATAGAAGTGTTTGTCGATGCTTGAAGCTCCCTGCAGGAACCTTTAAGAGGAAAAAAAGAAGATAAAATGAGGTAACCACAAGCCAAAGTAGAATCTAAATCAAACCGAGGGGCAACGATAAATTTCTAAACAGCCGATGGCATGAAACTCAAAACATTGCAAACCAAGAAAGCATAGTAGCATGTTGAAGGGATAAAAGTGGGACTGTCAATGAAGAAAAGAAGGTATAAGCTTAAGGGAAAGCACCTTCAGAGTTCAGACCACATAATACTAGGTAATTCGTTTTATTTTCATATAGTTTACAGCTGGCATCAGTTTTTCCAAACGACACTAGGAAGTAAGATAGTTCTACAAAGCAGAAGTATCTACTCATCCGTGGGACATTGTTACTGGAAGAATGAAGCAGGAAACCATCTCTAACGAGATTGAGAGAAACGGTAATGATAAATGATTTTTGCTTCCCCAACAAAACTCAAGTGATCAACTCAACTGTGGGACATTGCTACTGGAAGAATGAAGCATGAAACCATCTCTAATGGCAACTCAAATACCAAATAAGACTACAGGAAAAACATGCAAGGACAAATGTTAAGTCCTCAAAAGGCAGCATAAGATTTCATGTTCATAAGCATAATTCAGAAGAATAAAAGGTTAGTACTTAACCAACTTCATAACTTCCCTGGAAGTAGCTAAAAGGATGAGTTTTACACCACATAATTGTCCATGCATACAATCTCCAGATTGGGTGTCAATTTAAATGCAAAATCTTGAAATGGGAAAAAAAATTCTGCTGCAATTAAGAGAAATAGCAAGTTACTGTACTTCTCGACTACGGAGAACCCGTATTGGAGAGATAAAGGCAATACTCCAACAGCGCTGCAAACTGCAAAAGTTTTCAAAGACACATCAAACATCATGTTCACCACAAGAGTTACAAAAATAGCCAGCATACTTACCACTATATCGGCCGCCGACCCAGTCCCAGAATGCAAAAGCATTATTGGGATCAATACCAAACTGTTCTACAAGCTGCATTGAAGTTGAAGCAAAATCCACAGACGAGTTATAAGTGAACTTCTAAATTAATCAATTTAAAACTCTAAAACTGATTTCTTGTCACTCAACCGCATGAAAAGGAATGAGTAACCTTAAAATACAAGCCAACCATAAAATGATTTTAAAGATTTAATTAGTGATAGGAACAAGCTATCAATATCCATTTTCATCCCATTTCCGCGAAACAGATATCATCAGATACAACAGGTGAACAGGAGGTGTTAACCACCTAAGCACACGTGATAACGGAAAAGTGTAATACCTTTAGATTAGTACTGACAGCAACCATGTGCTTCGCAACTGCCTCCGGCCTGCAATATAATACGCTAACAATTACATGACCGAGACAATCTGAGTGAGTTTGGTTATACCCCCTACGTGTTCGATTATTTTCTTAATGCAATCATCACTACATACAAATGAACCGGAAAAAAAAGTTCATTGACATCTAGAACAATCAAAGGATTTTCAATTAAGACAGATAATTGATATCTTCTGTTTTAAGTCAATTTACAACTAGTTTCTGATTGATTGTTCTCTCCCTGGGAAATCCAAATCTAATCTTGCACTGTGCAGTGTGCATGTATCTCAAACGAAGTAAAAACTTGTACTACAACACTAACCCCAAAGCAGATGAAATCCATTCCCTCATTGTCCGAGCATTCAACATTGTTTCAGCTGTTGTAAAAGTCTTAGAAACCACCACAACTGCAAATAGCACAGACAGATTCAATCACATATACGAAACCCGAAGTAGCGCTCAGGCAGTAAGCATATAACGCTCAACAGAAATTTTAACCAAACAACAAAAGTACAAAACTTTACCTAACGTAGTGTCAGGATTCAACCCAGTAATATTTCTAGCAACGTCAATTGGATCAACATTTGCAAGACTGCACACAGGAAAAGGAGCAGGCTATTATAAATCCATGCTTAATCATCATTTGTATGCACACATTGCACAAAGGTAATTATGCAGGGTCCTTCTTCCCCTAAAAGCATGCGGCATCTTGTAATTGTAGTTATGCTATCATGACTAAGTTTGTTGGACAGCAAACCAAAATCTATAGACTTAATTTTAGAATATCAAGAGCCTTGTAGGAGACTCATTATGAAATAGGCACTTTCACGCAGGCTATGTGGCTACATGGGCAATGCCTTCTGTAAAGTTTACACCTTTATAATCCTCACACCCCCTAGCACAAAATTTCTTGAAACATGACATAATCCACTTTTAATACATAGAAATGGGGGGGGGGGGGGGGGGGGGGGGGGGAAAGCTCTACTTTCCGTAAGATAACTGCCGCCTACACAACCATGAGCAATGCTTGATAACATTTCACCTAAATTCGATTGTAACGAGCTAGACATGCAGCTAAGAGTTACTGCGAGATTAAGATCACCACTACATTGTCATGCAGGGCGAAAACTTAAAAGACCTATGTAAAATCCAACTACTTTGGCGACATAAAAGGTCCTCTCTATTTCACTGATGCAATCCACCAAAAGAGAAAATAGTGCCAGAGACAGAATCTGTACTTACAAGCGCAGTTGGCGTCCTCTTGCAAATTCAGAAGCCTCTGGATCTGGAAAATTTCAAAGAGTTAACCACACAACATTTATAAACACACATAACCAATTTGATCAGGAAACAAGTACAAAAATACAGTGAAAGTGATAGTATTAGACAGCTGAAGATTGGAACACATAGTGTCAACCTGTTTGAAGAGCTGCATGCACAAAAAGAGGACCTAAGAAGCTGCCACCTATACCAATAGCTACAACATCCTTCAGTGGTTTTCCTGTAGCTCCAACCTAACAATAGGTATCCACTAGTTACAACTTACACTCACACTTATGCGATGAATGCTTAATTAACTGATATTAACAACCAAACCTTACCCAGGAACCACTGCGCACCCTCTCAGAGAATTCCCTGATCTTGTCCAGAACTTGCCAAACATCTGGGACCGTATTCTTTCCGTCGCAGTTTATAACTGCATCCCTTGGAGCGCGGAGAGCTACATGAAGGACACACCTGTTCTCCGTGCTGTTTATCTGAAGGTGCCATTGAAAACAATGATGAAGGATTTAACTAGCAGTTCAGTTTGCGCAATTCATGTTTGATTGGAAGAAGAAAGTTAAACATACTCACCCGCTCCCCGTTAAACATCCTGTTAATTTTTCCTTTGAGACCTGCTGCCTGCATTAGGATACATGGAAGCACGATTTTTAAAAAATGTATTCTGACATTACCCCATAAGAAAGAGAGAGTAAATTGTTCAACGCACCTCTGCCAATTTGAATAGCTTATCCATTGTTTCAAGGGTAGCACATTGCCGTGAGTAGTCCAATAGTATCCCATCGAATTCACTGCAAATCAGCTATTGGGATTACAATGCAGAATATACAATTCAATGCTTATTACAGACCATAAAGGTGAAATCCATCTTAAAAACAGATAAGAACAAGATGACTTTAACAAGTTCAGTAGAGTATCATACACCATCATGGAGTTGCATCGCTCAGTGTCGCTCATCAATTCACGTAAATGTGCCTTTTTAATGTCGTCGACATGGGCCTGAACAGAGATACATGTTTCACATGATAACCATATTCTGGATTCCTTATAAACTTCTATGATCAATACAAGTTACCTTCAAGTCCTTCCATTGCTCCGTGTCACAGATAAGAGTAGATGAAGCCATCTGCAGTAATTTCAACAGTCATTCAAAATCACTCTATAGCCCAAACCATATCAACCATAAATCACACATGAACTTTGTATTGCAAACCCTCAACAATCCGCCAACACTGTAATATACTCCTAAAACAGCTACCCAATGAATGAGGTTCCACTCAAGTAGGGTCCAGGGAATTAGATGTACGCAGCCATACGCACCAAAGCGGAGAGCCTGTTTCCGTGACTCAAATCCGTGACCGCCAAGTCACATAGGGTAAACTTACTGTTGCACCCAGGCTGCCCCTCTAACAGCGTAATATACTCCTTTTTATTCTTTCTTATTATGGTGACAATATTTTTGCTGTTTAGAGCCCAAAAGAAACCAAGAACATAATTGAGCAATGACTGAACATAATTATTATCCAACTGCATCAATCTAAGATGACCCCTTTTTCACTCTATATCACATAACTTTCTCGGCATCTAAACAAAGGGTCCCACAATGAATGATACTCATCTCATCTACTGTCAATTCACGCTTACCAACGAATCCAAGTGTTAACCTCTAATCGCACAACAAATCTCAAACACGAGCTCCACAAATAACAAAAAAAAAAAAAAACGAATCTTTAGATCAACTGAACTTCTATTGGCATGTTTCCGAATTACCAAAAAAAAAAAAAAAAAACTTCTATTGGAAGAACGAGAGACCTCAGAGAAAGCAGCGCAACAATTCTTGAGCGAAACGGATACAAATCACAAAGAAGAAGGCAACACACACACAGAGAGAGAGAGAGAGAGAGAGAGAGAGAGAGAGAGTCTTTGGCGTTGAGCTCGTACCTGTAGATGATTTGTGAGGGAAATTGGTCAGTGGGTTTCCACAAAATTTGTGTAGTGAAGAACTGAAGATGATGATGGATTAGGAAATAGAAGATCCTATGAAAGATATATTACCGAAAGTGGCCAAAAGAGAGAAATTACGTGCGAAGTGGTTTAGATTCGAGTCACGTGTCGGGAGGGATGGGAGCCGGGTCATGGGGGAACATATTCCTTCTTGAGTGTCCTGTCAGGAAAAAAGGAAGGCCACGAGAAGGAAAAAAAGGATATTCCGTTGCCGGGAATCGAACCCGGGTCTCCTGGGTGAAAGCCAGATATCCTAACCGCTGGACGACAACGGAGCTTGTTGAGCCATTCATGGAGAAAACATAATTTAGACCTAATATTACTACACATACACACCACAGCACCCATACGAATGTACAAAAATACTAACCCTCATGTGGAACGTGATTGATGTGTAGTTGAGCTCGTGAAAAAACTCAAATAGGAATCAACGTACATGACATTTTTATCCGCATGGGTGAAAATGCAAGGATGCCGCCATAAAATCCGTCGCATGTGTCAATGTTTGATCGAATAATTTTAACGAGTTGACAATTTTGTTAAAGTTTAACTCGTCTGTCTTTGTTTATCTTTAATTAGCTACTAAACTACCCCTAAATGGACCTAATTTAGAGACTTTTTGTTGTTGTGTGATTTTTGGTTCCTTTTTATAAATTCTTATAATTTTCACATTCCATTGTTCTGCTTGAGAGAGGAATCAGAAAAGAACAAACGAAAGTTGAAATTTTTTTATATTAAACGACAAAAACACACAAAAAGATAATATTTTAACTTTGGTCCAATTTTTTTTTTTTTTTGGGGCTTTAGACAATTTTTTGAAGTCTTTTTCATCATTTTGTATAAGTTTTTTTCAACTTTGGTTCATATCTTTATACTTTTTCAATTCCTCTCTTCAAGATGAAAATATAAAATAAAATTTTTTTACCTGTGTCTTGAAAGATTAAGAGAAAATAACCATTTATTTCCTTTAAAAAAAAGTAGAAAAATTTAGGCCAAGGGGGGCCTAGCTTACAATTGTTTCAAAAATCAAGGAAAGTTAAAATTTTTCCTCCCAATTATTTGGATTGAAGAGAAAGAGGAGAAAAATGTTTGGATTGAAGAGAAAGAGGAGAGAAAATTTAATTCAAGTTTTAGGAATAGTAAATTTTCGTCTCATTTTCTTTCCCTCACCTTCCTTAAAAACCAAACAAAGCCTGAGTGCGAGAGTACGAGGTTCATTTTGGATATGATTTTCGCGGTTGTGTTTCAGAAATTGGTTCTTTCTGTTTCCTGTTTCTGCATTGTCTACAGTCGATCGTCTGATAAAGATAAAGTTAAACCCCCCCGCCCTCACTTGCATCACCAGGTACGCTTTACGATGTTCTCTGCATTTACTCCCAAACGTTATATACGTCTGAATCGTTTGATTCCTTCTTTGTTCGGTAGAATGATTCATCGATCGCCAATCGCCATACTAAGTTGGGGTGATAGCTTTAGTTTCACTTATTTTTGTCAGTCTACCTAATCTATAATTGCGGATTGTCATTCGCTGCTTATTACAAATTCCATAAGAAGCTTTAGCAGTATCTCACACAATGCATTATTCATCTTAATGATCATAGGAGGTAATTATTCCTCCAGTTTTTTTCCGAATTACCCAAAAAAAAAAAAAAAAACTTCTTTTGGAAGAACGAGAGACCTCAGAGAAAGCAGCGCAACAATTCTTGAGCCAACGGATACAAATCACAAAGAAGTCGTCAACACAGAGAGAGAGAGAGAGAGAGAGAGAGTCTTTCGCTGAGCTCGTACCTGTAGATGATTTGTGAGGGAAATTGGTCAGTGGGTCTCGACAGAATTTGTATAGTGAAGAACTAAAATATGATGATGGATTAGGAAATAGAAGATCCTATTCAGATTTATTCTTACAGAAAGAGGCCAAAAACCAGAAATTACGTGCGAAGGGGTTTAGATTGGAGTCACGTGTCGGGACGGATGGGATCCGGATCGAGAGCTGCTTCCCCCCCCCCAGCTCTCTTTCTTTCTTTCTTTTTCATAATTTCCATTTTTTTGTTGATCCGCAATTTCCAATTCTTTTCTTTATTTGCTTACTTTTCCCAATTTTTTCTCTTTTTTTTTTTTGTTAACTCAAATTCTATTTTCAATTAACCACCATAATACTATATTTAAGACCAACGCTCCGTGCCCAAGCTAACATATTTCTATGCTTTCAAAAATCTATATTAAAAAATGAATATATATAAGTACAACATTAACCAGTTTAACGAGCACCCTAAGACTCCTTATTTAGTTTAAAGCTCTTAGGGTGTCCATTGAAAGGTTTTAGAGTCAAAAATTTATTAGGACCATTTAGGATGAAATGATTAGAAAAATAACATCTTTGCACCGATTCAAACGGATTGAAAATTGAAA
Source organism: Rhododendron mucronatum var. ripense (assembly GCA_019656295.1). Classification (NCBI taxonomy): domain Eukaryota; kingdom Viridiplantae; phylum Streptophyta; class Magnoliopsida; order Ericales; family Ericaceae; genus Rhododendron; species Rhododendron mucronatum. Next base: position 865,161 of record BPLT01000116.1, on the reverse strand, counting down.
CACTTATTTTTTAAAACCGTTTATATATTAAAAAATATTGTCAAAAATTAATCTGACTATTTTTCCCTTTTTTTTCCTATATATATATATATATATTTAAAAAATAGTTAAAAAAAAGTATTTCAATTTTCAATTCGTTTGAACTGGTGCAAAGATGTTATTTTTCTAAACATTTTATTCTAAATGGTCGTAGTAAATTTTTGAATTCACTTATTTTTTTTAACTATTTTTTTAATATATAAACGGTGTAAAAAATAAGTGTTTCAATTTTCAATCCGTTTAAATCGGTTCAAATATATTATTTTTTTGATCATTTCATCTTAAATGGTCATACTAAAAAAAACATTGCCGTTTTAGTTTTTAAAAAAATGGAGCCCGGATCTAAAACGACAACGTTTTAAAAAAAAAAAATCAAAACCATCAATTTGCAATCCTATGGAGTAGAAACGCAATTATGAGAGCTCTACAGACAAAATTTGATTATGTCTCTTTAGAATAATATGATCAGAATAAAAATATCTACATAACCGTTTAAACGGATTAAAAATTGAAACACTTAATTTTTTAATCATATTTTTTAATATATAAACGGTCTCAAAAAAGTAAGTGCTCAAATTTTCACTCCATTTAAATCAGTGCAAAGATCTTGTCAATACAATCAGAATAATAAGATCTTTGCACCTACTTAAATGGAGTGAAAATTTGAGCACTTAATTTTTTAGACCGTTTATATATTAAAAAATATGGTTAAAAAATTAAGTGCTTCAATTTTTAATCCGTTTAAACGGGTGTGTAGATATTTTTATTATGATCGTATTATTCTAAAGAGACATAATCAAATTTTGCCTGTAGGGCTCTCATAATTTCGTTTCTACTCCATAGGATTGCAAATTGATGGTTTTGATTTTATTTAAATAAAAAAAAACTAAAACGTTGTCGTTTGGGGGGGGGGGGGGGGGGGGGGGTGTCAGCGGGGGATCAAGGAGGAACAAGTTCCTTTCGAGGGTCCTATTAGAAAGAAAGCTGCTACACACAGACATCCGTGCACAGATTGTGCACAGATTTTGTTTTAGGGCCTATCACGGGTCTCACACAATCATCCGAGCTGTGCATTAAATGTAAAATATTTTTTCAAGGGTTCCTGTAAAAAATAAGCTCAATCTGATACCTATTGGTACTTCATCCAACCATCTAACTTTTCATTCAGATTTCCGGATAATGAAAAGTTAAAATTATTGGATCGAGCATCTATAGGTATCGGATTGAGCTTATTTTTCATGGGGACCCTTGAAAAAATATTTTACATTTAATGAACGGCTCGGATGATTTGTGTGGGACCTGTGGTGGGCCCCACAACGAAATATGTGCACAATCTGTGCACAAATTGTATGTGTGTAGACTTTCTGTATTAAAAAAGAGATCTCCAATTTGTAAAGAACATTTGCAGAGAATCATGTAAGGAAAAATACGTTTAAGTCTATTACGGAATCTATAAAAATCTAGAAAAATATTCATAAATTTTTGAATATTATTTTATAAGACCCTGTAAAAAATGAGCTCTGATGGACATCAGTAAGTATTTCTTTTGGATTCATAAGGGCAAATTAAGCAGTTTCGCCATACGAATCCAAAAGTAATATTTTTCGATATCCATTAGAGCTGATTTTTTTATAGTGCCCCATAAAATAATATTAAAAAATTTATGAATATTTTTCTAAATTTTTATAAGATCTGGAATAAGTTCGAACGTGTTTTTCTTTGCAAAATTTCCTACAAATCTTTCTTGCAATTAGAATTTTCGTTAGGAAAAAAAGGCAATTAGAATTTTCGTTAGGAAAAAAAGGGCGGAAGGGAAAAAGGGGAATTCCGCCGCCGGGACTCGTACCCGAGTCTCCTGGGATCTCAGGCGGAAACCAGATGTCCTAACCGCTGGACGACAGCAGAGCTTGTAGAGCCTTTCATGGAGAAAACGTTATTTAAACATAAGATTACTACACATGCACACCGTAACACCCATGCGAATGTACAAAAATAACATGAAAAAATAACGGCTAAGGATGTGTTTTGATAATTAATACCAGCTAAGGACATTTTCAACATCAACAAATGTTCTTAGCGGATATTAATTATCAAAACACCTCCTGGACCGTCATTTTCCCAAATAACATTCGTGGAATGTGATTGATGTAGAATTGAGCTCGTGAAAAAACTCAAATAAGAATCAACGTACATGACGTCTTTATTCGCATGGGTGAAAATGCGAGGATGCCTCCATAAACCGTCTCATATGTCAGTGTCCGATCGAATAATTTTAATGAGTTTACAATTTTGTTATAGTTTAACTCGTCTGTTTTTATTTATCTTAATTAGCTAGTAAACTATCCCTACTTGGACATAACTTTTTAGAGACATTTTGTTGTGTGATTTTTCGTTCCTTTTTCTTAATTCTTATAATTTTCACATTCCATTGTTCAGCTTGAGAGAGGAATCGAAAAAGAACAAAGATATTGATGAAAGTTGAAATTTTGTTATATTAAACGACTAAAAACACACAAAAAGATAATATTTTAACTTTGGTCCATATCTTTTTGGGTATTTAGACAATCTTTTGAAGTCTTTTTTGTCGTCTTGTATAAGTTTTTTCAACTTTTGTTCATAGTTTTATATTTTTTCAATTCCTCTCGTCGAGATGAAAATATGAAATAATTTTTTTAACCGTTTCTTGAAGATTAAGAGAAAATAACCATTTAATTTCTTTAAAAAAAAAAGTCAAAAAAATTAGGCCAATGGGGGCGTAGCTTACAATTGTTTCAAAAATCAAGGGTGGAATATGAAACTCCAATGTTTGGAACGTAGAGAAAGGGAGAGGAAAGAAAAGAAAGTTATTAAAATTTTCCTTCTAATTATTTGGATTGTAGAGAAAGACGAGAGAAAATTTAATTCAAGTTTTAGAAATAATAAAATTTCTCTCCAATTTTCCCCCAATTTCCCTCTCATTTTATTTCCCTCACCTTCCATCACTTTCCCTGAAAACCAAACAAAGCCTGAGTGCGAGAGTACGAGGTTCATTTTGGATATGATTTTCGCGGTTGTGTTTCAGAAATTGGTTCTTTCTGTTTCCTGTTTCTGCATTGTCTACAGTCGATCGTCTGATAAAGATAAAGTTAAACCCCTCACTTCCATCACCAGGTACGGATGTTCTATGCATTTACTCCCAAACGTTATATACATCTGAATCGTTTGATTCCTTCTTTGTTCTTTAGAATGATTCATCGATCGCCAATCGCCATACTAAGTTGGGGTGATAGCTTTAGTTTCACTTATTTTTGTCAGTCTAGCTAATCTATAATTGCAGATTGTCATTCGCTGCTTATTACAAATTCCATAAGAAGCTTTAGCAGTATCTCACACAATGCATTGTTGATCTTAATGATCATAGGAGGTAATTATTCCTCCAGTTTTTTTTTCCTCAGTGACTCTATCACGACACGACGAATGGGTCAAGCTTTCGAATATCGTACAATAAGCGAAAATGGATTTGGCATGTGGTAACATATGGGATTACAACAGACACGTGAGATTGCGAAACATGAATATCAACTTTTGATTTCATGTTGCGAAACCACGTCGGGCTATGTGAATTTTGCTTTACATGTATGGAAGTTATCAAACGAGTGTCACTCAAATTACAAACACTGCTTATTATTGTTGTTGTTGTTGCTTATTATTCTTCAGTCAAATAAAACAACACTCAGATCAAGCAGATCTTTCATGACCTCATCTATCACTCCGTTGAGTAAATACTTCTCCACATCCCTTACGAGCTCGTCTTTCTCAAGAATCGCGAACATCATCTCGTGCCAACCCAAGTCCCACATTCCGTTCACATCTGCATCTCTATTTTGAATATCTCTCGTGAGCATTTTTCGCTGGTGCTCTGCTTCCTTATATCCATCACACCTGTTCACGTCGTTGAATTTCAACTTTCCCAAGTCCTTGTATATTTGCTTCACCAAGTCGTCCAGAGATGTTACCTTCATGGAGATGATTGATATGTTGAGGTGGGGATGAACAGTGAGCTCCTGTCTTCGTCCTTTTCTTTTCATTATTTCGAACCCACAGTCTAATACAAGGTTGCTGTCTTCATCTTGACTGCTATATTCAGTGACAGGAAGGATGTCAAAGGGTATGTTCAGTTTGAACAGTGCCTCTGCCGTGTTCAGGAAAATTTGACTTTTGATCAATATCTTCTTGAGATTTATTTCGTTTTCCGTCAGGTTCTCTTGTGGTCGTGGTGTCGGAATATCCTTCTGTTCATGCAGTGGAAGGCAAGTGATTTCGGTGTTTCCTTCATCAACTCCTGCAACATAAAAAAGACGAGGTTCAATTACTTCAACTACTAATCTTCTGCAAACCGAAGTTCTGATTTATATGCAAATGCCATATTTGACTAGAACCAGGAAGCTGAGATCCAGGCAAAGAAGGATGGCGATTTCTTCTTCTTCTTTTTTGTGTGCCAAATGTCATATTTGACTGAAACCTGGAAGATGGATTTAGGCAAAGAAGGATGGAGAAGTGATATGTGTTATTGAAATAAGGATTCTTCCGCAGGTGTTGAGGTGTCTATTACGTCATGGAGGTGACTTTTTTTTCCTGAACATTTAGGGGACACAACCACTTTAGCAGCCGGGTTGTGCCTTTGGCCCATCTCAAGTCCCTGTGACTCGACACCCAAACCTGAGGTACTGAGGACCCCAATCTCCTGTAATGGGCAAAGAGCAAGGACTTTGGCATTTGCCAAGAGGTGAATTTGAGACCCCTAGGATAACATCTCAAGAGTCTAGCCATCCAACCAACCTCCCAGGGTTTATGGCAGGCATAGTGATTTTGAGGTGGGCTTATATAGAGAGGTTGTTAGGAGTGCGTTTTTTTGACAAACATAAATCAGTAAACAGGCTGAAATGTTTCCATAATGCAGGGAATTGGAATCTTGCTTCAGGACAAATGCTTAGGAGGATGAGTTAGATCTTGCCATTCAGGGAGGTTGACAAAGTCTTTTTTCATTTCCTTCTTATGCCCTTTGGTTGAAAATGAATCGTTGGTTTCATCTTTAGGAGGGTGGAACTTAATTTGGATTGCAATGTTGGACATTTGCACTTACCCGGAAGTGGACTTGATGCAGTTTCCAGAGACTTCTGTTCATGACCCTCGATGAAAACAGGTTCTTGGTATTGGCTATCAATAGGTACTGCAGATAGTGCTGAGGGTTTGCTTTGGCACTGCATACATCCAGTAAATATAATTAGGGTGCTGCCAACTTTTATAAATATGCATTTCTAGGGAAACTGTAGTGTGATTTTACACAATAGTTATACTACACTTAATATAGTGGGGTGACTTGAATGGCTGTATTTGCGTTGTTTTGGTTTTCCGTGTCTTGGTTGCTGCATTATTTCCTTTTTCTTTCCCTTGTATTTCGCGCAGCGCTCGCGCGCGCACACACGCGCGCACAGAGAGAGAGAGAGAGAGAGAGAGAGAGAGAGAGAGAGAGAGAGAGAGAGAGAGAGAGAGAGAGACTTATATGGTGCAATTGTTGCAAAAAAAATGCATAAACTTACAGTTTCACTTGGAATAGGGAACTGTGTTATGCTTTGCATGTGGAGCTCATCTGCCTCAGAACTGTATAAATTTGGAGCCTGTTCGCCTTCTTTATTCTGTGATAGTGCCACATTCTGCAATTCAATACTTGCTTCTGATTCCCTGGGACGGAGGTTCTGTGCTGTTGCTTCTTTGGAGAAGCTGCTACTCACCTGTTCTGTTCCTTTTGAACTGCTGGTCTTTTCAAGCCTCTTCTGCTTCATTCCATGCAATATCGGAACCTGATGCTTGAGAGGCCTTGAGTTACGGAGAGTTCCATTCCTTCTTGTCAGTACTTCATCTATATTTCGGGGGCTCTCACTTTTATGCACTTTCATATGATTGTCCTTTTTTCGCATGGTTGGGAAGTGATCAGGTTTCTCTTTTGCAATAGATGGAATGCTTCCTTTTGCATTGTCTTTTTCAGATCCTAATTCTCTCGGATATGCATTTTGGTCGGAGTTTCCATTCTTTGAATTCCTCATATGGATCTTCAACTTAGTTGAACTTCCATATCCACTAAGTTCTTCCTGGTTTTTGCTTTTGGGCAGCCATTTCAATGGCCGTTCACCCTTAACTTCTGTAGAACTTCTTTTATTATGTATTTCTTGGTTTCCATAGTGCTGCATCATTTGCAAACCAATAGCATCATGCATTGATTGTGATGGATCCTTGGGTTCTGCTTCAATTCCTTTCTGTTTTATGAACTTGACCTTTTGTTTTGCATGTTGCTGCTCTTTATTTTCTGCTTGATTCTTATCTTCTTGAAGCTCAGATGTTGGTTGGGTTTGCTGTTGATGCATTCCATGATCATACTGGGGCTTTTTTGGATTGCTTGGAGGAATTCTGTTTCCATTTCTTTTTTCTTCTCGAAGACTGCTTTCCTTGCCTCTGATTTTATTCACAGCTTCCAAAGTTTTATGTTTCTGGACATCATCCTTTTGGACCGGTTGCTTGGTTTCTTCCCCTTTCATACTTGTTTGTCGTCTGTGCATTGAATTATCCTCTCTTCTCGCCTCCTGAAAATCATTTTGGCTTCCCATAAATTTGTACAACTGGCCTATGTTGCTTTGCTGGTCCTTCCAGAGCAGTTTTCCATTTGGAACCACTGATTCAGAGATGGCATTTCGAGCCACTTGGATATTCCGAGACTCTAAAATTGAACTTGATGATTTAGCTGCTCCTATGTAGTTGGATTGTACTAATTTTTTCTCTATAGACAGATGTGGAACAGCATTTTTGGTACTTGTGTGTGGGATCTTCTTTGAAACCGTCTCTTCTTTCTGCTTTGAGCTTGATACTTTCGCTGTGCTCTTTGAATCTGCAACTTGTGGTAGTTCTTCAAGTCCCATAAGTTTAGCAATCACATTGGGAATTTTGCTTTTATCTGTTTTAGCCTGTGATGGAGTTGTGTGATCCTTCAGTTCTGAGAATGCTGCAAGTGGTCTGAAATCCGGGCCATAACTAGCTGACCTCTTATGAGGCACCAACATTAAGTTACTCACAGCTTGTTTTCTGGAAAGACTTGGAGCCTCACTTGAGGGTGTATTTGTAACCTTCCTCGAGGGCTTATCGAAGGAGAACCTTGGCCTAGCAACTTGCTTCTGTTCAGATATTTTGACTGTGCTTTCTTCATCCTCTTCACCCTCCTCCAGCAATTTTATTCGGTTCTTTCTCTGAGGGGGAATCATGTACTCCTCAGCTTCCTGAAGGTTCACAAGCATTCTCAATGACTCTTCTAAATCCATGGCGCCTTTCAGCAGTTCCTTTCCAATTTCTATTGAATACCCATCAAAGCTGAGGCCATTGGAGCAAGCTTTTAGGATTTGGTTCAATTTCTGTGCCCCTTTCGATATCTCATTTATGTGGGCTTGGGAGAGGGTGTGGAAAAACTGGCTTGAAGATCCACTCATCCGGAAGCTGCTGCTTCTTTCAGACTTCCCGAGCAGGAAACTCAGCATTGGACTATTTCTGCCGGAGGAGTCCAATTTAGTGAGTTTGGCTCCATGTTCAAAAGCAATAGCAAGGGCCATGGATAAATCTCCCGTTTGTCGTTGATTTCGGCCTCCTCCGTAAGGAACAAGCTGATTTGAAGTTTCTTCAAGGTTGAGGGATCTGGTGCTATTACTCGACCTTCTCTGTGAGCTTGCTGCTCTGGAAGTGGAACTAGCCTACCAGGAATGGGAAATACATTAGGTTTACAGTTTGCACTGCTGAACTGTTTCAAGATATTGATAGTCAGGAGTGTTAAAATGCACTTACTGATTGTGATGCCTTCGTTTGTCGGGAGCCTTTGTAATTTGGTGACATCTTTCCATGCGCCTCTGTTCCAACACGTGTGAAAGTGGAGATGTTTAACACTTTTGCATAAATTCGCTAGCAGAAATTTTTCTATACGCGTGAATTTAGCTCATCACTCAAACTTCCTCAGATTTTCAAGGTCACCAATTCCGAAGTTTTTTTCCCTGGAAACTATGGATGATGGTTCATACGGAGGCTGGTGTGGTATTCAGTAATTTTCTTGTAGTTGCTCTATTTTCCTGTTTTTTTTTCCTGTATCTTTATGTTCTCTCTGCAATCCTGCTTCAAAAATACTTGGTCATCGACCTTCGGTGGAGTGTAATTTGTTTTTGGTTTATAATGGTAGTGTAATTGGTGCAAATGCATTTAAACTTCCTGGTATCGTACGATGGTTTGCTCAACCGAAGTGTTGAATCTCAATATGAAAGCATCTGATACATGAGATTGAGGTTTTTTTTTTCTTTTCTTGAACAGCACATAAGATTGAGATTATACTTGGAAAACAGTGAATTCAGGGCATAAGGGCAACTATAATGAATTTTCGCGGTGCATTTCACGTCTTTCTATCAGGATCCTGTGGAAGTGATGAAAATAGGCAAATACACTCGCAAAAGTGAAGAATATAGGTTTGTGGACATACATGTTTATATGTATCTAACATAAATATGTATAGAGATTTGAATATCTGAAGACGGAGATTGACATTTGAAAATGTTCCTCTCTTCGCATTGTAGTTTCGTGCTTGAACTTTTAGAAGGTGGGTAGGCAGTACGCTGCTTTTGTAATTACTTGGAGACATTGAACAAGAATAATGGTACATGTAGCCTTTTGTCTTCTAGACTATAATTCGGAGTTCATGACTAACTTCTGCAAGAAGTTATTCATCACAAGTTTCCGCCCCCTCCTCGAAGATGTTAAGCCGATATTCAGAACTCAAGGAGAATCGGATGTTTAACTGGTTTGTGTCAGTGTTAGATCAAAAACTATAAACACTACACTGATATGCCATGTAAATAGTACTTACCTCCAGCCATCCGGGACGAATGGCTTGAGCCCTGAGATGCAGCCATCCGTTCTTTCCGCATCCGGAGATCATTCAGCAGCTTCTGCGCAAAATCCGACCTCGTTGCCATGCTATAGACTTCTCGAACCCGGAAGCGAAAGAATGTTTCAGCTACCAAAGAGCACACCAGTTTTCTTCTGGTGCTGGTTTGTTCTGTTGAAAAAAGAAGCGGTAGAACTGATGCATAGTTTTTAATTGGTGCGGTTGAGAGGGGGCTTTCAGAGTTGGAGAAGGTGGAGAGTTCATCAGTCCGAAGCAATCTTAACTCGGGGGTAGAAAAAAATGAAGACTGGAATGAAAGGTTGATGTGAACGTTAGCTCTGTTTTCTTCTGACTCAAGTTCTTTTTGGCAATTGATTTGTCATGACTTCCATTGTAATCCAAGCAATGGCATATATTTCAAACACACACCCATCAAAGCCTTTTCTTTATTTTCCCATTGGAATTGTAGAGAACAGCGACCTTCCTTTATTTGCTTGACTTCTTTGCTACCCTGAGATGTAGAGTTAATGACCGGACAAACCACCACCGGTTATCTCGAGGAGTTTTTTACATGTGGTGTGAATCAAGCTTGGAAATGTAAGTTTCGTAGTCCTTTGATGCTTGCTCAGGGTGTGTTCCACTACTTATTTTTTTTAATTAAAGGTAATGTGTTGTGAAAAAATGACATGTCTCGTAAAGCAGAAAAGAAGTACTTAAAAAATAAAAATCTTAGCGGAACGGAGCCTGAGTTGCTTTTCTCTTATGAGTTGTTAGGAGTTTATTCTTTGCCTCTTAATTACTTGCACTCTCAGTTATGCTATGTTTTTGGACAAAAATTACGGAGTATTTAAGAGGTTAAGATAATGAAGTGAAAAAGAAAAAATCTATTTCGTTAGTCTCTTGTGATACTCCTCAAATACTCGCAAATATGGAAATTGTTTTTTTGGATAATCGGATGTCTGGAACAACTTGTGTGCACCTCGACTAAATTCGGAATCTAAAGTTAGCAACCGAGCAATTCCTTCAGTGGCCTAAAGTTTAAAATGCTTGACCTCCGTGGATGAATACGACTTCTTTTAAAAGTATTCATGCTTCATAAAGATGAACGAATTAGCCTATAACACCTGTAGTTGGAGTGGTTGGAGGTGGTTCCAAAGTTTAATCCGTAATGGAGGGGAATGAATGATTTGAGTTGTGAACTCTCTTAGGATTCTCTTTAAGAATCAAAACTACAGAGAATCCTTGCAGCCTTCCCTTAGAAGTATTGATTCGTGATAAAAAAAAAAATGTTCTCGCGTTGGATTTGGAAATGGATCCGGGCTTCTTGTGGGGCGGATTGTCCTACAGAGGGTTGAAGTGCGGTTGATTCGGCAGTCCATTCAGACAATTGACAAATTGAATTTCAATCCGAGTAATTGACAATTCAGATCAATAGAAACTCGAATTAAAATTGAATTTGTCCGTGTAGAAATGATCCGGCCACAATATAACCCTCTTGTGCAGTTGTGCATTACAGAATTTCTTCTGTCATGTTGCTAGTGAAAGAATAATTGCTATTTTGGTTATCGATATACGTGGACGGAGGGGCAAGGCACCACAGCCTTTTGTGATTCCGAGAAACGGTTTCATTTTGAGCTCAAAAATTTGTTGATATTTGCCATTCATTCAGTAAAACTCGTCGACGAGTATAGTGGAAATGAATTTTATTAGAAATCAATAACTTAATGACCGAAGTGAATTCGATCGTGGATAGTTTTTTTTTTTTTTTAAAACACCATCGTGGATAGCTAAAAAATAAAGTTAAGTATCATTTTAGGAAGGCACTTCAAAATAACACATGTAAGATTGAATTGATCATTAACATATATCTGTCGAGCTCTACAAATTAACAGTTCGAATTAGATTTTCAATTTGAAATGAATCGGATTTAGAGAATGTGCAATGGGAATCTTCAAAACCCATGTGACAAAATAATGGTTACTTTTGAAGCCAACACTAGCTCCAACTAGCTGTCATTTGAAGGGCCAAATCTATGAGAAATTTATTTATTTATTATCAGAAATTCATTTCAGTAAAGTCTAACGGCACTTACAGTGAATCTATCTAAATACAATAAAAGGAAAATTGCAACCAAATCATCAAAAAAATACACATGAAATGTGAGGGCAAAGAGACGAAACTACCGTCTAAATCCTAAGCTCGAGCCAAGGCTCTCCACACCACCTCTGAGGGTCATTTTTTGAAGGCAATGTAACCTTTTTTTTTGTTTGAGAAAAGTGACCATTTGAAGCTATATTTGTACATGTCAAATTTAGATATTTCAAATTGTCACTTCATCCTTCAAACAAAATTAGCACCTCAAAATCGAAGCTACGATTGGACATGTTCTTAAAGTCATAGCCCTTAAGTACAATGTGCCGTTATGCCCCCTCTTTCCTTCTTAATTTGGCCTTTCCTTTTACTCCATTGGACAACATTTGATGCAAATTTGACATTTCATGCTAATAGGAATTGGTATTTGAACCAACCCTAACGAAGATGTCAATTGTTTAGGTGTGAGATTTGACACATTGTCTCTTGTGTCAAATTCAAAGTATGATGTCATATATTCATATGTGATTATTTAACTTTTGAAAACTTAATAAATATGCTTATATAAGAAATTTAATATATTGATCAGAGTACTGGTCGAGTGGGTATTTAAAAATTTTAGCATGTCAAATTGGCACATAAATCTTAAAAAAAATCCTTGGCATCGCCACATTTAAAATCAAGGTTGGATACGATAAAAATAATAAAAGTGGAACCCAATTTTACAACTCAAGGAGAGGATTATAATTCTTCGATCTATAGGGGGTTGGATTGAAAATTCACAACTTCTTCTTACGAACCACGGGGAGACACGTGGCTGATCAAAACTCATCGCATCGCTTAAAAACCACGCTAGCCGTCGATATCGACCAAACCTAAAAATAGTCGAATCTACGGCCACGGACGACCTACGATTGATATTTCCACAAGCGATGCATTCACAGCCGTTAGATGGTCCTAGACGGTTAATAAATCTCTCTCACCCTCCATTCCTCATCGCATCTGCCCCGTCTGCGCATACCTCTCTCTCTCTCTCTCTCTCTCTCTCTCCTCCTTCATGTCTGTAAGACCGATTCATATTTGCTTCTCATCTTCGACGCTGATCCTCAGATCGACGTAGATCGTTTCACGATCTACGATTCGACATCAGATTCGTTTTTTTTCTGAGCGGTATGGCGTTCAAAACTCGTCTTCTCGTTTTCTATGGCGTTAGATCTCGCGAATCTTCTACAGACGTGGCAGATCTGCAGAGGTGTTTAGCTTTCTATCCTTCGAGGTGTTTAGCTTTCTATCCTTCGACGTCACGATTCCTTTGTTTCTGGAAAGGATTTAGTTTGTCGTAGATATCTTATTGGTTTTTTCTGCTCGAATTCCGTAGATACTTGTTGCGATTCGCTGGACCACCGCTTTAAGGCTTATTTTCGTACGAATTGATGTGGAAATTCTGGAGGTGAGTTTTTGTTGCTGCGAATACTTATTTTTTGGTCCAGAAATGCTAAATTTCGTGATTTGGATGTGTTATTTCTGTCCATTTCTTTGGTTTTTTGCATCGTAAATGCTGATTTCGTAACTTCGGTCTACTTATGTGGTATTTTTTGTAACAGAAATGCTAGTTTCCCTAATTTGTGTACATTTCTGTGGTTTCTATGGGTCGGAAATTCTTAATTTGTGGCCGTTTCTGTGGTATTATTGGTGCAGATATGTTAATTTTCGTAATTCGTGTCCATTTTTGTGTTACTTTGGTTCAGAAATGTTATTTACCAATGTTAATTACCGTAGTTTGTGTCCATTTCTGGATATTTTTGGTTCAGAAATGCTAATTGCAGTAATTTGTGTCTATTTCTCAGATCCATCACATATGTTGACTGTCTGGATTGGCTCTGTGCGTTGCGTTGCCTCATGCGAGTTCAAGAGGTCGAAGAAGCCCCTGGATTAATTTCCGAAGTTCTATGTAAGGGCTAGTTGGGATTTGTGGTATGAAGTGGTTGATAATTGAGAGATTTTACTGTTATAACCGTTGTTTATGAGGTAATTGAGAAGGTAGTATGCGTGGTGGGACTGGGAGAGGGAGATAGATTGAGAGTGGTGAAATTATTTACATGTGTTGAGAGTTACGATTGTTGTCAATCGACCTTTGCCATGTCAGGTGCGCTTGCATGGCAGGTCAAAGAAACACCTAATAAAGAGTTTTTTTTTTTGTTGGAGGGGAGATGGTACGGGGTTTTTTTTGCCCGGCTCTCCCTTCTTGTGTTGCGTCTTGCGTTTTTTTTTTTTTTTTTCTGTTGACCTTTTCCTTGGAAATTAGTTCACAACGTCTTCATAATCCCACTTTTACACGATTCAAGCCAAATCTGACATCCATTTGCCAACCTTCACACCAAGTCAGTGCACAGAGGATGGAATTAGCACCATGACTTAGCGCTCTAGGAGGTAATACCTTAGTTTTCACACTTGGTATGCGGAATGGTACTTCCTTCATGTAAGGAGCAAATTTTCATCATAACATGTGCACTCATCTTCTCATCAACTTGGATTTAATTAAAACTTAAATTAAATATATGCTTCAAACGTTCTAAATGCAATTGAGGGATTTTGGCATCCCTGAATGTGAATTATCGTTATCATTTCTTCCTTGTGATTTTGTATATTAGTTTTATTGTAATAGTTTGTGTAGTTTAAAGGGCATTCTGCAAATTTGCGTATGATTGTGTTATTCGGAGGTTCAGTGGTAGAACATGGCAGTCCTGACAACTTTATAGCTCCTTTGTGTCTGCATTATCTGTATTGGGGTTTGGTGGTTTGCCAATTGTTGTTTAGGCTGTGACTCCTGGTGCACCGTAGTTAGTGATATGCAGCGTTGTGAAGAGCACTGGTTGCAAGCGGAGTTGGTGTGGCTGTCTTTCCTTCCCATGAACATTTTAGTGCAAGTAAGTATAGTGTCTTGGTGAAACCAAGCTTCTGTTTGATGTATTGCCTGCCTTACACCGTTTAAATGTTTATATTTATTTCCTTGCGTGTTTTGCAGCGTACGATATGGAGCTGTTTGCAAGATGAAGCGAGAAGGTGGTATTCAGAAGGTGGTACTCGCTGAGCATCAAGAGGGATAAGGTCGGTCACCCAATGTTTTACATATTCTTGGTTTCACGAGGCCTTTGCCATGTCAGGTGCGCTTGCATGGCGGGTCGAAAAGTCCTCAATAAAAGTTCTCCTTTTTGTTTGAAGGGAGATGGTACGGGTTCTGGCCGGCTCTCCCTTTTGTCTTGCGTCTTTCTGCTTCTATTGTCATTCTCTGCATACGGATTGTTTCATTTGACCTCAAGTCTCCAACTCAAGTGGAATAGGACATCCATTTCCTATTAATGCATTGAAGAAATAAGTTAGGATGGTAATAGCATATTAGCAATTAAGCATCATGATGTTGCAGTCCAAGAGGTACAAAGTCCCATTGAACATGATGTTGCCATGAGTTTCCACTTTACTGGACTAAACATTGTGATTGTGCATTAAATAAGCAACAAATCATAGCATATCATCTCATAGAAGCATAGAAGTATTAGCCTCTTTTTAAAGTGCACCCTTTTCTGTGGGCATAACTTGAAACTATTTTGCGAACCTTGATAGCAAAATAGCAGTTACAAGAGGCATTTTATTTGCAATACAACGCCTACCAGTGATGAATCCCAAAATATTGGCCGCATCATGGCACCATGCTACCCAACCCTTAACAACTCAAGTGCAGATCTATGAGCCACTATTTTGGTCAAACCCATCGTCGTTCCTACATAAGATTGTAATTACTTAAATTAAAAGAAAGCTTTATCCTTGACTCCCTCCCCCATTTGAAATTTCGTTAATCTACATTTTTACCTATTGTTTATTTTGTCTGAAAATGAAACTAAATCAATAACAGAACAAATATATACTTTATTTGGCATCTATGTTGTTTTTTCTTTGCATTTTATTTATTGTTCCAGAATTTACCTAATTTTTTTGGGAGAGAAATATGAGTAAAATTCAAGAGCTATAATAACCCTGTGGTGTGCATTACCGCAGGTAAAAGATTCTCACTGTTTTTTTTTACCGTCCCTGTTCATCGAACGTTCATGACGCTTGTTTTGAAGTTGTATTATTAGTTGGTTACGTATGCTTTTATCCAACTTCGTTCTCACGTTGTGGAGGATTATGGGCTAGTCGTTCAAATTTTTTTTGTTCTTATTGTAATTTGTTGGATTTAGCCTCATCTTTTGGTGCAAGCTTTGCTGCCCCATGCTATTTTGTTTTATAAACCTTTTTCAAAAAAAGAAAAAAGAATGAAGAGTGAACATCTTTAGATCCATGTCTGGCTGCTTATTTGCCTGTTCCTGAACCTTCGTAATTTCAAATTTTATTGGTTGGAGCCTGTAAAATATTTTTAAAATCATGAAGCCGTGAAAAAACTTGTGAGACGTTTGCTGCCCGTCTCGATATGGTGATCGGAGATTGTGCAGTCAGGCCATATTATTAGGGGCCGTTCCACATTCTAGAAAAAAGAATTTTTTGAAAAAGAAGATAATTTTAAGGTTAAAAATTGTGTGTTTACGCAAATAATTTTTACTAATATGGATTTATTTGATAGATTTTATTTTTAAATGGTGAAAAAAATTAAATATTATTTTTTTATTTTTGTTATACTCTCTCCGTCCCTTTTTTAGAGTCTAGTATTTCATTTTGAGCTGTCTCTTAATAAGTGTTCATTTCATGAAGTTAGTGGGTAAAAGGTGCATTGTCTATTTTGTCTATAAAAGTAGATTTCATTTTGAAAAGTTAGTGAGTAAAAGTGTAATGATGATGGGTAAGTAAGAAAAGTAGAAGAAAAAGTTGATGTGAAAGGTATAATGATGTCTTTTTAATAAGTTGGAATTACGAAGCAGGACACTTAAAAAGGGACGGAGGGAGTATTTGAATTTGAAATTATTTATATATTTTTTTTTGAAAAAGAAGGTTTTAGAAGAAAGCGAAATTGGATTTACACTTGTATAGACTTTTCCCAGACTTTATTGTGCATAGATCTGTGTGGGGCGCACTTAAGGTCTCATACAAACGATTCAAGTCATTCATTTAAATATAATTTTTTTAATGGGTCTCATGAAAAATTAGCTTAATATCTTTTTTTGTGTGCAAAATAATTAGTTTAATCCGATACTTATAGGTAGTCGATTTAATCTACTCCCTCTGTCCATTTTTTAGAGTCCGGTATTTTATTTTGGGTTGTAAAGCTAGTGGGTAAAAGTTGGTGCATTGTCTATTTTGTCCCTAAAAGTAGATTTCATTTTGAAAAAGCTAGTGGGTAAAAGTTGGTGCATTGTCTATTTTGTCTTAAAAGTAGATTTCATTTTGAAAAATTAGTGAGTAAAAGTGTAATGATGATGGGTAAGTAGGGAAAATGGAAGAAAAAGTTGATGTGAAAGGTATAATGATAATGTCTTTTTAATAATTTGAAATTACGAAGTAGGACACTTAAAAAGGGACGGAGGGAGCAACTTTTTATTATCTTGAAATTCGAATGAAAAGTAAGATGATTTAATTGAGCATTTTAAGTATTGGATTGCGTTATTTTTTCTGGAGGCTCTTGAAATAATGTTTTGAAATAATGTTTTGAAATAACGGTTAGGATTGTTTGTGTGGGGATTTTTAGTGGGTTCCACAAGAAATTTGTGTATAATTTTTTCATTTTTGCTGTGTAGTATTACTGTCTTTTTGATTGGTTTACATTTATTTATTTAGTAGGAAATGAGATGGGCAGTTGGGCTTACTTGATCCTTTCTAGTGATGGGAGAGGAGCTTGATTGGTCTTCATCGGATGTTGTTTGATACAATCGGAAAGCATTTATCTTGGAATAAAGCCCGTTTTAGAACACTTTTTTAAAAAATAAGTAATTATCACATTTTCAAATTCAAAATTAATGTAAATAAATAATAATTTATCATTTTTTTTACCGTATAAAAGATCTAGATCTATTAAATAAAATCTATATTATTTGGAAAAGGAAAGACGTTATTTGTAAACGTGAAATTGTCTTTTTAATAAATTAGTACTTATTTTGTGTTTTTAAGTCCCATTTTAGAACACATTTTTAAAAAATAAGTACTCATTTTACATTTTCAAACTAAAACACAATGTAAATAAAAAATAATTTTTATTTTTATTGGATCGTATAAACGATCTCGATAAGATCTATTAATTAAGATTCATATTTTTAGAAAAATTATTTGCAAAAACATTATTTTTGAGCTTGAAATTGTCTTTTTAAAAAATCGGTTTTGGAACGGGGCCCAAGTCTTTCTAATAAACGCATTGGATCAAAATCTCTTTTTTAATTTCTTCCCATTTTTACCAAGATAAATGCTCTTCGATTGCGTATCCTTCATGACCAATTTTGACATGGTTGAAGCAACTGGCAATATCTGTGTAATGAACGACTTCGATCATCAGTGTAAGCTTGGTATGGTTCCAAAAAAGCAGAGAAGTGCTTCCCATTTCCCGTGGTTGTTTGTACTCTACAACGTTAAACCAGTCAGATTATTGCAGTGGGCCAAAACGGTCTTGATAATAGCTGACAGTCCGACGGCCAACTTGAGACATGCATGTAGCCTCCAGTTTGTTACCTGGGATACCAAATAATTGTTCTTATTTCTTTACTATACTATACTATACTTTCTCCGTCCTTATTTAAATGACCACTATTCCATTTTGGATTGCCTCAAAATAAGTGTTCGCTTAGAAAAGCTAATTGTAAAGTGAAGGGAAAAGTTGATGAAAAAATTGTAAAGTAAAGGTGAAATTCGACTCATTGAACTGGCAGTTTTCAAATAGAGACATTTAAAAAGGGATTTTTCCAACTGAGATTTAAAAAAAGGGAGTATATATTTAAATTTTTCTTAATTTTTATTGTTTTGTAATGTTTGTTATATCTTACTTTCAGCCTTATAATTGATTGAAATCAAGCAAGATTGCATGTGGAAAATTTTAAATTGTAAATATATTGTATATTTTTTCATAATTATTTTATTATATTATATTATATTTTTGAAGTGTCCAATTTCATAGTTTCAACTTCTAAAGAAAAATCATCATTGAACTTTTCACATCAATTTTTACTTTCACTCTTCAAAATTATTCTCACTTTTATCTATTGCTTATTTTACCCATAAAATTTTCAATGATAAAATGATAAAATAAAATACTAATAACTGTAAAAATATTCTTATGTGTTAATTTTTTTTTAAAGATACGGATTATTTTATAATTTTGAACTATTATTTGGGGTAGGGGAGAATATTAAAGATATGGATTATTTTATGAGAAGTGCAGAAGGTGGAATATATCGCAGGCACGAAGTGGATACAAACACAAAGTAAGTTAGGATCAAAGAGAGTGAATATAAGACACATGATGATATATTAGGAAAACACTGATTTCACTAACTTGAATTGACTTGGATTACAATATGGGGAAGGCCTTCTTTTATAGGCATAAGGAGGCTGCTTACATCATCTGTTGCATCATACAAAAAGTATCTATACATAATTGGTTATTACTATTCAATCACATGGTGCATATTATAACCTATCTTCATACTGCATGCTACTATTGCAACCTAGACTTTTGCACTAAAGTCTATCACATGATAAACAGTACACACATAATTATAATTATGTGTCCTTTTTGGGTGAGGGTGTAGGTATTAGGTATAATTATGTGTGTGCTGTTTATCGTGTGATAGACTTTAGTGTAAAAGTCTAGATTGTAATAGTAGCATGCAGTACGAAGACAGGTGATAATATGCACTATGTGACTAAATAGTAATAACCAATCATGTATAGGTATTGTTTGTATGATGCAGTAGATGATGTAAACAACCTCTTTATGCCTATAAAATGAGGACTTCCCCGTATTGTAATCCAAGTCAGTTCACTAACTAGGAAAACATTGATTTCACTAATTTACTTTGTGTTTGTATCCACTTCTTGTCTGCAATTTCTTTATGGGATGGAGGGAGTAAAATAACTGGTAGTAAAATTATTTTGATGAATTCAAATCTTTTTCCCTCTTCTAGTCAAGATTGACAAATTTATTTTGAGCAAGTAAAAAACATAAACAACCGATTTTGTTTTGAGCGAGAAGATATCTATTATTCTTTATCTAAACTCAAAGTTGTTTGGGAACTATTTTACCCTTCCAAAATAATAAGCTGCATTATTGTGTTTTGGGCATTATTAATGGCGATGAATATTGGAACGTTTTGTGTTTATGCGTTTCAAATTTGGATCCATAAGCTCAAACCGGTAAGAGCACCCAAGCATCATGTTTGGGAGGATAGTGGTTCGAGTCCACTTGGATCCTTACTCATGGTACAATGTTCTGTGTTTATGCATTTCATATGTGGATCTATAAGCTCAAACCGGTAAGAGCGCCCAAGCATCGTGTTTGGGAGGATAGTGGTTCGATTCCACTTGGATCCTTATTATTCGTTCACGGTGCAATGTTAGATGGTGTGTGGATTGGAGAACAAGAACAAGCACAGGAGGAGATGATTTTCTGAAAATTTTAATTAAGTGGCCTAATTTCTTTCAGTTTAAATTTAACGTCATGATATAGCGTAAGAAATTGTGAATCATCTTTGGTCTCAATCCATAATGCTTTGTTTGGATGATGTTTTGAAACTGTTTGGGTTTGTTTTTTGGGATAATGAGTGGAAAGAGAAATTAGAGTAATAATTGAAGATATGAGTGAGGAGCGAAGAGAGACAGAGAAAGAAATGAGAATAATGATGGGTGATATGAGTAATGAGTAGAGAGAGGAATAATCGAAAATAGGGGTAATGACTAATGAGTGTTTTTGGAGTTGGATTTTTTTTTTTTTTTTTTTCAAAACACCATCCAATTCCAAACAAGACCAAAAACAACAAGGTCATTAGAATCCAAAATCCAACCTTATTCATTTTGGGATTTTGGATTTGGATTTATAAGTAATGAGTGTAGAGAGAAATAAAGTAATGATTGAAAATAGGGGTAATGATTCGAGAGATAGAAAGAAAAATGAAAGTAATGATTGGAAAAAAAATAAGATACCCATAATGATTAGAATCCAAAATCTAAAACCTTTAAACAACGGGGTCTAAGAATTGCATCCTGGGAAATCGCTTTATGGATTTGTTTGTGCTCCAATTCAAATGGTCAGCTAAGTTAAAAATATTTTGAGTGTTTTTTTTTTTTTAATCCCTGATAAATAGATTGAGCATACGAATTCAGGAATGGTACTCAAGTTTATACTGTAAAACATTCCTAATACTCACCACAATTTTTTGGAGGTAGTGCCTTGCAGATCGTTGTCGTTGGAGCTTGGAGGCGTTCTCCTCCGCTGAAGTAGGAGATCTAGGTTGGTGGATGAAGTCTGCTCCGGTATGGCGAACTCTGTTCAGTTTTTTTTACAGATTTTTTTTTCCTTTTCTTTTCTCCTGTGTCGGATTTCTCCTCGTTTGTGGGAGTGTTTTCGGTTATTTTTTGTAGTGCTCCGACTGCTTGGAGCGATGGGTTTAGTTGAAGCTGGGTGTAGTCTTTGGACTAAGTCTCCTCTTGTTTGGTTTCTTGATCCCTTGTTTAGGGATGAAGTTTTCCTCTTGATGTACTATTTAATGAATCTATAATATCATCTGTTATCGTTTTGGAAAAAAAAAACTGTTATATTTTCCCAAAATCTGAAGGTCAAATGCATTTCTGACAGTTTTATTTTTTATTTTTTACTTTTTTGAGACAAATTTGATTTTTTATCGATTTGACTGATCCAAATTTTTGGATAAATAATCTACACACGATATGGAATCGCATGAGAGGATTGTAACACCACTTAACAGAGCTGCCAACTTTCTGTACAGCTCTTGCACTTAATTTTGTATTTTATTTTGGAAAAATGATTTTATCGCTCCAATTTTTTATAAATGTCTTCAAAACTCGTCTTTTTCAATGTGATTTGAAAAATGTGCTATGTGTATTTGAAAGAACTAAAAGACAAATTTTCTAATGCAATCAAAGATTGGAGTGTCGAAATTGTTTCTTTATTTTGGAGTTGTGTTACTTGCATAACTCTTTTTTGGGAACATAACGGTCAATGACGTGTTTTAATAATTAATACCCGTCAAGAACATTTTCAGCATTAACAAATGTTCTTAGCACAAGTCCTTTAGGGAACGGTTGTGCCATGGCCAATATGAGTTCGGCCCAAGCCAGCCCAGTGGACTGCCTGTATTGTCAAAGCCCAATGTATTGCACGGCTCGGCCCACTACACTTCGTATTCGACGCTGGCAGGGGTACATATACTCCCTGCACATATGATTTTGGACCCATTTTGGGTCCACACAAACATGATTGGAGCTGCTCATTTTGTTCAATATATTTTGTAAATGGTCCATATAAAAAGTTAGTTCAACTGAATACCTGTAATGGCCTTTACGAAACATCCAATATTAATTTAGAATTCGGCCTTTGTGACATCGAGATGGGTTTTTGGGTCTCAAAAGCCATCTATACATTGTGTTTGTGACTTTGTATTGCTACGTCTGTACAGATAGCATTGGGGTTTATTTTGATGGAATCCATTTGTTTTGTTCTTGAACAAGAGGCAATCCCATTCTATCAAAGCTAAAAGGCAATGCAAAGGTGGTTTCATTACAAGATACATGAATAATGAACCAAAATTAACAAAATCT
The DNA here is from genome assembly GCA_019656295.1 of Rhododendron mucronatum var. ripense. Lineage (NCBI taxonomy): Eukaryota > Viridiplantae > Streptophyta > Magnoliopsida > Ericales > Ericaceae > Rhododendron > Rhododendron mucronatum. The sequence continues at coordinate 843,341 of BPLT01000116.1, read as the reverse complement.
AGACACGAGCATTTACACTAGCAGACTCAATAACGCATAGTGCAAAAGCAGTCCAACAACGAGGTCAAACATAAAGCCAACCAAAAAGATACTACAAAGAAACCCAACTCAAACCATGAAGTTAGTACAAATAAAATCTACAAGAAAAAAAAAAAGGAAAAGGGAAACACCGAAACACTTCATAAAGGAGGAGAAGGAAAAACCAATGGCACACAGTATCAACAGCACGTGATCTCACTAGAATATGGTCAAGTCGAAAAAACCAGAACCATCTATTGATTCTATTATATCAACTATATTATAAAATAGAGTGTTTACATATACAAACATGAACACCTTTACAGCCGTTAATCACCTTCAAGCTAATATCGTAGCCGTCTAATTAAGATAATGTTTCCTTAAGTTATCTACTTTGACTTGCTGTTGTGGTAATATATACATTTTTCTTTCCAATTTATTACCTTTTGGTTTTTTTTTCATTTTATGTTGATAGTATTTCAAGAGGGTTCTGTAAATTATTGACTTTTTTTTATTTCTTCTCTCTACCTTGGCATGAGCTTTTTAAAGTGAGACAGAGACTGAGTAGGTTATATTGGATGGGTAGAGCAGACAATTTATTTCAATTGAGATTGTATTTCGTTTGAACGTGCTTTTAGGTACGGGCATCAGCTAGTATTCATAAAGGTAGAACACCATTTGGTGTCGATTCCCTTTTGAGTCTGGCTCACATTTTGAATTTCCAAAAATACCCAAGAGATAAACTGCTTCCATTTGACAATGGTTAAAAAAAAATAAAAATTGGGACACAGAGGAGAACTTTGTAACTATGGTAGGTACTAGATATGGCAATCAGGTTATGTATTGTGAGAGAATGATCTGCATCGTAAAGCGGGAAATAAGTACTTAAAAAATAAATTTTTTTTGGTTGTTAACATACTAATCATTCTCTAACCCCCACCTACGTATTCAATATTCGTAAATATTATATAAATATAAAAAAATGTCTGGCAGTTTCAATCCTCCCACGTCTTGTCTGCAGTCCAGACGTGGACTGCAGAGGTGCGGTCTGAGTGTTCGTCATCGTTGGATGGTGTTTATAACGGTCGAGATTTAAAATAAAAATCCGGAGAAAAGTTATCCGAAATTTTATTTTTTTTCAAATCTAGATAGTTAAATACAAAGATGAACGACTGTGATACAACTGCATGAACTCTCTGTACTTGAACTCTAGAGAAGCCGGATCCTCTTCCATTATATCACACACTCACTAGAGAGAGAAAAGGAGAACACAGAAAGAGAGCGAAAGAAACGGACGGAGGACAGAGACTGTGGTTCAATAAATCAATGCACACGCCCAATATATTTGAAGGGGAAAATGACTTTTTAGGGACTGACTGCACCGAACAGTTTGGGTCTTGCGGGCATGAGCAGTCTTTCATTTTAATGATCGAAGTTGTTCATTTTATAAAGCTCGTCAAAAAAAAAAATTAGCTGCCCAGAAAATTATTAACATTGGATGCCAATTAGTACCTATTCGAATGCAATTAGGCTCCATTCCGCAACGGGATTTAAGTATTTATTTTTTAAGAAGGCAATTTCAAGCTCAAAAATAATGTGTTTACTGAAATAATTTTCCTACCAATATGGATCTTGTTTGATAGATCTCATTAAGATATTTTATACGGTGCAAAAAAAAATAAAATAATAATTTTTCATTTACATTATTTTTTAGTTTGAAAATGTGAAATAAGCTGCTTATTTTGTAAGAAGGTTTCTGGAACGGGGCCTTAGATTTATAAAACTGGATTATGCCGCATTGAATCAAATCCATCAATCCCGTTTTTACAACGGGTAAAACTCATTTCAAACAAGCACTGAAAGGCATCGGATTTATATGATCTTTGACGCGGTTAGCGTTCTAGATGAATTCTTAAAAAATAAACAGTTTCGATCATTAAAAGTGAACCCTGCTCGCACCCGGGAAAATTCCAAATTGTGAGGTGCAGCCTCCCTTTGAGAAAGGGATCTCTTCATATCAAGAGGATGGCGTCTCGGGATCTACGTGTCCATCTTCGGCGCCACACGACAAAAGGGGCTGTCTGGTCATAGTACTATTTTATTCTCTTTGCCATTCTCTCTTTTGCAATATCTTCTTTACGGGGGTTCGTGAAAATGAGTTTACGAAGGTGAATTTTATCCGTTCACAGTATTTTGGACGGTTCAAATTTATACAAAAAGTTTGAAGAAAAATTTCATTAAAATTCGAACAATCCAAAATACTTTTGGATGTTCGCGATTGATTGCTACAATAAAAAAAACTTGTTCAAATGAGTTTCTCTCTTTTTCTTTACTAGTGGGAATCTCATCTTGATTGATACCTTTCTCTACCTACAATAATGTGCCAAATTGCCTCTCATTCTAAGTTTCGCTAGATTTTTTGAACTTTTTCTTATTTTGTTCTCTTTCAAATGTTTTTCATGTTTGTTAGTTTTGCGTAGATTTTTTGGGTTTTATCTTGGATATTTTCAAAAATATTTGAGTAAAAGTCATTGCAAGTTTTTACTTTTCCGATTACGAGACGAATCAATAATTCACAAAAATTAAGTGCAAAACTAATAAACGTGAAAAGAAAATTAAATGAGAACAAAACAAGAAAATTTTCAAAAAGCCCTTAGCGGCCCTAACCCTCAATGTCCAAATTAATTTCTAAACAAGGAAACAACAACAACAACAATTGATTCATTTGGATTGTTGGACTTTAATAAGAGTGCTTGAAATGTATCCCATTTCAAGTCAAAAGTTATTAAATTAGCTTTTACTCATTCATTATGGATGATGGATCTTCTACGCAGGGAACTTTCTTATGCTTTTAGACTTTTTAGCTAATGGGTTGTGGGTTGGGACCTCCAAACTCATACTTGGTGAGTAACACCTCAAACTTGGAAAAAAGCACTCCCATGAAAAATGCTTTACAAATTCGGTTTTGCTAATCTCCGCCTACTAGACGGAGAATAATATTCCAATAATTTTAAAGAAGTTCGGATATCAATACACATAGCATGGATATTAATACATTTTTACAACTATCAATACACTTTTATCGGATATCAATGTATCTTGTACCCTATAATCTTCCGCCATTAGGGCGGATGTTAGTATTTTCCTTACAAATTTGGGAAAAAAGCACTCTCATAAAAAATGCTTTCCAAACTTTGGAAAAAGATGATAAAAAAAAAAAACTTTGGAAAAAGCACTCCTATGAAGAATGCTTTAAACACCCATCTTAATTAGGAAAGAAAAGAATTTTATCAAAACTCAACGGGGGTACATCGAGAGAGACCCTAACTTAACTAAAGCATATCACCACTAAAGCGGTTGAGGCCCACATGCACTATGTGCCACAACCATCAGATCGATGCATTTGAGGCTCACATACATCGTGTACTCCCGTATTGAATGGGTCCGAACTGTACATCTACGTCGAGTTCTAAAAAAAATTATGATTAATTTCTTGTTTGAGAATTCAGATCATGTATCAAGACATCTTGTCCGTAACACTGCTCAAAAAGTGTATCCCGGGTGTAATTGTTTCACTCTAAGTGAGCGCGAATCAATTTTATATAACGATGAATAGCTATGTATAACTGAAATTATTCATAGTTAGCTACTTGTCCCTTGGCCTTGCTGTGTTTTGAACATTCCCAGCTTGCTCTTTGTCTTATTCTATCTTTTCTATGGATGCCATAAATTGTGGATTGACAAGCGTGCATGCCATTATTATTATTATTATTTTTTGAATGGAAGCCCATTTCATTAACCGCCAAAATAGGCAAAAAACAGCGAATCCATCCTAGACCAGAGATAGGGAACCTACAGTAAACCATCACCGAAAGAAATACTAAGCACATGTGACCCAGGGGCAACAATAAAAACCACGAAACTAGTGACTAGACCTTTGCACGACTCACCGCCACATAGGGCCGGGACATGAGGGGCCAGCCATCTAACCACTAGCCGCCCCGGTTTGATAAAGAAACCCTATCAGAGATAACTATACAAGCCCATTAGATAATTTAGATTCTGTGTTTTGATGAGTTTTTTTTTATTTTTATTTTTTATATCTGATTTTATTTGGTCCCCGCGCTAGTGAATTTTTTTAGATGAGTTACATGAGTAGATCCCCATAATTGATCGATTCTTTGGACCGTGATATCACTTGTCGATCGGACCGTTTTTCCATGATCTCTTCTAAAACTAATTGGTGTTAGGGAGGGCTTTGATTAAGTCTTTTACGATATTTGATATCGCATCCGCAGGTCTGTTTTTAGAGCAGTCGCAGGGAGTGACATTGTGTAACCAAATTTATTGAGGCACTCCTAGCCCAACAGATACTGGGTATTATTAATTAGAAATTAATGGATATATTATTTTGCTTCTAGAAGCGGAATTCTGCTAATAAAATGAAGATAAAAAAGGAAAGTAGCAATCAGAAAGAAGGTAATGGACAAATTGGCAAGAATTGAATTTCTGTTTGACCCAAAAAAAGAGAGGCAAGAATTGACTTTAGACCATCAATTCATCTGCATAGGATCTCAAGCGATATTTAGTTATTGTTCGAGGTATAAATAATCTGTAATAGCTTAATATACTATTAGAGCAGGCAAAAGATTCTGTGTTCGGCTGATCAAAAAAAAAAAATGTGTTCGAATCTCACTGCCTAAATAATGTTAAAGCTTTTAGATGAGTTGATGGCTAGTATATATTCTGATAGTTATGTTTACAAATGTTTTGATATTTGTAAAATTAAATTGGTTTTGCAGGCCGGCATACGTTGACTTTCTATTTAATTAATAACTAGCATCAAACCTGTGCTATGCACGACAATCATAACACACAAAATATAAAATGTAATATTAGAGGAACATATATATTTTAATTTCGCCTTAACATAGTTGTATTTCTTTTATTTGAATTGCATGTGAATACATTTCTTTCTGGATTTCTCTTCAACTCTTTTGATGATTGTATGTGTCTTGCTTTCTATATAGAGACTAGACTCGTATATAGAAAGTGTGTTGTTTACGGTTACGTGTATTCATTACCTTTAATAGATTGTGTATGTTTAGGGGTGCTAAACGAGCCGAGCGGATGATTGATCAAGCTTGGTTTGAAATCTTAACGAGTTTTAAAAATATGTTTGAGCTTAACTTGTTTATGAGATGAGCCGATCTTAAACAAAAGTTTTACTCAAGTCAAACATGAGCCGATCCCGAGTAGCTTGAATTTATTATACATTATAAAGTCGAACAAGTCAAGTGCGTAGTAGCTTGTTTGAGCTTGGTTTAAAATCTTAACGAGTTTCAAAAATATGTTCAAGCTTGGTTTGTTTACGTAACGAACCAATCTTGAATAAGTTTTTAACGAACGAACACGAACTCAAACTTGAGTAGCTTGGTTCATTTAGAAGCCCTATGTTTGCTTACTTTCATATTTTAAGGGCAATCTAGACATTGAGTTTATAAAAAGAAGAAGAAGCTATTTAACAGCTTAGCAAACAAGTTAAACTTTTTGGACAACTTATAAACAGCTAGACCAAACAATATTATAAGGTCATTATAAGGTCTTGTTGATTCCCTAATTAACTGAAGTAACAAATTGGATTACCAATCTGGTGAGATCACATGATCATTTACGTATAAGAAATAGAAATAGTTTACGAATAGGATTCGTACTTTCAAACAACCAAACTTACGAAACGTAGATGCAAATTCCGACGTACCAAAAAAAAAAAAAAAAAACAGAAAAGAAACGTAGATGCAAAAAATACTCTGTATATATTTTTAAAAAGTGAAGAATAATGTATTGTGAGAGAATGATCTGTCTTGTTGAAGAATTTTCAGAAATACAGCAAATCTAAGACAGAACACTCAAGATTCAATCAAGAAGAAGAGAGAGAAAGTCTAGGGTTTTGTGTTCTTATTTTCGTTGCCTCTTTTACACAAGAGAGCCCGGACTTTTATATCCTAGCTAATTGCATTGCTAATTACAACAAACTGATTAACTAATTCCCTAATCACAACAATCACTAATCACCTTAACTAATCAACACATGATGTGGCAGTTGCACTGGAGCTAGCTGAACTTGAGTTATGATCAAGTGTGGACACCTTTACACCCCCTTGCAAACTCAGGGGTGGAGCACCAACTCTGAGTTTGGATTTGAGAAGCTGAAACTTGGAAACTGACAAGGCTTTGGTGAAAATGTCAGCTAACCGAGCCTCAGAACTAATATGATAGAGCACAATTTTGTTATTCACAACTTGATCTCTGATAAAGTGGTAATCAATTTCAATATGCTTGGTCCTAGCATGGAACATTGGATTACAAGCCAAAGCTATGGCAGCTTTGTTATCACACCACAAAACATGAGGAGTAGACAAAGGAATGTGAAGTTCTAAAAACAACTGTTGCAACCAGACTAAATCAGTAGCAGTGTGTGCCATGGCTCTATATTCGGCCTCAGTAGAAGACCTGGCTACGGTGTGTTGTTTCTTGGCACACCAAGAAACCAAGTTATGACCCATAAAGATACCATAACCAGTTGTAGACCTTCTGTCCATTGGATCTCCGGCCCAGTCAGCATCAGCAAAAGCTGTGTGAGTAAGAGGACCAGGAATAAAATGAAGACCCTGATGAAGGGAGCCCTTGACATATCTAAGAATTCTTTTGATAGCCATAAAGTGACTTATCCGAGGGGCATGCATGTGCTGATAGGCAACATTCACAGAAAAGGAAAGTTCAGGCCTTGTCAAAGTCAAGTATTGTAAAGAACCAACCAAGGTCCTATAAAGTTGAACATCTGGAAAAGGAGAATCACAGTTAGGAATCTCAGGCTTGACAGATGCAGGAGATTCAGAGCTTTTACAGTTCACCATACCAGCTTTAACAAGAAGATTTGCAGCATATTTGGACTAAGAAATAAACAGCCCAGAAGAAGAAGAAACAACTTCAAGCCCTAGGAAGTAGCTTAGTGATCTCAAATCTTTCATAGCAAACTTCTGACTGAGTTGATGAATAAGGGAATCAATGTAGGTAGGATTACTGCCAGTAATAATGATATCATCAACATATATCAAAACCAAAGTAATATGAGAGCCCTGAACCAGAATAAAGAGAGATGGATCTGACTTGCTTGATTGAAAATGCAACTCAACAAGATAGCTAGAGAACAGTGAATACCAGGCCCTGGGAGCCTGTTTAAGACCATATAAAGCTTTGGAGAGTTTACAAACATATTCAGGATGAATTGGATCCTTATAACCCTGTGGTTGCAGCATATAAACATCCTCAGTGATTACTCCATGTAGAAATGCATTAGAAACATCCAATTGACGTAGAGACCATTGCTTAGTAACAGCAAGACTAAGAACAACCCGCAGAGTAGGCTGTTTGATAACAGAACTGTCTCACAAAAATCCATGCCCTCTGTTTGCTGATTGCCATTAGCAACCAGTCGAGCCTTGTACCGAGCCACTGATCCATCGGAATGTCTTTTGATTCTGAAGATCCATTGACAGCCTATGACATGCCCATAAGCAGGAGTGGGAACAAGAACCCAAGTCCCCTGCTTGACTAAAGCTTCATACTCTTCTGCCATGGCTTTTTGCCACACATAATGATGAATAGCTTGGGAAAAATGTGATGGTTCTGAAGTAGGAACAGGTGAAGGAGAAGAAGGAGAGGTAGAGGTGAGCAAAGTAAAAGGTTGTTTAGGCTTAAAAATACCATCTCTTGACCTAGTTCACATAGAGTGAAGAGGTCTAAAAGAAAGAGGAGAAGAGGATGCAGGAACAGAGGAAGTAGGAGGAGCATCAGAAAGAGGAGGAAGAACATCAGAGGAAGAAGATGGAACAGAAGAAGAAGAGACACGAGACTGAACAAAAACAGTAACTGGAACAGTGACAAGAACAGAAGAAAACCGGGGAATTGGAGCAGAAAGAGACTGAGCAGCGGAAGAAGGACAAGGAGGAGTAACAGATACGATGATATTCTGGAAATTAGTAAGAGAAATTGAAAAATGAGACAATGTATCCTCTGAATGAGAAAGAGAAATGTTATCTAAAGAAGAGTATGGAAAATGAGTTTCAAGAAACTTAACATGTCTGAAGATATATACTTTATTGGTAAGAGGATCAAAACATCTATAGCCTTTGGTAGTAGGGCAATAGCCCCAAAAACACAAGTGGTGGATTTAGGAATGAGCTTGTGAGAATAATAAGGTTTTAGCTAAGGAAAATAGGCACAACCAAAAGGTTTTGTAGCAAGATAATTAGGATTGGTGTGAAATAGAAGAACATGAGGGACTTGGAAGTTGACAGATGAATGAGGACGTTTGTTAGCTAAGTAAACAGTAGTAAGCAATGCCTCAAGCCAAAACTGTGCTGGCATCCCAGCTTGGTCAAGCAAAGCAAAAATAAGTACTTTTAAAATAAAAACCATAACAAAACGGGCCTTAAATCTGAAGAAAAAGTGTCTAATGGGGTTGCTCGATCATAAAATAGACTGCTGGCATGAGTGCTTAAGAATGGTTTTTCTGTCTTTCAAAGAAAAAGGAAAAAGTTTTCTGTCACTTTAGGAATCTCAATCAACTTCCATTTTCAATTTTCCAAATGGTTGAGAGGGAGTCTGCTGTTCTTGTTTAGGGTTTTTTTTTTGCCTTGTCTTTGTTTTTCTTTTCTTTTTTTCTTCTTTCATATATAGTATATACTTGTTTCTTAGTTGATTTTATATATATATATATACAGGGCCCTTCTAATGCGGATGCCCGCATTCAAGCAAGTTGCGGACCACACCATTTCTTCCCTTTTCCAATCGAATTTCGATGATCTGAGCCGCTCAATGTGTTCAGAACGTGATTTTAAGGATACTTTCTAGAAATCGGAAAAAAAAAAAGACCAGAAAGGGCTTGATTTGAGCAGTTTTTATTCGAACCGTTCAATAAAAAATAAACAAAAACTGCTCGGATGAAGCCCTTCCGGGTCTTTTTTTTTGCTGATTTCTCGCGAGTACCCTTAAGATCATGTTCTGAACACATTGAGCGGCTCGGATCATCAAAATTCGATCGGAAAAGGCAAAGTCTGCAACTTACTTAAATGCGAGCGCCCGCATTAGAAGGGCCCTATATATATATATATATACACACACACACACACGCATATACACACACACTTGTTTCTTTTCCTCTTCCCCTTTCTCTTGTTTTGGCATAGCACAAATAAATAAATAAATAAAAATTCAGTTTTAAACACACTCATTTAATTATCGGAATCGTTCATCTTGTAGAGCTTGTCAAAATATTTGATCATTCATCCAAAAATTGTATCATTTAGATTTTAATCGATAACCAATTGGATTCCATTTATTTAGGGAAAAAAGGACTTAGCACACAGGATAACACTTTAAAACAATGTATTAAATTTATTCATATCAGTTACTTTTACAAATTTGATCAATATGATTTTTTGCCTGATACTAGTTGTCGACAAGATCTACAAAAAAAAATAATTCTGTTTATTGAATGAAACCCATCATCAGATCATAAATTGCTCAACTGCACAGTGTGCGGTTTTCTCCAAAGCTGTTGACAATCCATCTTCTAGATCAAATGGCTTTAGGGTGAGTTTCAGTTGTATTATTGGACTATCGTCTATCGGCTAATGAATAGTCAAATTATTTTCGCTAAATGCCATAATTGAAGTATGCAGAAGAATAATTTGCCTAAAAATATATCCGCGAAAAAAATACTCCCTCTGTCCCAATTTGTTTATCTCATTTTTGACTTGTTAAAAGTAATTGACCTCAAAAAAAATTGTCTATAATTTTCAATTTGAATTTAGTGGGCGGCCAAAATTTGTATAGTGACAAACAACCCAGACTTCCACAAGGACGAAATTGACGGGTCACGCGTCATCCTCCATGCATACCTTTTCCACCTCACAATTCTCCAAAATTATTAGCCCAAGATTAATCTGGTTAATTGGTGAGTTTACTTTTCACATACATGAAGTCTCGATTCTTGAGGTCGGGTGGCAAAAATGTATTCGCTTGTGAATTTTCTAGTTTGGACATAGATGATTTGCCTTTAACTGAACCAGAGAATGTATTAATTGAGATGCGTGCAAACTAGCGCAGACGCCTTGGACGTCCAATAAAATATTCTCCAAATTGGCACTAGGCACCAATCACCATCGCATACCCACATTAATGATCGAATCTTTTGTTTTGTACTGTACATTTAATACAGAAGAATGTATTTGATCGTACATCTCGAGATGAGATGAATATCTGAAGATCATAATCATTCCTAAAGTGAAATATTTTTTCAAAATATGGTACTATTTCCTTATCCTAAAATGTTCCAATAAAAATAAACGTCCTCTACGTTATGCACGATATTACAAGATTAATGAGTGGCTCATAAATGTGGACCTAAATGGAACCGTATATGGACAGGCAGAGGAGGACAAGTGATTAGTACAAAATAAAAAAAGTAGAATAGATGTATGCAGAAGAGCTTGACCCAATGGCAAGGACAAAACGAGTGGCGTATGAGCCTGGTCAAACGTCCTGCCCAAATTTCAAATTTTCTTTATAAATATAGTAGTTTTTTTGTGAAGGCTTAAAAACTATGCGTGTATCGCCCATTTAATATTTTTCTTTAAAACCCAACACCTACCCATTTATGTTCCATCATGAAAGTGAGTAATGGTTTGATCTTTTGCATATGGGGTGTTTGGTGACCGCCATTTCGCGTTTTCATTTTCTCTTCTTTACATTAATGTAGAGTAGTCGTTTGGCAACTCGATCCAAGCCAAAACATCAAACATGTTTTCACATAATGGGTTCTCAATTTATGTGTTTAGAGAAGAGAAGTAAGAAGTAGGAGGAGATGAGCTTTTTGACTTCTCGTTTTTCACTTTTTCACTTTGGTTAACAAAAAGACCTACAACATGCATTCGGCACATATCTCTCAAACATTAATCATATTACAAAATACATTCTGCATATATGTCTCAAACGCTCTATCATATTCAGAAGACATTTTTATCAAAAAGCCAAAAACTACCAAACACCTCTATATAATAATAGTGGTAGAACACTAGTTAGGTTCTATCTGAATTTATGTCACTCAGTGCGATTATGGTTTGCAATGGTATAGGTTGATCAAAAAACATAGATGAACTAAAATATTGGAAGCACGTGATTTCCTTAAAATATTTACGTTCCAAACATTTTTTTTATGAAATTTAAAAGAATTCATCAACATCTAGCATCTTAATTGTAAGAAAAAGATTAATTTTTTTAAAAACTAAAATGTATTTTTTAAATTCTCATTTTGCGGATTGAATAATCTTTTAGGGGAATATTACTTTCAACTTTTCCTTAAAACCAAACAATCATTTGGTGACGGAGATATCAATGTTTAATGTGATTTAAAAATTTTAATCTATTAAACAAAATTCATATTGTACGTAGAAATTTATTCACACGGTTTCGTGCGATCTCGGTTGTCCGTTTCGGCTTTGGAGGGTCTTGATTTAAATGAAACTTTTTTGAAGAAGAGTTAAACTTTTTCTTCATTAATATCTGGACCGTCGCTATTGGCTCTGGACCGTCATGATTGGCTCCGTAAGTAATTACTCATGAATGCAAAGAATTACCCTTAGCCGTGAAGAATTACTATTGGCCGCAAAGAATTACTCCTGACCGCAAAAAATTACTTTTGGCCACAAAAAATTGCACTTGGCCGCGTAGAAGTATTTTTGGCCGCATTGAATTACTCTTGGCCGCATCGAATTGCACTTGGCCGCTACGAATTACACTTGGCCGCAGCTAATTGCTTTTGGCCGCATCGCATTGCAATTCGATGCGGCCAAAAGCAATTAGTAGCGGCCAAATACAATTGGTAGCGGCCAAGTGCAATTCGATGCAGTCAAGAGTAATTCGATATAGCCAAAAATACTTCTATGCGCGCGGCCAAGTGCAATTCAACGTGACCAAAAGTAATTTGATTCGGCCAAGAGCAATTCGATGCGGCTACGTGCAATTCGATACAGCTAAGAGTAATTCATTGCGGCCATGAGTAATTCATTGTGGTCAAGAGTAATTCTTCGGAGCCAGGAATAAGTCTTCTCGGCCAAATGTATTTTTTTGCGGGTAAGAGTAATTCATCGTGACCATGAGTAATTCTTTGCGGTTAGGAGTAATTTTTTGCGGCCAAAAGAATTACTCTTGGCCGCAAAGAATTACCTTTGGCATCAAAGAATTGCACTTGGCGGCATCAAATTGCACTTTGGTGCATCGAATTGCACGTGACCGCTACGAATTACTCTTTGCTGCATCGAATTGCAATGATCTATTTCGTAAAGCGAAAAATAAGTACTTAAAAAATAAAAATCTTAACAGAACGGAGTCTTAAATCTAAAGAAAATGTGTCTAACGGGGTTGCTCATGAATTTAACTGCTTGCATGGGTGCTTAAGAATGGTTTTTCTCTGTCTTTCAACAAAAAAAAAAAAAAAAGGAAAAAGTTTTCTGTCATTATAGGAATCTCGATCATCAACTTCCATTTTCAATTTGCCAAGTGGTTGAGGTGGAGTCCGTTATTCTTGTTTAGCTTTTTGCCTCGACTTTGTTTTTCTTTTCTTTTTTCTTCTGTCATAAATACTTGTTTCTTAGTTGATCAAAAAAAATTAAATACATATACTTGTTTCTTTTCCTCTTCCTCTTCCCCTTTCTCTTGTTTTGGCATAGCACAAATAATAATAATAAAATTTCTCATTTTTAAACACTCTCATTCAATGATCAGAATCGTTCATGTTGTAGAGCTCGTCAAGATTTTGATCATTCTTTTAAAAATTGTGTATGACTTAGATTTATATCGATAACCAATTGGATTCCATTTGTTAGGAAAAAATGGACTTAGCACACATGATAACACTTTAAAACAATGTAGAGTTAAATTTATTATTCATATCAGTTACTTTTAAAAACTCGACCAATATGATTTTTTGCCTGATAATAATCATTGACAAGATCTACCAAAAGAATGATTTTGTTTATTGAAATTGGAACCCATCATCGGGCCTAAATTGCTCAACTGCACAGTGTGCAGTTTTCTCCGAAGTTGCTGACAATCCATCTTCTTGATCTAATGGCTTTAGCTAGGGTGTGTTTCAGTTGTATTATTGGACTATTGACCAGTGAATAGTTAAATTATTTTCGCTAAATAATTAAAGTATGCAGAATAATAATTTGCCTAAAAATCCCAAAAAAAAAATGACAAATTTGACGGGTTACGTGTCAAATTAGTCTCGAGTTTAGGTGGGGGCCAAAATTCGTATAGTGACAAACCAGCCAGACTTCCACAAGGACGAAGGGGGGTCACGTGTCATCCTCCATGCATACATTTTCCACCTCACAATTCCCCAAATTATTAGCCCAAGAATAATCCGGTTAATTTGTGAGTTTGCTTTTTACACACTTTAGAGCCCGTTCCACTTTTAACAAAAGTGAGTTTTTGAAAAGGAAGGTAAATTTCAAGCTCAAAAATCACGTGTTTATGCAAATAATTTTCTTTTCACTATGGATCTTGTTTGATAGATCTCATTGAGATCTTTAATACGGTGAAAAAAAAATTAAAAAAATATTTTTCATTTTCGTTATATTTGAGTTTGAAATTTGGAAAAAAAGAAGTTTTGGAAAAAGAAGGGAAACTGGAACGGGCCCTATCATGTCTCGATTCTTGAGGTCAGGCGGCAAAAATGTATTCTCTTGTGAATTTTTTAGTCATGACGTAGATGATTTGTTTTTAACTGGATCAGGGGAAGAATTAATCGAGATGCGAGCAAACCAGCACGGACAACTGTGACGTCCAAAAAAAATTCTCCAAAGGCACTAGGCACCAATCACCATCTCATACCCACATTAATGATCGAATCTTTCGTTTTGTGTACATTTAATACGAAAGAATGTATTTGATTGCACATCTCGAAGTTGAATGTCTGAAGATCACAATCATTCCTAAAGTGTAACAGTTTTTCATATTGGTACTCCCCGTCCCAATTTGTTGCGCTTATTTTGACTTTTATGTAATTTAAAAAAAGATTGTAATTACATTGACTTTGTATTAATTTTGCCATTTTACCACTTTATAACTTATGACTTTTTGTTAACTTTCTTGTCATGTCATTAATTTGCTTTACTTTCTTTTCAAATCAAGTTTAAAAATTTGAATTTGGGAGAGAGAAATGAGGGATAAAATGGTAATATGGACATCCAAAATTGAAAAGTTTCGAAAGAAATACATCATTTTGGAACATTCCAAAAAAAAGAAGATAAAAGCACAACAAAGTGAGACGGATGAAGCATTTCCTTATCCAAAAATGTTCAAATAAAAATAACCTTCCTCTATGTGATGCACGATATTACGAGATTAATGAGTAGATCATAAATGTGGACCTAAATGAAACCTGATATGGAAGGGCAAAGGAGGGCAGGTTATTAGTCAAAAAAAAAAAAAAAAGGTTGGACAGATTTATGTAGGAGAGCTTGACCCAATGGAGTACGGAACGAATGGCGTACAAGCCCCGTCAACCGTCCTACCCAAATTTCAAATTTTCTAAATATAGTAGTTTTTTCGTGAAGGTTTAAAAACTATGCGTGTATCGTCCATGTAATATTTTTCTTTAAAACCCAACACCTACCCTTTTATGTTCCATCATGAAAGTGAGTAGAATGGTTTGATCTTTTACCCGGGGGAGTGATTTTGCCACTATCATTTTGTTAATGTCACTCCCCTTTGTGTCTTTATTAGATGATTTGTTATGTGACAGAAGTAGAGTGACATTAACAAAAAAAAGGAGTGACAACTGACAAAATCAATTCCCTTTTCATAGAAGTGTTTGGCGACCGCCTTTTCACGTTTTCATTTTCTCTTGTTTACATTGTAGTTGTTTGGCAACTCAATCCAAGCCAAAACATCAAACTTGTTTTCACAGAATGGGTTCTCAATTTATGGGTTTAGAGAAGAGAAGTAAGAAGTAGGAGGAGGAGATAAACTTTTTGACTTCTCGTTTTTGACTTTTCATTTTGGTTAGCAAAAGGACCTACAACATGTATTCGACACATATATCTCAAACACTAATTATTTTGCAAAATACATTCTGCACATAGTCTCAAACACTCTACTATATTCAGAACACATTTTGACCAAAAAGCCAAAAAAATCAATAACAAAAATGCAAAAAGCCAAAAACTACCAAACACCCCTATATATTACTGTAGTAGTTGGTAGAACACTAGCTAGGTTCTATCTGTATTTTCATGTTAATCAATGCGATTATGGTTTGTAATGGTATAGGTTGATAAAAAAACATAGATGAACTAAAATAACTAAAATATTGGAAGCACGTGATTTCCTTAAAATATTTACGTTCCAAACTTTTTTATAAGATTTAAAAGAACTCGTCAACATCTAGCATCTTATAAAAAAAGAAGTTAATTTTTTTTGAACTAAAATATATTTTTAAAATTTTCATTTTGCGGATGGAATAATCATTTGTTGGAGTAGTACTTTCAACTTTTCGTTTTGCAAACCAAACAATCATTTGGTGACGGAGATATCAATGTTTAATGTGATTTAAAAGTTTTATATTTTATCAAATAAGACTCATATTGTACGTAGAAATTTATTATTTACACGGCTCCGCACGATCTCGGTTATTTGTTTTAAATTGAACAGTCCTAATTTAAATGAAATTTTTTCAGAGGAGAGGTAAATGTTTTCGGAAAAAAATTCTATTAACATCTCGACCGTCGCGGTTGCTCCCTAAGTAATTTATTCACGGCTCCGCGGTTAGCCGTTAAAAAGATTTTCTCTAAATCTTTGTTGTTTCTAGCAACAAGTTGGTGGAGATGTTCCACCGAGGTCGGCAAATCAAAATCAACGCCGTAGTATTAAAGTCAGTGGACTTTTTTTCCACACATCAACGGACGAAATGTGCGCTGTCGTTTGCCAGATTCAAAGGCCTTGTCAGAATAGCAACATCTACAGGCACCTGTGCTGAACTCTGCACACCTTAAACAAGGCAGGAGTACAAGCAACTGCTATTCCTATGCAATAATATACACTCCAGAACCCTTCTCTCCCCCTCTCTCTGACTCTCTATATGTGTGTGAGTCAAGATGAAATCCTGCTGAAGAAAAAAAGAGTTCAACCTCTCTCTCTCAAGGAGATTTCCTCTCTCCCATTTCCCTTGGTATGTCAGACGACGGACTATTCCTCCTCTTGACTTCACATTCTTTACTTTTGCTGTGATGTGTTGTTATGATTCTTGTTGCAATTAGACTTGAAATTTAAAAGGATTGATGTTTTTGGGTCAGATGCTTGTTACTTCCTAGATCCGTTTGGTCTTCTGGGTATGTTTTTCTCTGACCAATTTCTTCTGGGTTTTTGGATCTTTGAAGATTTCTGAATTTGGGTGTTTGCAAATGGTCTGTTTGGTTGCTGAGAAAAGATTGGATAATGGGATGGAAATTTGATTTGTCTTCACCGTGTAGATCAGTCAGGGCTGTTCGGTCAAACCCATATATAGCTTAGCTTCTTCTCATGTTCACCCCCACCTGGCTTCTGAAGAGTATTTTTCTATTATTTTATTTTACAGTGTTAAAAAAAATACGGTTCTTGGTTTTCTTGTCCCGTCTTTCCCGTCAACCAGACAGTATGGTATGCCAATATAATATTGGTTTTCTTGTAAGTTTGTTTCTCTATTTTACAGGAATTTTGTTTTTTTGACAAAGGTAGTTAGCTGAATTAGCCTCTTCGGAATTAATTGCT
Source organism: Rhododendron mucronatum var. ripense (assembly GCA_019656295.1). Classification (NCBI taxonomy): domain Eukaryota; kingdom Viridiplantae; phylum Streptophyta; class Magnoliopsida; order Ericales; family Ericaceae; genus Rhododendron; species Rhododendron mucronatum. The sequence continues at coordinate 826,445 of BPLT01000116.1, read as the reverse complement.
GGAGTATATTAGATTTACTTATGATGAGGTCCAACTGAACAAGCTATTGATGAAACTACTATGGTGGTTGGTGATGGAAAATACTAATAATTTTCATTTTATTTATGATTTGATTCTCTGAGTTCCAGAAGGTAGGCTTACAGTTTGGTTCCAGAGTGGGGTTCTACATGGGTCCACTTTTGGATTTGCATTTATTCATTTTGCTTTGATTATTTGACTTTGGAAGCAACGATCATTGCCATTTTCAAGGGTTTTAATGTTTTGTATATGTGGCCCTTCTACTTTTATTGAAATTTGGACTTTTTCATTTGGGATTGTGGATCTGATCAACTGATTGGTAAATTTGCCTCAGTTAAATAGAACGACTGTTACTGGGTAATTTTCCTCTATGTGATTCCAAAATTTGTTTTCAATGGTGATTGTCTTGCCTTTTCTACTTGCTTGTTTCTTTCAAGTTGGGTAGTATTTCTTTAGCAATGCTACGTACACGACTTTAAAACACAACTTTGTCCGGAACCGTTGGATGCACATGAAAATGGTTCTTGGAAGTAGTGTTTTGAAGTTGTATTCCTAGACATTTTGTTATTTCTTTCTTTACTTCTCTCTTCTTGGTTGACTGTGCTTTAGTTGCGAAAAAGCCGCAAGCTATATTGTGCTTCTTGCTCGTTGAAATTTCTTACTAGTTTTTGTTCTTTTGGAAATTTAGTCTGACACCCTTTGTGAAGTGACCAAATGTTATCTGACTTTGATATAATTTGTTGTTTTTAATATAGAGATGGGATGGGATTCGTTTGCTCGTGTTCATTCTGGTTGTTCTGCTTCTACTTATAACTTTCCTTTGGCTCCTGGAGTGCACAAAATTGTGTATCTTGCTGTCTTGTGGATTATATATCTCCTTTGCAGTTTTAGAAACTGAGAATCCATTCTGCAGTAGTGCGTAGTTAATTGATTGTACTTGCTAACCTCTCTCCTTACTGTATTTTGTACGTATTCGACTTGCATAAAGTAGAATAGACCATAAAAGAATCTTACATGTATCTTGCAGTTTTAGGTTGTAGTCTGCTGCCAGATTGTGGAAGCTCTCACAATGTTTCGTCGGTGGACTAATTCTCATCGTGAGCAGGAAAATGATGAGTCGCAGCTGGAGTCTAAGGTAAGGTGGTGTTTGAGTACGTGGAAAGTGCACATGCACATAAACTGATTTCACTGGAATAAAGTGTATGTTATCGTTGTTTAATCTACACTGGTATCGCTTTTCTTCTTATTCTTAAGTTCATTCATTAACTTTGTGGAATGAAAATAACCTTTTCAGTACTGTTTTGCATCAAGGCTTGATTGGGAACGAGACTTTATATGACTCATTTCTCATGTTACTGCCTATTCTTTCCTTTTCAAATAAAAGGTTCAGTGCAGATACCATTCAAAGAAATTCTTTCAAAAAATTTTTGTCTGATTATTTAGGTCAATGAGCTTAGGGCTGCTCTTGGACCACTGTCTGGACGAGACTTAAAGTATTGCTCTGATGCGTGTTTGAAAAGATATTTGGAGGCTAGGAGCTGGAACGTTGATAAATCAAAGAAAATGCTGGAAGAGACACTGAAGTGGAGATCAACATATAAGCCTGATGAAATTCGTTGGGTAAGGCGGGCCAAAGTTTCCTCATCTTGATAGTATGTGTGACAGGAAGTTTACTATAGAAAAAATTGGTACTGAGTGGTTATATATGCATGGATGAGTCTCATCATTGTAAATTGTAATCATCATGAAGAATTGTTGCTTCTTTTGTTTATTTGTTTGTATATTGATTGTTCACCTGGATGTAGAACTGACCTCTGGCATAATATGCACAGAGTGGCATCTCTCAAACTGAAAGCTGGCTTCTCTAACCTATATTTTTATTCATTCTGTGGTGCAGTTTCTCCTCTGTAACAATTACTTCTTCGAGGTTAATTTGTCCAATTTATTTCTTTTTTCAGCATGAAATTTCAGTAGAAGGTGAGACAGGAAAAGTTTTCAGAGCAAATTTTCACGACTGCTATGGTAGGACTGTTCTCATACTGAAACCGGGATTGCAGGTAAAATACTTTGTATTATAATCACTAATCACGCAGAATCCTTCAGGCTGTGTATGGATCATGATCTGTGGAGAGATTTACAAAGAAGAAAGCAAAATTATATTTAAACCAAAATATAAAATATTAAAATTTATTGTACTTTGATATCTTATTATATTTCCCTCCACAATCCATGATCCTTAATGTATTGTTGTTGGTTTTCTTGATTAATTCATGCTGCTTTATATCTTGTAGAATACGACAGGGATGGACAATCAGATCCGACATTTGGTGTATCTGATGGAGAATGCTATTCTTAATCTTCCAGAAGGTCAAGAACAGATGGTGTGGTTGATCGACTTCACTGGATGGACTCTAAGCACCAGTGTGCCTATCAAATGTGCTCGAGAGAGTATAAATATTCTGCAGAACCACTACCCTGAGAGGCTAGGTGCATCATTTCTCTACAATCCTCCAAGAATATTTGAAGCATTCTGGAAGGTTTGTTTTCATACCTTTCTGAAGTTTTTCTTGATCTCGGATGACTTCCCATAAGGTTATTTAGAAAGCTCCTGCTAATTTTTTTATAATACCGTAAATCTTTCATTGAGCCTGTTGCTGTTGTTCAACATTGTCCGAGGGAGCAGTAAGTGATCCTTCAGGTCCTAGTTTGATTCCCTACTCTGAGGTGCATTGACGTGATTATACATGTATACAGACGTGGATTTTCAAGCTGTTGTACGATACCGTATTAGTGACTACATTTTTATTACGATGTGATCTAAATGAATTCGCATCCAAGGAGGGTATGACTGTACAGATGGGATTCGTATATAACGTTCCTACAGAAAGATGTGGTTTTTGTGATCATTGCAAACTGAAATTGTCACTGCCACGTTATTTTGGGTGGGTTTTCTACATGAAAATTTTGTTCGCAAGTCATTTTCTTTGGCATTATTATGCTCTTGTAGATGTGTGTAAATGTAATTTGGCGGAAAACCAAGTGTATATTGCTAGGAATTTTGGTTTTGTTCTTCTCGCGAATGCTCTCATGCCCCTTTGTTAACCACCTGTTGCAGATAGTCAAATATTTCTTGGACACCAAAACATTCCAGAAGGTGAAATTCGTATACCCGATGAACAAAGATAGTGTCGAGATTATGAGATCCTATTTCGATGTGGATAATCTTCCGACTGAATTCGGCGGAAAGGCAACACTGAAGTATGATCACGAGGAGTTCTCAAGGTTGATGGTAGAAGATGATGAGAAAACTGCGACTTTTTGGGGTTTCAGTGACAAACAGAAACATGGTGTTGGTAATGGCTATGGTGGAGCAGAGGTGGTTCCGGAACCTGCCAGCCCTGGTGCCGCCAGCCAGCTAAACGGCCTTCCTCTAACGAGTTAAAAGAGTTCTTTTGTGAGACTCTACTGTGTACTTCAAAACTAACAAGCATCTAGTGTGGCTTAGCGCCTGCATTTTGATGCTTTTTCCCAGAGGAAAACTCATAATTAAGGCTACTACTTTTTCCCTGTTATCCCTTCCAGTAATACTACCTCCCACTACGATATTTTGTGGGTGGTATATGTAATGTTTGGATCTTGTGTTTCTCAAGGCCAAGGAAAGGGAAATCAGATTAATTACATATTCGAAACGAAGTCGGTTGAGCTAAATACTTGGTTGTTCAAGCTTGATTTGTAAACTTATGAACATCGAAAATGTACTCGAGCTTAGTTTTATCGTCAATCAAGTTGGTTTAAAAGAGTATAGCTCGAATAGCTTGTTCATTGCTAGACAAGTTAACCTTTATTGAGTTTAGGTATTGGATTGGATTTGTTTCGAAAACTAAATATGTTTCAAAAATGGTATTCGAGCTAACAAGCTAATCCAGGCAAGTTTTTAACGAGCAGAATATAATCGAACTTGAGCAACTTGATTTGTATCGGGCAAGTTTATAGTGAGCAGAATATGATCGAGCTCGAGTAACTTGGATCGTTCAACTATCTTACTCATCCGGTGGTGATCCTTCAGCCTGCAACGCGAACGAGCTTTAGTTAGGTGCATATCTGATCATTCCACACTTCTTCACAAGTGCGACTGGGTCCAACCTCGATGCTAATTTTTTGTGGCTTTTCTTTGTTTTGTTCTGTTATATTTTTTTTTGGTTATTGTAGTTGTAATCTTTTCGTTTTAATACAAATGGGATGATCTTGTTCGTAAAAAAAAAAATCTTACACATCCACCTTGTTGGGCTGACTAAAAAATACTAGTAAGTAGCTGTCTTTTCGTTTTCACTATCCATTAATTTTTTCTTTTCATCTTCCACATCCATTCAAGGAAAATTAGCTTTCTTCACTTTATTTTCATTTCTCAAAATCTAAGCTCCAAACATAATTTTTTCTTTCCAATTTTCGTTTCTATTCCTATTCAAGATCCAAACACAACATAAAAGAATATCATATTGTGACCTAGAAAAGTGGAAGCACAACACCAATGCCAGTTCTGTGATTGTGAGAAGAGAAGGTACTAAATCAGATTCTAAAGCCACCTGAAGTGCCTCAACTAGTGAGCCAAGAATTTGGGAAATTCAACATCCATTCCATTGATTTACCTCCCTGGAGAAAAAGAGATCCCAGAAAATAAAACTATCAACATGAGGGTACAAGCAATACAAAATCAAAGCCCTATTATATATGCAACACTTCCAATCTTATAACTAGTACAAACCTGAGACCTAAACAGTCGTCACCGTAACAAAGTAACACACTGCTTACAAAACAAGATCATACACGAAAAATGAACGTGAAACACGCAAAAACAACTGCTGCCAATACATGAACTTCCACCGCGTGAAAAATATGCAGTTAAAAGAAAGAAAATGGTTCTTGGTAAAGAGAAATTATGGAAACCGATTTCTGACGTTTCGGGTAGTGACTTGATAAGTACGGACTAATAAACCGACTCCTATTCCAACTCCAAGGCAAACCCCTAGGCCTATTCCGACACCAACCCTAACACCGGCATTGAACCAGGAAAGTTCACCATCTTCACCTTCCATGTATCCTGTCCTCCCCCAATGCATCATGTTGTAGTCTTCTTCACTTTCTGGTTTGTAGTTTCTGTATTCAGTGATCTGTCGAGTCCAGACATGGAAATCATGTGGAGTAGAGAAAGCGCATAAGAACTTCAAAGCATGGTGAAATGCAAAACTAAAAATGAACGAATCGCAATCTCAATATCCAAAACTATAATAGCATGGGGTCTATACCCTAAATACTGGAAGCTGTTAAAAAAACAGTACGTATGATTCACTGAATTCAACCCCGATAGGAACCTAATATGATGGGGCTAGATTTACTCAGGTGTATATGCATAGACATAGTCACATAACACCTCTTAACATTCTAGGCTGAGACTTTTCTATCTTGACAAGTGAAATTACTATTGCAGATCAGACTTTCCAAGGAGTTTACATCCCAAAATCCAGTCAAAGCTGAACATATCAAGTATGTGATGCTGGCAAGCAGGATATTTGGATTTCCAAACAGATCCAGGTTAAAAAATCTATGCGAAAACAATTGTAACACTTGAGCAACTTTCACCATAGGGTGATGATTCATGAATTATGATTCACACGATTTAACTCAATTGTGGCATGGTTAGTTCATATTCTTTCAGAAGCGAAAGTTCGCCGAAGGGGGACTAGAACTCAGATGGTCTATCGTTTTCCATTCAAGGTAGTTTTTAGACAAGCATTTACCCAAAACAGTTTAAGAACACGAAACACAAGATTCCTGAGGTAAGATATGCATTTCAAGATTCCTAAGGTAAGATATGCATCAAAGAAAAACTGATTTTAGCCCGCTTGTTTAAGTCTTTGTTTTTGTTGACAGACACTCATTGTTTCACATGATTTTTCTTCGTGTTTTCTAGAAAGTAGGTCGTATTTTAAACAAAAAGAGCAATAAAAAACACAAGAAGAAAAACAGGTACTAGAGCTGTTCTACAAGTGAAAGTGGGCCTGGCACCAAGTGTTTATGGTGATAAGGTTTCATGCATGAGGCATTTCAGGTTCAGGCAGAATATGAATAAGCATTAGAAAACTGAAAGGATGATCAAGTCTTATTCAATCTCTCAATGAAAACATGTGCCCTCCCCAGTCCCCATACCCCATCCATGACATACAAAGGATAAGGTTCTGTTTGCCAATCCAAGAGCCAAGCCCAAACAGAAACGGGCATCTTTGAAACAAGAAACATGTTTGAAGACAGGAAACATGCAACCAAGCACCCATAACAAGAGAGTATGGTTCCCATGAGGGGCTTTCATTATCTAGCACTTTTGTGAATCTCTTTTGCAACATGAAGAAAAAAACACCAAGAAGCTTGCCCCACCTTCTTGATTTCAGCAACAGAGATACGGGGTAATTAAAATGTGATCCAGTGCCGTGAAGGTAGAATTCAGTTCATGGATTAGGGACGAGTTCGGGACAAATTTATGGAGGCGAAGGCAAAGGTAAAGGTAGAGAACACAAGATAAGAGAAATTCACTCGCTAGTGCAAAAATGGCTTAGCCATAGCCAAAGCCGTTTTATGGCTTGCTACATGTCAAAAAGTTGAAAATAGCAATGTCGTTGCACCAGTTTGATGTCATTTCTTCATAATCCCAAATCCAGCTTATTGGGTTAAATTCATCTCATTTTTCAATGAAGATTTATTGGTTTTGATGATGTGGCAGATATAGCAAAGCCAAAGTTACTGCCAAATTTGGTACCAAAGATGGCTTTGCCATGTTTTGGCAGCAACTTTGGCATACGAGTGGACCACCACTTTGCCATATATTTTGCCAAATTTTGTCTTTGCCAGCCTAAATGGCTCATGGTGGACTTGCTCTAAGAAAGTCATGAAGTGAAGAAGAAAAAAATAACTCGTTGGTTTTCCTACCAGTAACTTTTTCCTTAATAAATATCTCCATAAAGCAACATTCCCGAGATAACCAAGATGTATGAGTAATGACAAGAAGAAAGAGAGTTGAAGATGGAGAATGTGAAGTCCCTAAACTGTATATTTAGGCTGTTGATCATGACTGCCTAGTCTAGATTTGAAAATCTGGCTGAACAAAAGAAATCCAGCTGAGGATGATTAACTGTAAGTTTCAAATTTCTTTATGACATGTTGGTTGAGACCAATAGTGAGGGGATATAGCAACTCATAGGATGAATAACTTCACTTGACTAATAGTCAGGGGAATAGCAATACCCATACTCCCAAGGCACTTTATATCCCATGGTTTGTAAGACTACTTGCCCAACATATACCAGTTCTTGCATTCAATAACTGAAAATAACCTCCAGCACAATTTGTAATCCAATGCCTTGCCTAATTTGGCTAATCAAACGTGCCCTGAAGGGAAACACATGATAGCTCACAATAAGGGGTTCTCTTGCTAGGCTATCTCCTAGCAGAACATGAACTAAGCATGGACTTCCTTACCAAGATGATGTTTGATCTCATAGGAAGCCATTTCACATTGTGAGAGACCTTTCTATCACATTTTAAAAATCTTGCCGCAAGATAACTATATTTTCTCTTTGATAATCAAGACAAGATATTTGGACTGCTAACGTGCACCAAGACTAATCTATGGGGAACCAATTCCATCGTCCATTAGCAGGGGACACGATTAAAGCCGGGCTTTAGACTGCCTGCCTCCACAAGAGTTGGTAGCATCTAGAGGGAGCAAACCAATCTACTAAGCCGCATATCATTTGCTAAGCAGGATTAGTACCATCAACACATCACCAAAATGGTGGGGAATGCTACCCAGAACTCATAGAAATCAAGAGAACCAAAACAAATTTGTGTGGGATTAAAAAACGACAAAACTTTTGCAATACTTTTGCAATAGAGTACCTGCAGATCAAGTCCAGATGGAGCGTTTTTCTGGGATTCAGTTGACTCATACTCGGGAATCGAATCCAACATCATCTTCCTATTGTGCTTCTTTCTCAACCCGAGTTGCAAAGTCTTGGTCAGAATAATCGGTTTGTCCAAGCAGCAACCAGCAACATATACATCAATTGTAGGCGAAAACGATTCAGAACCCACAATCTGTTTCCCCTTCAAGAATCCATTGGTAGTACTCATCACCGATACACAGTTCATTTTCCACTTTTTACTGCTCCTCAATTCTCCATTCCAACCATTACTACTAGACATTTCAACAACCCCATAGAGCACCATATCATCCTTATCAAAAACCTCAAATTTCACACTCCCAGCAAACCTTATACTATCGGTGCAAACGAATGTGGCTTCTTCGGATTTCTTATCGACTCTATCTCTCCGAAGAACAGATGAGATTCCTTTACAGTTGTTGCTACATCTCTCACCATTCACTTCAAGGATTGTGTCTGGGGTCAGACGGACGTGGTTCAGAGTGAGACACTCGGGGGTCGAATCGTCAACCGAGAAACTGCTGATTCTAACATAGAAAACCCTCAAGTGAAACCATGGCAACGAGAATTTGCTGCTGAACAAAGGGTTCTTAGTAGTAATAAGTAGCCCCGAATCGGGTGTGTTTTCTCCGGTCAATCTTTCATGGGTATTCTCCATTTTTCAGGAGATTTAATAGTGATTGGCATGTAATTGAGCAACCAGACAGGTAGAAAAATCCTGTTTCAGAACAAATCATGTGCTATTAGAAAATGATAGAAACAGTGTTTGGCATACACAAAAATCTGGAATTCATAAAGAAATCCGAGAACTCAGAAACCCAAGCGATCAAATTGGGACTATTTTTACAAAAATGAGAAATATGGTGGTTGTCAAGTACTCCCAATAAAGAGAGAAACCCTAATTTTAGGAACAGAATTCCTTGATACAAGGAAAAGAGAAGATAGATTCATAAACAGAAAGGCCATCAATACCAAAAGTAATAATTGATTCCTCCTTTTTCGCCGCACAGGCGTGAGCCAAAAATCTCTAAGGCGTTAATGAAGCGCAGGCGTGCCAGGAATTCAAACCCTAGAATTTAGAGCAGGAGGGGAGAGAGAGAGGAGTTATATTCACGGGAATTAAAACCCTAGAAACTAGAACGAGAGAGAGAGAGAGAGAGAGAGAGAGAGAGAGAGAGAGAGGGAGGGAGGGAGAGACACAATCAAACTAGAAAGCTTGGAGGCAAGAAACTTGACCAAAGGACCAGAGAATAAGATTTCCGGGCAAATTAATTTATACCCACTATAAATTCCTAGCAAAAACCAATAATCGTTGTATGAGATTAGTAAAAGGTTAAAACTATTATCAAACCAAAACAATAGAAGAAATTGAGGAACCAACCAGGTGTCACTGGATCCAAAGCCAATCAGAGCACGATTTCTCTTTCCAATTTCCAATATTGTTTTCCAATCTCCAATATTGTTTTCCAATCTCCAATTGAACAACAGAGATTGAACAATAGAGACCGAGCTTGGCACCCACAAACTCTGGGCTGTAGAGAGAGAATCAAATTAAGAAAACCGGCAAATGTCAACAAAACTGCCGGTAAAACTATTCCTCTCTCTCTCTCTCTCTCTCTCTCTACAAGTCTCTATCTATGACTGTAGAATCTAGAGAGATATACAGAGCCACAAGTCCCCAAGAAAATCTTCCATCCACAGCCACGGGTGGCGCTCTCCGTCCTTTTGTGGCTGGAATTGTAACAGTAAAAAAAAAAAAAAGGAGAAATACGAAAACCCAATACTTCAAATCACTTTCGGATTCCAAAAAAGTGGATCAATTGGGCGAATTGAGAGAGTTTACTTTACTGTTGGTGATAAATATCTATGTTTTGGTGTTGAATAGTTTAATGAATGAGCCAAGGGGAATCAATTGATTGGTTGTATTTTTTGGATTCACATGATCTTATCCAGGAAATAGAGAATTTCTCCAAAAAACAAAGGTCGGTTGACATATAGTAATTGTCGTATTGAAAAAGATGGGCGAAGAGCTTGGATGGAGGGAAAAGAGAAGCATCCAACGGCTATGAATACAGTTATCTTCTTTTGTACCTGGACTTCTCCATTTACGTGGTAATCCCAACAACCACTTGGACTGGGGAATCCTGCTCACCGATAAATTTTCATCGACGATCCCAACCGTCCGATTATGTTCTCAACGGTCCAGATTTATATCCTCTCTCTCCTCATCCCACAACTCTCTCCTCTTTTTTTTTTTTTTTTCTAAAATCCAAACTGTCCAAAATATATTTAGACAGCTAAAATCGCTAGGGAATACCACGTGTGTGGTAACCCAAAAACTTCTGTTGTTGACCACAAGGGTTGACAGGGGTGGTATCTCAAAAGACGACGTGGTTTTGCAGCGAGAGGAAGGTTCCGTTTGGCCACCCGTTATTTTCGTTTCTAATTAATGACTTAATGATTTTTTGTGGATCTTACAAAGATAATTCAACTGTTTATTATTCTTAAAATACTATGTTATTAGATCCTTGAAAAAAAGAGCTTAATTCGTAAAGGCTTTTCAAAAATTGTAAGGATGAAACACTTAATCTTAGATTAATTAATTATTATTTTTTAATAATTTGAATCGTTCATTATTCTTAAAATATTTTTATGGGTTTAAAAAAAAAAGAGATCAATTCGATATCGGCTCGGACTGTTTCAGAATGTGTAGGGATATCAATAAGGGCTGTTTCAGAATTCGTAAGGCACCTTACGAATTCTGAAATAGTTTTTACCGATATCAAATTTAACTAAAATTTTTTTTTCCAGGAATTCATAAAAAAGAAGAAGAAGAAGAATTAGATGTTTGAATCATCTTTAAAGCTCAAAATAAATCATTAATCTATTGCCCATTTAATGGGGTATCAAACAGGGAACAAACAAGCATAAAAAAGCGTAAAATGGGAGGGGTTTCTTGGAAAAACGGTGGCCTTTTTTTTTTTTTTACAACACCTTCCCTTTTGGTCAAGGGATCTCCCAATCCCAACTATTTATGTGGCGACGAATTTTACTATCGAGATATTACAATTCATTTTTGTTGGGTGATTCGAAAGATAAGAAATGATCCAAATGTGTGGTGGCAATCTTTTATTTGTAGGGAGTACATATGGCAATGCTACATTGTAATGCGACAATATATTTTATATTTATTGGAGGGTTCCAATCTAAAGTCAATTGATAATAAGTGGAGTAGCTTTTAGATTATATTAAACATGCTTGGATGGTTTAGATAAGTGATGTGAGATGAAGTCTAACTCCACCTATTGTCAAATGATTTTAGGTTGAACCTATAAGAGCAAGGAGAAAGAGCCAAGTCCGAAAACTAGAAAAAGCCAGGAAGAAAGCTAGAAAAACTGGAAAACCATAAGGAAGAGAAGCGATAACAGTAGAGATTCAAGGTGAAATCTAAGTGCCCTGCACACGGCAACGAGACTAAGCTTGCCCGTCAGAGATTCGAGGTGAAATCTAAGTGCCCGGTACACAGCAGTGTACCTCACGAGAGCTAGACCATATGGCTTTAATTGGCTCCCCAGAATGAGCGGTCCGGCTAATTATTATTATTTTTGTTTCGCTCGGCTTTTAGTTTTTTTTTTAATAGTTTACTTCGTTAATTAAAGCCGTTAATATTTTAAAATTTATCAGGAACATCGACCAAATTTTTTTTAGGGAAATGATATTGGCACTCCAAAAATTGATGTAGACACTCCAAAAAATAAAGAAAAATGACTTTGAAATTACATTGATTTTGGAGTGCCTGCATCAATTTTTAGAGTGCCAAAATCATTTCTCTTTTTTTTATCAGGAACATTGACCACGTTAATATTCAAATTTATTGAACACCGACTGATATCATTTCAGATCATATTTTATGGACCGGAGAGCATTCAAGTTTTTTTTCTCTCTCTATTCAATAATTTTAACATCATACTCAATTACACACTCAAATACATCCACATTTACAATAGTGGTGGACCCCATATACATTGGGTGTGTAGTGTGTGCGGGCCCTACTTCTACTTCTATTGTGAGTGTAGATGTGTGATTGGGTGTGTAGTTGGGCATGATGGTAGAATGATTCCCCTTGTGTGAAGGGAGTGCTACAGTACCCGAACCCAAAAGGGATCCCGATCGGATCCCAACGCCCCGCCGGGCCCATTCCGGCCATCGGACAGCTGATTCGAGCCGTCGAAAACTTCTATAAAAAAAATGAGTAGGCTTATGCAAGAATTAACGACATCCGATGTGTGTAGGTGCCCGACCATCCGGTTGCCAAAGTGAACCCGACAAGACGTCGAGATCCGATCGGGATGTCTTTGATCGAGAACCGCAGACTTTCTGGTGTGAAGGAGAGTAGTGGGTTAGTCGAGTACTTTGATTGGGAGACGGTGGACCCAGGAAGTTGTTAGACGTGTTGACACCTGTATGGTGCATGTCCAAACACCAGCCAAATGCTTGTATCGGTTTCAGCCTTATCCAAGATTAGTGTCAAGAATTCAAGCAAGCCCCACACTGTATGTTTTTGCCACATAAATGGATATGCACCGTTACTCTATGTATCTGTTAGGTTCTTCAGTGCCGGAAATCTCAGTGCTTCTGCGTTGAGGAAATTTTCGGACGTTGGATTTAAAACAATAAAAAAAATTTACAAAATTTAACGGCCAGAAAATCTCTCGGCATTGGAATTTTCGGGACAAAAAAGATCGAACCCCATTAGATATGGTTAGCAAAATATAAGACATATACACAAAATTTTATGGTACTTACGTCAGATGAAAGTTAAGATCTCACCACGTGATGTGAACGCCATTATACACAGGTTGATTGTAACACGATGATCTATTAAAACCATTCACTTAAGCAAATTTTTTTAGTGGTTCGTGATTTTTGACTCTTCTTTTAGTAATCTTATTATTATATACACTTATAATTACATTTAGAAAAACCTTAAGCATTTGGCTGATAGAAAACAGGAAACAATAGAAAGAAAGTATACCTGTTAAACTCAATTTAATTGAGTTTTGGAATAAACTAATTTATTAGTCTGAAATTATGGCTCAACCAATAAGGATGAACAAAGAAGTGTAATTGGATAAGAAATATAGGAACTTGATCAGCAAGGATGGAGCTAAGAGGTGGCTAAGTAGTGGCGACCGCTACCCCAACAATTTTACAAATTATTACCATTATTATATTACCAAGTTTTTTTATGCTCAAACTATATAGGCCGTCGCCACCATTCAGTACTAATATTATTTGTTAGGGAAGTGATTTTCACATTTCCCCTTTTAGAATCCACATTCTTTTTTTCGTTTTTATCAACATGAATTTACTATATCGCCCTTATTTGCAATACGCTTTTTTACACATCCTAGGACAATATTGTAAATTTATGTAGATAAAGACAAAAAAGAAAGTGTAAATCCTAAAAAGGGGTGTTTGAAAGTCATTTTCCTATTTGTATTTTATAGTAACTCTTTTTAGTCCTTTTACAAGGAGGTAAACAGCCCGAAGTTAAATTAAATGGCCCAAGTGAAATATGAAGTTTAAATTTAGAAAAAACTAAACTGCAAACTTTGACTTCAATGCAAACAGAAAGTAAACTAAATTGATAAACCAATTTCCCTCTCAAATTGCGATTTGGTGAATCGATCCAGTGGGGGTGCACCACCCTTGCCATTTTTGCAAAATGACAATATTCATTGCCAAAAGAAAAGTGAAAATAGCAATAGCAAATTTGACTTTGTGGGTGTGGATGCTCTAACATACCCGAAGAAAATTCAAAAAATAAGAAACTTGTGATTAAATTGTGCCAAAAGTTCACAATTTTTCTTCTTGTAGGCAGATTATAAAATTCATGTTGTATTTACCTAGCCTGTTTCAAGAGCTACGATAGAGCGTGCATTTTTTGCTAAGAAATTCGTGTAGAATAGATTGCACAATAGGATGAATAACGAGATTTTGGTAAGTTTCTTGATCACATACGTTGAGCAAGGCATTGTCGAAGGTTTTGAGGTCTATTAATTCTATCGTCCTTGCTGCTTTTAATGACATAAATTAAAGAACATCAAGCACAATTCAAGTGCATATGTCAAACTCCACTAACAATTTTAATATGTTATTTTGATTTTCTTAAAGTCAAATAATTTTTTATATTTGCAATTCATCTTATCATTGAATCTAGACTAATAATAACACAAGTTTGAATGCGTGTAATAGGATTAGTTAAAAGCTAGGCACTAAATTGTGGTTATTCATTTTAGTCAATTACTTATTGTTCTGCAAAAGGAGATTGACCTCCCGTTCTGCTGACCGAAATAAGTACTTATTTTATGAATTAAAGGTGATGTATTGTGAGAAAATAACCTGTCTCGTAAGCGGAAAACAAGAACTTAAAAAGTAAGAATCTTAGTGAACGAAACCTAACATTAAAGCTTGGTTGGAGATGCTCTTAATATCTCCACTTAATGTCAACAACCATCACCTAATTAGTAGCATCTTCAATGAATTATTCAACAGAGATTCCTAATAATGATTAATGAGTTCAGTTAGCCATGCTCATCAATCACCTACATATATATTATTTGAATGTAACAACGCCAAACACCCACTATCATAGGAGTGATGATAATGCTCTTTGCCCTAATTTAAAGGAGTTTTCTTATTTATATTTTGATACCATACCAAATACTATATGTTATTGGCCATTGGGGACCATTTTTGATATAGAGCAAGTTGATCTCTACCTTTGTACATACGTTGGCATGTGAGTTTGAACTAACTTTTTAGTGACTTTTCGGCACGGTCTCTTTGATTGTTTTCTTTTAGTGACCTAGTCTTTTAAAAAAATCATGTAAAATCTTTAGGTCATATATTTTCGTCTTGACGAGGAAAATAGGAAAAGCATAAAAACGTAGATCAAAGTTGAAAAAATTCACAGTAGGGGACAAAAAAGACCCAAAGTTGAAAAAATTCACAGGAGGCGACGAAAAAGACCCAAATATGATGTAAAAATTTGAATCGAATTTTTGAAACACCGTAGCAAAAAATCTCTAAAAAGTTGTCCAAACCCACCCTGTGATATAACTTCTTGTAACGTAGGACAGGAAAATAAAACCATGAATAACACCGCTTGGATAGTCGGATTACAGAAGTCGTGGGCTTTACGCTTGCAGGCCTCACGTCTATGTAGGCGTCATTATAAACAGAGGCCTGAGACACCAAACGGGCCTAGTACAACGCAAATAACTATTTCCTCCATCCCATAAAGTTAGACCCGGCCATTTAAAACTACGTGCAATTTTTGAACTGAAAAACAAGTTACTTATCGAAATAATTTTTTGTACAATGGGTCTTGTTTGACAGATCTTGATGAGATCTTTTGAACGGTGCAAAAAAAAAAAAAAAGAAATCAAAATTTTCATTTAGTAAATATTTATTTTTAATTAAGTTTGAAAATTGTACGTAATTTTGTAGGAAATCAACTTTATAGAACAGAGGGAGTCGCTCTTTTTTGGTTTTCTTTTCTTTCTTATTTTCAGACTTCAGTTATATTATAATTAAAGTCATACAGATGCAAGAAACTTGTAAAACCAAGGGGAAAAAACAAGTGCAGAGAATCGATTCCTAACCTTTTGATGGGGTGTAGTGCTCTGGTCAATAGACTAGATATATAGCTTAAGAATGGAAATTTAAGGCCGCTGATTTTGCCATTTTCTTTTTTGTTAACGCTACTCCCCTGCAAGTATATTTTTGCACGCTACTCTTTTGCAAATATATTTTTGCACCAAAAATACACTTGCAAGGAAGTGACATTAACAAAAGAATGGAGTGACAAAATCATTTTTCATATTTAAATGCCTTGTTATGGGTTCTTAGTCCCACCCACGTACATCATTTTACACAAATTTTGACACTAGGAATGACAACGGGTTGTTCGGTTGGGTTTGCGATAAAAAAAAACCCAAACTAAAATCCATATTCACAATTACTTTATCAAACACGAGGAGGGTTTTCTTTTCACCTAGACCGTAATCATAATGGATGGGGGTTTTCTGCGAAAGGCAAGGTGGAGAGAGAGAGAGAGAGAGATCTAGCTGCCATAGAGGGTTGACTAGCTGGAGGGAGAAGAGAAAGCTAAGGGTTGTTGGCGAAGGCTTGGTAGAGCTGAGGTAGGCCATTGGCAGCAGATGGACGAGCGCGACATTTGCGACGTGAGGTGAGCAACGATGGAATCAGGGGTCTAGTGGCGGCGACCGCCATGATAAGAATTTTAGAAAATGTAATTATTATATATATAAAAAAAAATTATGCCCAACTTATATAATCTCGCCACTACTAGATTTTTTTAGAATACATTTCGCTACTGCTAGGGTAAAATCCTGGTTCCGTCCTTGGAGGTGAGGGAGGAAGAGGGCGTGGTTGGAGTTTGGAACCTTTGGGAGAGGCGCAGCCATGGCGAAGGAGGGAGAGGGCATGGTTGGAGTTTGGAACCTTTGGGAGAGGCGCAGCCATGGCGAACTAAACTTAACCCTATTCATGTTATGTGCGTGTGCGTACTTATCTTCGGGCTCGAATTTTGGTCGGAAGATTGTATAAAATTGAAGTCGAACCGAAACTCGCTAGCCAACGTTCCCAAATTGAAAATCAAAACTGAACATTCACTTTTTGGAGATTTACTTTTTATTAAACTTTTATTATATTCAAAATTCCTTTTGTGGTCGTTTATATGACGGAATTATTGTGAAGAAACATAGTAATTCATAACGTTGTATATATACATCTCATGAGACCAATAGTCATGACTCATGAGATTATAACACCACAAACCTCGTGTAGAGTTTTGGCGCGTAGAGTTCTAGCCAAGCACCGAATGTGTGTTCAATAATTCCATACAGTTCAATTCGATGTTCATATTGGTGAAACAACCGAGCCACCCCCACTCATATTTCCATTGAAAGAAGAAGAAGAAGAAAGAAGAAGAAGAAGACGACATTAATTGATGTGTAGAATGAAGTCAAAGCTATATTAAAGAAAGGAAACAAAAGAAAAGGCAATGGAGGCCTACATAATAGGACCCGGGGAGTGTGCTGCGCAGCCCCGTGCTGCGCAACGGCCTCCGGCGCCGCCTTGCCGACATCGGTTCGACGATCGGAGACGTCCACTGCGTAGAGCTCGTCGAATACTACAAGTGTACCAAAAATCAACCTGATCAAGTATCGTTAAGTGTCTCATCGGAACACATATAATTCAAAAAGAATGGATTCAGTGGTTTTGATCCAGTGTTCGTATCCATTAAGATTCATTTTTTTTCAAGTTATATGTATTCCGATGAAGTACTTAACGTTATTTGATCGGGTTGATTTTTGGTACACTTGTAGTATTCGACGAGCTCTATGCAGTGGACGTCTCCGATTGTCGAACCGATGCCGGCAAGGCGGCGCCGGAGGCCGCGCAGCACGCTGCGCAGCACACTCCCTCTGTCCTACATAATATTCAACAGGGACCAAGCTTTGATGCTGACATTGTAGGCTTTTACCCAACTTGTTTATGCCTCCTTGCGTGGATGATATTTTGAAAAAAATTTAATTTGATTTTTGGATGATGAGTGGAGAAAAAAATTAGAGTAATGATTGGATATATGAGTAATGAGTGAAGCGAAATAGAGAGAAAAATGAGAATAATAATCAGAGAAATAAGAGTAATAATTAAAAATATGAGTAAAAAGTATGAGTATAGTATATTTTGAGTTAAAAAATATTTTTCAAAAAGCCATCCAAACAAGATATTAATTTTCTTGACATTGTTTGACCCCTAAAAAGGGTTGAGGGAGAGAGAGAAGGGAGCAAATAATTCAATTGCTAGTACTGAGAGAGAGGAAAAAAAAAACCGTGCATGGTCGTCGTTGTGTGCTAATGGTAATTGACCAGTCTGCATCGAGGGGACCGCGTAGTTATTATCAAGGATTTCTTTTCTTAAAAATGGTAGGCCACAAAATCTACACGAGGTTAGGTCGTCAATTTGCTAGCTCTTCTCGTATTTGGTAAAAAAAAAAAATACAAAGAGTGAATAACTAAGGTGCAAACGAGCAAAGTCGAGTCGAGTCAAGTTTTTTAGTATTTGAGCTCGTCTCGTCTTATTTGTTAAACATAAATGAGGCGAGCCCATTTTCATTTCGTGGACGAGCTTTTGTAAACGAGTCGAGCATGTGCAGAAGAGTTGAGCTTTTACGAGCCGAGTGCCGAGTGATCGAGCTTTGGAGTTGAGCTCTCGGCTCTTTTACTGCATGAGCCTAAAATTTGAGCTCAAGCTCGGCTCGATTTCAAAACGAGTGATCACTTGTGTTCGTTAAAGTCCAAATTTAAGAGATAATGTTATGCATGCCTAGGGGTGCAAACGATCCGAGCCGCTCGCGAGCGGCTCGAGGCTCGGCTCGACAATGGCTCGACTCGGCTCGGTTCGAGACATAAACGAACGAGCTCGAGCTCGAATGTTGGGCTCGTTTCATAAACGAGCCGAGCTCGAGCTAGTCAAAACTCGGCTCGACTTGGCTCGCGAGCCCAACTATATTTTATATATTTATATATATATATATATATTATTTTACTTACATATTTATATTTATTTATATTTATACACACACATATATATAAATAAATAAATATATTTATATTTGTTTCATAAACGAGCCGAACGAGCCGAGCTCGAGCTCTGTAAATACTTCTCGAGCCGAGCTCGAGCTCGAGTCCTGCAGCTCGTCACGAGCTCGAGCCGAGCTCGAGCCAACTATATTTTTGGCGAGCCGAGCTCGAGCACGCTAAAACTCGGCTCGGCTCGGCTCGTTTGCAGCCCTATGCATGCCCACTGATTTACATGAATTTCTCTTAGAAAGTGATGTTTCAGAGCTGGAACTCTTATAAATGTCGTTTGTCAGTTTAGAAGAAAGTCACACGGGCCCTTCTCCCCTGTGTCTCACCAAACTCAACTTTTTGGCTCCATGACGAGCTCAAAATGAATATTTGAATTGTTCATCTCTTAGGTCTCACGTTGAAGAACATGTGTATGAAAAATTGGCTTGATTGAAAACTAAAACCCCTATATGAAAAAATCGTTTAAAGTGGATGACTTAAGCTTTAAATAAACCATATTCACTATCCAGTTTAAGTGATCTATTCATATGCCTATCGATATGTGCGTGTGGAGTTTTCATACAGAGATGAACATTTTAGGTCTTTTTTTGTGGGCTCGAGATGAAGTCAAAAAAGTTGAGTTTTGTGGGTTATGGAGGCGGCTTGAAGCCAAAGTTAAAACTAATTCCATCACTAAATATATGGTATGTAGTTTCATAAAATACAAACGTCCCTACGGGCCCGTTTATTGGGACGAGAAGTGTATTTATAATGCAATGAATTAAGGCAACCAAGTATTTTTTTTAACACTATTCACTCTTTTTAACTCTCACTCATACTATAAGCCCATGTTTCCACTAGCAAAAAAACATAATTTTTTTTAATTTTTATTTTTGCGTTTTTTTTCAATCTCGTTTACACTAATCAACAAATTTCAGTATTTTACCATCTTGTTCACACTAACACAAAAGTTGTCAACCAAAAAAAAAAAAATATCTACAGTAACTATACTCACAAATTCATCTACTACTTGTCCAATACCAAAAACAATTTGACATTTTTCAATAATTTATTCACTAGCGAAAATATTTAACAACTTGATTGCTATACTTTTTTTTACAAAATTTATCCATTAGTGAAAACGTCCCCTTTAAGTATAAACTAATCATTGTCCTTAACTAATTGGTATTATATCACATCCGTTTATTTTTTTTTCCATCCAAAACCTTATATACCTTAGGGCCCGTTTGGATGCGGGAGAAGGATTGAGGGTATTAATTACTCCCTCCGTCCCATAATATTTGTCCGGTCCGCAAAACGGAGACGAAAAAATAATTCTATTTTTGTAAGAAAAGTTGGGAAAAAATTCAACAACTTACTAGATCTCGACGAGTTCTTTTAACTTGTGAAAAAAATTTGAATTTTTTCTTGAAAGAAATGCATTATTTCGTAGTCTCCGTTTTGCGGACCGGACAAATATTATGGGACGGAGGGAGTATGAAGAGGGATAAGATAATAGGGGATATTATGTAAGAATGGTGAGCTCACATTGATGTGATGTGAGATTAAATAGTACTTGGCTTGAATGATGTATAAAATGGGAGGATAATGTTATTTTGTAGTTAAAATGAAAGAAAGAGAGAATATTATCCGAAAGTATTATCTAATAACACCCCAGAACCTCTCATAAATAATCTCCCACCGGGAGTATTAGAAGGTACAAGAAAATCTAAGGCTTAGTTAATACTCTATCCCCATACCATGGCTTAACCATAGGCCCACGGTCTTAAGGAGAGGCATTACTAATACACTTTTGATAGCCCCCATCCAAACAAGCCTTCACTGCCTTAGCCAAATAAGCGTAGGATTTGTCTATCCAGCCAACGGCCGTTAAAGGCGGTCGACGAACACGCGCCAGTAGAAGATTACACTGCCCCAAGACAGACGTAAAGCCCGCGAAGCTGCACGATTGGTCAGACTGAAACACTGACGTCCCTCCCTGTGGGTGGCCCAGAAGTTCCACTACATCCAAACCCAGCCAAGCCAAGCCAAGCCGAACTTTTCCCCAGCTAAAGCCTTGTTTTTTTTTTTTTTGATCCGCAGTTAAAGCCTTGTTTGGTTCCACCTTTAGGAACCACTGTAGTGGTAGTGTAGCATTTTTCTTGGTTTTTGTCGTATTTCAGTGATTAAAATTGTTTTCTCCTTGAATCTGCAAAAAAATTACTAGTGAACACTGTAATTAGAAAATAATGTACTGTAATTAGTTATTGATGACATATTCACTTCATAATATGGATTCGCGATTAATGATCACTGGTGCTATGGAGGGTTCTAACCTAAAATCAATTGACTATAGGTGTAGTAGTTTCTAAGTTTAGACGACTTAGATGAACGATATTGAATAAAATGTAAAACTCCCCTTCAAGGAGAAAGAGATTTGACTTGGGCGTCGGAAACTCGACCACGTGAGGTGAAGTTATCTAAGACCTAGCTCTCATAACACGTTAGATTCTTTGGAGGGTTCCAACCTAAAACTAATTGACTATAGGTGGAGTAGGCTTCAGATTTTATTAACCAAATTTGAGTGACTTAGATAAACAATGCGAGATAAAGTCTAACAACTTGAATGACTAATTTGATTGAACCATGTATAATCCTCGAAATAACTTGGAGTGAGCCCAAATAGGGACGGTTCAGTAATACTTTATGGCTGAAAAGGAGTTTGTTCATTTGAGTTAGGTTCCATTTCCACTAACATTTTTGCATTATAACTTAGGCTTTAGTTAAATTGCTCATACTAAATCAAATATTTTGTCAAAAGTTGAGTTGTTTTCACTAAACTAAAACATCCAACGCATTTTTATTTTCTACTAACTCAAACACCTTTTCTACTGCTTATAGGTTAGTGGAAACAACTTGACGTTTACTTAACACTTAACAGAAATGCCCTTAAATGAGATACTCATTCTGTCCCAATTTGTTTGTCCAATTTTGACATTTCAACTGATTAATAAAGCACAATGATTACACTCAAAATACTTTTAGTTTCCAAAAATACCCTCACTTTTTGAACAATTAATGAGAGTGCATATTTCCCAATATATGATTTTTTGAAAAGTGAAAGGGCATTAAGGAAAATTTCCCTAGTCAACTTGTATTTGAACAAACAATTTGAGATATATTAAAGTCAAAAAGCAGACAAATAAATCGATAGGAGAGAGTAGTATTTTTATGTATTTATATTAGTACATCAACATGATAAATACTTGACTCTGTCAATCACCTCTAAAAAACTCTCAATATAAAAACGCAAAAATGGCAAGTTGTCCTCCTCAACTGAAAGAGTAAACTACTAGACAACTCCAAGTTTCTCTTTTTGGTTTATCCGATAAAATAAGTCCATAAAATAGAATAACAACGAGTTATATATTTCTCCATCCGCGGCAAGGGGTGTTCGATTGAACTTATACATAGTTAAATAAATTCGAAAGTTGATTTTAAAAACAAGTTTATAATGCTTGATTTTAAAAACAAGTTTACATTCTTGGAGACAAATGAGCATAAAAAACTCTTCAATCGAAAGTTGTCCTCTTCAACGGAAAGAGCAAACTAGAAAGGCTCTTCTATCTATTAAGAATAGAGTTGCAAACAAATCGAGTTATTTGTGAGCCATCTATTAAGAGTAGAGTTGCAAACAAATCGAGTTATTTGTGAGCTGCCCAATATTCGACTCGTTAAGAGCTTAGTTCTATTCTTAACAAATACGTAAGCAGAATATTTGGCTCTTTAATGAACATGTCAAACTCAAACAGAATATTTGGCTTATTTACTAAACGAATTGAGTTCAATTTAGTTGTTGATGGGCTGAGCTTGGCTTGTGTTGATAAGCTTGTTAATAAAAGCTCGGTTCAATTCATTATAAAAGCTGGTTTAACGGTGGGAATGAGTTTTGAGTTTTTAAATACTAATCGAGTTCTAGCAGTTTGCAATCCTACTGGTAGGGGTGATATCGGTTTGGTTGGTTCGATTTTTTGGAATTTTAGCAACTGAAATATCGGTTCAGTTTTCCATATTCACCTACCAAAACCGATTGAAAGGGATATCGGTTTTTTCAGTATCGGTTTCATTTGGTGTTAAGTTATGGGCCTCAAAAAATGGAATAAAATAATGATTCACACATATATTGGGCCCATTTGGACTAAAAATGCAAGATATAAATGTCTTAACACACTACAAAATCATTTGGGTCAAAATACATAAACAAATTTCATACTTTTAAAGCTTCATTTGGGCCAGTAAATTTCAAACCGAAAAATATGATCCAAATTATAATTTGGTTTTTTTCGGTTGAAAATTCAGTAAAACCGAAAACCGAATAAAAAAAAAATTCTTTAAACAAAAACCAAACCGAATTTCTTCCCAAACCGAACCGAACCGAACCAAACCGATTAATTCGGTCGATTTTTTTCAGTTTTTCGTATCACCTCTACCTACTGGCAAAGAGGATAGGGTGTCTTAACCACGGTTAGCCTTTGCTTTACCTACACCCAAACACAGAGTGGGTCTGCTCTCTGCTCTCTGCTCTCCTTATATTTCCTTCGATCACTTCTTTCCCACCCTCTTTCCTCCTCATTTTGTCTTTTACTTTTCTTCTGCAGAGCCAAAAAAAAAACAGATACATAAAAGCAAAATATGTATTCTTTGGCGCAGATACGGATATGGGTGGATGGATAAGTAGCAAAGAAAAGGAAAGACGTGCTCGATGGCTTCTGTGGCTTTTGTGACACCTCTTCTAGGTATACTTGGTTTTCTTCAATAGAAAAGCTTATTGTTATTAGGGTTTGGATTTCCGCTGCTTTTGAGAAAGAGGGAAAGAATAAGAGATAGGACTTCGATGGGTCACTGGGAATATGGTTATTGGTGAAAATACTCCCATCTTTGATTGGAAAGAAAGCTGTGGGTAGGGTTTATTGGGGTATTGGGTTGTCTTTTTTGATTGATTTTTAGGGATGAATCAATAAAGAGAGCCAAAAAAAAAAAACCCATAAAAAATTTATTGTTTTTGGGCCAAGAAAAAGGGTCCTTTGTTTTGTTGGGTTTTGGAGTAGTAGGGTTATTGGTGAAATACTCCATCTTTGATTGGTTTCTTCTAGTGGTAAGCTGAAAGTAAGTTGTCGGCAGGGTTTACTTGGAATATTGGGTTGTCTTCTTCTTCTTTCTTTCTGTTTTTAAATGATATCAATAAATAGGAGAAAAACCCATTAAAAAATTTATTGGTTTGAGTGAAGAAAAAGTTTGTATTGATCTGGGTGTTTGTTGAGGCGATGGGAAAGAAGAAGATGCCAAAGAAAACGAAGGAGCTATCAGTGGCAATAGCAGAATCATCATCCATGGTCGAAGAAACACAGCAGCAGCAGCAGCAGATTATTACTCCCAGGAAAAGGGGCAGGCCTAGGAAAATCGTAGAGAAAACAGAGAGTGAAGAAATTAAAGAAGCAGAGGAAATCAAGGTTGAAGAAGAAGCTGAGACTGAATCAAAGAAAGCTAAGACGATTGGCGAAGAAGAGAAAGAACAGCATGTGGAAGAAGCAGCGGGAGCAACATCAGCTGTGGTCAAGGAATTACAACCGCAGAGAAGAAGCAGCAGAGCTCGGCGCAAGAGCAAACCGCGTAAGAGCAGCTGATTAAAATCGAAAAAAGAATTTCTGCTGGCGATGCGCTCCAGGCCTTAAATTGGCCGGGTCGCGACTACGGCGCTTTTGCTTTGAAAAAAATGAATCGAACCCATTTCTGCTTTTGTGTTTTTTTTGGGTGGGTTATCGAAGGATGATCGAAAGATTGAATCTTTTCATCTGCTGCTGTTGCTATTGCTGCTGTTTTTAGCTCTTTTTAATATGGTTTTATTTTGGATTTGAATGATTGTTTTAGGTATTCTCTCTGTATTGGTAAGTGTGGTTTAAATAGTTTAGGGTATCGATCCTTTTGGATTTTGATTGGAGCAATACTTTTCTCATATATTTGTATTCACTTATTGGATTGCCAAATCGAATATGCCAAAGGCAAGGAAGTTCATCTCAATTTGGACCATGTTCACTCTCTCTCTTGAATACTTCTCCATCACATCAAGATTGTAGCTGTTTTTAAATAAATTTTAATGCTAATGCACCAATGAAATGTAAGATCATTCTTGGGGGGTTCATGGGCAAAAAGTTTAGTCGAATTGAACAGTAGTGGACCTAATGGTCTTTTTACCACCTAAAAGAAAGGATTAGTACTGTTTTTTCTTAGGACTAATTATTTCAGAGCTATGCACCCGTTTCACCGCTTTTTCACTGTTCAACATTAAATTTTTTTTCCCTTTAAAAAGATTTTTTTTTTAAAATTTGAATAATTCAAAGTACTTTTGGTCTGTAAGATTGAGAGTGATAAGGAAAGTGGAAGGTGTAGAAAAATCTTCCAGGGAAAGTGGTAAGTTCAAAATACTACTCCATTCGTCCTAATTTACTTGTTTCTGTTTGATTTTAACTGGATAAAAAAAAATTAGTTACATCTTTAAATTAATAATGAATTTTATATCTAATATAGATATTATTTGATAGATATCGATTTATTCAATAATACAATGTTTTTAAAATCATATAAAATATTATGAATTACAAGATATAATCGATTGAAAATTGATGCGAATTTTCAAAAGTGACAATTAAATTAGGATTGAGGGAGTATGTTTTTTCTTAGGACTATTTATCTCAATGCTATGTCCACTTTGTTGTTTTACCGCTCAACATTTACTACTCAACATAAAAAAAACTCTTTCCTGGAAGAGCTTTTTCAAAATTCAGATCATTTAAAATACTATTGGATAGTGAGATTAAGAGCAGCAGGAAGAGCGGTAAATGTGAACGATGGGCGTAAATTTTCCGTATGTGTTTTTTGGAAAATTGGAGTTGTATGTTTCATTTTTTCTTTTGTTTTTTGTTTTCTGAAGTTTGGGGAAGGGCAGAAGACGAGTCGTGTAATATTTGGCTGACAGTGCCAGCTCTACGCCACTATGGAAAACGTATTCTTCTAATTACTCCAGTAATTTTTTAAAAAGGAAATTTTGTTTGCAACTCGCAGTACCAGTCGCGTGGAGACCACGCCCCAATAGTTGTCGATTGGGAATGTCTTCAGACTCTTCACGTGGGATGAGTCGCAGCAGTAAACGGGAGTTGGTACCACGTGTTTTGTAGCGCGTGGAGGGAACCCTCTGCAGACTGTCTGCTATCAAACGAAGCACAGCCCCCCAGGAGGAAGAAGAACCCTCTCTCTCTCTCTCTCTCTCTCTCTCTCTCTCCCCTCTGCGTGTATCTTTGCCCCCTGTGTGGCCATCCAAGCATCCAACCATGTCCGAATGGGCAGCTGAGCTAAGACAGAAAGTCAATAAAGAAGATAAAATGGAGTAAATGAAAGGGTTGAGCGTCAGTCAAGTATTTGTCTGGCATACTACTTTATTGCAACCCAAGAATATACGGGCTTGTTTGGACGAGGGATAAAGATTATTGGTATTATTTATGAAAGAAGATAAAATAATAGAGGGTATTGGTTAATAAGGAGTTGAGTTTTGTTTATCTTCCACTTAATAGGGTGAATACTACCTTTTTTTCTGTTGGTTGAAATGATGTGGATCTCATTACAAAGTGATGTCATGCTTATCAAAAAGTGTATTGCACAGCAACGCCGGTGTGACCTACGACATTTCAACTAATAAGAAAGATGGTTATGTTCACTCTCTTTTAAGAAGGGTGAACAAAATTGCACTCATTAATAAGGGATGACCCACTCCGTTCCTAAATGAGAATCCCTCTTTGGAATTCCAATTTTTTAAAAGACATGTAATCATTACACATATTTTCCACCATTATCCTTATATTCCAGATATTTTTCACCATTTGTATTCAAATAAAAGGGACACTTTTGAAATTTTATTAAATTTTGACTTCTAATTTTGAAAGGGACAAGGGAGTATAAAAATGGAGGAATAAAATGGTACTTGATTTGGATGAGTGATAAAATGGAGGAATAATGTTGTTTTGTAGTTGAAATGGAGGAGGAGGGGGTTATTTCGGCTTATCTAGGGGTATTAGCTAATAACATCCCAAAATCCACCCATAAATAATCCCCCATGCGGTGAGTATTAGCTGGTACAAGGGAAGAGGGAGAAAACCTAATACCCCTGTGTTTTTTAGTTGCCAAACCTGGGCCCACGATCTTAGGAGGGGAGAAAACTAATACCTTTTTCTCAATACTCCGTCCAAACGAGCCCTACTAGTACTTTTCTAAGAAGATAGTTTTGTGTAATCTATTCTTGAGACAATTCGAGCAATTGTTTAGAACAATTACGGCTGGTTTGGGAGACGAATACGATTTAGGGGTATAGAAGGGTGGATATGGATGATGTGTTATAAGGGGGAATTGGTTAAGGAGAGTTAGCAAAAAAGGGTTCGTTCGATAGCTGAAATGAATGAACAAGAAGCGGTGGATAAAAAAATAATGTGAGAATGAACTTCTCCTTGTAATGAGAATACAAAATATGATATGATTTTCTGAACTCGTGGAGACAAATAACCATGTGAAAGTTCATGGTGATCGGTTTTCCGATCATAGTTTTGATCTTTTCTCAAGGTATGCATATTGTAATTATATTGATCGGTCTTCGATCAACATAATATGACATGATTGATGATCTTTACAAGATTAAAAATACGCACAATTCAATCGTCAAAATGAATTTGGGAAGGGAAAAAAATAAAACAAAGTTGTCACTCCGGTCTCTTTTCAAGAGGGAAATCAAAGCATAGAATTTACCACGCACGAATATTTACACACATTCACATTCAATAGGATCCTACACAGACTGAGGTCCCATGCACGTGAACAGACCCTATTGTGAGTGAATGTATGTAAGGTCTTTGTGTGTGGTGGCACCTTCGCCGTAATTAGCAATGCAAGTAGCACGGTTGTTTCTACCTTGTGTACAAGTCAGCAATGCAAAAATATCAGCGCAAAAGATTTCATAAATGTATGGAGTACAATTATTCAGTGTGGCCTACGCTATCCAGTTCGGATTTGGATAACTATAACTAGTAGTAGTAGTACTCTCTCCGTCCCTGTTTGTTTGTCTAATTGTCGAAATACGGGTCTTTCAAAAATATGCTTATATCTTATATTTTATAATGTTTTTTTATATTTTTAAGATTTTGTATAATAAAACTAATTGAGATCTATCAAACAAGATCCATATTGCATGTTAAAAACATTACGAATTGAAAATTATAACCAATTCTTTGAGAGGTCAAACGCTCTCAAAAAGTCAAAAATGGGACAAACAAACCGGGACGGAGGGAGTACTATAAAAGCTTTTTTTTTGGCCTTTCCAAATTTTTTCCGTTTGAGTAAAAGGGGAATGTGGTGGTAAAAATAGAAGTGCATACATGGATGACAGTGTATTTTTTCATCACACCATACCGCTATCTGTAGGCCATCTCATCGCACCTATGTTGAGACTGAAGTTAAAGTCTCATCACGTGTGGATGATACGAGGAGGATGTTTAACCTTGATAAAGAACTATAGGGGCTCAACCTTTGACCTGGTTCAACCATGTTAATTATGAGTTACAACAAACCTAACCCCTCATTGGTTTGGGGGGGATTTAGAATGAGGTGATCTATATTCTATGGAGCTATGCCCCATAAGACATTATTTTCGCCTTGGAAAAAGCTTGTGCTCTCTCCTTGGTTGTAATATGGGAATTTTATGAAAACTAATCCAATAATAAAAGTTATGCTAAACCCAGTCTAATTGTTTCCACCCTTTTTTCTCTTCTGAAAAATGAACCAAATTAAGAGCATTCAAGAAATATTATCTCAACCAATTGAAATTAGCTTAGTTGGTAGCTCTTGTACACTTTCAAATGAGAGGTTAGAGAATCGATTCTTTGCCAAAAATGAGTATGAATTATTTCCTCCTCTATCTTGGTTTGTTTTTTTTGTTTACTTATTTTTCTCCTTAATTAATGGGCTATCGTTTAGGCTTAATGTGATTTAAATACTTGTTCTATTGTATTTAATAATACTATAAAGGAAAGAAATAATATCTCTTCGTCTATTTTGACCAAGATTGATGCAACTATGCTTATTATAAGAGAAAAAATGTCCCAGCATCATCCTACACATAGACTTTAATAATTTCAACTTTTATGTATATATTACCACCACACAGCACGTGACAGTAACTAGTCTGTGAGCTATAGAGCCTTATAATTAACCATTCTAGAATCAAACAAAAATAAGACAAGTTGAGGTTATATTTTTTTTCCGACGGTCAAAAGTGTGGATCAGGGGAGTGTGCTGCGCAGCGTGCTGCACGGCCTTCAGCGCCGCCTTGCCGGCATCGGTCCGACGATCGGAGACGTTCACTGCGTAGAGCTCGTCGAATACTACAAGTGTACCAAAAATCAACCTGATCAAATGTCGTTAAGTATCTCATCGGAACACATATAATTCAAAAAGAATGGATTCAGTGGTTTTGATCCAGTGTTTCGTATCCATTAGGATTCAATTTTTTTCAAGTTATATGTACTCCGATGAAGTATTTAAGGATATTTGATCGGGTTGATTTTTGGTACACTAGTAGTATTCGACGAGCTCTACGCAGTGGACGTCTCCAATCGTCGGACCGATGCCGGCAAGGCGGCGCCGGAGGCCGCGCAGCACGCTGCGCAGCACAGTCCCCTGGTCCCAAAAGTGTTTAGGTAAGTTTACGCACATTTAAACTAATTCTCTTTCCAGTCTGGTCAAAGACAATCCATCGACGCTAGAACTAAGAAAATCACTAGTAATTATTTTCTTACGACCCGACTCCAATAACCAAACCATGATCAATTGTGTGCAGGGCTGCAGGCCGCATAAAAAGTGATTCAGTGAAGACTGCATAGTGGACTTTGTGGTCCCTTCGTATGCCTTTTTTGCTTTTTAAAAATATAGTGGCCTATCATCAAAATATCGAAATCAGCAAAGATAATAAACATAATTACGTACTAATCAAAAAAAAAAAGAAAAACAAACATAATTACGTAACAATTTGACTGGTAAACTTTAATTTCCTACTTCTCCATTAAATAGCTTAAAGTCAAAGAATGATATGCATGCAAGTTGGAGGAGAAGTCAGAGGCTCAACTAAGGTCAATAACATAAGGTTCCATTTGCTCAACCTAAACATTTCTTATCAAAACGGTAAATCCAATAAATATGGCAGAATGTAGGGGCATATAAGTAAAACTAAAGCAATGCTATCAGGGGATCCGACGACGATTTTTTGGTTCTCACAAACAATCCTATGTTAAAAAAAGAAAGAAAGAAACAACCCTCCTCGTTCATTCAGGTTTACACCGAGGGACAAGCAAAACTTAGGAGGACAGAGAATTATCAAAAGAAGAGAACTTACGAGGACGAGAAAATAGTGGCAAATTTACACCGGAACATACCTAGTAAAATCCGAGCAGCACATTTCTGAAATCTTCAAAGAATGGCTGAGGATTAAACAGAGTTAATACGATCAAAATCATCTGCTCCATCTAATCGAAATCATCTCGATAGGGAATAAATACCGGTACCCTCTCAAGCATTGAAACAAGTAAATAGACAAATGAAGCCCAACACAGTAGCGAAAATGGATATGAAACTGCATTGTTGCTTATATATACCTAATGAAGAACACGGTCGTCCAAGGAATGAAGCAAAATAATAGAAAGGAGTTGATTACTGCAGTTGCTGCTAGGTACAAGTGTTTTTCATTTCTGTTAGCAGTCACAAAACACACCAAGAATTCATTCAGTACGTACACAATGTCGGGTCAAAAACAATTACAAAATAATGAAGAGTCCTATCCTATTAACTATTCCTGTTAAAAAATGACGAAAAATTCTATCTCATATGTCTCACAAAATTGACGACAGAATCTTTATCCTTTATCCTACTACAATGGAACACAGAAAAAGGGGCAAATTTTGAATTAGCTTTTGGTGTTTTGGGAGATGGGAAGAATATAACCTCCAAGAGACTACCGTCAATCAATGCAGGAAGCGTAACTGAGTTTCAAGGCCGCCAAATGGTTTTCTGGACACACATGATACCTTCTTTTTCATGATTATAGGTCATACGGATCTCCCAATGCAAACTTCTGAAAATCCCTTCTAGTGGATCAAGAATCTCCACCTTATCGCGTATAATAGCCCAACCACCTGGCCTTACGATGCGATCCATCTCCACGACTATTGCTATAGGCTGCTTACACCTGCAAAACCATCCATTCAGAATCAGGAAGAGAGTAGAAGGAATTTGAAAGCCTAATTTCTGATATTAACAGCAGATGGAAAAGTAGTTTTGATTTTTCAGCAACTTGATAACAATGGATCAGATTGTAGGTGATTGCTTAAAGTAACATCCACCAAGCCACCGAGATAGCTTTGATGATTGCCTATGGAGCATGACGCATGCGTAAAATCTGTAACAAGCACTATCCAATAAGTTCCACAAGGAATAGCATTTCAAAGCTTACATTCTCAAGTTAGTTCTAAGATTCAAACATCAATCTCATTTATGTTAGTGACAGTGCCGATGTATTTAGTACACACTCAAAGGTTAAGATTTCTGGAGGCTTGAGGCTAAGACGCATGAAGTGCGAGGAAGACTACAAGTGAACTCCACGAACATGTCCCCCATCGCTGAAGTTAAAGGTGTCCTATAAGTGCGAGCTTAGAACCTACATAACAATTTTAAACCACCGAGGTACAGCCCCAGACGGTACAAATTGCAATATTGGGGGCCGATTCGTTATATATTGTGGTCTTGGAATGACTAGATTCCTCAAGTCTCTGTTGACAACATGACAGGACGCTGAGGCAGCCTTCAATAGAGGTTGTACATAGATATATACCAACAAAACAGTAGAATAGTCTAAAGAGAACAGAAAGGACAAAGAAAGCCTTTAACTGGAATGAGTTTGGTTTTTACCTTTTCTTAAGTCTTGAGAAGAGATGATCAGCATGCAAAAGGTCATAAGATCTAGGATAAGTACCGAAAGACTCACACCAGTCATGGTAGACACCAACAAGACCACGCTCAAATATTATGGGAAGAGTGTCTGGTGCATGCACATGGACCACATTCATCACCCAAACATCCTTTTGCAAGAGGGCAGCGGCAAATCTGCAATTTCAAAAAGAGGCAAAGAAAAACCTTGAAAATCATATGCTTTGAGGTTTACAAACCTCTGCCAAAGAAGTTGAAAGAACAAAGAGCAGAAATAACAATGTAGTTTAACCGAAAGAAAGCATGATCACGTACTACTGTTTATAGTACATACCCCCCATTTATGGCTTTCATGTCCATTACATTCCGGATATTTGACCAATCAATATCCATACCAGTGAGGTAAGACTTGTCAACAATAGCTTTCCAGTGCAGAGTGTCTGCAATCAGTTTCTCTTTGTTATTCATCCAGTCAGGATAAGTTTCCAGCCTCTTGGGCCATTGCTCAGGCCACTCCGTCCCACGTTGTTCAATAGAAGAAGGGATGGTGTGCAAACAACTTTTTATCGGATTATACCTGCACCAAACAAAATGCTAATACCGATAAGGAGTTTCCATAAAAGAAAAATAGAGATCTGTGAGTCTAAGAAAGGAATTTGAAGCAGTTTTTGCTAACAAGTTAAGTATCCTTGTGATTATCACCATGGAAGCTCTGTTTGATAGCCTTATTCTGTGGATCAATTTACAACTTTGAAAATTACATATTTTCACGTTCTGCTAGTGATTTTTTACCTTCTTCCCAAGACCTTAAACAAAAATCCAATACTGGATTTTGGCACACCATAAAGGAACCTACAAATTGCCAACATTCTCCAAGAGCAATATTCTGGGGTATTTATCTTAGAGGTTAATCGTCAATATAATTTTCAATAGAAAAGATGAAGGTATCCTACTTTTGTGGCACCAAAGTTAATGTGACATATTGTTGGCACGAAAAGAAAAATAGTACAACAAAATGAAACAAACAAATGAAGAATCAAATGTGCATGTGTGGGAAAACAAGTTGGTCCCAGCTCACCAGGCAGAATCTGGGTTCTCATCTTCCTTGCATAAAGGGGGATTTTTCTTCCTTCTTAACTCAAAAATATCATTTGATTCTGGCTTCTGATAAATTTTGACTCCTACATCGCTGATTTCAACGGCTTTATGAGCCAGGATATTCCAACAAATAGACGCTATCAGATTGGACATAGCTGGAAAAAAGAAACAAATGTCATATAAGAAACGATTCCACAAGGATCATTGTCTTGCCTCTTTCTATAGCTCAAACGATTTTTCCTTGCATAGATGAGAATAAAAAGAAACATAACATGCATAATATTAATCACCATCCATTCTGTAATTTAAAAAACAAAGAAAATGGCAAGATATTTATTAAGCAAACCTAGGTCCTATTGAAACAGCTTTAACAGATAGATAGAAGAAGAGTTGGGCAGCAACATCTGCATAGAGGGGTTCATGTGACAGCTGACTGCATATTTCAATGTATTGTCAAAAAAGAAAGTTGAGTTCATCCCACTATTTTCCGCTGTGACATAATGGGAAGGGAAGAACACTAATGTAAGAGAAAAACCCAAAGAGGGTGTGGAAGAAGCAATTTACACAGGTCATCAATAAATCAATCCAGGCAGCCTGTACTCAAGAATGTGAATTACACCAATGAGGCAAAGGTTTCGATCTTGGAGCGAAAGTGTTTCCTAGATTGAAGGGAATGGTTTCATATCACCACTAGACATGAGAAAAAAGAACACATAATGTCTAGTGGAAAATACAAATGGTTCGTTCTACTCGAATAAAATGATAATTTTAGGTATTCAGAAACCAATATTGAGCATTTTAACTACATAGAGTGGCCAAACCTTCTTCAACTTCGATGCTGTCATGTTGAGTTGACAAAATAAAATACCCACCAGGCCTCAAGACCCTATTCATCTCTAGAAGCAGCTTTCCACCTGAAAGAGTGGAAAATATAGAATCGTCTTGATATTGGATTTAGTGAGAGCAATTCAATGACTAATTAAATAAGTAATGAGGGACACGAACCATTAGAATGCCAAAGTGTGTGGCATTCACCACAATGAATAGCATCAAAAACGATACTAGGGAAAGGAAGTCTCCTATTCTCAAAAGGGCTGACCACTGCAGGAAGACCACGTTCAAGAGCGACCTGTGCTAGGTCCACTAGATCATCCTTCAAGCCTAGCGTAAGTGTCAAAACATCCTTATCAAGTAAAGCAGCAGCAAAGCCTGAATCTGTACATCCAATGTCCAATACTAGGCGAACGTTTTTCCCCCATTCAATGTCTGGTAACATCTACAAAAACCACTCATTCTTATGAGCGTCAAAAATGATCATGATAATAAATGAAGAGGTAGAACTGAGCTAGACTTCCATAGATACCTTGAAAAATAACCGAATTAAGTATAACTTATGCAACAAGTCTGGCATTCTCTATATATAGCTATCTGATTTAATAAATAATCTAGTAGTCTCACTCCCCAATTGCCTCATTTTGTCCATTCCAGTCAAGGGAATCAACGTCTTCAGGATGCTTTGTTCCTTTTAAGACCTTCTATTTAAGGCTCACTAATATTATAAATCAAGAGACAGTAAGCAGCAAAAACCAAGAATAAGATAGGGGAGAGATCCAAAGGCTTTACCTCTTCGATCGATTCAAGATAGTGCATAACCCCACCCTTCAATTCCGTTTGGTTCTGGAGAAAAGTGAGATATTCTCCGGATTCCACCACCCAACTTTGCATCTTGACAAAGGCAGCTAATTTTGGATGTGCCACATTCTTGGACAATATCTGCAGATTAAAATTAACACAGGAAATCAATTTCACCTGTTCGTTACCTCCAACTTTAAAACAAATCAAACCATCTCATATGCACACCTTTAATTTGCTTTCTGGCCATCTTACTGGAGTCCCATACCCATCAAGGGGAAGAGGAACAAGGCACATTGGAGGAGTTCTAGGACAGCTTCTCTCATGATGCCGATAACTCTGCAGTCTTCCACCGGCACTTTCAACATCAATACAAGGAATGTAATTATGCTTGCTTCTTGTGCTACATAGTTTCCATGTATAATGGGCTTTCGGATCAAATAAGGGACCGGTTTTCTCTTTCTTCTTCCCTTTACTTTTCGACTCATCGCTCCCATCTTCCAAAGCTTCCTGGTCCACATCAACGCCGTCGCTCAATTCAGCATCCTCTTCTGAATTCTCATTCCCTTCCCCTTCTCCATCTACTGCATCTTCTTCTTGTTCCTTATCATTTGCTTCTACTTCCTCTTTTTCTCCACCCTCCTCTTTTTGCAACCCTTCACCGTCAGATTCAGCCGACTCATTGCCCTTTTCCTCCTTTTCCTCATTACTTGCTTCTTTTCCACCCTTGTTCACAGAAGACTCAGACCCATTGACTGTTTTCTCGTCTCTCTTTCCCAAATCAGAATCAAATTTTGATTTCTTGTCTTCTTTACTTGCTTGATCTTTTCTTGGTTCGTTTTTGCTGGGACGAATCTGGGACTCAAAAACCTTGCCATTGGCAGAAACTGGTTCAGAAAATTCTCCAAAAGTACTCCTTTGAGAGACCACAGAAGAAGAGGAAAATAGAGACCAAATGAGTATAAAACACAGACCCAATACGCCCACTGCCGTCATCTTTAAGCAGAACCCATAAGACCCTTTTGCTCGAAGTTGACGACCAAACCTAGTTACAGCCATCCCTCTCTCTCTCTCTCTCTCTCTCTCTCTCTCTCGCAAACTAATAATCTGTCTTCTTACAAATGGAAATTATACAACAAGCTTCAAACTTTGGCATCTCTGAGCAGATTAAGAACTTAAAAACACAAATGATAGACAATTCCAGTGACGTGTAACTAGGGTATCTATGCCAGATTAAGGAACCCAAAAAGACATAAATGCGTGGTAATCACAGTGACAAAATTAGCAGGGGAAAAAAAGAGGGAATGTACAGGTCACAGACATGATAGAACTAAAGTACAGATCAGAAGCGAAACTAACCAAAGATCCAATTTTTAGAGTTTCTTCAAATTGGAACAGAAAAATAGTGGGTGCCCGGTGGAGTATGCAATTGGAGCAGGTTGGATGTGATGCTTACCAAATATGAACAGATACAGCACAAATACTATATTACCCTCTGGAATTGGGAAAAGTTCCAGTAACCACTGATATAGAAGTCTGGAAACGCCAGCTCCAAGCAGGGTCGGTTTGGTAATTAGGACTGGTAGCTACCTAATTCGAGTTCTTTTTAGGAGAGATGATTATGTTAATGCTACCAATTACAAAAAGCTTCCAGCGCTCCAAATCTGTGTTCTTCTAAAAAAGCCACTGGCTTTCCCTCCAAAAATGAGCCAAATAAACCCACAAAAAAACGAAAATAAGCCAATAAGCCACTTGTTTTGTCTTTATTCAAAAAAATTAGATTTCGGTCAAA
Organism: Rhododendron mucronatum var. ripense; assembly: GCA_019656295.1. Lineage (NCBI taxonomy): Eukaryota > Viridiplantae > Streptophyta > Magnoliopsida > Ericales > Ericaceae > Rhododendron > Rhododendron mucronatum. The sequence goes on along the minus strand of BPLT01000116.1, from coordinate 790,176 downwards.
ATTTTTTACTTTTTAGATTCCTCTTGTCATGAGGATGCAATAATCCCCAAAAAATTGACAATAAGCCAAGTGATACGAAAAAAATTTGAATAAGGACAAAAAATAAGCCACTTTGGCTTATTTATCCGAACACCTATTCTGGATAGTGTGATATGAGAGAGAGAGAGAGAGAGAGAGAGAGAGGGAGAAAATGATTTTACTAATGAAAGACGAATCAGATTATATACGAGGGAAAATTTCATGTAGGCACCCGACCTTTCACACAAATCACACATAAGCACCTAACCTTTCTTAAATTTCATATAAACACCTGAACTTTCTAAAAATTCATCAATTCAACACCTGACCTTTATTAAATTTCATATAAACACCTAAACTTTCTAAAAACTCATTAATTTAACACCTGACCTTTATTAAATTTCATATAAACACCTGAGCTTTCTAAAAACTCATCAATTCAACATCTACCATCACCATTTCGTCTAAAACCAAACAGGAAAAAAGTTAAGTGCTCCAATTTTTTATTTGTTTGAACCAGTGCGAAGATCTTATTTTTCTGATCATTTTATTTAAAGAATCATAATTAATTTTTTACTCTAAAGCTCTTGTTAGTCTGTCTTAAGAAAGTCATAGAATCAAATATCTCTTAGGGCTAACTAACGAAAGTCTTAGAGTCAAAAATTAATTATGATTTTTTAGGATAAAATGACCAGAGAAATAAGATTTTTGCACCGGTTTAAACGGATTGAAAATTAGAGCAATTAATTTTTTAACCATATTTTTTAATATATATAAACGATCTATACATGGTTGAAAAATTAATTACTCTAATTTTCAATTCGTTTGAACCGATATGAAGATCTTATTTCTTTGATCATTTTATTTGGCTCTCGTTAGTTGACCCTAAGAAATATTTGATTCTATGACTTTCTTAGGGCTGACTAACGAGAGTTTTAGAGTCAAAAATTAATTATTTTTTAAGATAAATAATCCGAAAAATAAGATCTTCACACCGGTTTAAACAGATTGAAAATTGGAACACTTAATTTTTTTAACCATATATTTTTAATATATAAATGATCTATACATGGTTGAAAAATTAATTACTCCAATTTTCAATCCGTTTAAACCAGTGTGAAGATCTTATTTTTCTTATCATTTTATTCTAAAGAATCATAATTAATTTTTGATTCTAAGGCTTTCGTTAGTTGCCCCAAGAGATATTTGATTATACGTCTTTCTTAATGCTAACTAATGAGAGTTTTAGAGTCAAAAATTAATTATGATTCTTTAGGATAAAATAATCAGAAAAATAAGATCTTAGCACTGTTTCAAACAAATAAAAAATCGAAGCACTTAATTTTTTTTCCGTTTGGTTTTAGACGAAATGGTGATGGCATATGTTGAATTGATGAGTTTTTAGAAAGCTCAGGTGTTTATATGAAATTTAATAAAGGTCAGGTGTTAAATTGATGAGTTTTTAGAAAGTTCAGGTGTTTGTATGAAATTTAATAAAGGTCAGGTGTTGAATTGATCAGTTTTTAGAAAGTTCAGGTGTTTGTATGAAATTTAAGAAAGGTCAGGTGTTTATGTGTGATTTGTGTGAAAGGTCGGGTGCCTACGTGAAATTTTCCCTATATATGATTCCTAAAGAAGGATCTGCAGGTCTTGTGGGAGATTGCTAATTCGCGAAAGTCACGCAAGATCCAATGGTTTGCTGCGTTCGCACAACATGGGCTTTTAGCAAACTATATCTGACGACTTGTGGGTTATTGTTTTGGAAAAAGAAACGGGAAAATTTCAAAATAGCCCAGAACCTTTACACCAAAATTTAATTAGTCTCTCAATCTTTTAAAAACTTCAACTTTACTCCCAACGTTATATTCTGTTAGCCAAAATGCCTCTTTCCTTCCGAATGACTAACGGATCCCGTTAAAAGCTCCGTTAAATAGCATTCTAATCGAATTTCGATGATCCGAGCCGCTCAATGTGTTCAAAACGTGATTTTAAGGGTAGTTGAGTGAAATCAGCCAAAAAAAAAAAAAGACCGGAAAGGGCTTCATTTGAACAGTTTTTTATTGAATAGTTCAATAAAAAACTGTTCAAATCAAGCCATTCCCGATCATTTTTTTGCTGATTTCTGACAAGTACTCTTAAAATCACGTTTTAATCATATTGAGCGATTCAGATCATCGAAATTCGATTGAGAAAGGGGTGGTGCAGATTGATCCAGATTTTGTTTAAGTCCGGAAGTCCGGATTTTGCTTCGGTTTGCACCTTCCCTTTTCTGATCGAATTTCAATGATCCAAGTCAATCAATGTGATTAGAACATGATTTTAAGGATACCTGCGAGAAATCAACAAAAAAATGACCGGGAAGAGCTTGATTTGAGCAGTTTTTTTTATTAAATTATTCAATAAAATACTATTTAGATGAAGCCCTTCGTGGACAATTTTTTTTTGCTGATTTCTAGAGGGTACTCTTAAAATCACATTTTGAACACATTGAGCGGCTCGGATCATCGAAATTCGATCGGAACACTATTTAACGGAGCTTTTAATGGAATCCGTTAGTCATTCAGACGGAAGCGGGCTTTTTGATTGACGGAATATAATGTTGGGAGTAAAATTGAAGTTTTTAAAAGGTTGAAAGTCTAATTGAATTTTAGTGTAAAGGTTGGGGGCTATTTTGAAATTTTCCCAAAAGAAAGAGGAAACAACAATCATTAGTGCATAGGCTGAGTCATGATTAATGATTGGAACTTGGACGTAACACCCACAAAGGTTAATGTAATCTTTTCATTTCGAAAAGAATGTTTAATCCGAAAATCGGTAACTGAAACAAAATATGTTTTTATTTGAACAAATCTGTACTTTTTTTCCCCCTGAAATGAAAAGAAATCGTTAAAATCTAGCATCATGCAAGAAAATATTCGAAATCTTTTGAACGAAAATACATTTTTCTAAGTTCTCAATTTTACGAATTAGATTTTTTTTGGGATGGATAGAGTATTAAATAACCAAAAAGTACACGTGTTCTATGATTAATCGTGTATACATAATACTAAAAAATACTTATTTTCTTGGATTAACCATATACTCCTAGTTAACACAATAGTCATTAAAAATTGGTGGTATTTTTTGATTCTTGTGAAGTAAAAATGTGGTTTTTTTTTTTTTGGAAAGTGAGGACGGGGTGGCTTGTGCCACCCCGCCCCCTTTAAAGCTCCGCCTCTATTAAGGATAAAGGTAAGGAAAATATGAAAATCAATTGTTATCTCGCCACCTCAAAGAATTGCATAGTCTTGTCGGGTTGGCTCTAGCTTTTGATCTCACAAGCTGAGACTCGATCTCAATCGTTTTCCCACCATGACAACACCTTCGTCTGGACGCCAAAGGATACTTCACAATAGGGATAATTTCTTCGCACTCGACTATGATAGCCCTCTCGATACCTTATTAGATTTTCTAATACGTTACTTTTAACGAATTTGTCGTATTTAATCGAATGCCATGATTTTCAATTCGGAAGCACAGCACAAAAAAGTGCTTAATTAATTCAAAATCTCCAAACCACTTGCCACATTAACAACTAATCTCAAATGCTCAAACTTTCACAATGTACGTTAACGCGTAAAGTAATGTAGTTGAGAAAACTTTCGAAAGTATACGGCTAAATTGTGAGTATTAGAAATTGACGCAGTGGAAGTTCAATTTCGGGTTATCTTACAGTAGGGATGTCGGATCGACAAGGGTGTTCTACCTCATTGAGAGCTTGCTTATCCGAATCCCACGAATTCAGCTTGCTCTGGAGTATACGCATCACTGGAGCACGCTAGATTCGTGGGATTCGGTCAAGTAAGCTCTCAACGAGGTAGAATGCCTTCGTCGATCTGATGTCACTACCGTAAAGTAACTCGAATTTAAACTTCCGCTGCGTCAATTTCTTATAGTGAGGTTTATGTGGTTTTGTTGTCAAAGGATTGCAGGGACAAAGTCAGAATTTCCGTTAGGAGAGGACAGAAACGTGTTCAATGAGAGTTTACAACTAATAACAATAACTTATATATCTAGTGTACAAAAGCAAACGAAAAAAATTAATTCCATATATCTCTATTCCAAGCAATTGCAAGTTGCGACAGCCAAAGGTTTACCAAAAGGGGGAAAAAAAAAAAAACTATTCATTTGCTTATATTTTGTACTATTACAAGTCAATGACACATTCAATAGAATTTGTAGACAATAATAGTCAACTTAAAATGGATTGCGTCGAAAGCCAAAACGTGCATAAAACAAAACGCGTGAAGAAACAAAATGAAATACTAAAGAAAGAGAGAATACAGAAAATAGTGGTAAAAAGTGTATGTACCTGGAGTGGTACTGAAGACATTTCTAAAATGTCTCTAATGAATTAGAACTTTTAATTATTTATAAATCCTTTTAATTTATTACTTAAGAAAGATGACTGAGAAATAAAAGCTTTGCGTTCTCCAAGTTGTTGATCTTAGCTTAGTGTGCTATTCGATTTGTTGAATAGGTTGTTCATTCAATATTTTTTTTCATTTAGTTGTCATCCGATCGTGTAACTACGAATGTCAAATCAGTAAGCCAAGAAGTAAACCCATGTGATCAAATCAACAAACCAGGGGTAGATCTCATCTTGCTTCACCCTACGTACGTCCATCTACTACATGGCGAGCAGCTTCTCATCTTACTTAATCAGGTGTACCTTGACTAATCTCAGAAAGCATAAAAACTCAAACATGCCAATTTTTTTTTGTTGGTGAAGCTATTATTAATTTTCACTAAAACTCGAACAGGCTAGTTTTTTATCGGGTTCCAAACTTCCAACCATCAACCAAGACGGGATAGACGAGCAGATCTTGAATGAATTTCCATCAAGTCTATTGCGAGCCAATTGTGAATAGATTGTGTTCTATGAATACCCACATGTAAATTAAACGAGTCGAGCATAGTTTGTTCAAATTTAGTTTGAAATTAAGCTTAACATTCGGGCTTCAAAAAAGTATTCGAATTTCAAATTTTACATAACAACAAGGTCTCAAATAACTCGAGTAGCTTGATTCGTTTATCACTTTTTTTTACCAATCACGACCATTCTGCTCATACATTATGTGTTCAACCTAATGGAGTAGTAACCAGCAGTTTCCATTAGTGCTAGGCAGTAGGCCCAACCTTGTGTAACGTCTATTTTACTCTTTTATGCGAAACACTCATATCAGGCCTTGGAGTCCCCGTAGAGGGTGTAGTGTGCGATTCGAGCCATAATCACTGGAACGAGAAACGGATCCAACAAAAACACACTGAAAAACATTGCCCCCACAAGCTAGGAGTCTCCTGCAAGCCAAAAGAGTCAGAACCACTCAATTTTGATGATACTGACATTTCTAGTGGGACTCATTTATGGGTCACTTTTTCTACACCAAAATAGAAGACACTTAATAGAGACTAAAATGTGGGCTCGTGAGAAAACAGTAACATACAGATATAGTGAACCACTTATTTAAAGTGCATGGGTTAAGTTCAAAATTACATCTGCCTCCCATTTTGTAATAGGAAATACCGTTTTGTTCATGTATCTCTTAATTAATGAATTGTGAAATTGATTTCTTAGGGACGTATTGTTCTCTGTAGCATCTACGACATGGACGGTTCAAAATTATCGTTGTGCGTCCGGGATAGGACCAGACGGTTCAAAATTATCGTTGTGCGTCCGGAATAGGACCAAAAAGTAACAAAGTAGGACATGGAGGGGAGCTGAACCCCAAGGAGTCTCAGGGGCAAAAAAAAAGAAAAAAAAAACCACCAGGTACAAAAAAGTAGTACATCCAATTCTAGGGGACGGGACCCAGTAGTGCAGGGGTGCACCCCTCACTACAGGGTGTAGCGCATAATCTAAGTCGTCCAAAAGTGATTTGCTAAAAGTATCATATGTAACATGTAGGATACTTTTAAAATCTGAATCATTAATTGTAAAAATGGACGGTTTTGAATTGCGCACTACACACTTGTATTGCACTCTTGCACTGCAGGTTCCCCGATCCGTGGAAACCACACAATTCTGGTAATAAGACATTTCTTATGGGACCCATAACATGGTCACTTTCTTTTGTTTTGCCAAAATTGTCTATCGGTCACTTTTGCTCCACTAAAAAATGGACAAGTTAGAGAGGAGACACTCGTGGACTGCTAATCACCTTCCCTTATACTAAGGCCAAGAAGCTGGATACGAATCTGCTCTTTTGTTCTCAGACATTAGTCATGTGTGTGGCTCTCTTTCCTTATCTCTACCTAAAACCCCCCAAACGCAAGTACATAAAATGAGCATGCCAAAAGCCAAAAAAAAGGATTGATCGTTCAATATAATGCGTGCATTATCTCTAAATTTCTTCCCTTCTGTTAGTCTTTCGAAATCGGTGTTAAAACCAAGAACCATGTCGGAAGAAAAGAACGGGAAGTTAGAGGAACAACAGCAGCAGCAGCAGTGGCCTGAACTGAAGATACCGGAGTTGCTATACGCGGACACGATTAGGAAACTACACGAGGTGATCGACAGCGACTGGGATTACCTTCGGCGGTCGGCGTGCCAGATGGCGGCCGGGAGAGCATTGTGGAAGCACGTGATACACGACCCGCTCGCGGAGTTGCTGGCGGGAGAGACATGCTTGAGGAGCTTTCACGAGAAGATAAGAAAAGACCGGTGTAACGATGCCAAGGAAGTGTCTGGGGTGATGCTTGCTGTTAGGACACTGTGGTTTGATGCCAAGATTGAAGCCGCGATTGAGTCGTTTGGTGGAGGCGAGACACAGGTGGTTCTTCTTGGTGCAGGTTGGTACTTGTTGCATTTCTGTACCTAGATTGGACAAATTTAGCCAAAGCGCGAAAAATATGTGAAATTTGATGCAAATGTTTTTTTTGCCTTTTTTTGGATAAATTGACATTGAGAAGAAGATACTAATACAAAAACACTTATCATGATCCCTGAGGCACATGTACTTTCCAAACTCCAAAGCATAGAGTTAAATGGTCAGCACGAAGCATGTATTCAGTCGTTAACAGTTTCAAAACTATGTTACCACATGCCTAAGGCATGTGGTATACCACGTCTCAGTTCCCGTTCCTCGTGCCAGCACGATTCGCATTACAGGTTACATAGGTTTAAAGTGGGCAAATAATGTACATTACCAAGGAAGCACATGGCTTCTTTCCAGTAACTGTACATCAGTTCAGGGAGAACCTCTGGAGCCAACAAGTTCAGGACAAATCGACTGATCACCTCTAGAAAGGTTATTGTCACAAAACAAAGGCATCGGATGCAATTTATGAAGCACTGACACTCCTAACTGCTTGCCGTATCCGGGGACACGCGACATGCCAGGTACACATGGGGACACCTGTGTCTCAACTTGAACACGGATGAAAACACGGTAGGGATCGATTCACAGTATTGAAAGTTTATTTTGGGTCATGATATTCCAAAAATATGAAGGAAAAGTACGAGCAAATTAATTGTGAGTTTGTGACCAAATAAAACCCTCGTTTGACGTGTAGCTTTTTAGGACAGAATAAAAATTTTAGCTTTGGTTGTTTCCAGATGGAATGTACATATGAATAACAACTAAATATCTATCCTAATATACATACATATTCTTTGCCGTGTCCCCCACCGTATCCATCTTCCTAGTTATTTAGAATTACCGTGTGTTTCTTAGAATGCAACAAAAGATATGCATGCTAAAAATCCATCACTAAAATCAACCTTGCATTTGCACTTTCTTCACCTCAGCCTCCCCCATTACAACTGAAAACATGATTCAGAAAATTCATTTCTTTAATTAAATGCAAAAAGCAAATTCTGAACAGACTATGGTAACCTTACATTGCAGGAATGGACGCAAGGGCTTATCGGTTACCTTGCCTGAAAGAAACTGCTGTTTTTGAAGTCGACTTTCCAGAAGTCCTGCAGATGAAAACAACTACTGTACAGGCAGCAACAGCGTCAAAAAATAATGTGAGAATGACAGCAAAATCTCTAAAAAGAGTGGCTGCCGATATCACAGACAACAACTGGCTTCAAAAACTTCAGACATCCGGATTTGTCCCAGAGAAGAATACAGTGTGGGTTCTTGAAGGCCTTCTTTACTACCTCTCCCACTCACATGCCATGGAAGTATTGAAGATCATAGCGGAAAATTGCACTGTGACACAGACAGTACTTTTAGCAGACTTCATGAACAAGCCATCAACCACACTTTCCAGCACCATGTACCATTTCCATAGCGATTGGCCCGATCAACTCCTGCCATCTTTAGGGTTTTCTGACGTTAATCTTTCGCAAATTGGGGATCCGGATGCTCATTTTGGGCTGTTGCATGATCCGCTGAATCTGTTCAACAAACTTCGCGGTTTGCCAAGATCACTCCAAACCCTTCCGGATGATGGAACGCCATGCTGTCGATTGTATTTGGTGCAGGCTTCTGGTTCACCCATCAAACCACAAGAAGAGACGATGTAAGTTAAGATATTATACAGGTCTAACTAGCTTACAGTTTAGGTGTAGGCATCATTCTTTGTTTGGGTTGCCTGTGTAATACAAATTACATTTGGACAACAGAACAACAAAATATCGCTATTTCATGACTCTAGAGCTAAGTCAATATATGAATTGCGAGAGTTATTGAAGTTGTGGACGCTGTCTATGGCAGCATTACAATAATCATCGAAGGAGAAACATTTCCCACATCTTGCTTGAATGATGAAGTTAACTCTATTGAACGGCGCCAGTATCACAGGCACTAGATCAATTACTCAGTAGAACTAAAGATGATTATTCTATGACAAGTGACAACCATCTACAAAAAGTCATTATTCGATGACGATCACCATGAGCATCACATGATAGTTTAATAGGCAAGGGAAACAAATCCTACCATACACTGTCGAGTATGAAATGATTTCAAGAAGCGAAAAACAGTTCTGTTTTGTATACACCACACCTACATACTGGAAGGAAATTGAATCTCAATTTCATTTGTCACGGCACTGAGAGAGGAAGGACCTGAAATCGTGCGAGTAAAAAATGCAGATAGAAAACAACTCAAATGCGAGATTAGTCCCAAATGCACAACGTTTCTTTCAATTAAAAGGGTCTGTCGCACGAAACTATGAGTTATCTAGCTCAGCGGTCTACAAACTAATCCCTAACCAAATAAATGTTGGTAGTTCAAATAATATGCACTGCAACTCAACATGAACAATTCCTTTTACCCCTTAATGAGTTGGGTTTTGTTCACCCTCCACTTAAGAGGGTGAACATTACCCTTCTTCTTCTTGGTTAAAATGGTTTAGAATCCACCACAAAGTGATGTCATGCTTACCAAAAAGTTTATTGCATGGTAAGTATGACATCACTTTGTGGTGGGGTCCATACCATTTCAACCAATAAGAAGAAGGGTAATGTTCACCCTCTTTTAAGGAGGGTGAACAAAATTGCTCTCCCCCTTAATGAGTCAGGTAACATCCAGCATATTACTACTATCACTAATCACGAAACCCAAGCAACATTACAACTTCCCACTTGATAGGATGAGTGCAGGTGCATTCTTCACACTGATCAATCCACTAGTCCAAACCTGCGTATTAAGCTGACACTTAAAATGTCTAATGTTCTCTCCTCATTTATCGGCTATTTATCTATGCCCCACCAACCTCCATTCGAGCATTCCCGCAAACTCTTTTTCTAGCTATTTGAGTACTACTCCAAGTGATCACCTCTTCTGTTAAAGAAAGAACACAAGTAGTTGATGCATACAAAGTGGTCTTTCTTTACTAGAACAGTTCATCACCGGTTGTTATTATCAATCTTTGTCAGACCAATAGACATGGGGCAGTAGATGAACCAGACTATGATGAAGGGATTGAATGGAATAAGAGCCATATCATAAAACATGGTAAAAAGTCATTTCTCTAATGTTGGATTGCATAATTTGCATTCATGTAAAACTTCGAATCCACATATCAAAACCCTAAAAAAGGTGGATCAAACCCTTTTTGTGAAGAGAAGCTGAAAGATGTACAATGAAAAGATAAGAGGTTGCATGCCCATAATTTAGAAGGAAAATTAAGATGAAGCTTTAAATACAAATAGGCTTGGGTTCTTTCTTCACATTGGGACTTACCAAAGGTTGTGGCAGCAACCACAGTCCAGCTTCTGCACCAACCATGCTTTGAATTCTGGTGAAACCATCAACATGGCCGCACAATTTACCCTCTCATTGTCAGAGCCGGCCTGAGCTAAAGTTCGAAGTACTGCCGCTTTAGCCCACAGAATTATGAATTTTAGGGGTCCTCCTCTTTGGTACCCCTTTCAACAAAAAGGGTCCATCTCTACTTTCGCCTTTAGGCCCCGAAAAATCGGGGCCAGCCCTGCCCATTGCTGTTAAAAACACTAAGAAGAATGCAGCTGATTATGAATCAGCACGGTGGCCCTGTTCATTGGATCAATTGTTAGTATTGAAAAGTAAAGCTACATGGATCACACTTCGATAAACAGGTGTTCCCTAAACAAAATTTACCCACCAGCCCAAATTTGTATGTTCAACATGTGCAGAAAAGGCAAAAATTTCTGGGTCGAAAATTTCTACAGTCAACATTAATGAAAGAAAAGAAGAGGGAGGACCCCAAACTTCTCCACAGATGGGAGTGCAGCAGTGTAGGAGGTGCTGTTGGGATTGGAGAGCAAGCTCGACGATCATCTCTTTTGGTGGCGTTGAAGATGGATTCAGATTGACAGGGGAACCAAACGGAGAAGATCGCAAGTTATGGCAGGGAAGGAATCAAAAGGGGGGGAAACGACACCAGTGGCCGCAATCTTTGAAAAAGCGGCCGCGAACATAGACTATCTGGAGTCTGGACGTAAACTTAGGTGGTGTTCTGAACATAGAAAAAGTCCGTATTTGATTTTTATCGTGTTTGTTAGTTTTGTTTGCGTCTAATTTTTTTGGTTTTACAATTCATCTCGTCAAGACAGATCAAAAAAATAAAATTTTTTTATGGGAAATAAAGACTTTTTTGCAAAAAAAAAAAAAAAAATCGTCTTTTTTGACTTTTTTTTTGGTTAAAAAATAGTTAGTTTTCAAAATATTTGGGAAAATCGTCTTTTTTGACTTTTTTTTTTTGGTTAAAAAATAGTTAGTTTTCAAAATATTTGGGGAAAAATAAAATTGTTTTACTTTTTCGTTGAGACGAATCAATAATTTATAAAAGTTTGGCACAAAATTAACAAACGTGAATTCCTTTTACATAAGGACAAAAAATGTTAGAAGTACTAAAAATTAAGCGGAACGGGATCTTAAATAGAATGTCCGCAAACTTGGACAACATGGTTCAAACTTAGACAACGTGGAAGCAAACTTTGATAGCATGGCCGCAAGCCCGCAAGAGCTCTGCTACGCGCAGAGACAATTCGCAGAGAACCACGCAGAGACAAATGCGTTTGGCCTCATTTCGGGTCTCGAAAAAATCTAGAAAAATATCCATAAATTTTTAAATATTATTTTATGGAGCCCTGTAAAAAATCAACTCCAGTGGATATCGATAAGTGTTACTTTTGGATTCGTAGGGGCGAATTGAGAAGTTTCGCCTCTACGAATCCAAAAGTAATACTTATCGACATCCACTGGAGTTGATTTTTTACAGGGCTCCATAAAATAATATTCAAAAATTTATGGATATTTTTCTAGATTTTTTCAGGACCCGAAATGGGACCAAACGCATTTGTCTCTGCGTGAATCTCTGCAGATTGTCTCTGCTGAAAGTATTTTGTTTTTTGAAGTCCAAAAACCAGTGAAATAGGACCAAATCCACTTCAAAAAACCTTTCAAGTGGTCCATAATATTTTTCTTGCAAAAGAATTCCAAGATAGTCCCAAAAAGCTAATCTCTTACGAAAAGTCGTATAATTTCTGGTAAAAATATAAAATTCTTCTATGCATAATTTCTTAAAATTTGTCGACACCAAATAAAAGAATTCATTGAGCTCTTTTTATTTGGTGACAAGTAATTTAAAGAATCCATTGAGCTCCTTTATAATATCAGTGCCTGTAATCACAAACTATAGCAACTCATAATATTTAACCGACAACATAAATATAGATTAACTCACCAGCATCACATGGCAAATATTAATAAGAAGACAAGGTCGAACCAACCAAAATACTAAAAAGATTAAAGTTGTAGTTTGGAGAGAGATAGAGAAAATAATTTATTAAAGACTGGGCTCAGGGATTTTGAGACCTCAAAACGATCAAGGCCGAAGTTACTCTATTCTTGAGTAGACTTCCCCACCCCAAAACGACTAAAGCCGAAGTTACTCTATTCTTGGGTAGACTCCCCCACAGCCTCAGCTTGGGCTTTTGGGGACTTCCTCATAGCATAGGCTTCCATTAACTCTTTCCTATCCTTCCCGGGAGCAAACATACCACCATCTCGATCGGCGGCTTCACCACACTCCCTTGAAGCCCGGGCGATCGCCTCTTGCTCACTCTCCTCGGGTCTTTGCAAGGTCCTGACCACAACATCCACGAGAATCGGAAGCATCTCCTTGCCCGCATAGGTAACATCGTTCACCAACGAACGGGCAAGACCAAGTGCCTCATCTATCACAGCATACCTGAATGTTTCTCCTATTTGCACACGACGTAGCAATATATACAAAAGGAATTCCATCGCTTCATTGTCGTCCAGAAATACTTGTCGAGGAATGGCAAATACATGGTTAAAGGATTCCAGCACTCCAAGAATGTCGCCGTTAGGGGCTTCAACTTTATTACAGAACTGTAACTTGATAACAAAGCCATTGTACCTCTCCGGTAAGTTTTTAGGAATAACGATACCATCGTCCAATCGGCAATTATATGCATATGTACCTGTACCATCCATGTTGTCCATAATCTGATGAAAACGATCCAAAATAAGAATCGAACACGAATAAGTTATGTAAAAACGATTGAACAGATGAATGCTATTGAAATTTCTGAAGTCAAATACCAAGGCAAGGCATCAAGAATAAGTAGTGGTGGGAACAATATAAATAAAATTGGCCAATGCTTGTGCAATTATACGAGTATGGTATCAAAAATCGATTAGGATTCTATTTTCCTAGTTGGTCATGGCATGGAATTTGAATTTAGTAACTCATCATGTTTGGAAACAATTGTTTCCCTTATTGGAGCGGCACTTACAAAACGGAGACCATTACCAAGAACTTGGACAAAGCCAAACTAATTGTCTAACAAATATTGAGTAAATCACAAGACAATCGTTGTCTTTCATCCTAACACGGACATGATCTAACACAACAACGACACTTTTAAACTGATTAATAGATATCTAATTAGGAGTCTCAAACGGAAAAAAGTGCAGGTTAATGACAAAAGATACCAAATACCTAGACGATTAGATGCACTCTAACCAAATAAGGAATTTAGTAGCTTTCGAGGGGGCATAAGAGCATCCACAATGGTAATAATCAAAACCAATAACCAAAATGTGTCACGTCAGCATTTGATTATCCATTTAGTTCATAATCAAATTTAACAACCTTTACCTTCACATTGGTTACTTTTGCATCCTTAACAAAAAAAAAAAAAAAATACACAATGCACACTTGTCCAATCACAAACGAGTTCCAATCATGCACCCGACCATACCAAATTATTCGTCTCGATAAGACGATTCTAATGTGGAGTGTTTTTGAGTTTGGTTATTAGTAAAAGTGGATAAGTTTGGTTATGAAATGTGTGGAATTTGATTATTTACTAAAAGATTTGTACCTTTATTTATTACAATGTGGAACTTTTTTTGAGCATTGTCATTAAATTTGTTTATTCATACTCAAGGGCTGGACTATTCGCAGTCACGTATTTTCTCCCACAGCCCGTTAAAAATTTTCAATTAGACTCGACAGCTAGTTACCGAAATTAAGATACATTTTTAACATCAAATTACCGAAATATGATATTTTTTTCAACAGCTATTTACCGAAAATGCCCGAAAATGCATGTTTGGCAGTTGTCTACCGAAAGTTGAATATATTTTCGACATGTAGTTACCGAAATATAATCTTATTTTCAACAGCTATTTACCAAAATGTTATTTATGATTTTCAACAACCACTTACCGAAATAGAGTGGGCTATGGGAGAAAAATACGTGGCTACGAATAGCCCAGCCCATACTCAATTGCTTATTACAATGGAGATGCTCTAAATACACTTTACCCCAAAAATATAGATAGATGCACATAAGCATGCATTGAACGGGTTCACAAGTAGTATGCAATATAGAGAAGGAAGGCAATAATGCCACAAAACTATCCTTTACCTTTAGTGCCACGACATATTCATGTGGTCTTACTGTTTGCCCTTGTTCTCTTTCTCGTGTTCTCTGTCTCTGTCGTCTTCATCTTGTACCAATTTTCTCTCCCTGCAAATACAATGACCAGTGCATTTTTTGTCTCCTTAGCTCATGCTTATGTAAGTTACTATGTTTTTGTCCCCACTCATGCGAATTCTTTCTTCTTGACTCTATTTTGATGGTGATTGCTACCATTAACCTTCAAATCGAGCAGACCAATGTAACCATTGATCTATTTCTCTAGTGAACTGAACTCAAACCAAATCGAGTCTTATGTTACAATCATTTGGGGTCGACTACAAACATGCATGGAGAGAGAGAGAAACTAATCATGTTTATCATTTTACTTTTCAAAACTGAAATCTGTCGTTGCTACGGGTTGTAGGTTAGGGGAATCAAAGGGGTTTTGTTGTGGGGCGGCCATGACTGACGATGATGAAAAGCAGATGTAAAAAAATCCCGTCTCTAGCAGATGAGGGTATTACTGTCAGTACACAAAATCTATCGTGGCACTATAAAATTTTGTCGTGGCAATAACAGTAGCCGAGAAGAGAAATGTGAGATATCACATCGTATTTTTTCATTTAAATAAAATGCAGGAAAAGATTAGAAGCTAAGACTTATTTTCAACTAAATCTAAATATAAAAAGAAAGTTTGCCATAAATAATTGAGTTCTTAAAAAAATAGTACAGTATATTGTAAAATACCATTAACCGTAACAAAGAATTGATTATTTTCAAACGAATTCAAGAGAGCCACGTAGTGTGAAAGGGAAAATAGACAAAACAGAGAAAGGGAAGGATTTGGAGATGCGGGGGATCGAACCCCGTGCCTCTCGCATGCAAAGCGAGCGCTCTACCATTTGAGCTACATCCCCAGCCGGACAACAATTGTATAAACAAACATATAGAGTATTAATAAAACATCTACTCCCTCAATAGCTAAATTAAATAAGTGTCCGGCGTGTAAATTTAAGCCATTAAGAAGATGCATTTGTTTCGTTAAAAAAATTAATTTTGTTTCACAAATGAATATATAGAAATGAGTTCTAGTATTAGATTGTGAAAAAAAATATAGATTTTTTTAATGAAAAACATGCATCTGTTGTAACATTTAGGTTTACACGCTGGATATTTATTTAGGAACGGAGGGAGTACTAAATTTTTGTTTGCCGGTCAAACACTTTTTTTTTTTGTTTCAAATTGGTTAGGGAGGAGGAGACCAAAATTGCAACCTCGATCTAGGAAGAGGGGCTCTCAATTGTCATAGCATGTTCAATCAGTGAGCCATTACCACCCATTGAAAGAGCCGAACTCACTGGGACGTCCTTTTAAAATAAGGGTGGGTATGGATTAAAAACTATAGAGTGACTTTTTTTTTTTGTCTTTAAATTCAATTTTTTTTTGCATTTGTTAGTTTTGCGTCAAAATTTTATGACTTATTGGTTCGTCTAGACAAGAGAAACCGAAAATGCATTTTTTTATCGGAATCCCTAATTCTCTAGAAAAAGACAAAAAAAAGTCAGAAAGACAGTTTTTTGACTTAGTTTTTTTGTCTTTTTCAAAAAAAATTATGAGCTTCGATTAAATTTTATTTATTTATTTTCGAGACAAACCAACAAGTCATAAAAGTTTGACGCAAAACTAACAAATGCAATTTTTTTTTAAATAAAGACGGAAAAAAGAGTCACTCCCTACTTTTTAATCCAAACCCATCCTAAATCATATCCATGAGAGGATAGTCCGTAACAACAGACCCACTATGGTGCAGCTTGGACAGATGATGCACGAGAACTAGTAAAGTTGGAATCGAACTCATGGCCGTGCACTGTGGGATAATTTCACCGTCACACCACTTGACGAGATGGCTAGTGGTGAACCTTTGTTGCCACAACTTGAAAGAGAATGTTGGTATGGTGAACCTTCGTTCCAAACATTATTTCCGGTGAGCTGCATCGTTATATAAAATCCACTACGAGTGTATTGACCAAAAGAAAAACACTTATGCAATCGATACGTTTCATTGTATCAGGATGCCCTACAGAGAGAACCAACACAACGTAAAGGGTGCCCTACAGAGAGAACCAACACAACGTAAAGAACTGGAGAGGAGGAGCTCGACCCGTTCCAAAACTCCGATTCCATTGGCGTTTGTGCACCTAAAGCATTTTAAACCACCTCCGACGTATAGCTACGAACAAATAAAAAGAAAAAATATGTCATATGCAGAAAATGGAGAAACTTCCAACTAGTAACAAATCAACTACCATAATTAAACAAAAACCTCAGACGGCTAGAGTCGATCAAAGTTCACTTGGAAAGCAAATGTGAGTCTGGAGTAACTGAAATAGACAACAAAAACCCCGGAGGAAACCTTTAAAAATACTCCATGTGAACACCTATGGCATTCAAATAGGACCCGGCTCTCCCAAAGAAGCCAACAATCTTTCCTGCAGACTGAGCCGAACTAAAGTGCGTACCGATCTCTTCGCCCCCATATGGGCCATACTTTCGCTTGTTAGAGTAGAAGGTAATGCATTTTATAGCCTCACAGCCGTTTTTCCCCTCAACTGGTCCGTAGAAACCTTCAACGCTGACTAAAAACTCGCTTGTTCCGTCAACTCTAATCTGCCCACAAAGAGAAGGCAAATTTATGTACGATAATGCTAGTTAACCAAAACTGCTAGCATTTCAAGTGGAAAACAGGTATTTCCTCTACTGACCGTCTTAATTAAATCACCACGAGGACCACCATGGGTTGGTGCCACAACAAGCTGCCCATCTCTCTTTTCGCATTTCAGCTGTACTGCGCGTATGACATTCAAGGCTTGTTCTATGTGCACATCAACTTGCTTTACAGTGGAGAAGACACCGTCATCCCAGTGTTTTCCACCTGAGCCACCCCAAGGTCCGGTATCGCGTGGCACAGCCAGCTTCATGATATCGGTAATCTGCTACGGAGTATATAGGTATAAAGTGAAGCAAATTATAGTAGAAGTAGTAGGAGTAATCCATGAGCCACTAACATTACCCTCTTTGACAATCATGCCCGTTAATCGAGTAAACAAATAATTTATGGAAAGATCTCAAGGAGTCCTAACAAACGAAGTTTTTAAAATCACCTAAAAAAGTACAAATTACACGACTGGATTTTTAAAACGTCTGAAGTAGTAGAAATGAATGAACAAATTGGAGACCAAGGAATACATGTTATTGCTTGTGATTGTCAAAAGAGAAAATAAGGAAAGAAGGTGACCTGGGGCTGGGTTGCCTCATATTCTTCACCTGAAGCGCTTTGTGGCTTTGCGTAGATGCCGATGGCATTGAGGTATTGACCGGCATGGCCATGGAAACCTACGACGGCTCCACCTTCCAGCGGAATGGATAACGAATACCCCTTCGTGTTACCAAATGGCCCATATTGTCTCACATTTGTTCGAAAACAAATAGATGTAACAACATCCTGTCCCTTGAAGTTTCCAAGAGTTATATTCAGCGCAGTCAGATACTCTGCAGGACTGATGTTCACCTAATCAAGTGAAAAGATAAAACTTATGACTGACTTCGAGTAATTTGCACACTTCCATCTTTTAAAATGAACATTGCAATGCTCACCGTCTCACAATAAGTGCCACCTGGACCACCATACCTTTCTGACCATACCACCACACCTTTGGAGCTTTCACTTTGGAAGGTGAGGGAATCAACAACCGATCCACTGCATACAGTTATCTGCCTTATTTGACCTTCAGGATTGTAAGCCCAAGGTTCGCCTTCTAGACGTCCCCACGGTCCAATAGATATGCATCCTTCTAAACTGCTAGCCTTCGCCTGCACATCACTCCAACTATGATGACCTACAACGTATGAATGCCACACTGCAACACAATACAGACATACATATGTATAAGTACACACATACACGCAGAGAGAGAGAGAGAGGATACCATTTGACTTCCTTTACTGTACGGTATCTCTTCTTGTACACTGTCCCAGTATGCAAAGAATTCCCAACTGGTGCTTGCTTATCAAATGACAGAGAAATCAGAGTGCCTTTTGTATTGGTGCTTACTTATCAATGCCAGAAATCAAACCTGTATCAGTCCAGACCACATGGAACCATGTTTAAGTGATCACACGTGTACTGAAATTTGTTCATAAAACAGTATGCATCCAGTGATGTTTATTAAGGAAGAAGTCGAATCCACGAAATTAATGAAGTCAACCATAACAAATTGACTGCTACTACATAATACAGGTTTTCCCCATTATTTTCCGATACGTACAACTTGATTTTGGTGGTTCTACGGAAAAGGGTGATGAAAGGATTCCAAGACGAATCTCTCCTCCGCTGAGGTCCTAATTAAGGATTTGACAGGTAACTATTTGACATTTTATTTTGATTTGCAACTATAATGGTATCTATTTGTAATATGTTCACCAGCGATATTTGTAGTTTGTGTATGCATGATGTGTCGTCATATTGCTCATTACCTTAGACTTAGTATGACCAATGATGATTCTCGATACAAGACAGTGTTTTTTTTTTTTTTTCCCGTTATTTAGATACAAGACAGCGTTAATTGATCATTTATTGAGATGACGAAATTTTAACAAGGTTATTTTGCGAGTAGGCATCAGACGACATAAATGGAACGAAAACTATAAAAATAAGCATGTATGGATTGTTCTCGTTCTTCCCTTGGTTAGTCAAAGCCCTGAACAAATTCTTGCTCAAATATTGGTTACTTGTGCCATTAACGCAAGTGGGTTCCAAATTGTCCAGAAGATAATGACCCTTATATGTGAGGGTATACCTCTGAAGTTTGGGATTTGTTCCCTGTTATTTTGCCAGAATAAGGACGAATGGAAATTATGATCTTGATAAAAGGTCGCATGGAATGTGGATAACGGGAAATTTAGGATACCCAGTAAAACAATTAGATGATTGGCAAACAAACCTCTAAGAAGTAAGGAAAAGGCCCAAGAACTAAAAAAATCAAGATTCATGCTCCAAAAAGAAGTATTTATGCCCAAACGAAGAAGGAACAAACACTGTTTATCCAACAGCAAAGTAGAAGAGAAAAGAAAAGAAAGAATTTCTACTTGACCTTGTGTTGTGCCTTGTCAGAACTACTTTGCTAGGGTATGGAGTATTTTCTTGTAAATACAACTAAGGTACGATAGAGTAAATGTAATCGCAAAAACTGGCTCCATGGACGAAACGAAACAGGGCAAACATTCCAAACCTTGAGCCGATGGTTGGCCGGATCGTTAATTTCAGAGCCCAAAATAATAAATCGAGGTTAGCGCAAACTGGCCCGGACCTTAACTCACCAAAACGTCACTAAGTAATGGGGTGGTTAGGTTAAGCTTTGCAAAAGATTGTTAAAGAAAAGATGAAGATGAAGAACATGCAAACAAAAAGTACAATTGTTTGAGGCAATTTTCCGAATACCTGGAAGCTGTATAGAAGAATCAGAGAGAGCGAACAACCCAAACCAGATTTCTAAAATCTTTGGTGACCTCAAACAAATACAGAGAGAGAGAGAGAGAGAGAGAGAGAGAGAGAGAGAGAGAGAGAGACGCACCAGCAGTCCAGCAATCGTTGCAGTAGCAGATGGAAGTGTCTCTCGGAAAAGGGAAAGGTCAAAGGTCGGAGGTCCGTGAATAATTTCTCCTTAATTGGAAAATGAAAAGTCGCTGTGCCGGTAATTAATTTATATCCATGAGCCCAACTGCCTCATCGAGGATTAGACGTAATACGTATGGAAGATTGGCAAACGTATACAAGATTGTGTGGGACTTTTAAAGGCTTCTTTTTACTGTACCTTATACGTTTGAAATTTAATTTAAAATTTTTATAACTTTTGTAATTTTTTTTTAGTTTTTTGTCCTGATTTTTAGGTAATCGTTCGGCTCAACGACACGAATGAGAAAAGTATAAATTATGGATCCATATTAAAAGAATTCAAATAAGACGACATTTTAGACAAATAAAATAGCTATTTGATTTTTTTTTTTGTCTTTAGTGAATTTTTTTTTGGCTTTCGGTCATAATTTTATATTTTCTAGACTTCTTTTGTCGAGATGGATGATTAATCCAAAAAATATCAAAGGAATTTAAAAAAATTCAAAAAAGATAAACAAAACATGTAAAACAAAAAAAAAATTAAGTGGAGTAAAAAGAATGCACCCAAACTACCTGGTCTGCTTAACTTTTAGCACTTTCAGGAAGTTGTCCTTATTCAAAAAAAAATTGCATTCGTTAGTTTTTTGCTAATTGTGGATTATGGATTCGTCTCGACGTGAGAAATTGAAAACGTAAATTTCTTTTTACTTTTACCTAATTAATTTTTGGAAATATCCAATTTTAAGTTTGATTTTTTTTTTGGCGTTGAAAAGTTGTTATTTTCCAAAATATTTAGGTAAAATTATTATTTTTACCTTTTTGATTCTTTTTGCCGAGATAAATTAATAATTAACAAAAGTTTGGCTCAAACTAAAAATGTAATTTTTTTGAATAAAAACAAAAATTCCTACTTTAAGTTAAGTAGAACAAAAACTAATTTTGGAGTCCATGCTATGGATCGGAGCCGTTCAATTTTTCTCAAGTATTCCCTTTGACCATATTTGTCAGTTTCTTTTCACATTTTTAAATTTTTTAGGAAACATCATGATTGCTTTGTACAATTCTTATCTTTCGAAAGTTACCCTTCAATCAACTAATTCAATTTTTGAATACAAGCGTTAAAGAGTACAATTGACACAATTTGCTTGACTTTCAAACATGGACAAACGCTGAGGGACGGGAAAAAAGTATGTTTTGTGGACTAACAAACATAAATGGAGGGGAATTATTTTGAGGGTTCGTCCAAAAGATCAGCTCATTCAGATCAGATATTGATAATAGCTTGACCAATTCATTCAATTTTGTCCCCATGAATTCAAAAACGAAATTTGATCTAGTCTTCACTAATATCCGAATGATCTGATTTGTTATAGGGACTTTTAAAAATTTCTCTTAACAAATTTAATGGTTTTGATCATTTGCATGGGATGCCGAGATGGATTATGGTGAAAGCATAACTCACACTCCATATGAACTTTGCCGAGAGGTAGGAGCATTGGTGGAATCGGTGAAACTACATTGTTTATGGATACGAACTTTGCCAAGAGGTAGGAGCATTCGGTGGAATCGGTGAACTACACTTGTTTCTGGATAGATTTAGCGTTGGTACCCGTTCAATTTTCAGAAATGATTTTCGTAAGGCCGGCTTTGCGTACTAGAACAAATTGTTTAACATGGCTACGAGCTAGTAAATTCATATCCATACACTTTGTTCTCGGAGATGGTCTAGAATTACTATGTGCTGGTTCTAATTTGCATAGGCAAAGCATTTTGCAAAATAAATATCAATGAAATGTTGTCCTGATCAACTTCTTAGAAGAAAGAAAGAGTAACACATACCAATTAAATGTTGCAAAATTGCTAGAAATCTTTCAAACTCAACAAATGAAATAGCAGGGAGAGCCTTTCTGTTAAAACCAAATCTTCTCATGTGGACAACAATAAGCTCGTGCCAAAGTATTCGTGAAAAATCATAGATAATTCACCACATCATACTTGCACCTAGTGAGACAACAAAAACACACCGTCAAAAGAAAATAAAGCTTTAAAAATAATCCATGTGAACTCCGATAGCATTTAAATGGTGCCGCTCCTCCCAAAGAAGCCAACCACCTTGCCGCCGGAACACATTGAAGAAAGTGCCTGCCAATCTCATTTCCATAGGGACCATATTTTTGCTTGTTTGAGTAGAAGGTGATGGATGTCAAGGCCTCAAAGCCATTTTTCCACTCCATTAGTGGCCCGTAAAACCCTTCAATGCCAATAATCTCCTCGCTCGCGGAGTCCAATTCGATCTGCACACATTCAGCACAAATAAACAAGTACCAGAAACGCTTCATTTCAATATTCGAAAACCAATTCAGTAAACATCTATACAGGGCACGAGTCCAGCCGGATGCACAGTTCAATTGCGTAGTCAAGAATGTGCATCACCGGGAAAACAAAAACACCGGTTGACGGCCAACTTTTTACGAGATATCACCCATCCACAAGTTAATGGTGTTGGCGACTGCAATATAGTGGCTTGTGTGTATGTTGTTACTTCATGATAAACGAATGCAAGTTTCCAAGTTTAGAAGTACTATTTTATTCACCCACCTAATTAATGTGTGATAATTACTGGGCCCTTGTCTCCGGTGGGCCTTGAGTGCACTCACTCCAATTTATGTCTAGACCATATTTGGTAACAATATTTTGATTATCATGTAATGTGTCATCATTCATTTTGCATTGCATTGATAAATATATGGTACCAATATATTTGTGAAACCATTACATGGTACCAGGCTACCCAATGGCTGACCAGAAACGCATCATAGTGGGGGCACATCAACCTTTAAGAAAATCCAAATACCAATTAAATTATATAAATTAAATATTCATCACGTTTATCAGATAAATGTATATATACGTACGAATATGTATTTATAGTGATCAATATTTCAAAGAATAAGAACAAATATTTAAATTGTCAAATACCTTATTCAAATAATGTAAGTAACAATTAGGTCCTGATAAGAAATAATACTGTAAGTAGACAAAAAGTTTGATTATCAGCGCACTAGATGATAAACAATCAATTAAGCATTTTGCAAATTAGTCTAACATACCACTTCCAGAAGCCCCATCCTTTTCAAACGTTGAAGATCCAAGGCCTTACTTTGGGAAAAAATTTGGGTACCGAATGGGTACCACATGGTGCCGTAGCCGCAGCCCATCCACATCCCACCACTCTCTCTCCAAATTCGAAATGAACGGCCCAAAAACACTAAGCGGGCATCATGTGGTATATATCCACCCGGCCGGCACCAAAAAATTTCTCCTTACTTCGTCTAACAAAAACGCACTAAAAAGGTCCCAATTTGATATTCAAGATGCAATATAGATACATAGTCAGTATAGTTCTTGAGAGAGAGAGAGAGAGAGGTGGTGCGCAGCGGTGGAAGGCCATTGCTGCCATGCCATTGTGTGTATGTACACCCCTACCACGGATCGGAGTACGATGTAATTATTCGTTGAAATTGCAAAAGCTTTAAAGTAAACAGAAGATAGTTGAGTGCTGTACTGTTACTGTTGGAAAGCCATTGCCACCATGACACGGTGAGCGGAAGCATTTCCCATCTGCTTTCTCGTAGTGGAATCGCACTGCTTTTATAGCAGAACATCCCGGCAGCGGCATGACAATATTCAGATGGACTTTCTTTATTGCCGAGAAAACATCATCATCCCAATGCTTCCCACCTGAGGCCCCCCAAGGCCCTGGATCTCGTGGCACAAACAGTTCCATGGAGCTCATCATATTCTGTCAGTATTTCAAGTATATCACCATTAGTTCACGGACATCAATATTGCAAGAAGTTTTTTTTTTTTTTTTTTTTTGGGGGTAGTGCAAAGTATACAGGCCAATTTAATCAGTCGCCGAGCTGTACAAATCAAATGACAGCAAATTTTCCTTTGACCCATTTCTCTGTAATAAAAGGGACGTAATTAATTTTACTTGTGCTCTACACGTCTATTTTCAATGAAGTAAATAAAAGAAAACATGGGTTTGGTATAAGTAGCTGACCCCAATTGATTGGAACATAAGGCTCAATTTGATTTGGGTTTTGGTACAAGTGCATGCAGAGGTGAAAATGCGATGAGAAAATATCTCCTATTGATCACAGATTCAGAATCGATCAACCGAATATTTATCTTTCCCATAGCAAATTTCATATGATTTGATTAAAGGCATGAATGACAAATCTAAACTGAAAGTTACCCTTTACAAGTAGGGATTAGTTCAGGTGCGCATAAGCTAGCTGGATACCAGAGTTTAAAAAAAAAGGGTAGAAGATAAAAGCTCACCTTGATATGGGTTGACAAATTTTCTGGGTCTTGAATTGGACAAAAGCTCCTGTTTTTGGGTGCAACATAGACCCCAATTGCATTAAGAAGTCTCCCAGCACGTCCATGGAATCCAACAATGACTCCGCCTTCGATTGGAATGGATACAGAAGTCCCCTGATCTTTCAATCCAAAAGGTCCGTATTCGGTGAGGTTGGTATGAAAACAGAGTGATCTAATCGCATGTTCTCCTTCGAACTCACCCCATGTCATACTGATAGTCTTGAGTTCCTCTACTGCGCTGTCGATACAAATCTATGTACAAGTGCAAATAAAAAAGTAGAAAACAAAATCCATCAATTGAGAGACATATATAACAGGTTGTTAGCAGTTCTAAACACCTACTTTTAACATGGAATAGGTACGGGATGAACACTCTATAAACGTTTAGAAAAGCAAAAAGGAAAATGATTTTCGTACTCTACTACTTGACAATGTTAATTTTTTATTTTATTTTGTCTTTTAGCCGATGAAGTCATATCTTATGGCTAAAGAGGGACTAGGCGACTTATCCTCCTGATCACCTTGTCAGTTCGACCACGAGTGCCGCCAAACTTGTCGGAGCATTCCGGGGTCAAGCAACCGCAGCTTTGACTTTGGAACAAGATAGAATCAACAGCCCAGCCGTGGCGAACAATTATTTGGGTTATGCGGCCATCGGTCTTGTAGGACCATGGTTCACCCTCTTGCCCACCCCATGGCCCAATAGTTATGCATCCGTCATCTTCACTGCTCATCTTCACCTGCACAAATCAGTGTCGCTTTAACAACTCATAGCAGAGAGAGAGAGAGAGAGAGAGAGAGAGAGAGAGAGAGAGAGTGTTTACCATTGTAATTCCTGGGGTCTTTTCGGATTACTCTATCAAAATTCATTTAGTGGCAGTGACTATTTATAGGTAAATGTGGGAGGTGGTACTGGTGGCTTTTCGATTCTTGATCCTTTATCAGTGAGGTGAAACGTCGTGTGATAAAATCTAGAGAGGAGTCCAAAAGACAGGTGATTTGAAGTGTGATTAATGGCAGAAAGTCCATTGTGATCGATTCTCTTTGTGCCATAGGCCGTGTAAAGATTTGGATTCCACTTATTAGATCATTATTAGGGGCCGTTCCAGTTTCCCTTCTTTTTCCGAAACTTCTTTTTTTTCAAATTTCAAACTCAAATATAACGAAAATGAAAAATAATTTTTTAATTTTTTTTACACCGTATTAAAGATCTCAATGAGATTTATCAAATAAAATCCATAATAAAAAGAAAATTATTTGCATAAATACATGATTTTTGAGCTTGAAATTTACATTCTTTTTCAAAAACCCACTTTTAACAAAAGTGGAACGGGCCCTTAAACGATGTTTAAAATGTGAACTCAACGCTACGAGTCCCATATGGCTATGGGGCGGTGAAGCGTCCATCATCACATATAATTTTTTTTTTTTAATAACTCCTAGCGTCCATGCTATTTTATGCACAACTCAAAGATATTCCACCATCAACTAGAGAGAGATTCAATTAAAACCAAGACAAAGTTTCTTAGAAACTAGCCTCATATGAATTGATAACACCTCGGTTGTATTATACATGATAATGCTCCAAAAACCCTTCATAATTTTTGATCTTATTCAAAAAATATGATGCATTTTGCGCCTCTCGTATGTACTATCATTTTTGGGTCTGATTGTTGTTGTCTTTATTGTTGTCGAGAACATCAACCACGCTAAGAATCCGTTTCATAAGGACGCCGGGGATGCAAACATGAGTTTGAACTCACACCAAATGGTTAACAACGTAAGTAATGAAAAAAACGGTAAGTACTATAGACAGTGCTCACGGAGCTAAGCATCGAGCTGGATTTTTCTCTTTTCCCTTTTTTATTCTTACGATTTCTTTTTTTCGCAGAACTTGAACCAACACCGAGAGACTCTTCGAGGACTGGGAGTCACAAAATCAATTATGAGAGGAGTGATTGCCTCGGATGACAATACTCATTTAATTTTTTTTTGTAAGGCTTCTGGATTGATGGAATATTTCTAAGTTTACCAGAGCATGCCTTCAAAGTAGTTGTGCCTAGACTTGCTTCGAGAAAAGCCCTAAACTAGTTATTGTGTTCACTTGAATTTAACTCTTAATTAATGGCGGAAATATTGGAAATGGTGGTCGGGAATGCAGAATCCGGTTTTGGGACGATCATCCTAACTGCGATATATTAACCTAAGGGTGCTGTACTAATCAGAGTTTTCGAAATACATAGGAAAGAAGGGGCCATGTCTCTTGTTGCATCTGCCGCTACGGAAGTCCCACAACATTTAGAAGCATAGTACTAACTTTTAGAATATTGATTTGAAAAGGGTGTTAAAATGATGTCACTATGAAGCTACGGACGTAGACGTCTGTGCGCTAATCCATACGCAACATTTTTTTTTTTGGATCCGCCACACACAACTGTTTCAAAAATTGTCTAATGTGTGTGAACGTCTTTGACTCTTTGTCTGTAAGATCAAACTTCGTTGTAGGAAACTGTTATGCCCGGAAACAACCAAACCCACGCGCGCGCACACACGGGAGAATTTATGTGGTTCCCCCAAGCTCAGGCACTCCAAGGGGATAACTGAAGCAATTCTCAGACGAGGGAAAGCTATACAAGTGAGTTCACTCAACTCACCACACTCTCCTACGTTGCTACCACAGCAAACCTCTCGGTAATACGAGAGATCTCATTGCACGATATAGGGATCAACCAAAACAACACATCACCTAGACACGAGCACATGCATATTGCAGGCTCAAATAAAACAAATTGCGAAGTAGACTGAAAACAAGTTCGGATATAGAGTCAATTAATCATAAATGAATAGCAGAGCGAGAGAAAACCCAACTCAAACGTACCATAGGAGATTATGTCAAAAATGAAATCGACTACTCACACAGGTGCAAATGAAAGCTTCAAGAGTAGTCCATGTGAACTCCTATTGCATTTATATAGATGCCACTTCTTCCAAAGAAGCCAACGGCCTTCCCACCGGATGGCGCCGAAGAGAAATGTGTACCTGTCTCATTTCCACCATACGGACCATACTTTCTTCTGCTTGTGTATATGGTTATTGATGTCATGACCTCAAACCCCTCTGTGCCTTCTATTGGCCCATAAAACCCTTCAATTCCCACGATTACCTCACCCGCAGCAGAATCCAATTCAATCTGCAACCGCGTTAAAACAGAAGTTAAAATAACTCTAATTCAGAAGTGCATGCGAAATATGTGCCCGGTTATCTGTGTCTCTCTCGTTATTATATGAAAAAGCAAATGTTTAACGTACGTTATGCAATTTATCACCCCTGTTAGGGCTGCCATGACATGGTGACCAAAAGGACTCCCGATCTCTTTGCTCGTATTCGAACTGTATTGCATAAATCACCATGTTTGTATTTACTGATCTTACTATACATCCTACTCGAAGAAGGACTTGCTTTATCCCTAGGAAAACACCGTCATCCCAATGCCTTCCGCGTTGGGCTCCCCATGGTCCTGGATCTCGTTGCACAAACAGATCCATGGAGCTTGGAGTCTGCAATGAGAAGTATTTGGTTGTTTTAGTAAGTTAGTTATGAACTTGACTAGTTGAAGAGGAAAGTGAAGGAGTCTATGTCTAAATTTGGTAACCAAAAAAAAAAGGTTTGTTTAAAATTTGAAGTGTTAACGATTCAATGCGTCATTGACCTTCAGATGGCTTGGCGCATACTCTTGACCTTTACAAAAATTGGTATCTATGTCGCACTGAAAACTTCTGATTTTCGGTGCCACATAGATACCAATTGCATTAAGGTAATTCCCAGCACGTCCATGGAATCCGCAGATGACTCCACCTTCGATTGGGATGGAGACAGAAGTTTTGTATTTCGAACCGTATGGCCCATATTTGTTCAGATTAGTACGAAAACTGAGTGACTGGATGACTGGTTGTCTTTCGAACTCTCCGAATGTCATTTTTATGGCTGTGAGGTGCTCATCAGGGTCATCAATGCAAACCTGTGAATTCAATGTTTTAAAATCCAAATTAACAAGTATCTTCTCAAAAAATAAAAATAAAAATAAAAACCAACAAATTACAAGTATACGTGTTCTAAAGTTTAATTATCCGGATCCCTAGGGTAAACACCCCTACTTTTAATTGTTCTGTATGCACTTTGTATTTTGAGCCACAAAAAATCGTAATCAAGACCGTAAAAATTTATACTAATAAACAATCACAAAAATTCATCTTAATTGGGCCACAAACATTGTATAGTACTAAGCCACGAGGTTCGTGACGTGTGTACGGTACATCCAAAAATAAAACAAGCCACCAAAATTTGCATAAAGAGCCAAAAAAATCCGTAAAAAGAGCCATAAATATTCATGATGAGAGTGTGTGCCGGAGCCTTTTCCCATCCATAATAGCAAAAGAACAAAAATAAAGGGCTAATGATTTTGTCACTTCTCTATTTGTTAATGTCACTCATTCTTTTGTTTTTTTAGGGTGAATTTATTAAAACACCCTTGCATTTTATGATGCTAGTTTTTTTCTCACTTTCCAAATGCAATGGTGTTTTAGTAAATTCACCCGAATAAAAACAAAAAGGAAAGTGTATTTAACAACTACGAAAGTGACAAACTCAACAGCCAAATAATGAGTTCAAGCATGTTTTAAAAGTCGATGCTATCTAAACAAACCGAAATAGTTTAACAATCTATCGAAACGAAATAGAGCTCAGCGTGCCAACCTCGTCGCTCAGATGTCCACCGGGACCGCCAAATATACCAGAAGATTCAAGTGCGAGACCATCGGAGCTTCCGCTTTGGAATAATATGGAATCGATGACAATTCCGTGGCGAACAGTTATGCGCGTTATACGGCCGTTGGCTTTGTACGCCCATGGTTCACCCCGTAGACGACCCCATGGTCCAATGGATATGCATCCTTCTTCTACACTACCTGTCTTCACCTGCACAAATCCGTATCGCGTTAACGACTCGCAGAGAGAGAGAGAGAGAGAGAGAGAGAGGTTTACCATGGGGATTCTTATGGTCTTCAGGAACTCTAGTACGTAGCTACAGAGTCCCGAGAGAAAAAACCCTAGGCTATTGATTGACATATTCATTTCTTGGAGCCAGTGAGAACATTTATAAGGGCCTATGTAATGAGAAATTTTTCGGTGTTGCGTGGGTACACGTATATCTCGCGTGGTATCTGCTTGGAATATTCGGGTCATCTAATGGACGGTTCGGATTGAAAATCTCTCTTTTCTTTCACCTCAATACTTTCTCTATAATTTTTCTAATTTTCTCTATCTAAATCCGAGCTGTCCAAAAATGCAATGGACGGTTAGATGTGCTGAGCAGAAAACACATGGTATCCACCGGGCACTGAAAAAATTTCCGAACCCATCTAACCAACTGACGAGAAAGTACGAACCAAACTCTTTTCTTTTTCCCAAACATTGTGTACATCAACATGGGTTAGTGGGGGTTAATCCACAAGGAATTTCAGAAGCTATTCATACCCCTGGATTCACATGTAGGAGGCCAAGCTTTGAGCCCCGTCGTGAATTTTTTGAAATTTCAAGAAATATATTCGTTATAAAATAGAATGATTTCTATTTGAAAATGTCTAGACGTAAAAACAAAGTATCATCTATGATTGTTCGAATAAAAAAAATACTTCTTAAAATATAAACCCACATCAACGTAAACGTTTTCAAGTCTTTTAAGTTATATGTTAACCTGTTTCAAATTATATACACTTTCATTTTCAGTTTATGGTAAGTTTTCACCCTTTTAAATTGTTTACATTAAAGAGGAAGTTACGCTACGATTTCTTCTTTTTTTCATTTGATTTCGATTTAATAGCTTTCCATTTTACGCGGACCGGGGGCATGCTATGCACCTAGTGCACAGCATGGTGCTGTGTGATTTCAACCGTCCAAAAGTGTTATGAATGGTTTAGATTTTAAAAAACTTTTCCGGGGAAGAGTTTCGGAAAAGTTTCATTTTAATCCGGACTATTGATTACTGAGATGGACAGATGAATACAGTTCCTGTGTCCTTATGTTCATTGCATTCATAAACGGTTGAGAACTCCTATAATAGTGTTCCTTTTTACGTTCATCGCATTCAAATTGATTTGCTATTCCACCTCTCTCTACGTTAGAAACATGCAAATTTAAATACCTCCACTAAGAGTGCACGGCTTTGGCAACAATTGATTTCCCATTATTTACCTTCATTGGAGTAGTGCACGGCTTCAGCAATGGCGTTGTAAATTCCAGACTTTCTTCTCCGTCTGAATTGTCCGCGAAATTTGAGTCCGAATTCTCTCACTCTGTCACTCACCCTCTTTTTATGCTCTTGAGATTACCCCCTAAAGGTTGCTACGCCATGGTGACGTAAAGTCAACCTCGTACATGCGATATTAGAGCATCCGCAATGGAAATAATCAAAATCAATAACCAAAATGTGTCACGTCAGCATTTGATTGTTCATTTACAGGGTGTTTGGTTCCCTCCTTTTCACATTTTCAGTTTTGCATTTTGGGTGTTTGGGTGGTTCATTTCAGAATACATTTAGTGAAAACTCATTCACCATTTCTGCAATTCTGGGCCAGAAGTGAGAAGTAGCTCCAAAGGTCCTTTTTGCATTATTGGGTTTTCTCATTTTAGGTACAATTACCAAAATACCCACTCAAAGCTAATAATTACTTACTCTTATCCTTTCCACACACAGAGATCAACACAGATCGGAGAAACTAAGAGAAAGGGAGATGGAAAAATACGTACGGAGTTGCCGGTGGTGGCGACGGTGATGGATGATCGGAGCGATGAGCGTCGGCGTAGGAGTTGCCCGTTGTGGCGACAGTAGTGGTTGATCGGAGCGATGAACTCGGAAAGGGAAAGGGAGAGGGATGAGAGAGAGGAAGTCGTGCCAGGGGAGAAGGAAGCGATGGGTTTGGGCTGGAGGACGGTGGGTTGGGATGAGAGAGAGAAGTCATGAGGAACTATAAAAGTAAACATTAAATACATCTTTTAATACATAAAACAACCAAGGGTAATATGGTAAAAATGAATCCATACTTCATTTTTATCATTCATCTACTAAACACTACTGCTGTTTTAAAATACATTCTGCACATATCTCTCAAACACTCCTTCATTCTTCAAAATACATTCTGATCATAATCCAAAAAATCAAAAAATCAAAAAGCTGAAAATGAAAAGCCAAAAAGTAGACTCCCAAACACCTCTTAGTTCATAATCAAACTTAACAACTTCTACCTCCATATTGGTTATTTTTGCATACCGAACACAACAAACCCCCATAATACACAATGCACATATGTCCAATCGCAAACGAGTTCCAATCACGCACCCGACCACACCAAATTATTCGTATCGATGAGACGATTTCAATGTGGGATATTTTTAAATTATTGAGTTTCGAGTTTAATTATTGAGTTTTGGTTATTGGTAAAAAAGCTGTTAAGTTTGATTATGGAATGAGTGAAATTTGGTTATTTACTAAAAGACTTGTAACTTTGTTTATTACAATGTGAGGTATTTTTTGAGCATTATTGTTAAGTTTGCTTATTACAATGCGGATGCTCTTACGTAATGAAGGATGACACTCCAACTTGTGTAAGAGATGAGAGAATCCACAATATTAGGTGCCATAACCTCTTATTTACTGTCAATTTTTGAGCCATTGTCTGCAGTGACGTTGTGACAGAGCCAGGATTTCAACTTGAGGAGGGCAAATATTCTCCTTGTGTTAATATGTCTTTTGTAATCTCGTATTCTAAAATATACAAGTCGATGATTTTGGATCCAATGCCAAAATTTTATATGATTTTTTTCATTGAATTTTAATAAAACACACATGTACTTACTAAAATAATTTCGTAGGTTCATATATCATTATTTGAAATTAACCTCAATTAAATCATAAATTGCAATATATTAGTATACTAATCACACTCAAAATAATATCGATCTAATACTTATTTATAAAAATACAAAAAGGGTGGGGCCGGAGCCTCCTCCGGCTCCGCATTAGGTCTGCCCTGGATAACGGGTACATCCCGAAATTAGAACAGTTGATCAAAGTGAAGGAGTCTATGTATAAATTTGGTAAAAAAAAAAAATGGTTTGTTTAAAATTTGAAGTGTAACAATTCGTTGCGTCATTAACCCAGAAAGTTGGAAGAAAAAAATTGACCTTCAGATGGCTTGGCGCATATTCTTGACCTTTACAAAAATTGATATTTATGTCGCACCGAAAACTCCTGATTTTTGGTGCCACATAAATACCAATTGCATTAAAGTAATTCCCAGCACGTCCATAGAATCCGTAGATGATTCCACCTTCGATTGGAATGGTGACAGAAGGCTCATATTTGTTCAGATTGGTACGAAAACTGCGTGACTGGTTGTCCTTCGAACTCTCCAAATGTCATTTTTATGGCTGTGAGATGCTCATCAATATGCAAACCTGTGAATTCAATGTTTTAAAATCCAAATTTACAAGTATCTTCTCAAAAAACAAAAATAAAAACCAACAAATTACAAGTATACCGTTACGTGTTCTAAGGTTGAATTATCCGGATACCTACGGTAAACACCTACTTTTAATTGTTCGGTATGCACTTTGTATTTTGAGTCAAAACAATTCGTAATCAACACCGTAAAATTTTACACTAATAAACAACCCCAAAAATTCATCTTAATTGGACCACACACATTTGTACAGTAAGCCATGAGATTCGTGACGTGTAGTACCGTACATCAAAAAATAAAACAAGCCACCAAAATTTACATAAAGAGCCACAAAAATATGGAAAACTTTCGATCCCAAGCCGCCTAAAGAACCACAAAATATGCAGGAAACCAAGCGGCTGTTCAGATCCCAGACCGCCTAGAGAGAGAAGTGATGGAAGAATCTCAACCCATTTTATCTGTCACTTTTGACGATGAATATATTTGAACTTGGGGCAAATTATGGAAACCTATTCTAAGGTCTTGCTCCTTTTGGCATTTCTGTTAGCCGTTGCCCCCTCCGCGAAAACTGAATGGGAAATATGGAAACTGCCCTTCAATGGCCTCGTGAAGTTCTAAAAGCAAAAATACCACCCAATTGGAGACAATAGTTCACAATCCACGGAGTGTGGGCGATAAACAAATCTGGCTTGTTTCGGCATCCAAAACCACAAACCACTTACCAGTCCTCCTCGTATGTACGTATTTCCATCCTAAATGCATTGCGCAACGCATTTTAAATACAGTCTAAATAGTATCAAACCCCACTTTTTGATATATATTTTTAAACACAATCTAGCAGCTTATTCTAAAAACAAAAATTAGACTGTGTTGTATAAAAAACTATTAGAAAGTGGGGTTTGATACTATTTAGACCGTGTTTAGAACGCATTGCGCCATGCATTTAGGATGGAAATATGTACATACGAGGAGGCGAATGACTGGAAAGTGGTTTGTGAATTTGGACACCGAAACGAGCGAGAATTGTTCATCACCCATAATCCGTGGATTGTGAACTGTTGTCTCCAATTGGGTGGTATTTTTGCTTTTGGAATTCCGCAAGGCCATAGGAGGGGCAGTTTCCATATTTCTCATTCAGTTTTCGCCGTGAGGGCAACGACTAACAGAATTACCAAAGGGAGCAAGACCTTAGAATAGGTTTCCATAATTTGACCTCGTTTATACTCCTATTAAAAGGAGGGTCCCTTTTATAGGGTGGGTGGGTGGTTGGAAAGGTGTGAGGGGTGGTTGGAAAGGCGTGAGCCACCTTGTGGTGGGAGGCCAGGGAAAGGATGGTGTGAGCCACCTGCTACTGGGAGGGGAAAATTTTTCAGTGACGGGAGGGGATCTGTGGTGCTTGCTCGGCTCATCTGAGACGTCCATTGCGTTTTTGGACGGCTCGGATTTGGAGAGAGAAAAATGAGAGAGAAAGTGATAGAGTGAGAGCAGAGTCAGGGAGAGTTTCAATCCGAGTCTTCCAAAAGTATATTGAACGGCCCGAATGTGCCAAGCAGATACCGCGTGAGATATACCCACTCGGCACCAAAAAAATTCTCAGTGGGGGGAGGATTGCGTGAGCCCTGCCATTAGTTATTTGTTGCACTTTCTGACTATGTATACGTGTATGAACTATGAAGTATGTAGCCATAGTTTGAGTCATTAGGAGGAGAATAAGTCCACATGATTTGGACTTATTCTCCTTTCATGTTGGTAGTGTTTTGGACATAGTATATTGTGTTTTTGTTTCCTTCTTAACTAACTCCTTGTTGGAAGTTTTCTTTCCCCCCTCTCTCCCCTTTCTATCTATCCCTCCCTTGCTCCCTCAATTTACCCATTATCGAGTTTCTAATAGTATTTTGTCCATTTCAAAAAAAAGAAAAAGTCCACATGATTAGGTATTGATATGATGAAATATATAGCCAAACTCTAGGCAGAATCGGATTCTTTGATAAAAAAGAAAACAAGGCACAAGTTCGCCACCACAAGCAAGCATGTGACATCTTAATTTCATAACATCAGAAAAACTATGGTGCATAAACAGATAACCTAAAACTTTCAAACGTCCGCAACCTAGAGATCATAATGTAGGGGTTTTACGAGTTACACATTAATGAAGATGATGTAGTTTCACATCCGTACAAATTCTTTCAACAATAACTAAAATAAGTAGTTCATCGCACATCTAACTCAGATTGCATCATATGCGAGTTGGAGTAGCACTTCATTGCCACCCACAATGTCATCAATTCTGACGGCCAAAAGGGCAATGTGGCCTGGAAACACCTTTCTCATACAGCAACATCAGATCAAATTTTGTGTTGAATATTCCATACTTCTTCTACAAATTATAAAGAGCATTAGTTAGTAAATATAGATTGAAGATTAATGTGCAATTGCAACACGAATACAAGATTATGATTCTTACCCTCTCGTTCTCATGCTGGTTATTCATCGTTCTCAAAAAATGATGAAGTGTTTGCCGCATAAAATCCAAGCAAGCTGCAACATGTTTATGCTCCTTCGGTTGCTTTTGCCTTCAGTGGCTTAACCTTCTATCTTCTCTTGTCAGCATCATCGATCTTGTTTTTTCAGAAGTTTCAAAATTCCATAACTACTAATCTTGACCCACCAATCTGATCCAATCATTGGAGTTATGGTGGCATCACACAATGGGATAAACAGTTTGTCTTAAAAGTAAGCATGCAAATTGCATATGAAGTTGTATCGAATATCGTTACCCCAAAAGGATGGCAAGTCATATATATTTCTGCCAAAGAAGAAAATCAATAATTAAACACCGAAAATGCTTCAATACATACCTAACTAAAAATACACACTATATGCACCCAACAAAAGGTTCAAATCGGGCCACACCAACAATGTGACCTGAAGAACCAGGTTGTCCTATAAGTATCTTATTTAATCACAAACTTATCATAAGTTAGGACCATGAAGTGCCAAACTTTGCAGGACGGAAGGGAGTACTAGTTTTTTAGTTCATACATAAAGGCTAGAAGTTGTCCTCTATATATACTATTCAATGGAATGGTTCCGGTCTATTGATAATTTTCTACTACAATATACTACCTTGGGTACAATCTAGATTAAAAGATATTTTTTTATATAAGATAGGTATTTAGAAGTTTCTACGATAGTATCTCGGTATTGTAAGTAAACTTCTCCTAAAAGCAAGATATTTTGTAAAAGTTTCTACGAGATACTAAAAGGAAGATATGTAAAAGTTTCTACGATAGTATCTCGTTATTGTAAGTAAACTTCTTCTAAAAGCAAGATATTTTGTAAGTCTCTAAAATTTAATCAATCTTGGGCTTTGCTTCTTCGGTCTTCTATTGTATTTGAGCTCTAAAATCATGGACTCCCTCCTTGAGTTTAACTCCACATTACAATACTTTACTTCTTTTATCTTCTATGGAGAGCCACTCTTAGTTTCTATGAGTCAGGAGACTTGGAAACTTTCAGGAAACCTTCTGTCATGCGATTTGTTGCAAGGGTTTTGTCAAAAATAGTTTTGACATTATCATTTTTCAAAGACTTTTATATCATGCAATAAACGAATAATGTAATCATCAATCAACTTACTTCCTGCAAATTTCGAGCATCCAGGCGTGATAAGACATGTTCCACCTCTATTATAATACCCTAAGATTTGGGAGAAGTGAGTTCTTAGTCCCACATCGAAAGTCTATATGGGTGATCTTGGGCATATAACAAATTTTATGGGCTCCTATTAGTACCTTGGGCTTAAACTTTTGGGTTATGTGGTTTGGCTTGTGGATCAAAATCATGGTACTAGGCTAGTGGTCTATTGGGGCGTTACATCTATAGTTGGGAGAGCCTCTCAACGTCGACCATCTCCAAAATCAGCTTCATGATGAGCCCGGCCTTATTGGTAACAGGCTACACGCCATAGAAAATTCAACCAACATTTATAACGTTATATACGAATCAAATATTCTTAGTTACATGCAATTATATTTCTGATTTTCGGAAGGAGAGTTGACACAAGAAAAGACTGGTGATTGAATATTCTGCGATACTCTATTTGAGGGGCTGCTGTAAGTAGTTGTTTCTGACTTCTGTACACTCAAGATTCGATCATATTGTGAAACTATAGCTTATCCACCCTATTTCTTATTAGAATCCCAAATGTAGCCTATGATAACTAGTTTTATCTTCTTTTTTTAGATATGAAAGAGTGGACAAAAGAATATCTGCAGTCCAAATTGCTAAGATGAGTCCAGAAGCTTGAGGCCCTTGAAATAAAAAAATTAATGCAAAAAGAACCAATGATTGAGTTCCACCCTTTCAAAAGTTGTGACCATATGAAAACATTGTCCTAAGATATTTCTTTTTTTTTTTGTACTCTGCAATTAGTTTCTTTTCCAATTTTTGTGAATACATTCTCTTAAGATGATTTTCCATTTTTCAGGGAGTAGTTGATTACTTAGATGTCGGCATTTGAATATTGATTATAAAAGGGTGCATGTTAAAATGATGTCAACATGAAAAAAAATGCTACGGATATCAACGTCTCCACATACAAATGTTTCAAAAAAAGTCGGATTTGTGTGAACAATCCTTGGCATTCTCATAAGATCAAACTTCTTTATAAGAACTATCTAATTTAATCATGTACGGTCGTTGTATTGAAATTTCAAATTTATGCATACCTCAATTGATTTGTATTTAAAGTGTAATGATCGATTCATTCAGTTTTTAAACAAAAAAAATTCCGTTCAAAGCCTGGAGGTAATACAAGAAATTTCATTGCACAATACAGGGATCAACCAAAACAACCAATCACCTAGACACGAGCACATGCATATTGCAGGCTCAAATAAAACATATTGCGAAGCAAACCGAAAATGAGATAGTTCATATATCACATTGACCATACATAGAGAGGATGACGCAGAAATGAAGCTTCAAGAGTATTCCATGTGAACTCCTATTGCATTCAAATAGGTGCCACTTCTTCCAAAGAAGCCAACGGCCTTGCCACCGGATGGCGCCGGCGAGAAATGTGTACCTATCTCATTCCCACCAAACGGACCATACTTTCTTCTATCTGTGTACATGGTTATTGATGTCATGACCTCAAACCCATCTGACCCTTTTACTGGCCCATAAAACCCTTCAATTGCCACAATT
Source organism: Rhododendron mucronatum var. ripense (assembly GCA_019656295.1). NCBI lineage: Eukaryota > Viridiplantae > Streptophyta > Magnoliopsida > Ericales > Ericaceae > Rhododendron > Rhododendron mucronatum. Next base: position 751,994 of record BPLT01000116.1, on the reverse strand, counting down.
ACCTCACCCGCAGCAGAATCCAATTCGATCTGCAACAGCGTTAAACAGAAGTTAAACAACTCTTATTCGGAAGTGCATAATGCTCTGTTCGCGAAGTGGGGAAAACCAATGATTTGTCGTTCAAAATGATTGGTACTAGAAACGAATGTATTTGGAATATGTGCCCGGTTATATGTGCGTCACTCATTATTGAATGAAAAAAACAAAAATTGTTTACGTACTTTGTGCAATTGACCTCCGGAAGGGCTGCCGTGCCATGGTGAAGTAAAGTTCTTCCCATCTCTTTGCAGGTATTCGAACTGTATTCCCTGAATCACAATATTTCCTGGTTTTAAAAGACTAGTACTCGCAGAATTTGCTGCTGTTTCTGCATATCCTGTTCGAAGAACGACTTGCTTTATCACTAGGAAAACGCCGTCATCCCAATGCCTTCCGCGCTGGGCTCCCCACGGTCCCGGATCTCGTTGAACAAGCAGATTCATGGAACTCGGAGTCTGCTATGAGAAGTACGTATTTGATTGCCTGTTAGTTTTTTTTAATCGATAGCCAAGCATTTCATTTTAATACCCGAAGGCAAAAGATTTCATATTAAAATACAGGAATGAATCAAATCTGCCAAATCAAAGACACGCATTACTACAAAAAGCACGCATGTTATAGACTCAAGGACACCCAGTCGAAGCAAACCTACACTAAGTGTGGCTATGAGAATCCCATCCGTGCAGGATCGGCCCAAGGTATATGGATGCCTTAAGCCAAGTGGTGGAATAATGCCCTACATAAGTTTTCTAATTTAAAAACAATAAACAGAATACTTATCTATATATAATTTTCATTCATACTATTCAACATGGTAAATATTTCGGCCTTAATAGCCTGTAAGGTTGCAATAATATTCAGTGGACTCAGGTTTGAATTCACAACAACCCCAATTTGTGTGATAGAATAAATTTTTTTCTGCAAAAAAATCCTTCAAAAAAAATATCCTACAAAGATTTAAACCCAGGTATCTTATATATGGAAAAACAAACATTTTTACCACTGAACCACCAAATGAATTTGTTTTATAATTGCACACAGAAAATATATATACTTATTTAGGAAGGGATATCTCAGTTTTACCCAAAATATGGAGGTCCAAGGTGGCGGCCTCTTGGATCTTCCCATTGGGCCACTGCGTCTGTGTCTCCGTAATAGAGGATCCAAAAGAATCCCCAGTTCGCCGATGGACGAATCCACTAACACGAGCACTGGACGCCACATGACCTGTGCGAGTCCGCTGACACTTTGGACTTTGGCACGCGGGTAAGCCGCGGGCAAGATGACGACCCGGCAAGCACTTGACATGACGACCCGGCAAGCACTTGACACCACTTCAGAACACTAAACACGAAGCCCAAAACCACACAAAAACTTATTCGTCCACCATCACCACCCATCAGATCTGGTAAAACCAGACCGGTACCATTGTCGGACTGGGAAAATCAGTCGGGAGAAGACCAAGTAGAAGTGTAGAACTCGGAACACAACAGAAAACCCTAACCCCATCTCACCTTTTTAACATTAACAAAATTCAGATGTTGGACCGCGAATTTCTTTAAAGTAACCACAAAAGTCCAATGAATTTATATATCATGGCCACAAAAATTCCATAATTAACACGAGCCACAAAAATTCATATGTATTTGTACTACAAAAATTCATAAAATGAACCCCTACAAAGTTCAAATTCCGGGGCATAAAAATTTATAAGTGGCCTACGGTACACCCCAAAATTCAACCAATTGATCAAACTGAAGGAGTTAATGAATACATTTAGTGAAAAAATAATAGTAATAGTTTTGGTAATATTGTAACGATTCAATGCGTCATTTACCCAGGAAGTTGGAATAGAAAAACTTGACCTTGAGATGGGCTGGCGCAGATTCTTGGCCTCCAATTTGCCCAAAACTCCGGATTTTCGGAGTGAGATAGATACCAATCGCGTTAAGGTAATCCCCAGCACGTCCATGGAATCCAAAGATGACTCCACCTTCCATTGGAATGGATACAGAAGTTCCAGATTTCGTACCGAATGGCCCATATGTGGTCAGATTTGTGCGAAAACTGAGTGACCTGATGACTGATTGTCCAGCAAACTCTCCAAATGTCAAGCTTATGGCTGTGAGATGCTCACCCGGGCCACCAATGCAAACCTAAGAAGTCAATTTATTAATATCCGAACAAGTATAAATATGTGTTCTAAGGTCGATTATCCATAATAGCAACAAAGAAAAATAGAGTCCACTTGTTTTAAAGTTGATTCCATCAAAGAAAAATGAAATAATTTAACGTCTATGAAAACAAATTTATGACATGCTAACCTCAGTTCGTTCTCCACCGCGACCACCAAATGTATCACTAGAAAATCCAAGTGAGGAACCATCGCAACTTTCGGCTCGGAATGATATTGAATCGATAACCACGCCGTGGCCAAGAATTATGTGTGTTACACGGCGGTCGGCTTTGTAAGCCCATGGTTGACCCCGTAGAGGACCCCAGGGTCCAATAGATATGCATCCTTCATCTACACTACCTGTCTTCGCCTGCACAAATCAGCGTCGCGTTAACCATTCGCAGGAGAGAGAGAGAGAGAGAGAGAGAGAGAGGGTGTTACCGTTAATTTAACCTTTAATGGCGTTAACTATTGTGACAAAATGACATATATGCCCTCTACTTGTATAGCCATTTGCCCTCTACTAAATAGTTCTTCCCCTTTGCAAAGAAATCCAAGGAAAATTGCCAATTTGGATGCCGGCATAAGCAAAGGACATAATGGGAGAGAAATAATTAAACCTCACTTGTGTGGGTTTGGATTAAAAAATTAAGAGTGACTTTTTTTTTGTCTTTATTAAAAAAATTGCATATATTAGTTTTGCTTCAAATTTTTGACTTATTGCTTTGTCTCGATGAGAGAAATCAAAAAAATAAAAATAAAATTGATCGGAAGTCTTAATTTTTCTAAGAAAGAAAAAAAGTAAGTCAAAAGACAATTTTTTTGACTTTTTTTTTTTTGTCTTTTTAGAGAAAATTATGAGTTGCGATTAAAAGTTTATACTTTTTTTATTCCTTTCGCCAAGACAAATCAATATGTCACAAAAAAATTGACGCAAAACTAATAAATGCAAAAAATTATTTGAACAGAGGGAAAAAAAAAAGTTACTCCCGACTTTTTAATCCAATTGTGCTCTTATTCTGCATACGTAATTACTACTCGAATAAAATAAACATGCACACATTTTATATAAATCAGGCGAATTATTCTTTTTCGGCGAATGGAGTGAGCAGAATGCGAAATTGGTAAAATAAGGATAAAAATTGGTTGCGCTGTGGCAAAATTGGGTTCGGCGGTTTTGGGCAATTTTTACGATGGGGCAATGGGTGGTGATAAGGTGATGGAAGAGGTTTCTGGAGGTTTACAATTTATGCTAGGTTAGAGGTTTTGAGGGCTCATTGTCTATATTGAACAAGAAAAATGGATAGAATTGCTCAATACAACAAGTTTATATTCTAGAATTTCTTATTTAAGACATTTTAGATTTTTTTAAATAACTAAGGTGTTCAGGCTAACTTAAGCACACCTCAAATAATTTTGGGAACCAAATCCTACCGCCCATTTGCAAGGAGCCCAACTAAAGGTAGAAATGGGTGGTCCGAAAATAGTTGATTGCACTTGAGAGATTTCAAACTTGAGACTCTAGAAATGAGCAAATTCCTTAGTCTCAAATCTTGACCACCAGGCAAACTCCTTGGGATTTAAAACATTTTAGTTTTGTGTTCAATTTTTTTAGAGTATTAATTTATATCAAGCAAAGAAATAAAAAATTTAAAAATAGGAAATAAAATTGAAAGAATTAGAATAACAAAACATAATACTACTAAAAAATATTTTGCTTTGTTTATGTCCTTAGTCAACTTTTAAAAGTCTGTTAAAAAAAACTTTTAAAAGGTTTTGATCATAATTTTTTACATTTTATGTTTCTCTTGTTGAAATGAATAAAATCTATCAAAAATTGACACAAAACTACTAAGGCAAAAAAATATTTGAACAAAGACCCAAAAAAATCCAAAAGAATTATTATGCCAAACCACACCTTAGTAATATAGTCATTATTATAAATATTTTCAATTAAATATTTGCATTTGAAATAGAATAATTGATAGATTCATATGCTTTCTATCTAATATCCAAAATAAGTGGACTTCATTGCGGCAAAATTAGAATTTGAATTGTAATATGGGTGGAAGAACACATGGGTTTAGAAGATTTAGAGAGGTCAAAGGGCATTTTCGGCAGTTCAAGGCAAATATTATGACATCATCAGCAACTTTTGTTAGGATATGTAACGGCTGGTAACAGAAGGGGGACTTTTGGTAATGTCAGTAAAAGTAAGGGAGGTTACTGAGATTTCAGAAACCTCAGGGGAGGTTTCTATTTGTGTCAGAAACCTCAGGGGAGGTCAGTGAAATTTACCCAATACTTATCTATATATAATTTTCATTCATACTATTCAACATGGTAAATATTTCGGCCTTAATAGCCTGTAAGGTTGCAATAATATTCAGTGGACTCAAGTTTGAATTCACAACAACCCCAATTTGTGTGATAGAATAAATTTTTTTCTGCAAAAAAATCCTTCAAAAAAAATATCCTACAAAGATTTAAACCCAGGTATCTTATATATGGAAAAACAAACATTTTTACCACTGAACCACCAAATGAATTTGTTTTATAATTGCACACATAAAATATATATACTTATCTAGGAAGGAATATCCCAGTTTTACCCAAAATGTGGAGGTCCAAGGTGGCGGTCTCTTGGGTCTTCCCATTGGGCCAACCCTGCGTCTGTGGCTCCGTAGTAGAGAATCCAAAAGAATCCCCAGTTCGCCGATGGACGAATCCACTAACACGGGCACTGGACGCCACATGACCTGTGCGAGTCCGCTGACACTTTGGACTTTGGCACGCGGGTAAGCCGCGGTCAAGATGACGACCCGGCAAGCACTTGACACCACTCCAGAACACTAAACACGAAGCCCAAAACCACACAAAAACTTATTCGTCCACCATTACCACCCATCAGATCTGGTAAAATCAGATCGGTACCGTCGTCGGACTGGGAAAATCAGCCGGGAGAAGACCAAGTAGAAGTGTAGAACTCGGAACACAACAGAAAACCCTAACCCCATCTCACCTTTTTATTAACATTAACAAAATTCAGATGTTGGACCGCGAATTTCTTTAAAGTAACCACAAAAGTCCGATGAATTTATATATCATGGCCACAAAAATCCCATAATTAACACGAGCCACAAAAATTCATATGTATTTGAACTACAAAAATTCATAAAATGAACCCCTACAAAGTTCAAATTCCGGGCCATAAAAATTTATAAGTGGCCTAATTCAACCAATTGGTCAAACTGAAGGAGTTAATGTATACATTTAGTGAAAAAATAATAGTAATAGTTTTGGTAATATTGTAACGATTCAATGCGTCATTTACCCAGGAAGTTGGAATAGAAAAACTTGACCTTGAGATGGGCTGGCACATATTCTTGGCCTCCAATTTGCCCAAAACTCCTGATTTCTGGAGCGAGATAGATACCAATCGCATTAAGGTAATTTCCAGCACGTCCATGGAATCCAAAGATGACTCCACCTTCCATTGGAATGGATACAGAAGTTCCAGATTTCGTACCGAATGGCCCATATGTGGTCAGATTTGTACGAAAACTGAGTGACCTGATGACTGATTGTCCAGCGAACTCTCCAAATGTCAAGCTTATGGCTGTGAGATGCTCACCCGGGCCACCAATGCAAACCTATGAAGTCAAATTATTAATATCCGAACAAGTATAAATATGTGTTCTAAGGTCGATTATCCATAATAGCAACAAAGAAAAATAGAGTCCACTTGTTTTAAAGTTGATTCCATCAAAGAAAAATGAAATAATTTAACGTCTATGAAAACAAATTTATGACATGCTAACCTCAGTTCGTTCTCCACCGCGACCACCAAATGTATCACTAGAAAATCCAAGTGAGGAACCATCGCAACTTTCGGCTCGGAATGATATTGAATCGATAACCACGCCGTGGCCAAGAATTATGTGTGTTACACGGCGGTCGGCTTTGTAAGCCCATGGTTGACCCCGTAGAGGACCCCAGGGTCCAATAGATATGCATCCTTCATCTACACTACCTGTCTTCGCCTGCACAAATCAGCGTCGCGTTAACCATTCGCAGGAGAGAGAGAGAGAGAGAGAGAGAGAGAGGGTGTTACCATTGGAATTCTCAGGGTCTTTTGTGAGGATCTCTGCTATCTACAGAGTCTCAAGTGGAAAAAAAATTGGGATATGGGAATTCTTAGGTTCATTTAGAGGCGCCAGTGAGAACATTTATAATAGCATATCCAACAACCCTTTGATTTCTTCAAAAGCATTTTCTAAATATTCATAATGAAGAATGCATGCTCTTGTTAATTTACACCCTTTTTTTTTTTTTTGGACTTCTGGGAAAAAAAACCAACAATTGAATTCCACATGGCAAGTGGGCCCGGACTTGTGGTCAACAAAAAATGGAAAATCAAGATGGCATGCATTGTTGGCCAATGAGAAAGTCAAAGTGAATGAAGTCTAAGTGCAAAATGATCAAAGATTGAGAAATCAATTGCAATCGTCATGGGTACACCAGCTTTATTTTTCTAGGTTTTTTGAGATTTTCAGGATACGATTGTATTCATAAGCAGATTCTCAGAGCATATCTAGAAAAAATTTTGTTATATACATTATAAAGGGTAAAATACATGATGATGCGGTCATGACGACCATTTGGCACTTAAAAATGTATAATGTTTAAAAATAAGTACTATTAAAAAGGAAGTAAAAAATGTACTCTCTTACACAATAAAAAAAAAAAAGTATGACGTTTAACATTGTAACCCATCAGTGCCAAAATTAGTACTATTAAAAAGGTATAAACAATATACTTAAAATAAGAGTGATGTTTGATATTTTTTGTTAATGTTAAATTATTGACATATTAAATTTTGGAGGCATAGTGTTGTTTGAAAAATGAAGATAGAAATGGAAAACTGTTATTGTAGTTTGACATTTTTTTGATGATGCAAACCGTCCGTATATTAGAGTTTGTTGATAACATTAGTTACATCGAAAATCAGATGGCTTGCATTATTGGTAGTATTAGTTTCTCGATAATATAAGATAATGTTCAGTTATCTTAGACATTTTTTTAACAAATCACGTGAATAGTTATTGACAATCAAATACCATAATTTTAAAAAAACTTAAAACTCCAACTCTTACTTTCGTCGCTCAACCATGTCATAACGAAGGTTGAACGAACTATCCATTTTTTTTTTATCTATAAAATATGACAATGTGAATAAGATTAATTGTGTGGGCATAATTAGTATTTTTCTACTAAAACTATAGACAGAATTGGATTTCTTCAATAAAAAAAACTAGCCAACGGCCCTATAACCCAATTACACTTCCTCACCTATTCTACATGGAAAGGTGAGGGTTCGATTCTCGTCAGGAGCGCGAGTGCTTAAAGTGATTGTTGATGCCCTTTGGGCTTGCCCCAGCCGTATGCCGTTTAGAGGTCTCTTTCTCCGCTTCGTAGTATGCTAAACATCTATCAACTATCGCATAATAAAAAAATAAAAAAAACTAAAGAAGCACAAGTGTGCCACCGCAAGCAAGCATGTCACATCTTAATTCCATAACATCAGAAAATCATGGTGCCTAAAACAGATAATCTAAAACTTTTCATCATTCGCAAACTGGAATTTTTTAGAATAGAAGTCAAAGTTTGAGAAAGAGTTAGAGCAAGAAAGTGGGTTTGCTTTTAGTAAACCTATTTGTGCACTATTAGCCACAAATCCGTGTTTATTCTTTACCGAGGAAGAAGGAAGAAAGAAGCTACATGGAATCTTCCATTCCCATCCCACAAATTCATGGATTGTCTAAGGACGAAAGGAGGCACAAAGTTCTGTTGGGTTTGAGGCAAGAGGTGCAAGGTGAGACATCCGTCTTTTTGAAGATTGACTCACCTATGCGAAAAAATATTTATTTCTGAAATAATTGTGTTATGTGCGCTTTTTACGCTTTTTTTTTTTTTGATCGATTTGAAAAAAGCGTGTTTTTTTACTCTTTTTGCTCACTTTTTTCAAGTCACCTCGCTTGGAGGTCAGTAAGGCAATGGGGTGCGCTCGCCGTGCCTTTGACAACTATGGTCATGGAAGCATGGGGCATAATTAGTTTGTGAAAGAAATTTTCAAATTGAAATTGATTAAGCCTTAACTTTTGTCTCTCCCTCGCTCTCAACTATGTCATTAGCATTCTCGTTATAGATATGAGATTGTGACCTGTGAGTATAAGATTAACTGTCTTGGCATAGTATTTTTAACGGCATAAACCGTATCGGTGCTTTGGTACATTTGGGTAAGGTATGGTACCATATGGGTTTTTTATTACGGAATTGTACTGTATGGGTGCTTTGGTACATGAGATATACATATAACTTCTTCTTCTTTTTTCAAAGTGTTATGAGATATACATGCAATTTTCCAATTTTCGAAGTTGAAATTGGAAAATTGTATGAGATATGATGTCGAAATGCATTAAATTTACAAAAAAAAAAACTAGTGTCCATGTAACACAATTATACAAAGCTAAATATATTTTGAAATCCTATCAAATGGTATCGGATCAACATGATTTTCAACATGGATAATGTTCTCAGCAATAGCTAAAAGGTGAACAGTTCCGATTATCTTCGTGGATCCAGAAAGGGCCTACAAATGGCTCAAAAGTGGACCGAACTAAACCATAAGGACTGAACGGTGTCTGCTCCCTTATTCCACTTTTGAATTCGAGGGAGTTAGCTTTCGGCCATTTTCGTTTTGGGTTTCGAGGTAGTTTTTCTTAGATTATGAGTGAAGAAGAATAAATAGAGAAATGATAGTAAAAAATTATGATCGAAATTTAAATTTTTTTGAATATAGACAAAAATAAGCCAATTTATTCGTCTTTATTAAAAAAAGTTTAAATTTCAATCGTAATTTTTTACTTTTTACTTTTTAGATTTTAATTGTAATTTTTTACTTTTTAGATTTCTTTCATCATAATAAAGCAATAATCTTCAAAAATAATAAATGCAAAAAAAAATTGAATAAAAAAAATTATTTAACTTATAATGCCAAATTAGGCCTAAAAATTTAGGCATTTTAGGCCCAGGCCTAAATATTCAAGCCCATAAGAAAAGTATGGATCTAAAACGAACATGGCGCGATTTGTAACTACTCCTTTCTTTTCTTCCCGTTTCTCACAATCCGAATGGGTTGTAAGGGCCATTCGGTGACAGTGCCAAGGTTTTTGTTACCTTCTGTTTATCTTTTCCTTTTTAACCTCTTTTGTTTTCCCTGTTAACACGTGATGCTTCATTCTGAAGTTTCTACCTCATTTTTTTTAGGGTTTTCTTTAATCCCAGATGTTGATTCTGTGAGTGCTGCTGAATTATTGTAGGAACTTCGTCGTCTCCCAGTTACGTATATATCTGTACTCATTATCACATTATGGAACGAGAAGACAGGACCATGGATAATGTCTGGGATGGATGGTGGGTGAGCCTTTTATATTTGTTGGCTACGTAATGTATGTGTGTGTAGATGGAAATATTTCGTATTCTCCACTTCTACTCTATTTTTTATGTTCCGTTCAGTTGTCGGGAATGTTGTTTGGGAAATAAATTTATTTTTCTGTGTGTTTTCTTGACAAGAAAACTAAAATTCATTCCTTTAGCAAGACCTATTTTACAAGAAAGTGTTTTCAGTAGAAAAATTGAAGCTATAAAAAGTTACAAGAAAGTTTTTCCATCATTTCCATGCAACTGAACGGGCCCTAATGTACGCACAGAAATTGTTTCAGTTTCCATTTTCTTTCCTGGAATTGTACTCTTACTTATTCCCGCAGCATGATTTTGCATTTGTCGAAATTTTTCCCATGTTTTGTGTTTTGTGTTTTCATTGGCTATTATGTCCGTAGAACAAAGGGATCATTTGTTTTTCCTCCCTGCCGTGAAGGCAACACACATTTCATTGCATATTACAAAGGAAGGAATTTTGAATATTGGTTCATTCATTAATAGCTAGCTAAGAGTGTGCATAATCATGATTCAGAACCACCGAAAAGTCGGCATTAATACTTTGCACCCGAAACCTGTATAATTGTGGGGTAGCAAACTTAACTTTCACAATGCTTCTCGAGTCTTTAACCATTCATTTTGTGAAACAGGGATGCTGCTCTGATTTTGTCTAAACGCAAGAAGGCTCAGACCATTCTTGGAAAGAGGAAGTTCATGGAAAGTTCAAGCACAGACGGAGGAGATATAATTATGACAACGGTTTCTCAACCTGATCAAACTATGGAAGAAGACAATGAATCAGTGGTCAGTTTGTTTATTCTTTTTCATTAGTTTCTTCTTAATCGTTTTCTGCCACATACTTCTTTTTGGTATCCTCAGTAGAATTAGACTGACAGAGAAAGGAAAGTCCATGAGGTGTCAGAAGACTCAGAACCTCGTTGAGAGAGAGAGAGAGAGAGGATTATTACTTGGGCGAAAATATATATGTTTTTTGGTTTCGTGCTCCATGTCCTATATATACAACAATGATTAATCTTTACTGTGGGGTGGTTGTTTGCTATTGAACTTTTGTTAGCTGTTGGGCCCCGTTTGGTAACTACTTCTAAGCCAGTGAACCTTTTTTCCCCAGTATTTTGACCTTAAATTAATGGACGTAAATGTTTGGAAAAGGGAAAGCTACTGAAAATCAGTGTTCTAAAACAAGGAATTAATCGTTGGCGGAGCCTATCCGATTAGGTTCGACTAACGATTAATCGCCGATTACTAATTAATACGCACCGATTAATCGCCCATTAATCCGATTAATTGCCGATTAATCACTTGAAGGTGGCTAATGGCCCGACTAGTGCCTAGGAACTTTTAGAACATTGCTGAAAGTAGTAGTAGTTAGCATCAATTTGTAGAGCTAACTAGAATAGCCAAACCTAGCCTAGATGCCCATAATAAGGAGTCCAAATAACAAGTTGATGAAAATAGAATTAAATACTGAAAAGACAAAAATACTACTAAGAAAATGGTGGCCTAATGGCTGTTGCATGATTCGGTCACAGTTCCATTTCTCTTAATTCTTTAACTGGCAGTGTTATTGGTTGTATGTAAATAGAATTTTTGGTGGTTCTAGTGTAGTTGTATCCAAAGAAGGCGCTTCTAGTCTTGATGTACCTAAAAAGGAATAAGTTGTTGATAAGTTTACTTAAGACCAAGTAAATATTGGACTAACGGAAGCTGGTTTAATTGTCGCTGCCATACCGGACCGTAGTTCCAGTTATCCGACCCCCTAGACCACTACTGGTAGTGGTATGTGTGCATTGAATATAAAGTATGAAACTAGGGATTGAATTTGGTTCTGATTTATCTGGAGGATATGTAGCCTCTTTTTTTGGCTCTGAGTTTGCTAGCTTTTACTTCTTTTGTACTCTGTTTATCTTGTATTAGTACTTGAATCTTGAATTTTTATGGAATTATTCTTTTAGAAATTCCGCAGTGCCATGTACTCCCCTGAAGTTGATGGAGGGAAAAGAAAGAAGTACATGATTGCAAAGTGTCTGGATATCCTGGAAGGAGGAGCTATTGTCATTGAGGAGCGAAGATTTCAAATACAAAATTGTTCGAGGGAGTGTGCTGAGTAGTGTTGCCAAGTTTGTCTTGAGCATTTTTTCTGTGGTAAACACTCTGCATCCTACCCTTATTTAAGCCCAGTTTTGTTTTGTAAATTTTCCTTACACCTCTTTTGGAAAATTTTGGTTCGCCACCTTAGGTTTCTAAAATAACATGGACAATGGATTGTTTTTGGTCGCCACCTTATTTGACCTATAAATCTCTTGTGTATTACAAAATGAGTACCACTGTTTGCTTTTTGTCTAAGGTATCACCATTATTATCTGATCGGTAATGTTGTTATTCTAATTAGCCCTTCCGATTACCTGTATTACTACTGTTGAGCGGGTTTGGCAAATAACTAGGTGCTATTTTGGATTTATTGGAAACATTGACTTGTACAAGTGCATCATAAGTATATTACCAATTGAGAATCTTCCATTGCTTCACTTAATATAATTTTTATATATAATTGTTTCATCGTTTCTGATATAATTTTATTCACCTAGATTATTTGTACCTTGTGCAATAGTTAGTGGTTTGAGTGCTAATACTACGTAGATATAAAAATTATGTACCCTCTGCAGTTCCCATTTTCGCAAGGTGGGGTGGTTCTTTTGTAGTAAAGGTGTCATTGCCCTCATTTTCCTTTTTCTCTCACACTCCAGGAAGAGTTAGAGAGGATATGTTATCTAAGTGAGATCAGCAATCAGTATTTAGCGTTCTGTTCGAACCTAGACCAGGTAAGGATTTTTAAATATGGACAGTTGTTACATTTTAAGATGTTGATATAGATTTGCATGAATCCTTTCAAGTTTTTGGCAGTTTACCTATTATATTTTTCTCAACTTTTTCTTTTTGTTAAAGTCTGAATGTGATCCTTTAGTTGCTGTCGCTGAGAGGAGGGTGGAAGTTGATAAATTTTCCAAGCTAAGGGAACACGATGTTTGTGATGTAATACGAGTACGATTCCTTACTCATTGCGATCCATGGCTCTGGTCTCAATACTTGTAGTCTGAATGATTCTAATGTGATAATTGCCTTTGTGCAGCAATATGAACATCGCACCAAATACACATTTTTTGAGGTAATATTTTTTACAACTTTATCTGTTAGGTTCTGAAATAATTGCATTCTTCAATGTTACCAAACCAAACCTAACCGAGCCTTTTATCCCAATCAGTTGGGGTCGGCTACATGATACCTTTCTTTCAGCTCTGTGCGAGCTACCTGTTCACTTAGATTTAGTAGGCTCATTTCCATTCGTATCACAGCATCAAAAGTCAGTTTGGGTCTTGCTCTCCCTATTTCTGTCAACTACTATAGTACTATCATAGCACCCTCTTAACTCTATTGCCTTAGCGATCTTGAATGTTTTTCTTAACAAATCATTTTGGTGGTCTTATCATGCTTAAGAAAGAATTCGTCACTTGATTTGAAACAGTGATATATCTCAGTTTTTGATGCACTGCTTTGGATTGAACATTGCTCAGCATATTGACGCCCTATAGCTGAGGATTGACAGTCTCGTTGGCCTTCTTATAGAATGCACCAGTTGGGAAGTATCTTTCCCTTCTTTACCATAGTTATCCACTGTCAAGATTACATCCATATCCGGTGCCCAAGTTTGCAACGATACCTTCATACGAACCCTAGAACGATGGGGAATGGCTTATTTGAGAACGAACACTTGATCGTGCCCTTTAAAGGTTTGACAAGTGCAAAACATTTTGGATGTTTGAAGAAGAGAAGGAAGAACATGAGTTGAAAAGAAGGCAAGTTTCCGGATCACTTCTAGGGTTCTTTATCCATCAAATCAAGGGTTGGAAACATTTTTCTAATCCTGAAAAATCCCTTAGAATTTTTTTAAAAACACTCATTAATCCTTTTGGTCAAACTTTTGGAATACGAGGTCAATTCGTATAGTCCTCTAAAGATCGTTGTGTGCTTTTAGTGTAGCATCCTACTTTTAAGTGCTTGGAGTCTGGTAGTAAATGCTTTATTTTTTGTTGTGTTGAAAGGAACTAAAATTTCTAGCTGGATATGTTTAGGTGTATTTCAGTGGAAAACTTTTTGATTCAGTTAATCAGGTTCTGCAGGGAGCTGCTTTTTTCATAAAGCGGCAATACTTGTTACTTGCATCTTTGTAACATATTTCCACCAATTGTAGCTGAATGAATATACACGATACCTGGCTGCTGTAAAATTGTGAGCAAATGAATGCATGTGGGACAAGTATTTCTATGTCATGGTATTTTTAGTTGATCCTGTTGTAATCTGTCTTTCCAGTTTTATCGGCAGTCATTCATTGCTTTGGAATTTTCCTAATTTCCATAGCTTTGTTGTGAAAGGTTAGGCCAGAGATGGCTCACGGAGAACTTGGATACTAACAATAACACGTAAGATTACTTTTGAAGAGAAGTGAGTTCCCTGCAGTGTGGCATGAAGTTATTCTGTGGAACAACGAAGTTTTAAACTTCAAAATTTTGTGATGATGTGGCTTTCGGAGAGATGAGATATTTGACTTTGTTATCAGTTGATACCCTTCAACCCTGTAGAAGGCGCGGAATACTTGAAGGATGTTATGTTAAAATGAGACTATGTTGGGCTTGATTTTGTGTTATTAAACCCTCTGCTTGATTTCATAAATTCTTTTGTTTGCAGTTATTGCTGCCTGCTCAAAATGTGTTTTTCCCTTTCTCCCGTTCCCTTCTTCCTCTCTGCCCATCTTCCTACTCTTTGAGCTAGGCTGCTGTAACTGGTGTTAATTGTAGCTGCATTTGGAGACTAATTGTCATTACATGCGATTTCCCCCTTAGTTCCATGAATTTACTCTCTGCGTTGGTACTTAGCTCTTGTTCTTTCATTCCATTTTGAAATTTTGGTTCACTAATGGTTACAATGTGGGTTTCCTGATGCATGAGGGTCTTAATGCCCTAGGAATTTAGACTGAAGTTGGGAATTTTCTACACCTTTTTTAAACAAGATGTTTTTTGCTGCAATTATCTTTGTTGTAATTACCCTTGGTATTATGCTTCTTACCCTTGTCAAGGGTCCATATGACTCCATATCAAGGAACAAAATTTCCTTTCGTTCCATTGGAAGAAACAAAACTAGTTAAGTTCTGGACCATATTTTTTGTGTTCTTATGCAGTTATAGAATCTTATACAGTTGTGTTTAATAATTTGTTTAATCATGTGCACTTGTAGATAAGTTTTGGTTTGTGTTTATGAGCATTTCAAGTATCTTAATTTTCTCATATCCTTAAAATGTGGCCGGAGAATCATTCCCAATGTGTTTCAGCTTTGATGCTTACCGAAACAATACAAAAATAGAATTCTGATCCTTGCTCCCTGCATGGCTTCTTTCTTGGTTTTTCCTTCTTTTCTTCATGTATTTGTGTAATTATTATTATTATGTTTTAGGTAAATACAATGGATTAATTCTCTTTCAAGGAGTTTTATTTTGTTGTTCCTTTTTATTATAGCCTCCATCTCCATGGGCTTTTCAACTATTCCCAAACCCTATTGAGGTAATTATGCCCTTCATATGGTCATTATGTTGTCCAATTATTCTCGATAGTAGGAATGTTGTATAGTGTTCTATTATCTCATTTTACGAGAGAACGAACCTATTTATGCTAGAAGTTGGTTAATAATTTTTTGGATGTAGTTTGAGGATGTTAGCGAGTCTGACGTAAGTATTGCAATGATGGAGTTGGATAAGTATGTGCCTCTACAGGTATGAACATTTAAGTTTTCTTGTTCTTGGCTTCGTAAGCAATTCAACATTATTGATCTGCCCCTTCTTTTTGAAGTCATTCTCTTCAACATACAAAAATGTTCTTCATACTAAATATCTGAATGACGATTTTGGTCTTCCTCTCTCTCACATCCTGGTATGCTGTCCTAGTCGTGATTGTTGCAATTGAAAGTCTAATCTGATATTGTATACTGACATGGGTTGCAGCTTCAGATGATGCTTGAAGTTGTTTTGAACTATGATCGATTGTTAATTTTTAGTTGTGAGCGCATTTTATTGGTGTTATTCTAGTTTCTTCTTTTTATTTTCCATTCCCGCCCCCCTCTTGTGGGTGGGAGAGGGTCAATACGCGAAATGTAAATAATCCTTTTTAATCATAGGTTTGTTATGTTATTCATATGCACATGCTATATTCTAAATTTTCTTCTTGTTTTTGAATAGGTGAGTTATAAGGTTATCTAACTATTGTCACTACCATTTGTTTTGAAAACCAGGAACATCGTGAAATGCAGCTTACCTTGGAGATGGCACGTCGGAAATCTTTTCTTGTCACGAAGACTTTGCTTTTAGAGGCTTTAATGGGCATCAAGATTTCAGATTCAGATTTTTGTCTCACATCTCCTGATGAGTCTGCTCCGAATGAGCCCAAGAAAGTAGCCTTTGTGCGAAAACGGTTGATGAACGCAATAGTTTATGGGTTTAATGGCTTGCTTCAACTGAAACAAATGGCGGTATCATCCTTTATGTCTTTTTTTCTCCTCCATTTGGTTGATCATATTCGAGTGGAAATGTCAGTGCTATAAGAAAACTAGAGGTGACCCCTGCGATGCAGCAGAATAACTAGCATGCTTATTTTTGAGATCCATAACTAATGTCCATCTTCTGTTTTAAAATTTTCTTTTATATCTTTTGTTTGCATTTTAATAAGATAAAAATTACAAATACTTGAGAACGCTTAAGGAATTGCCAAGTAGGAGAGAGAATTGGTAGAAAAGTGGCACGTGGATTATTGTGCTTAGTTATAGCGTATAGATGCTCTTAGCTATATATGAAAATGGAAGAAGCATACTCCTTGTTTAAGCAGTTTTCGACTTATTAAAGAGAAATTGTTTTACTCATTTTCACCTATCCAACCTAAATATTATTTCTTAGTTGTAAAGCTAACGAGTAATAAAGTGTCCTTTCTTGAGGTTAGTTCAATTCCCATTTTAGTTCCACTTAATTCGCCTTTAATTCTGTTTGAGAAAGATTATCTGAAATTATTAATTGTATTTGCTGTTTAGGTTGCTTTTTAAATATGTTCTATTAAACTATTTACATAAGGAGGCAAAGTCTTTTGGCTACTATCGTGTTAATTTAATGGATGAATGGTCAATATGAAGCGCAAACTTAAAAGTTATGTGGCACAAGTTGTGCAATGATTTCTAACAGGAATATTAATACAGAGGGCACGAAAAGACTAATCCTACAGGGGAAGGAAAAAATAACACTAAAAGATTAAAATACTCCAGGAATTTAGGATAACAAACATACATTTCACAGGTCGAGTTCGAGTTAATGTTTTTGTGGCATGTTTTGGACATTATTTTTCCTGATGGACATTTAACATACATTTCCCCAGTGTAGCTTTTGTCTCTGCGTATGGATGGCCTATTAAGCATCTTGGGTTTTTCTGTCGGTGGTCCTTTGGATCCGTCAGCTTCTTGTAGTGTGCAAGCAAGTAATATCAGCATGTAATGTGAAACTTTTTAATTCAACCAAGGGCCTCAATAACTCTTTCCCACATAGTAATCCGAATCATATGATTCACGATTTCGTTCATGATTCGTGCGAAAACGTTATGGTTTTTGAGGTGAATCGGTCATAGAATAGAACCGGTGATGAATCGTACGATTCACACAGTTCATAATATATGATTTGTGTGGTTCTCAAAATTGTGGATCAAATTTTGATGATCCGAGCCGCTCAATGTGATCAGAACGTGATTTGAAGGGTTCTCGTGAGAAATTAGCAAAAAAAATGACCGGGAAGGGCTTCATCTGAACAGTTTCAAATAGTTTTTTATTGAACGGTTTAAATAAAAACTACTCAAATCATGTCTTTCCGGGTTTTTTTTGCTAATTTTTTGCGGGCACCCTTAAAATTACATTCTGCACACATTGAACGGTTCGGATCATAAAAGATTGATCAGGAACTATGAGATTGAAATATGGGGTGTGTTTTTAGGTGTCCCTTGAACCGTCCCGTTTGACTAATGATTCAGTAAAGGGCAATTCCTAATGACGACTTGAAAACTATGGTTTTTAGTTGCTTAAAACCTGCCTATTTTTAATGCTCTCTCTGTCTTTTTATACTTAGTTGCTGAAAACCTGCCTATTTTTAATGCTCTCTCTGTCTTTTTATACTTCATGCCTCATTCCAAGCTGTTTTTGTTTCCTTTTTACAGTGCGATTATTTCCAGGAAGCTCTTTCCTTTCCTTTATTACATGGTAGCTTAAGAAGACCTTGTACAGATGAGCTTATAGAAGTGATTAAGATTGCTGATTATGAGAGAGGAATGCAACGACAGCATTTTATCAGTGTGCAGCATATTCTGTTGGGCCTTTCTCTATCAAGAGTTGGTGATATTGTGAGGCGGGGGATCTTCGATAACATGGAGTTACCTTCAGATCTCCCTATGCTTGGCATTTACAAGTTATTGTCTGATGCAGCTAATATTATTGGTAAAGTCTCATTTTGATTACGCCCTCAATTCATTCTTTTTAATGACCTATATCATCATCATTGTTTAGGTCTATGTTGTTTGTATTTTGTACCCTGGAATGCAAATACCGCAGCGAATTATGTTTTGGAACGTACATGGTACAGATTTCCAAAATCATGAATTTTGTGATCAATTTCCAAACAATGAAATGTTATATATACTGAAGAGGAAAGTCCACTTTCACCCCCTGTGGTTATCGCCATATGCGGATACCCCCCTTGTGGTTTAAAATTGACCACATAACCTACCTGTGGTTTTGAAAATGTGCGGATAGACCCCCTGCCGTCATGTTTTCCATCCATATTAACGGACACAATATTAAAAGACCGTTATACCCTCATCACGTCCCTTGATTCTTCTTCTTTTTTAAATCTAATCACACAATCCTGTATACCAAAAATTGAATCCAAACCGTTGATATTGTAAATTTTGACGAGTACTACGTCTATGCCAAAATTCAAGTCAATCAAAAAATGAAAAGCTCATGGTCAAATTGATTTTGTTATGAAATTAAAATTTCAAATTTGAATTTACTAAAAATTAGATCACTGGGTTATTGATGCCTGATCGAGATGATTTTTTACAGTGATACTCTATTCTTTATTTAATACATTATGAACGACTCATATTACATTCTAGAGATGTGTGAGATACACCTCCGTTAATATGGATGGAAAACATGACGGCAAGGGGTCTATCTGCACATTTTCAAAACCACAGGTAGGTTATGTGTTCAGTTTTAAACCACAAGGGGGGTATCCGCACATGGCGATAACCACAGGGGGTGAAAGTGGACTTTCCTCTACACAGATAGTGGAGTTTTTGCAAGAGAAAATATGAAAAGTTGGTCATCATATTATTGTAGTGTTTTGCATGAATAATTTGCTAAATTACATTCTGATATTGGAATATGTACAAGCCTACTTAATGTAAGGATATAGGGCATGTTGCCTTTACCACGTTCCCATTTCTCATTCCGAAACGATCTGCATTTCGTCATGCATAACGTGAATATTACTCAATTATTTTGAGTGGAGTGTCTGAAAATTTTCAATGCGTAATGACAAGAAAAAGTAACTCTCTTTTTTCTGTCACAAACCAAGTTCAGTCTTAGATGTGCCCTTGGATGGGTTGGGGACACTTGATTGAGTCCTTTGGGCCAACTTAGTAGGTTTGTGCATACGCAATGTTGATATCATCGGATGACTCGGATGTTTTACCTGTTCATCATTGGTGAAATAAGAAATGGACCCACCTGTGTCTCTGACCAACACATCGGAAGGTATTTAAAATGTGGTAAACCAAATGGCATTCCTGTTGGGCATGTGTTTATTTTCTCACGCAAGATTATGTTGCGGGTGATGAGCAGGTTGGAGTAGAGCACTTTGTCATCGCAATTTTATATGGAAAAGCTGGAAAAGGATGGGAAGTAAGCACCATAATTCTTCAAGAACTGGCTTTCTTTGGCTCTTTTTTTAGTTTTATTTTCCTTGTCGCGTTTTGATTGGATCTTTTATGCCCTCTTGCATTTTAGGTCTTGATTAGTTATTTGTTTCTTTCTGCCCTATTAACCTGATTAGCTGAGAACAACATGGGGTCTTGATCTTGTTAGTAACAGTTCACAATTTTTTCCCCTTTAGGCATTTGAGGAGCATAGCTCTGGTCTTGGATTATGAAGCATGGGATTTGCTGCTCTTGGATTGTGAGAAGCAACATCTTTTATTCTTTGTTATCATGATATCATCGCACAATCAACACACACACACACACACAACATACATATTCATACAGATTTTCATATATGGGAATTTTTTCCGGTTGCCTTCCATTTCTCATTTCTGCTTGTGTTCATCACTTTATCCAGCTTTAAGAGAGTGCCCAAAGTGTGGTGTGGAAAGCTTTGAGGACAAGGATATTGCCAAAGAAATCATTCCGCACGATGAATGTATTGGTAACACGGTGATGTGTGGTGGCGTTCTTCTCTTTGAAAGACTGAAAAAGGCTGTCAGGCAAGGCATTAAGTTACCTGCGATCCATTAGGATAAGTTTGAAAAAAATTCATCCCAGAAACGGATTGGGATGGAGTCCTTACGACTTGGTGGCGTTCTTCTCAATTCTGCAATTAAGTTGCCTAAAATCCTGAAGAAAAGTAGAATCGAGTGGGAATGACATTGGCTCTGCAAATAAGTGCCAAGTGCTATCAGCGCCTTCAATCCTCTCCAACCAGAACCAACCTGCAATCTAATGTAATGTAACTAAATTGGTGAAGCTCTTGCAACTGCTCAGCTCTTTTTTTTTTTTTTTTGTGAAGAACAAAAACTGCATTTAATAACAAAACAAAAATATAAGGCGGATGAAATAGCTGCAGTGTTGAGACTAGACTGCTCAGCTAGTTGAGAAACTAATTTCTGTACAATTTCGGCTTTTGTTTCAATCTCCAGAATTGCCACCTCCAAGCTATCATGTGAAGCCGGTAATTCTGCAGCCATTTTTCCTGAATCCCACCATGTCTTTGGGCATAGCCATCAATTTCCCTGGCTATCTATCCCTGGTAAGCCCAGCGGCAGTTGAGATCCTTCAACCACCACGTGATTGAATATCGTAGGCTGAGATCGCATAATCTTCTCGAGCATTCGAACACTGTCAAACTTTTCTTCGTATAGCCAATATTACTAGGAAATATTAAGAAATTGATTCTCCTTCATTCATGGCAAATCTCAAATTCGCTTTGTAGAACTTGAATTTCCCAAGCCATTTCGGAGGTTTATGCGGTGGATATCTTCTTGATACTTGACTCATCGGTCCCTTGATAGATAAGTACATGTATCTCTTGTTGAAAGTACCTAGACTTATTGGAAAGCACCCTTGATCGGATCAAATAATTCGATCGGGGTAGTTGCTGAACCATATACATAGTTCCGGCAACAACAAAAGCTGCAAAAAGAAAAAGACAGCAGCGGTACTACTAGAAAGTACGGTTTCAATATTACCCATACGCAACCCTTGGTACAAACGTTGGGGCGGGCGGGCGGACGCTAAGATGGAATAAACCTGCTAATATGCCCAATGTCCCTGCTGTAATATGATGAGAGGCTATTCCTCCCGAAACAAAAGTAAATCCTTCTGGTCTCTCCTTCTGTATTCTTCAAGTGTGAACTTTTTTTTAGACGTTAGGGAGGTAAGATATTTCACTCTTTCCATTATTTTTGAACTTGAAGGCCTAGATCTGTGGAACTAGCTCTAGGTTTTTTGCACTTGTATCCAAGCAGCCGTTGATAAGATCAACGCCCGCGTTTGGAGTAGGTTACGAGGTGGTGGTGTAGGGAATGTGGGTATTTTGGGTAGCTCACTTGAAACGGGGCTTGGACGGAAGGGGTGTGATGAGGTGTGGGGCTGGACGGGTGGATGGCGACAAAAGGGGCCCGGCTTATAAGAACCTCTTTTGCAGGTGCGGCGGGGTTGGCGGTGGCGGCAGCCAGAGTTGTGTGTGGTCGTTCTGTTAGGGTTTGGATTTGAGAGCTTGGGCTAGGTTTTTAGGCGTTGGACTTTGTCCTTTTGGTGTTTTTTGGATTTGGGCTGGTTCCTTATCAACTTTTGGACTTTTAGACGTTTTCCTTATGATTTGGGCTCAGCCTGTTGGGCTCAAATCAGTTCCTCCATGTGGTTACGAGAAGAGGGTCTTGGATAGTTAGACTAGTATATCCAAGTTCCTAGTTGCTCTAGTTGCTCTATACTTCGTGTTATGAGTAATAAAATTTTCTTTTTCTGATCAAAAAACAATACATCAGTTTTTTACTGGCTATACTTTTTTTTCTTGGTCATCCAAAGAGAAAATGTTGTTAGTTTTGGACCTTTTGGTTAGCCAAAAGCCAAAACAGGTCTAATAAGTCTAGAACTAGTATAATAGGGTTAAATAACAAGAAACAGAGTAACAAATAAACAGAATCACGCCATGTTAAACTCATGGTCATGAGAAGCACTACAGCGCTGTCAATAAAAATCCAAGTGCAAATAAACAAGGGAATATGATAATACCAAAATTGTTTTTGTTAGTGTCAAAATTTTAGTATACAAAAGTCTTGTACCATGTACAATGCATGAGCCTTTTAACAAAAACAGTTTTGGCATTATCACTATCCAAAATCTATCCAAAAAGTATGCCGAAAAGGATAATCAAGGGTCCAGACAATCTTTTGATTGAATTTGCCCCTTGATTTCTCTTTTCATGGTGCTTTTTGGATAAGTTATTTATGTATACGTACGGTTGTGTTCTTTTACACTTAACTTATTTTTTTAATTCAGTCCATTCTTGTAACTTAACTTATATTGTAATTGTGTGTGTCTTAGGCAATTAAGTTTAAGTTTAGAAGAATTGATGAGCTTAACTTATTTTCATTTAAGTTCCAACAACGGGAAAAATAAGTTAAGTTGTAAAAGAACTCAGCCTTAACATTGTTCTTGGACTCAGCCTTAGCATTGCTCTTGGACATGGATCGACTAGAGTTTGCCCACGGCGCAATGCGTTTTGAACACAACTAAAATGAATTGCAAAACTATTGACCACCCCAGCCAATGAACTGATTTATACGGGAAGATTTTTTCTTTAACCGTTCCCGAAGGCACGGCGTAATGAGTTTTGAACACAATTAAAATGAATTGCAAAACTATTGACCACTTCCGCCAACGAAACTGATTTATACAAGAAGATTTTTTCTTAAATTAGGATCAAACATATTTTTTTCTTACCCTTTTGTATAGTTTACAAAAAAAAAAAAAAAAACACACTCACCAAAAAAACTGAAATTGATCAACTGATACGATTGTCTTGCACTAATTTTATGCATGAAATTTTATTGTTTTCTATCTTTTCACAATAAAAGAGAATTGGAAAGGAAATGTTACAGAAGATTGAAAATAGAAATTTTCAGCCCCGAGACTCTTTTCAGCCGTAGGATTTATGAGGGATAAATTTGGGCCGCTAGATTTATGTACATAAGATTCAAATATTAGGCCATTCACAGTGGTATAATCTAAAAAGGATAATCAAAAGTTGACACATCAATTTTTGATTATTTACTTAAGATGTTGTTAAGCTTAACAACATTTGAGTTTCACTGAAAGAGTCACTTCTATTCTACAACTAAAATAGGGGTCCATAACAATTTCACTCTCACTCACTCACTCACTCTCTCACTCTCTCTCTCCCTCCCCCCTCTCCCTCTCTCTCTATGTTTCTCGCTATTCACTTGTAACGCCCCGATTTTCCAAGGAATTTCGGGCGCATTATTCTTAAAATATGCTGAATTTTACAAACTTTTAGGCCCCCATTTATCCGTATACAAAAATTACAATTTCAAAATAATACACAAATCTATGTACATTTATTTAACAAAAGCAACTCCAGAGCGACTCTAGTTTTGACACGAATTCCAAGCAACGTTGGCCCAAACTTCGTTCCAGGAATTCCACCTGTATCAACTGCTCCACCGTGGAATCCTGCACACTCTGGCAAATTGAACGCCGAAGCAAACGATTTGCCAGAATACAAACGTATCCGTGAGTGATAATTCACCCAGTAGAATAATCCCAATCCTACCAACCCCTTACTCTACAATTAGCAGATCAACAATATAATAATTCATAATACACAGGAGGTGCAGAATAATAACACATCATCTTTTCTTTACTATCCATCATCTTACATGTAATCTAAGGATCATCTCCACGAGATCCTTTCCTCCCACATCCACTAACTACAACCGTCTCATGGGTCCACTCTTCCTCTTGCTTATCCTGTACCAGGGTCCTAGGTGAGCGCACCTAAGTTATGTACCGAGTATGTTCTCACTTAAGACCATAACAGGAGGATCGAGTCATCCCAGACGCATCGTACATTAGGGTCGGACATCCCTACCTCACGCTAACTATAACCGTCTCATGGGACCCATTCTCTTTCCCAAGAGAAACTTCCCATGACGTATCATACATTAACGTCACAGCATTTCTCAACACTGGGCCCCATTGGTTACCCATTTCAACACAGGGCCCCATTGGTTACCCTTGCCATTGCCATGGCTCAAATCACATTCCACAACCTCACACCTCAACACTTATCAATTTCCATTTACTTAACATCGTCTACATGAATCACTACTCGAAACCATCCCGTGAACCTAAGTCCATTCAAACACGTACAACATGATAATTCCAATGACAACTCAATTAATAACATGATACAATTTGACAGGAAAGCAATATGGCAATTGATACTGTGCAGATAAGTAAACACATAAGGGTTTGAGATTGGGCCAATGCTTTTTGATATTCTTACAATTTTATTGACCAAATATGTAAATTCCAATTTTATTAATTTCTAAAACTTCAAATGTTTTATCTTACTAAGTAAATTAGAAATTAAGATAATTAAGTTTCATTATACTACAAATGCACTATGCTCTGAAATCTTAATTTTGTATAAAGGAGCATCATGGTTATTTACTCGACATATTTATAAGATTGATCATGGTTATTTACTCGATATATTTATAAGATTGATTAGTAAAAATGTCAAGTTAAATAAGTGATTGCTAAATTTATAAAATATTTTGTTTACTTTCTAAACTAAAGTCTACTTACCTTTACTTTTTATTTTGTCTTAGTGTTATCATTAGTAACCTAAAAAACTAATAACAGTAATCTATAAAGAGTATATGATCTTTTGGTATAAACAAGTATGGCAACTGTTAATGAAATTAGCGATACTATTAACAAGTATTACAAACATTTAATAATAACATCAAAACAAATTAGTGATACCTAACATACATTTAACATTTTAAACTTTAAAGCGTAAAAGTAGTGGTCAATGAGACAAAAACATAGTTCTAGGGTCGAATCTGGAATCAACGTAAGCACAAGGGGCAAGCTGTAATATCATTACCATTCTCTTAAAATTTCAGCGGGTATGAACAGTGTTCATTCGGAAAAACAGGGAAAATTTTCATATTACTGGGTTTTGATCCGTGGGCCGTTTTCCTCCATTCCAACTCATTAAAATCGTCATTTACGGGCTAAATATACTTAGGGAGAAGTGGGAGAAGGATTATAATACCTTAGTTTCGGTCGAAAAGTGTATAACGGTGCCGGACGAAAAACGAAAATGGGTTCCGGGTTGGTTTTCGTAAAACAGAGGCGGCGACGACAGAGTCCACAGGAACGGGTTGGGATGAACGGTGGATGCTGTGGTGGTTCCGAAAATTCAAGGCGGCGTCCGGTGGCATTCCGTCGGGGCCCGCGGCACGGCGTACACAGAAACAATTGGCGTGTGCACTGTGCACACACCCACGGCTGAAATGGCAGTTTACAGAAGGCGGGGTGGGGGTCGGTACAGGCCGAAGGAGGAGGCGGTAATGACAGTAGTAGATGGTGGTGCCGAGAGGTGGGAAAATGGGTTGGTACCGTGGTGATCAGTAGGTGAAAATGGTATGGAAGAAGAAGAATAAATAAGGATGGTGGTAGTTATCTCCCTCTCCCCACGTACATAGTACCCTCTCTCTCTAAACCACCATTGTTGGAGCCCGAAAATCTCTCTTTCTCTCCTTTTTGCTACTGGATTCAGTTGTATGAGTGTGGGGTTTTGTGTGTAAATCTCGGGTTACTTGTGGTGGTATATATGGAGAAGTGAGTGAGGAGGGAGAGGGATGGTTTATTTGGAGGAGTAATGGAGGAGGTGGTGTGGCTGCAAATTTTCGTGGGATAGGGATGGCAGCCGAAGTATATGGGAGATGGAGTGATGGTTCCGCATGAAACAAGGGAGAGAGAGAGAGAGAGAGAGAGAGAGAGAGAGAGAGAGAGAGAGAGAGAGAGTGAGTCGGGAGTTGAGAGAGGGAGCATAATTCCTCATTTTCAGGAAACAACTATTGCTACATTTACTATGTATTTACGTATACATATATCATTACAAATATATAGATAGTTAAAGTTAATTATAAAAGCTAACATGTAATCAATTAAATTTTGTTACATAATAATTATTTAGCTAACTAATTAAAAGAAATTAATAAAGTTTGAGATAACAATAAATCTTTTTATTTGAAAAAAAATTGGGTCGAAAATCCAGGTTGTTACATCACTTCTCTCCATTTGCGTTTATTTTGGGCAAAAATATATCAATTTTCTCTCTTAATTTTGAGAAAAAATCAATGACTTTGTTCCCTCTTATTATGAATATATATATATATATGTATATATTGGTTGGGGGGAATAGAAATGGGAAAGAAGAGTGAAATACGTTAATCCGACAACGATGAGTTGAATTGTAGATGATCGAGAGATATGAGTTTCACTTTTTGAGAGAAAGAAAAAAAATAGTTTGTGGATGAAGTAAAGAAGAGAAGAAAATACCAGTTGAAATATGCATGTATACAAATTTTGGAGCTAGTTAATTTATGTGGTGAGTCTACAAATTTTGATTATTGAAAAGAGAATGTTGCTAATTTTGGTTATCTAAAATTCAAAATTTGATTATTTTTAAGAATATTGCTAAATTTGATTATACCATTGTGAGAGCTATCTTTTAAACCAATATTATTAATTTTAAAAATAATTAAACTTTTAATTATACCATTGTAAATGACCTTATAAAAATGTAAGCTTAAAGCAGGGCTCCAAAGGGGCCATTCGGCAATATCGGGCTTTTTAGCCCATAATTCGGGAAAAGAGACGGGGCCTATAAAGACCCAACTTGGCTACGTAGAGTTGTCTATGACTGAAGACTGGTGTGCGCAAGTCAACCCCAACAAATTTTACAGATTGTCCTTGCGATTTATTAATTGTCATTGCATATGCCAACCTGACCGGAAACTGACGCCTTGTCATTTCGAAAGGAAATTCAGAAGAAGGTGGTGTTAGGAAAATCCTTGGAATGAAGACCAAATTGCCAAATTTATCTCCAGTTAAAATTTGAGCTTCAATTACGCGAGCTCCACATCTTACAACCATTGATCGTATGTCATTACATAGCCTAGCCTTTGGAGCAATATTTCTCAATAACATTATTGGACAACCTATTTTTAAGTCTAACTTGAAAGGAGGTAAACCAGAAGGATTCAATGAGTTTAAGAACTCAGGAGGATACCGATTTATAATAGTACGATCATGTTTGTCATCATTGGACATTTTATCAGCTGCAAAATAACTTGTTGCATTTCCTGGGAAAGCATTCAATGCAGCAATATTGATGGCACTAACGTCGTCATTGCGAGCAGAAAGAATTGTGTGTTCAATTAGAAAAGTCAATGTCACTGTACCCGCCACATCCAATTGCGGGTGGACCGTGAATAACCGTTCTGTCAAATTTCTGCACTTGCGTATTGTTGATGGGAGTTCTACCGTCTCTTGTGGATTTGTCACAATCTAAAAATACAATAAAATAGTCAAGTAAATTACTACTAATCATTTGAATTTGAAAGGCTTGTGCTATACACGACAATAGTCAAGTAAAGGATTAGAGTGATGCCCCCGAATGGGTTTGTATTAGTAGAATCACTGTGTCGAAAGTCTCCACTCGTTCAGTCATTTGAACCATTTTCATTTCACTCTCACTATTCATCTTGTAATTCTGGACACATAGAAAAAAATAAGAAAAGAGAGTCGAACAAATGGTGTCAACAATTGAATAATGTGTTCATGAAAGAGACGATTCATTGAATTCCTTCTTCCACTTTATTAGTTAATTCAAAGATTCAATAACTTTCAAATTTTCCTTACGTTTTCACTCATAGTCAAACTTCTTCTACTAAGAGTATGATTTCACAACCCCAGATCAACTTCATCTGAAATTACCCAAACCTACTACCCTGTGACCTATAACCACTCACATGCACTTTGATTCCCAAATCTAAAGATCTCTCAACCAAAACATATGACTTCGGATAATCCGATAAAAAAAGATCAAGGGTTGGCCGATTAACATTCTTTTGCAGATAAATCCAATGGGATTTTAACAAATTGAGAGATCCGAATGCCCTTAAAGTTTCTTTTTAAAAAAATACGGTAGGGGCAACCAAAAAAAAAATCAGAAAAAAAAAAGGATGATAGGGAAAACAGAAAAAAAAAAATGTTAATTTTAAATTGCACATGAACCAACACACATACAAACCATAACAAAAAACAGATTCAAACCCACCCTTTTCTTATGCAAAAATATATGGATGGTAGAAGAAACAAAAAAAAAATGTTATACAGTTAAAATAAAGGAGCCACTCACCCTAATTCTTGTAGTCTCCAACTCGAAAGCAGAGTTCGGTGATTTTCAGTGGTGTGGTAGTATTGTCATTGAGGTTGTGAGAGAGGGGGGATGGGGAAGGAAACAAAAGAAGAATGTACACCTCGTTTTGGGAAACCCGAAGTCAGCCTGTGACTTTGGAAATAGCTAAGGTTATAGAGATTGATTTTGGCACTCCCCAAATTGATTTTGGCACTTCCGGTTAGTTTTTTTAAAATCACCAAAAATGCTATTTGCAAACCCGTTGTGTTGATTGTGTGCGTAATTCTGAATGTCCAGATATATTTGAACGGTCTAGATTTTAAAAATACTCTTCCAAGGAAAAGTTTAATTTTTTTGGGAAAGAGTTTAAGCGAATCCTGGTCATTTATTGTAGCAATGTACGGCTAGAAATTTGTTGTGTGTTGTATTTTACACAACTGTTGTGTGTGTAGCACTTTTGCAAAATCACTCCCCAGGTTTTATTACCTTTTCAAGTTTCAGACTTTGGAAAATAATGTACGGCTAGAGATTTGTTGTGTGTTGTATTTTACACAACTGTTGTGTGTAGTACTTTTGCAAAATCACTCCCCGGGTTTTATTACCTTTTCAAGTTTCAGACTTTGAAAAATCATACGCCTAATTTTTCGAATTTTGCCCGTGATTTTGCCCTTTGCCTTAGGAAGAAACCAATCCACGGCTAATCACCCAATCAAGTCAGACAACTTCAAATTAGGACCAGATTAGTTTCTCCATAAACTTTCCAAAATTGCTCCCGTATAATCACCCAATCAAGTTACCGATATTCTTCCTCTTCTCTGTAAATCAGTAATTAATTAACATTGTGCACCCAAATATATAATGTCCATAACGGTAACGGCAAAAGATTGACCAAAAATTTCGTCCATAACTCAATATAATGTCAATCCTAAAATTTCGTTTATTGCCAAAAAAAACTGACCATGTTGAACATCTCAACGGCTAGGATTTATGCAGAGAAATATGTACTCAACCATTTATTCCAAAAAATGTTAAGTATTTACCAAAATGCCAAGGGTTGAATGAAGGGTAGAGATTTGTGCAGGAAAATATGTGTTAAGTCAACGGTCAAGATTTATGTAGGAAAAATGTGTGGGCCACCACACCGTCGCGAATTGTATTATAGACTAGAAATTGCCCGTGCCTGAAGGCACGGCGCAACACGTTTTTTGAACACGATTAAAATGGAGTATCGAGGAGAGTGTAATTTTCTTTCTTGGTTGGGGAGTGTGTAATTTTGGCCAAAATAAAATAGTCAAAATAAAAGTTACAGATAGAAATGAACATAGCATAGACAGGAATCAAAATGCACGCTCCCTTTCTCTACTTTGAAATGAGAAACAAATCCTCTGTGTCTAATTAACCAAAAGAAAAAAAACATTGTCCAACCCCAATCATTTTAGGAAGGAAAAAAATTGTTAATAGGAAAGAGTACATACGAAAGAAAGTTATTTGATGTGACCGTAAATAGAAACTAAAATCAATGCCTTCAAAAAGGGAGACAAATGAGGAGTTGAGCCGCTCTATCCTGGTGGACTGTGCAATCGCCATATTCGTGACTTAATCCCATACAGCAACTTGCCCTCCCCCACTTCAACATGAAGAGAAAGCTAAGGTCCTTCAAAATGCCAATCAATAAGTAGTCATACGTCTAAGGCAACATACTTGAAGATCCCCAAAAAAGGTGAGAGACTTTACTATAAAAGGTGAGATAGTTTACAAAAGTAAATGACTGCAACAAATGAAATTACCTTACCACCATTACTGGCTCTCCAGATATATAAACCATCATTCACACACAATCTAAAATCTGGGCACCACATAATTAGTTGATTGACGGTAAAAAAACCTTCAATCACTGCATTGATTTAACTTCTCTCCAATATTATCAATCATTAGGAAGATGGTAAAAAATTGCAAAAACTATAGCGTTACTCAGGCAACTCGAACTTAAAGTCCCCTAATCCGGAAGGGATTTTATAGCTTACATTTGCATTTAATTTGTCAACGCCAGAATATAAATGCCCAAAACCTAGCTTTCCAATAAAAAGCCTAACTTGAATACAATATTTTTTTAAAAGTTAAATTAGATCCAAGATCGGAGTAGCCAAAATGCAAAGTATTTATCAAAATCCAAGTCAATATCGAAGAATTTGTTATTCAATATGATTTCGAGTGTCCTTATTTAGGTGTGAGCAAACAAATCGTGCCTAACAATATATAAACACAACATCGTAGGTCAGAATCTCAATGAATGTGACATTATAGAGTATACAAACGTAATATCATAGCTCGGTAGCCCCCTCAAATGTGCATAGAGAGACTCTTATACATAGAAGAAGAGTACAGGAATAAAAAAAATATGATCCATTACCGTATTATATGTTTAGCAGCTATTGCTACATGGCATTAAACTGATTGTACTCTTTGCACTTTAAAACACCAGGTTGAGAAGACAACCACCTATTTAGACTTCCCACATAATCTACAGTTAGCATGGTGTTTTTGCCATGGATTGCCAACTGTCAAAAAATGTGACATTTTTTAAAGGAGGACTCCAACAAAATGAGTTTGTAAAAACGATGGAAAGAAATATTAAAAATACCTACAGTAATAAATTACACACAAAAAGAAAAGAGATATAAAACATTGGCCTTCTCTCATACTGAACAATCAATTGTATTTCAAAATTGTTGGCTACTAAATGCATATATGGTTGAGCAATTGGGATTGTAGCAAAAAACCCAAAAAAATAGGCATTACGCTAACTCCATTAGTATGACTTTATCTTACCCATGCCTAAGACACTCCCACAGAAATTACCTCTATGATTCCTTGGAGTGTGATAAACCCTTGCCGGAAAACAAACTTAGTCGCATGGCTAGGCACTTACGACAACTATGATTCCATTAGAAGGTTCTTTTGCTGCAACTTCACAATTAACATCTCCTTTGACAAAAAAGATTAGTTCCTAATCCTTGGAATTTAGAACTAATTGAATTATAATATGAACCCCAACCAAACGAATCCTAATCTAGCAAAGCAACAATCATAATCTGCAAGCTACTAACACAACCAAGAATGTGGCTTGACCATGAGGAAGAGACATATTTGACTCACACAACCAAGAATGTGAGGGGAGAGGGCTATGATTGGGCTGGTACTACACACAATCTTCAATTTTGAGATTGCAATACATCTTCAGTTCAGAAAATGGCCCAAGAAAAATTTGACTTGCATTTCAGCGAACACTTCACGGTCATTATTCAAATAGCCACATACTTTAAAGGGAACACACCTCTGCTAGATTCGAACTATGTGCAAAAGCTGGAGAGGGGCAAGGGGGTCTCGATTGTGGCAAGTTGTTCACCATCGGCGATTACAAATATTCTCCAAGGACTGGAGTGCTTGAAATGGGGGTCTAGGTCAAGGTCGGGTCGTGAGTGGTGGTCCATTAGTTTTTTTTTTTTTTTGAGTTGGACTGCACACAGAGAACTGGACGAAAAAAAAAGTGCAATCTAAAATGTGAACAAAGAGAACTGAAAAAAAAGAGAACTTACCCCTACAACAATGCATGCTACATTTTAGACAAACACTGGCCACCAAAAATCCAAATCCAACATTCGTCCAATCCAAGCTATCTCCATCCTCGAATCCACCAAAAACACCTTCGAATCTTAAACCTGTTAAGCCCATAGTTAGAAAAATGTTGTATTCCTTTTATCTGAGCAAGAAAAATGAAATATAATAGTGGGAACAGAGTACTTGGATTTACAGCTTGGGGTTAAAAAAATTAGTTTCAGTATTAAAGGATAACATGTAGGGAGAGTAGAGAAGAGAAAACATATTTT
The DNA here is from genome assembly GCA_019656295.1 of Rhododendron mucronatum var. ripense. NCBI lineage: Eukaryota > Viridiplantae > Streptophyta > Magnoliopsida > Ericales > Ericaceae > Rhododendron > Rhododendron mucronatum. Next base: position 719,501 of record BPLT01000116.1, on the reverse strand, counting down.
GTCAATAGTGATCTTCAGGGTCATGGAAGATATGAAGCGGGCACATGGTGACTCCTTCATGCCTGATAAATGGAAAACGGAGAAAGAAAGTTGCAATAAATCATAAAAAACGAATTATTGAGGGTGGGAGACAATATGTAAGTCTTTGGAAATAAATCATACCAATAATACAACAACCTTCCCTATCTGCGGTGGAAACCAAAGAGATAAGAGGAGAAGAGACGGACGGGAGAGAGGGGGAGAGAAAATGAGCAGCAAAAGGGGAAAGTAACAGAGAAACCATATTATGTCTCATTTTTTGGTAATAGCCACTGAGAAAGGAAAAAATGGTGAAAATGAGAGAGCGGTAAGGAAGAGTTTTTCAAAAAAATTATATGATGAATGATAATTGTAGGATGGACTGAATCTCACCCCTCAAACCTTTTACTCTCCTCTTTAGGGTTTATTGTCCGTATTTACTGAACATTGTCTTTGGGAGAGAATCACGGCCATAGGGTCAAATTAGAAATTTAATCTCAGCCAAATTAGATGCTGATTCCATATGAACTCTCCATTTACTTCTTTGTGTTATTCCAGAAAATGCAAGGTATTTACCAAAATATCAAGGGTTGAATGAAGGGTGGAGATTTGTGCAGGAAAATGTGTGTTAAGCCAACGGTCAAAATTTATGTAGAAAAAATGTGTGAGCCACCACACCGTCGCGAATTGTAGGAAAGAAGAGAGAATCTCAGTAAATTATATATTTTCCAAAACTGAAAAAATAATTACTACCAATTCATTACCAAAAACTGATATTCTTGAATTTTTTTTGGGCGACATGCGTAATTGATGGGTTAGCTCTTGGAAGAAATCCTAGCTCTTGGATTGTTACGAGTGAGAGAATCTCAGCAAATTATATATTTTCCATAACTAAAAAAATAATTACTACCAAAACTGAAAAAATAATTACTACCATTTATTCTAAAAAATGCAAAGTATTTACAAAAATGCCAAGGTTTAATAGATGGTGGAGATTTATGCAGAAAAATGTGTCCTAAAACAAACGGCCAAGATTTATGTAGGGAAAATGCGTGGGCCACCACACCGTAGCGAATTGTATTATAGATATCTATTAAAAAATAAATGTATTTTGATAATTAATATCCGTTAAAAAATAAATTAAAAATATTTATTAATATTAAAAATATCGTTTGCGGTTATTAATTATAAATACATTCTCTTTCTTGTACGGTTATATATCGTACGTGGTAGGAGTTGGCTGTCGAAACCCTAGAAGTTCTGTGCGTTCCCTGAAGGCGATTTGTAACTACTCCTTTCACATCTTCCCGTTTCACACAATCCGAAGGGGTTGCAAGGGCCATTCGGTGAGAGATCCAAGGTTTTCGTTACCTTGTGTTTATCTTTTCTTTCTTTCTTTTTTTTCCTTATAACACGTGATTCTTCATCCTGAAGTTTTTACCTCATTTTTTAGGGTTTTCTTTAATCCTAGATGTTGATTCTGTGTGTGCTGCTGAATTATTGTAGGAACTTCGTCTCCCAGTTTTATATTTGTAGTCATCATGGAGCAAGATTTATATGAATATAGGGCCGTGGATTTTGTCTGGGATGGATGGTGGGTGAGCCTTTTATATTCGTGTATATCTTTGTTGGCTATGTATGTGTGTGTAGATGTAAATATTTCGTATTCTCCACTTCTAATGTACACACAGAAGTTGTTTCAGTTTCCATTTTCTTTCCTGAAATTATATTTTTACTTATCCCGGCAGTATCCTTTTGCATTTCTCGTATTTTTCTTGTGTATTGTGTTTTCATTGGCTATTATGTAGAAAAAAGGGATCATCTGTCTTTTTTCCCTGCCGTGAAGGCAACATACATTTCATTGCAGATTACAATGGATGTAATTCTGAATATTGGGTCATTAATGGCTAAAAGTCTGCATAATCATGATTCAGAACCTCCGAAAAGACAGCCTTAATACTTTGCACCTGAAACCTGCATAATTGTGTGGCCTTATTGAAGCCAAAGTTAATCCCCCCGCCAGCAAACTTAACTTTCACAATGCTTCTCGAGTCTTTAACTATTCATTTTGTAAAACAGGGATGCTGCTCTGATTTTGTCTAAACGCAAGAAGGCTCAGATCAATCTTCGAAAGAGGAAAGTCATGGAAATTTCAAGCACAGACGGAGGAGATATAATTATGACAACGGTTTCTCAACCTGATCAAAATGAATCAGCGGTCAGTTTGTTTATTCTTTTTCGTTAGTTTCTCTTAATCGTTTTCCGCGACATACTTATAGAGCTTCTAACACCTCTTATTTCTATTTTATGATCTTAGAAAGGGTATTCCTCAGTAGAATTAGACTGACAGAGAAAGGGAAGTCCATGAGGTGTCAGAACCTCATTGAGAGAGAGAGAGAGAGAGAGAGAGAGAGAGAGAGAGAGAGAGAGAGAGAGAGAGAGAGAGAGAGGATTATTACTTGGGCGAAAATATATATGTTTGTTGGTTTCGTGCTCCATGTCCTATACAACAATGGTTAATTTTTACAGAGGGGTGGTTTTTTGCTATTGAACTTTTGTTAGCTGTTGGGCCCTGTTTGGTAACTACTTCTAAGCCAGTGAACCTTTTTTCCCCAGTATTTTGACCTTAAATTAATGGACGTAAATGTTTGGAGAAGGGAAAGCTACTGAAAATCAGTGTTCCAAAACAATGAATTAATCGGCGATTAATCGATGGCGGAGCCTATCCAATTAGGTTCGACTAACGATTAATCGCCGATTACTAATTAATACACACTGATTAATTGCCGATTAATCACTTGAAGGTGGCCGACGGCCCGACTAGTGCCTAGCGACTTTTAGAACATTGCTGAAAATAGTAGTAGTTAGCATCAATTTGTAGAGCTAACTAGAATAGCCAAAATCTAGCCGAGATTCACCAATGTTCTAAATGGCGCTTGGCCCTAGTAGGGCGGAGACCCACCTCCAAGCGCCAAGCCCCCTAGGTGGCGCCAAGCAATTCGGCGGATTTTTTTTTTAACAAACCATTATGCAATCAAACTATATTCCATGTATCCATAATGCAAGTTCAAACTTCAAAATACAAACCCAAATAAAATTAAGTAGTAACAACTAGCAAATAAGTTGAATAAGACAATAAGTAGTAGGGCTTTGCTCACCTTCCTTGTATTATATATATATATATGTTTTTTTTTAGGACGCCAAGCCGGCCTAGGCGGCCGCCAAACACCGCCAAACCTCCATGGGCGCCAAATCAAACGCCAAGGGCCATTGGCGTGGCGGCAGGGCACCTCCAAGCGTCTAGGCGGCCGCCATTTAGAACAGAGAGATTCACACAAGGAGTCCAAATAACAAGTTGATGAAAATAGAATTAGATACTGAAAAGACAAAAATACTACTAAGAAAATGGCGGCCTAATGGCTGTTGCATGACTCGGTCATAGTTCCATTTCTCTCAACTCTTTAACTGGCAGTGTTATTGGTCGTATGTAATTAGAATTTTTGGTGGTTCTAGTGTAGTTGTATCCAAAGAAGTCACTTCTAGTCTTCAAGTACCTAAAAAGGAATAAGTTGTTGATAAGTTTACTTGAGACCAAGTAAATATTGGACTAACGGAAGCTGGTTTAATTGTCGCTGCCATACCGGACCGTAGTTCCAGTTATCCTAGCCCCCAGACCGCTACTGGTAGTGGCATGTATGCATTGAATCCAAAGTATGAAACTAGGGATTAAATTTGGTTCTGATTTATCTGGAAGATATGTAGCCTCTCTTTTTGGCTCTGAGTTTGCTAGCTTTTACTTCTCTTGTACTCTGTTTATCTTGTATTAGTCCTTCAATCTTGAATTTTTATGGAATTATTCTTTTAGAAATTCTGCAGTGCCATGTACTCCCCTGAAGTTGATGGAGGCAAAAGAAAGAAGTACATGATTGCAAAGGCTGTCGCGACATTAAGCTTATATGCGATGGATAGTGTCTGGATATCCTGGAAGGAGGAGCTATTGTCATTGAGGAGTGAAGATTTCGAATACAAAATTGTTCGAGGGAGTGTGCTGAGTAGTGTTGCCAAGTTTGTCTTGAGCATTTTTTCTGTGGTAAACACTCTGCGTCCTACCCTTATTTAAGCCCAGTTTCGTTTTGTAAATTTTCCTCACACCTCTTTTGGAAAATTTTGGTCCACCACCTTAGGTTTCTAAAATAACATGGACAATGGATTGTTTTTGGTCACCACCTTATTTGACCTATAAATCTCGTGTATTACAAAATGAGTACCACTGTTTGCTCTTTGTCTAAGGTATCACCATTATTGCCTGATCGTTAATGTTGTTATTCTAATTAGCCCTTCCGATTACCTGTATTACTACTGTTGAGCGGGTTTGGCAAATATCTAGGTGCTATTTTGGATTTATTGGAAACATTGACTTGTACGAGTGCATCGTAAGTGTTCGGTTGCCAGTTGAGAATCTACCATTGCTTCACTTAATATAATTTTTATACATAATTGTTTTATCGTTTCTGATATAATTTTATTCACCTAGAATATTTGTACCTTGTGCAATAGTTAGTGGTTTGAGTGCTAATACTATGTAGATATAAAAATTATGTACCCTCTCCCATTTTCGCAAGGTGGGGTGGTTCTTTTTTACGAAAGGTGTCATTGCCCTCATTTTCTTTTTTCTCTCACGCTCCAGGAAGAGTTGGAGAGGATATGTTATCTAAGTGAGATCAGCAATCAGTATTTAGCGTTCTGTTCGAACCTAGACGAGGTAAGGATTTTTAAATATGGACAGTTGTTACATTTTAAGATGTCGATATAGATTTGCATGAATCCTTTCAAGTTTTTGGCAGTTTATCTATTATATTTAACTTTTTCTTTTTGTTACAGTCTGAATGTGATCCTTTAGTTGCTGTCGCTGAGAGGAGGGTGGAAGTTGATAAATTTTCCAAGCTAAGGGAACACGATGTTTGTGATGTAATACAAGTAAGATTCCTTACTCATTGCGATCCATGGCTCTGGTCTCAATACTTGTAGTCTGAATGATTCTAATGTGAATAATTGCCTTTATGCAGCAATATGACTATCGCACCAAATACACATTTTTTGAGGTAATATTTGTTACAACTTTATCTTTTAGGTTCTGAAATAATTGCAATCTTCAATGTTACCAAACCAAACCTAACCGAGCCTTATATCCCAATCAGTTGGGGTCGGCTACATGATTCCTTCCTTTCAGCTCTGTGCAAGCTACCTGTTCACTTAGATTTAGTAGGCTCATTTCCATTCGTATCAGAGCATCCAAAGGCAGTCAACCACTATAGTACTATCATAGCACCCTCTTAACTCTACTGCCTTTGCAATCTTGAATGTTTTTCTTAACAAATCATTTTGGTGGTCTTGTCAAGCTTAAGAAAGAATTCGTCACTTGCTCCTATTTTGAAACGGTGATATATCTCGGATTTTGATACGCTGCTTTGGATTGAACATTGCTCAGCATATTGACGCCCTATGGCTGAGGATTGACAGTCTCGTCGACCTTCTTATAGAATGCACCAGTTGGGAAGTATCTTTCCCTTCTTTACCATAGTTATCCACTGTCAAGATGACATCCATATCCGGTGTCAAAGCTTGCAACGATACCTTCATACGAACCCTAGAGCCCTAGAACGATGGGGAATGGCTTATTTGAGAACAAACACTTGATCGTGCCCTTTAAAGGTTTGACAAGTGCTAAACATTTTGGATGTTTGAAGAAGAGAAGGTAGAAGAACATGAGTTGAAAAGAAGGCAAGTTTCTGGATCATGTCTAGGGTTCTTTATGCATCAAATCAAGGGTTGGAAACATTTTTCCAATCCTGAAAAATCCCGTAGAATTTTTTTAAAAACACTCATTAATCCTTTTGGTCAAACTTTTGGAATACAAGGTCATTTCTTATAGTCCTCTAAAGATCGTTGTGTGCTTTTAGTGTAGCATCCTACTTTTAAGTGCTTGGAGTCTAGTAGTAAATGCTTTATTTTTTGTTGTGTTGAAAGGAACTAAAAATTTCTAGCTGGAGATGTTGAGGTGTATTTCAGATGAAAACTTTTTGATTCAGTTAATCAGGTTCTGCAGTGAGCTGCTTTTTTCATTAAGCGGCAATACTTGTTACTTGCAACTTTGTAACATATTTCCACCAATTGTAGCTGAATGAATATACACGATACCTGGCTGCTGTAAAATTGTGAGCAAATTAATGCATGTGGGACAAGTATTTCTATGTCATGGTATTTATACTTGATCCTGTTGTAATCTGTCTTTCCAGTTTTATCGGCGGTCATTCATTGCTTTGGAATTTTCCTAATTTCCATAGCTTTGTTGTGAAAGTTTAGGCCAGAGATGGCTCACGGAGAACTTGGATACTAACAATAACACGTAGGATTACTTTTGAAGAAAAGTGAGTTCCCTGCAGTGGCATGAAGTTACTCTGTGGAACAATGAAGTTTGAAAGTTGAAACTTCAAAATTTTGTGATGATGTGGCTTTCAGAGAGATGAGATATTTGACTTTGTTATCGGTTGATACCCTTCAACCCTGTAGAAGGCTTGGAATACTTGAAGGATGTTATGTTAAAATGAGGCTATGTTGGGCTTGATTTTGTGTTATTAAACCCTCTGCTTGATTTCATAAATTCTTTTGTTTGCAGTTATTGCTGCCTGCTCAATGTGTTTTTCCCTTTCTCCCTTCCCTTCTGCCTCTCTGCCCATCTTCCTACTCTTCGAGGCTGCTGTAACTGGTGTTAATTGTAGGCTGCATTTGGAGACTAATTGTCATTACGTGCGATTTTGCCCTTAGTTCCTTGAATTTACTCTCTGCGTTGGTACTTAGCTCTTGTTCTTTCATTCCATTTTGAAATTTTGGTTCACTAATGGTTACAATGTGAGTTTCCTGATGCATGAGGGTCTTAATGCCCTAGGAATTTAGACTGAAGTTGGGAATTTTCTACACCCTTTTTAAACAAAATGTTTTTTGCTGCAGTTATCTTTGTTGTAATTACCCTTGGTATTATGCCTCTTACCCTTGTCAAGGGTCCACATGATTCCATATCAAGGAACAAAATTTCCTTTCGTTCCATTGGAAGAAACAAACTAGTTAATTTCTGGGCAATATTTTTTGTGTTCTTATGCAGTTATAGAATCTTATACAGTTGTGTTTAATAATTTGTTTAATCATGTGCATTTGTAGATAAGTTTTGGTTTGTGTTTATGACCATTTCAAGTATCTTAATTTTCTCATATCCTTAAAATGTGGCCGGAGAATCATTCCCAATATGTTTCAGCTTTGATGCTTACCGAAACAATACAAAAATAGAATTCTGATCCTTGCTCCCTACATGGCCTTCTTTCTTGGTTTTTCCTTTTTTTCTTCATGTATTTGTGTAATTATTATTATTATGTTTTAGGTAAATACAATGGATTAATTCTCTTTCAAGGAGTTTTATTTTTGTTGTTCCTTTTTATTATAGCCTCCATCTCCATGGGCTTTTCAACTATTCCCAAACCCTATTGAGGTAATTATTCCCTTCATTTGGTCATTATGTTGTCCAATTATTCTCGATGGTAGGAATGTTGTATAGTGTTCTATTATCTCATTTTACGAGAGAACGAACCTATTTATGCTAGAAGTTGGTTAATAATTTTTTGGATGTAGTTTGAGGATCTTAGCGAGTCTGACATAAGTATTGCAATGATGGAGTTGGATAAGTATGTGCCTCTACAGGTATGAACATTTAAGTTTTCTTGTTCTTGACTTCGTAAGCATTTCAACATTATTGATCTGCCTCTTCCTTTTGAAGTCCTCTTCAACATACAAAAATGTTCTTCGTACTAAATATCTGAATGACGATTTTGGTCTTCCTCTCTCCCACATCCTGGTATGCTGTCCCAGTCGTGATTGTTGCTATTGAAAGTCTAATCTGATAATGTAGACTGACATGGGTTGCAGCTTCAGATTATGCTTGAAGTTGTTTTGAACTATGATTGTTTGTTAATTTTTAGTTGTGAGCACATTTTATTGGTGTTATTCTAGTTTCTTCTTTTTATTTTCCATTCCCACCCCCCTCTTGTGGGTGGGAGAGGGTCAATATGCGAAATGTAAATAATCCTTTTTAATCATAGGTTTGTTATGTTATTCATATGCACATGCTATATTCTAAATTTCTTCTTGTTTTTGAATAGGTGAGTTATAAGGTTATCTAACTATTGTCACTACCTTTGTTTTGAAAACCAGGAACATCGTGAAATGCAGCTTACCTTGGAGATGGCACGTCGGAAATCTTTTCTTGTCACAAAGACTTTGCTTTTAGAGGCTTTAATGGGCATCAAGATTTCAGATTCAGATTTTTGTCTCACATCTCCTGATGAGTCTGCTCCCGATGAGCCCAAGAAAGTAGCCTTTGTGCGAAAACGGTTGATGAACGCAATAGTTTATGGGTTTAATGGCTTGCTTCAACTGAAACAAATGGCGGTATCACCCTTTCTGTCTTTTTTTCTCCTCCATGTGGTTGATCATATTTGAGTGGAAATGTCGGTGCTATATGAAAACTAGAGGTGACCCCTGCGATGCAGCAGAATAACTAGCATGCTTATTTTTGAGATCCATAACTAATCTCCATCTTCTGTTTTAAAATTTTCTTTTATATCTTTTGTTTGCATTTTAATAAGATAAAAATTACAAATACTTGAGAACGCTTGAGGAATTGCCAAGTAGGAGAGAGAATTGGTAGAAAAGTGCCACGTGGATTATCGTGCTTAGTTATAGAGTATAGAGGCTCTTAACTATATATGAAAATGGAAGAAGCATACTCCTTGTTTAAGCAGTTTTCGACTTATTAAAAAGAAATTTTTTACTCATTTTCACCTATCCAACCAAAATATTATTTCTTAGTTGTAAAGCTAACGAGTAGTAAAGTGTCCTTTCTTGAATTCCCATGTTAGTTCCACTTAATTCGCCTTTAATTCTGTTTGAGAAAGATTATCTGAAATTATTAATTGTATTTGCTGTTTAGGTTGCTTTTAAATATGTTCTATTAAACTATTTACATAAGGAGGCAAAGTCTTTTGGCTGCTATCGTGTTAATTTAATGGATGAATGGTCAATATGAAGCGCAAACTTAAAAGTTATGCAGCTCAAGTTGTGCAATGATTTCTAACAGGAATATTAATTAAGAGGGCACGAAAAGACTAATCCTACAGGGAAAGGAAAAAATGACACGAAAAGATTAAAATACTCCAGGAAATTTAGGATAACAAACATACATTTCACCGGTCGAGTTCGAGTTAATATTTGTGGCATGTTTTGGACATTATTTTTCCTGATGGACATTTAACATACATTTCCCCAGTGTAGCTTTTGTCTCTGCATATGGATGGCCTATTAAGCATCTTGGGTTTTTCTGTCGGTGGTCCTTTGGATCCCTCAGCTTCTTGTAGTGTGCAAGCAAGTAATATCTGCATGTAATGTGAGTTTTTAATTCAACCAAGGGCCTCAATAACTCTTTCCCACATAGTAATCCAAACTATATGATTCACGATTTCGTTCATGATTCATGCGAAAACATTATGGTTTTTGAGGTGAATCGGTCATAGAATAGAACCGGTGATGAATCGTACGATTCACACAATTCATAATATATGATTCGTGTGGTTCTTAAAATTGTGGCATCTGATATATTTGGAACCTCTTCCCCCTTTGTTTTCGCCGTTTTTGTCCTCTTTCTCACGGAAACAAAATAACCAAAGTTATAATTTGTTGATCAATTGATTTTGAGAGTATGAAATCCTATTAACCCCTTCTTTTGTTATTATCTCCTTAAAAATATCGAAGTGCATCTTATATACTCCTTCCGTCCCAAAATGAGTGGCTTTTTTGGGACTCCGTGTCATTTTAGAGTGCTTATATCTTTCGATTTATGAAGTTTTATGTGATTTTGAAAACTTTGTTTAATAGAACTAATTAAAATCTATCAAACAAGATCCATATTGCATATTTTTTATCATTCATATTGAAAGAGATAAGCAAATGAAAATGATATGCTTTCCCAAAAAGGTCACTCATTTCGGAACAAAGGGAGTAGATGATAACTTTTATCTATGAATTATATCTATAGACTATAGCCAATTTTGCGTGAAATAAGTATAGTTTAATATGATTTAAGTTGAATTAGGTGACACTAAGCTTTAGAAAATAATTTGCTTTTACATATTATGAACATTAGTTGTACAAGAAGTTGGGAATCTTGTTAATGTTGATATTCTGTACGAATATATATATTTTGGTAAATTTTTGTTTTGAATTTTTGTCCTCAAATTACGTAAAACTTAGGATAGTCGAGTATGTTGAGTAGGATAATCGCTCACGAGGAGGCTCTCGGACCTATAGCTCTTCCCATGTAAGCGTGTAATGCATAATCCAACCAAAGCAACCACCAATGTGTATTGCATAATCTTAGTTCAAAAATGAACTTCTCATTTTTTACCATGACTTTTCATATGCAGAACGAACGTTCAATTTCTAATGCACAAATGTATTTTTCTATGTATTTAAAAAAATCATGATTGAATCTTTACAATTCACGATTCCATTTGATTAATGATTCAGAAAAGGGCAATTCCTAATGACGACTTGAAAACCATGGTTTTTAGTTGCTGAAAATGGGCCTATTTTTAATGCTCTCTGTGTCTTTTTATACTACATGCCTCATTCCAAGCTGTTTTTATTTCCTTTTTACAGTGTGATCATTTCCAGGAAGCTCTTTCCTTTCCTTTATTACATGGTAGCTTAAGAAGACCTTGTACAGATGAGCTTATAGAAGTGATTAAGATTGCTGATTATGAGAGACGAATGCAGCGACAGCATTTTATCAGTGTGCAGCATATTCTGGTGGGCCTTTCTCTATCAAGAGTTGGTGATATTGTGAGGCGGGGGATCTTCGATAACATAGAGTTACCTTCAGATCTCCCTATGCTTGGCATTTACAAGTTATCGTCTGATGCAGCTAATATTATTGGTAAAGTCTCATTTTGATTACGCCCTCAATTCATTCTTTTTAATGACCTATATCATCATCATTGTTTAGGTCTATGTTGTTTGTATTTTGTACCCTGGAATGCAAATACCACAGCGAATTATGTTTTGGAACGTACATGGTACAGATTTCTAAAATCATGAACTTTGTGATCAATTTCCAAACAATGAAATGTTATATATACTGAAAACACAGATAGTGGAGTTTTTGCAAGAGAAAATATGAAAAGTTGGTCATCATATTATTGTAGTGTTTTGCATGAATAATTTGCTAAATTACATTCTGATATTGGAATCTGTAGAAGCCTACTTAATGTAAGGATCTAGGGCATGTTGCCTTTACCACGTTCCCATTTCTCATTCCGGAACAATCTGCATTTCGTTGAGCATAACGTGAATATTACTCAATTATTTCGAGTGGAGTGTGAAAATTTTCAATGCGTATTGACAAGAAAAAGTAACTCTCTTTTTTCTGTCACAAACCAAGTTCTGTCTTAGATATGCCCTTGGATGGGTTGGGGACACTTGATTGAGTCCTTTGGCCCAACTTAGTAGGTTTGCGCATACACAATGTTGATATCGTCAGATGTTCCACCTGTTCATTGGTGAAATAAGAAATGGACCCACCTGTTGTATCGTCGGATGTTCCACCTGGTCATTGGTGAAATAAGAAATGGACCCACCTGTTGTGTCTCTGACCAACACATCAGAAGGTATCTAAAATGTGGTAAACCAAATGTTCCTGTTGGGCATATTCATGTGTGTATTTTCTCACGCAAGATTATGTTGCAGGTGACGAGCATGTTGGACTAGAGCACTTTGTCATCACAATTTTATATGGAAAGCTGGAAAAGGATGGGAAGGTAAGCACCTTAATTCTTCAAGAACAGGCTATCTTTGGCTCTCTTTTTAGTTTTATTTTCCTTATCGCCTTTTGATTGGATCTTTTATGCACTCTGGCATTTTAGGTCTTGATTAGTTTTTTGTTTCTTTCTGCCCTATTAACCTGATTAGCTAAGAACATGGGGTCTTGGTCTGGTTACTGATAGTTCATAATTTTTCCCCGTTAGGCATTGGAGGAGCATAGTTCTCTGCGCTTGGATTATAAAGCATGGGATATGCAGCTCTTGGATTGTGAGAAACATCTTTTATTCTTGGTTATCATGATGTCATCGCACAATTGACACAAAACACACACACAGATATATGCATACATATTCACACACAAAACACGCACATATATACATACATACATACATAAAGTCCGGATCCAGTCAGGGATCCCGGATTTTTGCTTTGGTGCGGAGCTTGATCTTAGTCGTTGGATTGTGTTTTCAATGGTCCGGATCTACGTACAATTTCTTGACGCTAAGAATATTTTCTTACTTGTAAGAAAACATCTGCAGATCCAGGCCATTAAAAACACAATCCAATGGCTGATATCAAGATCATTTTAGGTAAAATTCGAGATCCCTGACTGGAGCAGGACTCTATATTTCCTATAAGGGCGACTTTATTAAATGTGGACCTCCTTTTTCCTGATCAAATTTTGATGATACAAGCTGGTTAATGTGTTCAAAAAGTGATTTTAAGGGTCTTGCGAGAACTCATCAAAAAATATGACTGGGAAGTGCTTCATCCGAGCAGTTTCATTGAACGGTTCAATAAGAAACTGCTCAAATCAAGCCCTTCCCGGTCATATTTTTTGCCATATTTTGCGGGATCCTTAAAATCATTTTCTGAACACATTAAACGGCTCGGATCATTATAATTTGACCAGGAAATGGGAGGTCCACATTTTAGCAAGTTAAGGGCGCCCTTATGTGAAGTCTGGTGCGTGTGTGTATATATTAGGTGGTCCTCATTTTAGTTGAAATGTGGATCTTCCCTTTTCCGATAAAATTTCGATGATCCGAGCCGCTCAATATGATCAAAACGTAATTTTGAGGGTACTTGCGAGAAATCAACAAAAAAAATGTCCGGAAAGGGCTTCATCCGAACAGTTTTTTTATCATAAAATGATCCGGAAATGGAGAGTCCGCAATTTAACAAAATGAGGGATCACTTCGTAAAAGGGGACCGGTATATATATATATATATATATGACCGACCCTTGGAACTTTACGTATAATTGACTTGCAAGCGGGAATTTTATCCTGTTGCCTTTCATTTCTCATTTGTGCCTGTGTACGTCACTTTATCCAGCTTTAAGGAGTGCCACAAAGTGTCCTGTGGAAAGCTTTGAGGACGAGGATATTGCTGAAGAAATCATTCCACGTAATGAATGTATTGGTAACGCGGTGATGTGTAGTGGCGATCTTCTCTTTGAAAGACTGGAAGAGGCTGTAAAGCAAGGGATTAAGTTACCTTCGATCCGTCAGGAGAAATTTTAAAACAATTCATCCCAGAAATGGATCGGGATGGATTCCCTATGACGTGGCGGCGTTCTCAATTCTGCAATTGAGTTGCCTAACATCCTGAAGAAAAGTAGAATTGAGTGGGAATGACATTTCCTTTCGTGGTCTGACTGGCTCTGCTTGTATGACAATTTGTTACTGTTTGTATTTTCATATGCAGGTAATACAGCTTTACTTATGGCTACACTCCAACTGATTATGACAATTTGTTACTGTTAGTATTTTCATTTTTTAGTTCTGCAAATAACTGCCAAGTGCTATCTGCTCCTTCAATCCTCTCCAACTGGAACCAACCTGCAATCTGATGTGTTGTAACTAAATTGGTGAAGCTCTTGCAACTTCTCAGGTCTTTTTTTTTTTTTTTTGAAGAACAAAAACTGCATTTAACAAACAAAACAAAAATAAAAGGGGGATGAAATAGCTGCAGTGTTGAGACTAGACTGCTCAGCTTGTTGAGAAACTAATTTCTGTACAATTTCAGCTTTTGTTTCAATCTCCAGAATTGCCACCTCCAAGCTATCATGTGAAGCCGGTAATTCTGCAGCCATTTTTCCTGAATCCCACCGTGTCTTTGGACCTTGCCATCAATTTCCCTGGCTATGCATCCTTGATAAGCTCAGCTGCAGTAGAGATCCTTCGACCACCATGTGATTAGTATCGTGGGGTGAGATCGCACGATCTTCTTAAGACCACCATGTGATTTATTTTGTGGGGTGAGATCGCATAATCTTCTTGAGCACTGGAACTTTGTCAAACTTTTCTTCGTATGGCCAATGTTACTCAAGAAATTGATTCTCCTTCATTTATGGAAACTCTTGAAGGATATTGATTTTGGCTCTCCAAAAATGTACGTAGGCGAGGACTTCGTATTGGATGCTACCTTCTTGATAGAAATGATTTTTTTTAGTAGAATGTATACTTATTTTATCATATTTTTTTTGTTTTTAATACATTATATTTGTACATTAAAATGATTCTAGCCTAATGCAGTTAAAATATACTCCAAATCATTTTGTTTCTTTCTTTAGGCAACTTCAGTAGTCATGTAATTATTTTTTATTTATGAAAGAAATTGAGAACTGAGGACATAAAATAATCAATTTTTTATAAAATCAAATCAAAATTATTAAAGATTATAAGTAGTTATACATGAATAATTATCAAAATATTTAAAATCAGATATATGCAAAATAATTATCAATTACAAGGGTTAAGGCATTGGAAGGTGATACATGGCAAGAGATCATCTTCCATATATGTCCTTCACTGGTAACTACAAGGACTTGATCTTCTGAGCAACATTTGTTGGGAAGAGTATTATAGATATCAGATTCATTCCTTGGACTGGTGGGATCAAATTAATCAGCCCCTTTTTTAGTCGTTAAAGCTATGCTCCACTCCGCTTCCACCATATGGATGGGTTGTCGACTACATTGGGAATCCATTCACCCTTAAAAACACTGATCTTAGTTCCATCTCCAATCTTACATATCAGACCTTTTTGCGCAGCAGCTCGATCCTTTCTCCACATAATGCTTCTCCAGCCCCAAGATGCATTAGAAGGTGCAGTTGCATCAAGAAACTGTGATCTCCAACAATATTTCCCGAGCTAAAAAAAAACAGAGGAAAGCAATGAATCCATGGTCACTCTTTCCATACAAACAAACAAACAAGCATAACCAAAACTAATTAACCCATGCTCACTCTTCCATACAAACAAACCAATTATAACTCTCCCATAGAATTGGAGAGAGAAGAGGAAGGGAAGGGAAGGGAGATGATCAGATGATAGAGTTCAGGTTTGAGTTGAGTTTGAAAATGAATGTGGGTTTATAGTATAGAAGACAATTTTTTTACTTATGGCGTCGTGTAGTTTTTATGCGGCGTTTTTCGTTAAAAACATGGATGTCCATTGCACAAAACTAAAAAGGTTAAGGGTTAAATTGGAAGAATGAATACAAAAAGGGCTAAAACTTATAGGGTTCGAAATGCAATAATAGACCGGGAAACATAAAGCCGTTCAATAAAGAACGAAAGAAACATAAACCCTATCCCTCAACAACGGTAAAACCCTTCTTCTCCTCCTTCCCCAAGAACCTCCCAAGTGTGTCCTCCTCCTCGGGTATTGGATTGCGCTTCACAAAACTCACTCTCTCTCTCTCTCTCTCTCTCTCTCTCTCTCACACACACACACACACACACAAACACAAACGCACGGAACTTGTTTTAACCCTTTTTTGGCGAAATCTTTTTCTCAGGCTTATTGACTGTAGAGGCGTGAGGTCAAATCGACGGCACTCTAGTGTTTGTAAGGCGGCTAAGGCCTCTCTGAAGGAGAAGGCATATTCTCCTGCAAAACAAAGCTCGACAAGCAGAGTAGAGGGGTTAAAAAAGAGTTCTTGGCAAGCAGAAGGCGCATTCTTCTTCACCAAAGTAAGGAATTCCGAGATCAACACTAGGATGGAGAAGGTAACCCCGTTTCCACGAATATTTTTGCGGTAATTTGGGGCTTGCTTGTTCCATAATTGGTGTATTTTGGTTTTTGTCCATCTTTGTCGAGTCTTATAGGCAGTGTTCTAAAAATCAGTATTAATCGGTGATTAATCTATGGCTGGGCATATCTGACTAGATCTGGCTAATTGCTATGCATCGATTAATCGCCGCTTACTAGGCCTCAAAGCTTGAAGGTGGTCGACTGCCCGACTAGCACCTAGCTACTTTTAGAACACTACTTATAAGGTTATTTCAGCTGTGGCGTTATGTTAAAATTATGCTTGTGTGAGGGTGGGTGGGTTGTAGATCACTAAGGTTGTTCATATAAACATGTCGTTTATAATAATAGCCATTACCATATTGTGAATCTGAAAATTTCCTTACGCACTATTTCTAGAAATCCTCCGCACTTTTCTTATCTCATTCAATATGTGAAATAATCGATTATATATACGAATATAATGAACATGAGGAAAAAAGTAAAAAGAAAACCCTACATGTCCATTCCAAATTTTTGACATTCCTTCTGTGTCTACCTACTCTACCTTACTTTTGCTGCCTTTTCCCCCTAGATTGAACTCGTGTTTGTTCTATGTATTCATGTCTAACCTTGCATGGAAAGCTGCCATTTTGTGTTTGATTTACATGGGCGAAAGAAACGAGGAAAGGCTTTGCTCTTTGGAACCCATTTTTATGAAGAAAAAATGTGTTATCCGTTTTAGTTGATGGAGATGGACAAGTTTTCTAGATGGTTATCAATGTTAAACTTGTGGGTTGAATTTGAAAAAGGTTAAAGATCTACGGTTTAGTATGTTAGAAGGGTTCAAACTCTCTGGTTTATATGTATTTTTTCCCTGAATTATATGGGAGGATAGTTTTCTAATATGCTAGTCTTGGATGTTCAGAGTGTACTACTTCATTAGTCAAAACTTTTGTCATCTCACAATGTATTGCTACTGATCATATCTTATATAGTCAAAGTATTATATTGTAGTTAAATGCTGTTAATACTTTTTTTCCCTATTGTGTGTGTGTGTGTCTGTCTTTATTATCTGCATAATTAGCACTGTGACCCTTTTGTTTTGTATTCGTATGAGTTATGTAGGAGTATTAGGCTTACACCATTTAAGTGACTCACAAAGTGCCTTTTTATTCTTTTCATTTCTGCTTTTGGTAATTGATAATGCTGATTTCCCTATTTAGAAGCTAGCAAGATCTTATAACAGGTTGAATGTACACCATGCCCGGAATGTTTTGATGTCGCTCCTCTTCAGTACTGTTTGCTTCACAATCAGGATAAATAGGCAAGGTTGAGTGTGTTGAGACCTGCTGCCATGGTGCTCTCTGATTGTTGGAAGTCTACCTAGAACTTATGGCATTTCTGTTAATTAGGGTTCTGTTTCCATCAGAACCAGATTGTGAGAGGGAATCAACGGCTGGAGAAAAAACAGAGAGCTGGTAGAGTTTTCCAGATAGCAACATTTGTGGGGCAGTGGGGGATATAGGAAATAATTTCATCATCAAGACGTTTTTTCTTTCTTTGCCTGGGTTGCGTAGTAACATGAGATTACCGAAGGGTAGTGGAGGCGAGGCGGGATGATATTAAAGCTGATTATATACTTTGGGCTTTAGATCAAACTAATAAATTCGTTGTCAAGTTTGTTTGTGGAGAGCTGAGCATTGGGTAATCTTGGACTGACTGATGTTCTCCTTTGTTTTGCAAAACATATTCCAATCCGTTGCATGGATTACTATAGACTGGTTTCTTTTTGTATAAATAAGCGTCTGAACATTCCATGTGTAAAGAAAGTGTCAAGGGGACTTAGCGGCTTCAGAATCCTTTATTCCAAACGCTAATCTCGCAGATGGATCTGATCAGATGCTTGCCGTTTTCCAGTAAAGTAAGTACCCAAGCTCTGTAAGTACAGTCACCTGTAGAGCGCTAGCTTTTACAGCAAGCAGCAATCTAGCGTAGGTGATAGTGTCCAGATAGCCCAGTGCTAATAGCTCTAGGTTTATCTTAGTAAGGCTAGCCAGCCGACTAATATACCAATAAGGTACTCAGATAGGAAGAGGAAGACTTATTGAAGACTGACTACTTCAATGGTCAACTTCAAACTCACTTACTAGTCTACAGAAAAGATAGAACAAAGTCAGCCTTAGCTAGCCTATCTAAGAAAGTAGCGGTTAAGGCGAGTGGAAAGAAAGGAAATAAAGCAGGGGTGGAAGGTGCATGGCCAGTGAGTGGATCTTTTAAAACTACCACTTTCTCATTGGGATTGGGTGAATAGGAGGTGCTTCATCTGTCACGGCAATCTTCCTTTCTTCAATAAGATCTTGAATCTTTTCATAAACTTAATTCATGCACCTTGGTTATTTTACTGCAAAATGTGTTTTGTATGTTTTACATCTTCCATATCCTTTTCCTGTTTACATACAACATATTTACCAGAACATGAATGTTATGTAGCGAGTTTACAATTGTTTCCTTTTTCAGGCATCTTTTGTTGGTGGGGTTTGGATGTCATCTTCGACATCGGAGGTTTATTTTTCTGTTGAGAAAGATGCAGCTTTCCATCTCAAAAGGTTTGACACAGAAGAGGAACCAAAGTTCATACTTGAAGTTCTTAAAGAAAAGGGGCACCCGAACTTCGCTCAAGTGTCTCCTGTGTTCCAGGTCAGTTTTGAACATAGTCATTAAATTTGCTCTAGGAGACGCCCAGCAGGGAATGAGCCCAAGTTACTGCCCCCGCAATCAGTTTGGACCTCGACATTTTCATTTGTTTTTGCATGTTTATGTGGTTTCTTACATGTGTGTATGTGTTGTCGATTCGGAAATTTTAACATAAAAGAAAGAGCTTAAATTCTATCCACCTTAGGTGGAAACCCCAAGTTTTCACCACTAATTGTGGGCCCCATCGTGCGTATATTGTAGTAATCTGAACCGTTCATCTTATAGAGATCGCAGAATATTATATTTTCACAAAAAATCAACTTTATTGGACATGGATAGGTACATAAAAAAATTGCATTTTGGTTTATAAAATCAACGGTAGATAAGTTTAATGTTAAACTATCCACGACCGTCTATTTTATAAACTAAAATTAATTTTTGATGTACCTATCCATATCCGATAAACATGATTTTTTGCGTGAATGTACTACTTTGCGGGCCCTACAAGATGCACAGTTCAGATTACTAAAAAAACGCACGGTGGGGCCTGCAATGGGTGGTGGAACCTCATGAGGTTTCCACCTAATGTGGAAAGCATTTAAATGCTACAAGAAAAAGAAGTTTCATACTTAGTAGCAAATGATAATGGGGTGATGGTGAGATGGTGGTGATGCGGTGGCAGTTCAAGTTGGTGGTGACGGACATGGCGGCAGTGGTGGTGGTAGTGGCGGTGACGGTTTATGGTGGTGATTTTGATCTGTTGTTGGGGGTTGTGGTCGTATGGTAGCGATGATGAATAACATGAGGTAGTCCTAGAATTTTGCGTATGTTATGTGGTTTGGACATCTAAGCAAAGATTGGAAACCTTAAAGAACTGGCTTCATTCTTTTATATCCAAGCAAAGTGGTGAATTTTGTCAATTCGGATGCCCTGAAATTAGAAGTTCAAAACTCTTATTGCTTAAAATGTTTACTTCTTTCTTCTTTTTTGTTGGAAATCATGCAGGTTGAAGATGGGCAGTATTACTATTTGGCATTCAAAAAGCATGGAGTCAGCTTGGAGGATTTCTTGAAAGATGATGAAAACAAAAAGCGATTCAGTAACAAGCACTTGATCAGCTCATTTTACCAAAAATTACTTGTGTATGTATTGAAATCTTTTATCTCTGCTTGCATTGTGCTTTCTTCTCTTTTTTTTTTTTTTCTTTTTTCCCTTGCTCCTCTGTCCATAGAAGTTCTCTTGCCACATTGGCGTTATGTAAATTAAACCCACTTAGTTCATGACCCAGCTACACCCCGTGACACTCACTCATCCAATGCTAACATTTCCTTTTACATCCAGTGATTTGCTACGAGTTTGGCGACACTTGGTGGGGCTTCGAGTTAAGTGTGACCTAAAGCTGAAGAACGTCTATATGTATGATGATGGAACTGACCCGCACGTCTCATTGGTCGACTTTAGCACTGGAGGAGGTAAAGTATGCATTTTTTATTGTCAAGTTAAGGTGGAGTTTATTATGTAAATTGATCAGAATGATCAATCTAGAACAAAAGGGGTTACCAATCAACTCTTAACCTCACTTTTGGTGTATGCTTCTATTTAATCATCATTTTGTCACAATATTTGTTTGTAATCAAAGTATTGTGTTATTCGCAGCATCCTGCAATAAATGGGGTGAGTTGGTTGCATTGGTAAGGGAGATTAACACAAACTGTCGCTACGCTTATGGAAACCGTGAAATGCAATTATTCCTCCGTATCATTGAAGATGGATACAAGAAGTAAGTTCACTTGACATCAGTTGTAATTTCTAGTATTTTATATTTATGTTTTTTTTTCTTTGGTATGTAAAATATAGTTTGCATGTACATGGTATTGATGTAACAACCCGGAGTCAAGCACCATAATATATAAACAAAATTTGGCTCAACTAAAAATTAACCAAAATCAAAGCCACACCCCCGCAAATCAAAGCCACGCCCATGTATATACCTATACATATGCGTAGATACACACTCACACAAATAGAACAACACCGCTTATAATTTTTCTCCACTTTGTTTGATAAAACTAAAAACTAAAAACTGAAAAAATAAGTACTGAAAGCTTAATGCTGAATTTTTTAAGCTGAAAATTGTGTGATAAACATACTGACTTTAAAAAAATGATGAATAAATTTTAGTTTTGATTCTCTCTTAATTTTACTAATGATCACAATGTATTTGTGGTTATGGTGCAATAGTGATGGTGGTGGTGGTGGTGGGTTGTTGGTGATGGAGTGAGGGTGGGATGGAGTGGGAATGGTGGTGGTGTTTGTGTAATGGTGGGTGCAATGATGGTGTTGTGGTGGTGGTGTGGTGGTGGTGGAAGGGTGGAGTGGAGTGGTGGTGTGGCGTCGTGGTGGTGGTGGATTGATGGTGATGGTGGTGAAGTGGTAATGGTGGTGGTGGTGGAGTGATGGTGGTACCGGTGGCGGTGGTGAAGTGGAGGTATGGTAATTTAGTGCAAGCACACAAGAATTCCTCTAAAGCTACTTAAGAGGCACTTAATTTGTTAGGCAATGTAAAATGTGGTTATCAAACCTACTTACTCACTTATTATTTAATTGATTTAATTTTAAGTATTGAATTTTGGTTATCAAACAACCCTAAGTAACAACATAATAGGTAAAACCCATCCTCCATCCTAGAACTTCGGCCCTCCGACCACTAATAACAATCCACCCCTAAGTGTGTCCCCATGTGGGAGTTCCATGGAATTAAAACCTTCCACTTACCCACACATGCACCCAACTGCACCACGTGAATGACAAACCACCTCTTTCTTTTCCATTCTTAGCCTTCCACCTTTTTGAATGTGTAAATTAACACTTCTCTAATAACCTATTAAAGGTAAATGATATTTATTTTATTTTTTTCATTTACAAACCATTGTAACGACCCAAATAAAATCAATTTCCCACTACCCATAAACTCCCGATTAACTCCACTTAATTGTAATCTCTTTAGCATATTCCATCCCTATCATCTACTCATCAAATCCCCACAAACCTTCTGATTATATTAATCCCCATGATTAACCACTAACCAGAAGAAAAATGAAGTACGGGTCTCACAATTGAGTTCTTTTTGTGTTTAGAAAATCATGTGGGGTTGGTGCCATGTAAGTGTTGGTATTTTGTGCGTGTGACATTGTGACTGGATTAAACGGGGAAGAAAGAAGCAAAAAGGATGGGAGAGCGATATGCAGTTAATAAATGACAATAGAGTAATTGGTGAAATTTCGATGTACCAAAATTTTTCATGTGTGGTGTGGGTGTTTTTTAAACATGTTTTGCTTGCTTATTTCACTAGCATCGTTTAATTTGTTTTGCAGTGAGATGGAAAATCTATCAAATAATTCTCTTTTTTGGTCGCTGAAACAAAGAAGAAGTTTTACTTGCGATCTTTGGGACTTGGTGAAAAATTATGAGCATTTTGAAATTTACGAGGGAGAGCAAATCTTTACCCCTGACCCTACAAGATGGAGGCAATCTTTTAACCAAGATACCAAGTTAAAGACACTTGCGAATCATGTAGAAGGATTGAACACGGGCGGAGGGAGTTCTTCAAATGTGGTAGGAAGAAATCCAAAGGATTTTGCGACAAGATGCTGTTGGAAAGTCATCCGCAAAACGTTTGCGCATTTTGAAAGTATAAACAGGAAGGTTACGTATGAAATCAGAAAAAAAGAGCCAAATCTTTTGCAACGTGGTCAAAAGGTAAACTAATACGTAGTGGTTTTGATTTCGAGTTCGGTTACTAAGATGATTTTAGTGAATATTAGTAAATAAAAAAGAAAAACTTCAGTGAAAATGATGTGTTATTTACTTGTTGCTCTGTAGGCTTTCGGCTCTGTCGAAGAATTCCAGTTGCTCATGGAGTCCAGTTTTCCCTATTATATTCCGGCATTGAGAAAGAAAGCACTTTTATTACAGAGAAGAACTGGCCTAAAGATCGTGCCTGAGGATCCTATTCTGAAGAATTTATTTACTGAGAGAAATTGAAGGAAACGTTCAAACTGCTATTGAAATGCGGAATCCGGATTTAGAACTGCAAAAGCAGGGTACCAAAATTGCTGGAACTGCAAAAACTTTTGTTTTTTTACTGCAAGACTTAGGAAAACTAATTGCAGAATCTGGTTTTTGACATGCAGAATCTGGGAACCAAAATTGTAGGTACTGGAAAAAAATTGTTTTCTAATTGCAGAAATAGAAATACTAATTGCAGGAAATTGTTTCCGAGTTGCTGAAAATGTTATTGAACTGCCAAAAAAAAAAGAGTTATTGAAATGCAGAAACTGTGTTCGATATTGCTGAAAGCGGGTACTTTGCATCTACTTGTACATGCATCTCGGTCCTCTAGGATATGCGTTCTCTCCTTCATTTGTGTACAGAGTTTCTTTTATAGAGAGGTGAAGATAAGTATATCCATCAGATTCATCAGAACTATAGATTCCGTATCACAAATACCATTAATAATTACCATGACGAATCCCAGAAAAAGTAAACTCCCTCCCCACTATGAACTTGTGTGTAATGCGATCCACTTTTGTTCTTTTCTGAAAATTTAATCAAAAGGAGCGTTAATTACCTCTAGTACAACTCGTAATAGTCCAACTAGAGTCAACGTCAACTCGTCTTCCGAATTCCCCTTTAGCTTGGTCATGATAGTCCAAGTAGATATCGGCCTTGAGATGGTCTTCGCAACTCAAAATTTCGTCTATGCACTGATGCAATCCCTGTCTCATCTCATGAGCATTAGAGAAGGTGTCTCGACTCTTGACAGCGCAACTGAGGATTTAGATAATAACCAGCACCATGCAAAGGTCTATTAAGTTGCGGGGTCCATCCTGCATCTATCTTGTTACACATTGGTCGTGAATCGTGTGACTGCAGGACAAAGCAGCTCACTATTCTTTGTGAAGGACCCCATCAATGCAAGAACCCAACAATTTCCACATATGAACTTCACAATTGTCTGGCATTCGAGAAAGTCTGATCATGAACCTTCATTTTTGCACTATCCTGGAGCATTAGATCAATGCAATGCGCGGCACATGGCGTCCAATGCAACCTCTTTCTTTTCTCCATAAGCCTCGATCCAGCAGACACATAGTTTGTGGCAGTATCAGTGATGAACATCAAATCGGCATTTTAATGGTATCAGATGCATCAACCAAAACTATGTTCTAGCAGGGCTATTCACGAGAAAATCGATAAGAACTCTACTCATTCCATATGTCCACCCATACTCTTTCCACGCTTTCTTGTGTTCCTCCATCATATCACAACGTTGAAATCCAGGTCCGCAATTCATGCATAGAACTGATAGAAGGAGGTTGAAAACCTGGTCCACAATTAGCTATTCCATCAATCTAGCCACTCAATATTGATTACTTAATGGAAGGAAAATCTTTAACAGCCCAATCTTTTGGCGAATTTCATTACTCTCGTCTTGTTTCCACTTCAAGTTTAAACGGGCTTGTCGCTTCAGCAGTAGCGAACTTATCCCTTGGACCCCGCGGTTTGGATGGTTGTGTAGGCACACTCCCACTCCTTGGATCACCACCACCATACAACTTCAACAGGATCCTAAGTCCTCGCTCCCGGACCCAACCCAATTTCATAAAACTTCTCATTTCATGCGGCTTTTTGTTCGCCTAAACTTTTTAAAGCTTGCTCGCACTCCAACCTCAGGTCATTAGCAACCTTTATACACGGCTTTGTGTCTTTGCGTTTTTTTGAGCGACTTAAAGTACCACTGCACTTTTGATCACATTAGTGCGATGCCAGCACGTCGGTGCGACATGATAAAATTGAGGAATGCGGTGGCAATAGCGATTGTGAAACTACTCATGAGTTTTAAAACATTGTGTAGATTGTATTTGATATTTAAATAGGAACAATTTATTGATGCACTATTTTGTGGCAGCGCGCGAAGTTGAGTAATATGTTCAATGCATTTGATAGTTTTCCCAATATAGCAAATGAATTATAGTTCAGCGATGCCGTGTTGGCATTGTTGTGGAGTTTAAATTAGAACTACTATAGCAAGCCTTATAACGTGAGGTGAGTTATTATTGATAATAGACGATGTTTGTAGACTACGAATAATTAGATTCGCATAGAAAGCATCATGCTTGCAAGTTACAACAAACGCAGTAACCTTTTCATCCAATAGCCCAAAGGCCCAAAGTGATTCATAGATGGTTCTCTTAATCAATTGACTAACCAATTGCAGTATGTTACACTACTCAATACAACAGCAAATACTAGAGCTCAAATTCAAAAGGAATTTTGGCTAAATCTTGTGAGCAAAATGAGTTATTAGAACCACACTATACTCCTTCTGATCACAAGCAAACGTAGCAGCAATGGCTTGCAAATAATTGCCAGTATAAAAGCAAACATGAATGACATACCAATGCAAAATAATAAATGTAGCTTCATGTCTATTTGCTTATACCACAATGGTCTATGATATTTTCTTTTATTGTGATGATGAAATAGTCTCTTTTCCCACTGCGGACTCTTCTTTTGTGAATCTGTCTAATCCCTCTTGGCTTTTTATTTTTTATAAATCCAAAGGGAACTACAGCTCCGGTGTTCCTTGGTGTCACTTTTGAAAACTATGAGCCCAAAAAAATCAAAAAGAGTGTAGTTATATAAGTTGGAGTGTGATAAATCAATTACCAAAAGGATAATGTGGGGTGCCTTACACCATCTCCATGTTTCAGTGCATTAGATTTCATCCCTATATATTTAGCATTAAGTACCACATATGTATGTATCAAAAGATATGTGTGCAGAATCTATGATCATCATTGACTGCAATATCTCTGATTAGGCTAGCACATGTTGGCAAAGACATAGGGTAAAGACGGTGAAATTACCACATAAACCTCTGTAAACGAACAGCATAGCAAAGAACAAAACTGGCAATACGGGCCACAAAGGAAAAACAATGAAAGTCCAAAAATCCACTAAAGTAATTTGAAAAATCGCTTGCACAAAGCAGGTGCAAAAGCTATGGCTTGTCATTAATGACCCTACTCAAACACAAGATCGTGCTTTAATGGGATATTTTGGAAAAATTAAGCCTAAATGGCTTCGTCGCTTACATTGGCCATAATTTCAACTGCACTACTCTTTTTGATTCTAAGAGGATCAACTTTATTCAAATGTATCACTTTCATTCATTTCATAGGGATCACCTGCTTGCATATGGCTTCACAAATCTCCCTCCATTTATTTCTCAAGACGAGAGGTTTCCCTTTCATTTTCTAGGTCAACAATTTCATTACACTCATAGATCAAATTTAAGGGTAATGCTATAGAGTTTTATTGATTGGCGACCACATTTAAGTATCTTTTTTCATACAATGTATGAAATCAACCTCCTGTTCTTTCAACTTCTCAAATGAGCCCTTTCAATAGCTATTAACCGAAACATTTAATTTGTCGCTACCAAGGTCACCATGAATAGATGAACACACTCTTCATTAACAACAACGTTTCTCTTTCCCTCTCATTCACATCGAGGTCATGAGTTTGCCTTCATTTTACACTTCATCTTTACATTGAAACACCAACACACAAAAATATAGTCGCATGATGCTAACCATTCTACTTCAATATTTGAAGAACATGGTGTTTTTTCAAGTAAGGAATTTATTTTATTCTCTAATGCTCCAACAACATTGTAGTTTTATCTGATATCAAACAAAAGGCGCATGTAAACCTTTGAAAGTGTATTGCATGCTTGTTTTTTGGGTTTTGGGGTTTTTTGGATTTTTCACTCTAGTGCTTTACATTAGTGATATTATTTAATTGAGTTTTTGACCTTTTTTCTGTTGGTTTGCGAAGATGGTGGTGAAAAACCAATGAGGAAATTACTCTTCCTCCTTCAATGCATGTTTCTATAATGGGATTTATTCAACTCTTCTTTAAACACAAGGCAAAATTCTTCTTGTTCTTTTGGAATGTTTACACAAGCAAACAACACTACAAAAATTAAATGTTTATCTTGCAGACTACCATTATTTGATAATTTAATGTACAATAAAATGGCAAGGTCAAATGACACTGCCTCTCAATTGTTCTTCCCCTTGTTTCATACAGGATCATAAGCTATATAACTTAATCATCTTTTAGAATTATCTTATATCCTCCTCTTTTGAAGCACCTTCCAAATTAGCATTAGGTAAAATCTTTTCTATTAGCAATATTAAGTCCAATAGTTTGGTGGAATAATTAAATACATGTTTGCAGTCTATTTTGCACAATTCATAATGCCGAAAACCTAACCCTATTAATCAAAATAGCAGACAAAAAATTATTTGGGAATAGTGGTGAAACTGAGATTTATGGTTGCACAAAATGCTTTCAAGTTAACTTCTATGTTGTATTTGAACTGAAAATGTGGTGCTTTTAAAAATTGAGATGCACACAACTTAAAACATTGTCAATTGATAATCGCTGAGATCAATAATGAAAATATCTAGGCGGGAGTGGTAAGCTAGGAAATGTATGTAATTAAAAACATATTTTTTTCTTATTCCCTAAAAACCAAAACCTTTTCAAGGCAACTATAATTAATCTAAAGTAGGGAATAATGGTTGCAGTGTTTTATTTTTTCACATAGTAATTATTAGAATGGAGACATAGTGATATATGTACTCTCTCTATTTCAAATTGAGAGTCCATTATTCTATTTTGGCTTGTTCCAAAATGACGGCCCTTTTTCAAAAATGGAAGGAAAATTTTGGTAATTTTTCAAAAGTGCCCCTCAAATGTGAATATAAGTGTTATAAAGTAGAGGTTTTTTTTGGTCCCCTAAACTATGCACTTTTTATCTACTGAGTCTAAACTATCAATTTGATGGTATCAACCCCTCAACTATCATACCATTACCTACTTGGTCCAATAGATTACGAAAATTAAAAATTTGGACGAAAAATGTCACGTAAGGCTCTATTTGGGACCCTATAAAGCAGATACTTGATTATAACAGTGCTTCGTTTCTTTCCAATATGAGGAACAAGATCACCCCAAGCGTAGGGTATAAGCATCCAATTGAAGCATAATAATCTGGAAGACCGGGATCGTACCCAAGGGAATAATTAGTATGGCTTGGTTGGATTTGTAGATGTAAGCAGGGGTTTTCGGCCTTTAGACAGCCAACTTTGTTTTACTTTAAACGGTGGAAATTAAAAGGGCTAATTAAAAGCAAATTAACTAGGGAAAAGACAGGTTAGATCTACGAATTACTAACACCCATGACTCGAGTTAAATCACATTCTTCACTCAATTACACGGTTAAAGATACTCAACCAAAGTTCTCAACCCGAAAGATAAAATGGTTCGATTATCAAGCTAGCTCTAGAGTTCATTTGGCAAACACCTCGAGCGACAGAGCTCCAAGCATCATGTGTGGTAAGTAGGCGATGCTCTTACCTACACATGATCAAAGAGGTTAACATCTTAGCAATTTGACAAACAAACCCGAACCCCACATCGATTTTCGAACCAAAGTTTAAAACTTCATTGGTGAAAAACGCAATTTTTACTCAAGCCATGAGGTGTTAATCACCCCATGACCTAACCTTGAAAAACTACTCACACATATCTAGAAAGATAAGAGCAAGTAAAAATCTAGCTAACATAACTTGAAATAACAACACTTGAAATAAATTAGAGATTATGATAGATCGGAAGAGTAGCTACAACTTTAACAAGGACGATAATGGCAAAAACTAATTAATAAAAGAAGAAATTAAAATATTCAAAAGCTGAAAATGAAGAACACTCAAGAACAATTCAAAAACCAAGTAAATCTAATCCTAGATCTAAATTATGTAAGCAAAAAGTTGTTTGTACAATATGACACACGCTTTTTATACTTCTAAAATTTGTGCACGGAATATTCTCAAGATGCTCTAAAAATGCCCGGCTAAAGCCCTCGGCATCGATGGAGAAGGGTTTAGATTGCTATGCTAAAGGCTTCGGCATTGATGTAACGTATTTCTCTCCATCGATGCCGAGCACATTAGCAGCCTTCCTGGATAAGCCCCTCGGCATCGATGTAACTTCCTTTATCCCATTGATGCCGAGCCCAATAACTCCAGCCGTGGTCTTGCTCTACTTTGGCCTTGAAATTCTAGCCGTCGGGTCACTCCTGCCTGGGCTTTGGAACTTGATTATTCCGTTCTTGATCATCTTTGCGCTTTGAATAATCTTGCCAAGCTTTGGGCTTTAAAACTCCTTTATTTGGATGATTTTCCTACAAAACAGAACTAGCAAACTCTTCGAGCAAAAACAGCTAAAGATAACAAAAATTAGCAATGAAATTAGACTAAACTAAAGACCTAGTGCACCCTATATTGCAATATTGGGTGCTTATCAAACAGTCTTAGAGATAAACATTAATTATGACCCCTTAGTATAAAATGATCAAAAAAATAAGACCTTCGCATCGGTTCAAACAAATACTCCATTGGAGCCCTTAATTTTTTTACAAGGGTCATCTATTAGAATCTTACGTGGCATTTTATAGAGACTAATAAATACATATATTTTTTTTAAAAAGGACTGATTTATTTATATAAAATTTAGATACGTGTAGATCAAAATTTGCATAGCCTGTGTAACCGAAGAGAAGCTCGTATAACCCCATCAATAGGCGCAAATAAATACTACCAAATAAGAGATCCATTTTAGCTAATAAGGACAGCAATCAAGTATCTAGAAATGCCACTCACCCCACATTAGATAAGAAGCCTTAAAAGCTAACATAGTTACAAAATTACTGATTCGCTAAAACATATACAATGATTTAAAATAATACATTAAAAATTAACCAACCAATACATTTATTCAATCAATACCCATTCCTGCCCAAGAGACCCACAGCCCAACCCCACTAACTCCTTCACTTTTGGTTGACCAACTTCTTATGCATGACCTATTTAAAAAAATTAAAAAATAAATTCTTATGCATGATCGACCTGCACCCCCTCTGGCCCGAGTTGAATTTTGTTCACACTCCACTTAAGAGGGTCAACATTATCCTCCTCCTTATTGGTTGAAATGGTGTGCATCCTACCACAAAGTGATGTCATACTTACCAAAAAGTGTATTGTATGGGTGGGACCTATACCATTTCAACCAATAAGAAAGATGGTAATGTTCACCCTCTATTAAAGAGAGTGAATAAAATTGCACTCCTCTGGCCCTCTCCCTCTCAATCACACAAGTCCACACCTGCTTCGGTTCTCTTACATACTTTCCGGCATCCATCTCTCTCCCTCTTCACTCCTTAACCGCCACTCCCCTACACCCCCACGCCTCTCTCTCAACCGCTCCCCACACTTAAAAGTGAATAACTTTGATTCTAGTGTGCCCAAACAATCATTGAAACATCTTTGCTAACCAATGCTTACACCTGTCACTTGTTGTACGTACTGAGCCAATCGCTCATCTCCTCACTCTTTCTCCCTAAAAACCAGGGAATTGATAACCATCAATCGTAACATACTTTATGTACCCAGTGTCACCTAACACTTGCAACAAGAAAGAAGTTTTAAAAATCCAATCTTATATATCTACATTGGTTGAGCAATATTCCAAATCCTAGTGTGTGTGAGTGAAAGGGAGCGTGAAACTAACAACATTCTAAATAAGTTTTAAGGGGAAAACATGCAATTTTAGATAGAAAGAAACAAAAGTAAAAAGAAAATGAAGGAAACATGCCAAGGAAAATAACACCAATACAAAAGTGACATTCAACGAATCTCATGGATAAAATAATTCATAAAAAAGATATCATTTTTTAGAAGTGCCAACGGAGAGCAAATCACAAACTTGTTCATTATATATCCCAATCATTTGAGCACTAACTTCATATGCGATGAAGCTTTCTTACTTTGAGCTCCAAGGAGAAGATCATTCAAGTTCTTATACCTATAGACGACACGCAGAATATTTAACAACTGTCTTTTATATTCATGGATCCGCTAGACCTGTATGTCAAAGAGGCTATTTGGGTCAATGCTTACACCTGTCACTTGTTGTATGTACTGAGCCAATCTCTCCTTGTTAGCCATCTGACCTGATTTTCACTCAGCTAGCAAGTCTGCATCATCAGCAAACTGTTGGAGTAGGGAGGCGGATAAACAAATATAGTTCACACAAAACAGTCAACTAATGGAAGTGACATTGATAAGCTCTAAAAATCTTCTCAGGCACATACTTGTCAAAGATCAGTAAGTAGGTCAAGGTTAGTCACCCATTGATCAACTTTAACCATTTGGTGATGGTATTTGCTGAGCTTAGGACTACAAAATCGGAGCCATCTACAAGGAGAATACAATTGGTTTTATTTTGGAATTTGGTAGGCCATACAGAGACAGTGTGCAAATAACTCGGCCTTTAAAATGTCACTGTGTAGCTGGGCAACATCAGACGTAACAAGAAGTCACTTTCTCATATCCAAATTGAACGATTAACAGCTGAAGAACAAAGACTTAACATGAGAGCGAACAAAGGGCATGGGCCTAAATAGAAGGTAAAGGAACCAAGAGATGACTGATCAGAATAATAGCAGTTCAAGAAGAGAACATGAATTCGTCTATACTAATTTCGGAATTGAAACTACAACAGAGGTACACTATTCTTCTTGCACAAGCAAGAAGTACACTATGAGGCAACCACTTGCAAGAACTAAAATTACCAAAACATCCCAGCCACAAACAAAGACCAAGCCAATGGGGAAGAAAACTCTCTTTGGAGTTGCTTAGGTATATCATAGCCTTTTGGTCCGTTTCTTGTGTTTGCTGTCTTGAAAGAAAGCTGCTTTTACTTGCCTATGATGTTAATCTCTCTCTCTCTCTCTCTCCCTCTCTCTCTCTCTCTCTCTCTCTCTCTCTCTCTCTCTCTCAATTGAATTGTTGGTTGAGTCTTCATTTATTGGTCTCTTAATTCAACAAAATTTGGGATACGTTTCATGTGAAACTTGGTGGATTTTCGTCAATTGTTATATATGGTGAAACTTGTAGCGTTAATCGGGAAAAAACCCTCAGTAAATGAAGAATTAAGTCCCGTAGTCCACATTCAGTATGTCTAGGGCCTAGGCATTCAATTTTGATAAGTTGTATTTGGGTTCCGAATTTGTGAAAGATTTTTGGAAGGAAGAGAAAGGGAAGGGAGACACAACTTGGATTTGTAGAGGGAAATCTACCTTATTTTCTTTTGCTCTCACATAATTACTGCACCAATCTAACATCTAAACACAACTAACCCATAATGAATCTGTATCCCACGAGATCTCACACTCCAGCTAGAGGAAATATGATGGGGTTTTGTGAATCACCTAAATGCTTGAGCATTAGATAAGCATGTGCCAGTATGAGCACAAGGAAATGACACTTACCAAAAAACATAAGAACAAGTAAATCAGAATATTCCACATTCTGACAAATGCAAGAAACTGGCATAACCTGAGAAATAGTTGAACCACATTTCATTTCCAAAGCAAAACTAACATGTCTACAGGGCCATGTCAAATTTTCAACACATTGGCCGGTTAGAAATAAGGACTAAAGAATGCATAATCAACTATATTTTCCCTTTTTTCAGTGCTAAAACAAACTCCAAATGTATCTCCAAACCTGGTGCACAAAATGACAGAAACTGAGTCAACTATGCTCAAAGTGACAGAGAGACATGGATGAACAAGAAGGGAAGAAGTTCATATGTAATTTATTTATAGACAAAAAGTTCCAATTCTATTGAAAGAACATCATGTATCCAAGCACATCCAGTACAATTAGTCATCAGGACCAAAGAGGTCATCAAGTCTGTCTTCCTCAGTTAATTCATGTAGGTGAGAAATTAGGAAATAATGTCCAGGAAAACATCAAGCATCTACATTAGATTCGTAAGAAAATTTGACTATTCCTTTGGAAAGGGCTAAGACCACAACTTCCCACAATCAGCAAATCAGGCTGGACTCAGTTGAACCCATGGCAGATTACTTCCTTTGGACCCCAAAAATCTTCCAGCTCTATCATCAAACTGAGGACACACTTAGCATTACGCTCGTGAAGTCTCTCCCAAAGAGCAGCTCTCTTAAATTTTCTCATAAACTTCTCTCTTTGCTGTAAAGCCTTCAAGCATTCACCGGAAATCGAACAACCATATAAAGATAGAAAATGCATTGAGCCATATAAGCAAGTTCGTTTCCACACAACAGTAAGCATATTTATAATAGCATTTCGAGGTAGATAACAAAATCCAATGTGAAAACTTTCATTTGCTTTTAGAAAATGCATTGAGGCATATAAGAAAGGATCGATGTAGCTATTCATCTTAAAGATCTGGATCAAGCAAAGACAGAAAAAGGCAACCATCAATGTATAATGCTAAATGAATTAAAAAAAAATTTGCAGGAAGATTGTCGTCCATAGTTGTTCTAAATTGGTGGAATAAAGTGTACTGATTACAAATTTTGCTAAGCTCATGTTCTAGAGTGCTAGTAATCATCATCTCCTATGTATAGAAGTGAATTATGCAACATAATAGCAAATTATAAGGGATTAGTAAACATTGTTAGCCCAAAATAGAACTTGACACCAACTGCAACTCTAATGAGCCTTATCTCTCGATTAAAACCTACGACCGACTTAAAAATGAAAATTGAAAAGAACAGTACCACTTCCCACCTCACCTTACTGCAGGCCACATTAACCCCATACGAAGAACAACCTTAGAGTGATTTCATTTTTCATCTTATAACATCGAAAGCTTAAAAGGGTTTTCAATTTATCAGGTTTACTGGTGCTCAAGATTAAGTATAGCCATTGGAAACAACATAAAGCGGCTAGCTATCCATGTTTGGGTCTAGCATTATTTTCCAAACCCCCTCAAGTTTAACTATCAGACCGGAAAAGAAAATAGAGTTTTAAACATAGATAGATCTCACGATCAAGGTTTAACTTTTAGGCCATCTAAAAATATTGACTTAGAATCCATTCCAATGGTCCAATGGAACAGTATTCAATGCTCTTGGACTTATGAAATGTCTATAGTGGACCTATCATTAAATCTCCCATTATTCAATGCTCTTGGAGCAGTGTTCCACCTTCTAAATCTCACACTTAGAGGTATAGCCCACACACTTAGTGTGAGAGGCAGAGCAATGCTTGTCAAGAACGAAATAAATATTCAAGTATTTAACCCATCAGTTATGCTTCATTTAATTAATAATGAACTACCCACATGAATTAAAGTTATGATCTTTCATATTATGTTTTTAGTTGCTGAAAAACATTCATAATGGTACACAACAAAGAAGAAACATCTCAATCTAAACATTTTTGAGGCCTCGAATATCGAAAAATGTCACTGCCACATTATTTTCGCAAATTGTGAGGTCTCTTTAAGGAATTGATCTGTTTGTGCATCATTTTCAACAAAATCTTGGGAATGGATTCTTACCTCTGCAATGGCTTACGGGAGGAGTCGTAACACTGCAAGCAGCAAGAAGGGCCAGAGCCTGAGTTTGGTTGACATTGATCCCCATTGACGACCCACCACTGTTCAGCCCAGCGCGCAAGCTCTATGGCTGCGATTTCACGACACTAGCAAGCTGCTGGCAGCAACTCGAAGCTGGTTCCGAAGAGTTTCCCGTTATGTAGTTATGGCACAGTGACATGCTAATCAACTCACTCGTACAAGAGGACGAGGAGGACTAAGCCGCGGCTCCTCCCCACAGCACCACCGCCACCATCGTTGCCAAACCACAAAATGGATAAGCCCCACAGCCTGCCATTCAAGGCTTCCTTTAGATAGTTCACAAAATAGAACTCCTGCTATGGTTTTTAAAGCATCAAAACAAGTACCTGAGATATAGCTATTCCTTTGAAGACAAGAAAACTTCACTATCTAAAAAGCTTGATTAAAATGCAAATTGCACCATAGAAGAAAGAAAGAAAAAAAACCGCGCTCTGCAACCAGCCACCAGCTCATTCATAAATGGTACCGAACATCATTCTGATCAAGACTCAAAACTGAAATCAAATTCAGTTAATGTCTCTTGTCCTTCGTAGGTTAATGTGTAAATGAATAATAAGTAATAATTTTTCTATGCTGGTAACAAGAGCGAAGTTCAGAATTATCGGTGGCAAAGAGTATAACATCAGCCATTATTTCTTCACCATGATACGTGACAATTTTATCTCCTCTTCCGTTTTGACCAACTAA
This sequence comes from Rhododendron mucronatum var. ripense, assembly GCA_019656295.1. Lineage (NCBI taxonomy): Eukaryota > Viridiplantae > Streptophyta > Magnoliopsida > Ericales > Ericaceae > Rhododendron > Rhododendron mucronatum. Next base: position 684,545 of record BPLT01000116.1, on the reverse strand, counting down.
ACAATCAAACTCTCATCAGAGTTAGGTTGTAAAATTAGGAGATTCTTCTCCATGTGAATAACAAAACTCCTAACAAAAATGAAAATACCTCTGTCAAACTTGTCCTAGGGTGCAAATTAATTCCCCTGCCTTCCAGATTCTTTGCAACCATAGCTCTCATTTCATCATCAAAACCTCTGCATCATTATTCGGAGAGCACAGCATCAAGCCAATGACGACATAATTCACCGAATGTGGTATTGACCAAGAAATTCATAAATTCATAGCTAAAGCTATTCTCTGGAAATAATAAGCAACTGCATTGACGTCATATACTTGGATTCCACATAAAAGTAATCTATGTCGCTACAAATTCGTATATAACCCAATGCGTAACCCGTATAGACTTTCTATGACAGAAAACAGAAACAATGAGAAAAAAGTTGGGGGTGAAGCCACAAAAAAAAAAACCCCATGAAAAGTTCAGTTCAAGTATGGATAATATCACAACAGGAAGTATAAAAAATGTACAGAAAGTACTGATGAATTGGCAAGATTATGAGTCATTTAAGTAGTCGTTTTTATGTATTTAAGTAGTCATTTTTATCCCATAATGCACGGTAAGGTATTTTTATGCATATTTCAGGAAAAACGTGCTAATAAGGCAATTTTGTACGCCAAGGGGAGTTCCGGGATGTAACCAAGTGTTCAAGTGCCCGGCGGCATACGTTTCATTATCACCAGAGCCTAACGGTGTTGCAAGAAGCTTCGGTGGAGGGCCGGTGGTCAAGAATGTCACGAAGCGTGCCAAGGCTTCGAAAAGAACGCAAATGCATCGAGGATGGCCCTCGAGGGTATCCAAGAGACCAAGGTCATATGGCATACTTCCGTCAAGTCCCGTTGATCAAGAAATCAAGCATTGGAAGGCCGTTGGGACACCACAAGGCCTGAAGTGCCAAACTGAACCTGTTCTATAGTTTTTACACATTGGTACCAATACCTTAAAAACATGGTACCGGTACCATTTTGCTGAAATAGAAGACAGTTGAGTTGGTACCAATACCTCATTTTTGAGATACCGGTACCAATGCCCTTCGACCAGCTTTTTGTGCTGAATGTTTCAACCTTCCATATATGGAAAGTTTCTACTTTAGGCATATTTTTGGGATATTTTGGAGGTCTTTTGGTCCATATATTGTTTGGCTGATTTGTAAGGCTTAAAAATAGCCTTTATTGCCATATATGGCCAGAATGTAAGCATATACACTTTAAGTCTTTTTCTTCCTAGAAACTCCATAGTTATTGCTCTCAAGCTCTTGTCTTTAATTCCTCATCAACTCAAGTAAGTAGTGGTTGTATGTTAATTCTCAAGTATTATAGTTGTAGCTTTAGCTTGGATCTTCTTATAAATCTAGTTTATTTTCGTTTTCATCGGTGAATCATGTTTCCTATGCTGAACTCTTTTTCTAGTCTTTTTGCCATGAGTGAGTAGTTCATAGGTTTAGTCATGGGGTGATGTTTACTCTATGATTTAGTTATTCAAATGGTTTCTCTTTAACTTTAGCTTTACTTTCAAGGTTTTGAATGAATTAAACCCATGATGTCTAGTTTTGATCATGGGGTTGATGGCTTCTTTGATCAATAAAGTTTATCGCCTTGTGCTACAAGCTTGATAATCCTACGCGTGCGAACGATTCTTTTTCGTCTCTCACTTGCGTTAAATGAGTTCAATTTGAATCAGAGCTTTGAATTAAGTTATAAGTAGTCTTCAGCTTTTAATTCTTCTAGTGGAATCCGGACGGTTTCGGTCCACTCTTGAGTTAGATGAAGAAACCGTTTGACGGCTAAGTCATGGGTAAATCAATCCTTTTGACTCGACCATCTCTAATCTAGTTTAAATTCCAAGTTTCTATATCGTCTTTCAAATCGAATACCAAAGTTGGCCTCTTGAACGCTGCAACTCTTACGCAACATCTATTCCAAATTCGCTTAAGAAGTTTTCTCTGTGGGAATTATTCCGGTCTTACCCGTTAATATGCTTTCAATAACCTAGCCCTACGCTCGGGGTGTGAACCTTTCTAAGAGGTTAGGTCACGATGAAGTATAAACCCATATTTACATGGGTTTATATGAATTAAAAATGGGTCAAATATGGGTTGGACTTAAGATGTCACGCTCTCGATTTTCAACATAAATATAAATGATTTTTGGAATAGAAATCCTCACAATGTCCGTACGATACCCCAAAGAGCTCAACATTTTCCCTTCTGTATTAGCATTTCAAAGTCCAATAGTTCCCAAAATATTACATTATTGGCTTGACGGCCCCAAATTAACGTAAGTATCGAATATCGAAAGAGGATTAAGGGTTACAATATTCCAAGTCAAAAGAATTACAATTTTAGTTACAAATACATCTTTCAAAAGAAATTTACAAAGATGGATAAATAACTCTTTTGGTTAGCTTTCAAAAATATTGTCCACACTCCAAGCACTTCAGGCAATGCAAGCTGTAGTTCTGGATTAGCACCTGAAAATAATATAAGGCTTGAGCTACACTAGCTCAGTAGAAAAGTCTACGCAAACGCTATATGCAAATGAGCTAAACGAAAGAACAAATGATGGAAAATCAAATGACAACGGAGGAAGCACAACTATCAAGATCAAGTGTCTCAATATCTCCAATCCTTCTTTCATTTAAACTCATAAGTCATATTCATTCAACTTATGTCGCAACTTATCGTATCCTTTATGTGTCTGAGCCGAAGCTCCTGCTGGGCTATTTATGGGACCCCGATATCCCCTGCCAAGCACCCATCTCGTAGGTTAAGCCTTGAGTATTTAATACGAGCATTAGCTCCTGCCGGGCTATTTATGTGACCCCGATATCCTATGTCAAGCACCCACCCATTGATGGACTCCGAGTGTTCGCGCGTCGTTCACATACTCAAGTGTATCGTTCGTACAAATGTCGTGTAGGAAGCCCACATTTATCATTCCATAGCTATGTAAATTTGGACAATTTCATGATATATCACGTGCTCATGAAGGCAAGTGGAACTACCAGGTTTCTTATTATATAAATATAAATAATCACGTAGGCCCTTGGAGAAGTCAAGGCTTTAGGGGAAAAAAAAAATGGGATCACAGCAACGCAGGTAATTTTGGTCTCTGACTGGTAGCCTACCGGTAGGAAAAGGGGCTACCGGTAGAAACCGGAAACAGTGGAAACAAAACTCTGGTTCACAAGACTTCTTCCGGTAGAAAGAAAAATAGTACCGATAGGTGGGAAAAAAATCAATAATCCTACCGTAGGAAACAAGTCCTACCGGTACAAATTCAAAACAGTGAGCACACATTTTCACGGCAACAGAGTTCTACCGGTAGAGAAAAACGTCCTACCGATAGGAATCCAGAATTTTGGCGATTTTTCACTACTCAACAGATTTTGATCCGATCCCAATAATAACCAAAACATGTTCAAATAAGGAATGGAAATACTTAATTTACATATAAAGAGAGGTAGAATTCCCTATCTCGAGTATCCAAGCCAAAAACAAAGAGATTGAACGAACCCTAGCTTTCGGAATCCAAATCAAGCGATAATACACCCAACCAAGCTCTATCCAACGCGATACGAGCCTGAATACGCACGTAGAAGATGGAGTTGTGGTTGATTGTTGTGGGTTTTGAGTGATTGGGTGCGAGAGTGAGAGAGACTGAGAGAGAAGAGAGTGTCGAGGGGGAGATGGAATGAAAAATGGGAAAGAGAATAAAAAAGCTCCCTGGTAATACCCCAAACTTTCCAAACCTTTGCACAAATAACCCCCACATTCGTATTCATGTCATTTACACCATTTTTCCTCAATTACGAACATTGAAATTAAATAAAGAAAATTACAGATCTCTACATAAGATACCCAAATTCTCATAGTATTTTTCTATCTACTTATGCACAACCATTTGTACACATTTCTCTAGAGAGAGGGAGAGCAACCGTTTTCAAAAAACTCCCCTCATATTATTCTTTTCTTCGAGCTGACTTCCTGTGGTTGTTCCCAAAATAATACTAGTAAAGTTTAGTTCGTGAAAATTTTAATTCAAATTCTACATAATATCAATTGATTTTGTAGGACAAATGGTGGAAAATTAGTTCGACAAGTGGTATTTTTGTTACACAATGCTACTTTTTGCTATAGCTCTAAAAGCGTACATGCAGAAATTGAGCAGGAAAGTTCAATCAAAATTGAATTATTAATTTGAAGGTTCGACTCAAATTCACTGGTTATATACTACTTCCTCTGTTCCCAATTGGCAATTGCATACCTCAACGAAAAATCGTGCGATTTTTGGATTGAAAAAAAAGTAATTTCAAGCATCATTTTTACAGTTCCGTTACACCAATTTAAAGTACTCCATGAGCTCTTTAATATGTTGCTAAGAAATTTAAAAAATTATGCCCGGACATAAAAAGAAGATTAAGCAACCTATCTGAGGAACTGTTATTTTTCAAACTGTTATTTTTGAAAGATCAAAACAATAAAATCTTCAAACCGTTATTTTTCTCATTTGCTTTCTGAGGAACCAAGCATGAAAAGGGGGAAAGGGGGGGGGGGGGGGGGGGGGGGTGGGGGGGTGGTGGTGTTGGTTGTGTTTCGTGGTTGTATGACGGGGAGAATAGGGAAAATGGGTATGACTTGACCCATATTTGACTCAACTCATTGTACAATCGATGCAATCATCGCCTTCCAAACAATGATCTGATGCGGTCTCTGACTCCTCGTCGAAGTTACGTTACTGTTTGGAAAACGGATCGGGTCGGGCAGATTTGGGTTTGCCTTGACCCATATTCGGCCCAACCCGTTTCAACCCGTTTACTTTTTGACCCATATTTGACCCACGACCCGTTTCAACCCTCACAAACCCACTCAGATCCGCCCGTTTGCCACCTCTAATGTTAAGAAAATCAGAAAACCATATTAGTAATTTGGAAAATGGCAAAATAGTAGTAGCTCGTACCCACCACAAAACACGCAAAATGACGGTAAAGCCCCCGTATGAACAAGGTATATGCCAAGAATATTCCACAACAAAATGGCCAAATTGGCAAGTGAAATTTTGGTCGGTTACACGTACGGAAGAATTCAATCCTCCTTTAGTAAGCCCGGGTTTTGGAAAATGGCAAAATAGTAGCTCGGACCCACCACAAAACACGCAAAATGACGGTAATGCCCCGTATGAACTAGGTATATGCCAAGAATATTCCACAACAAAAGGGCCAAATTGGCAAGTGAAATTTTGGTCGCTTACATGTACGGAAGAATTCAATCCTCCTTTAGTGAGCCCGGGTGGATAACAAGCACCGAAAGTACTTCTCTCCATCAACTTCCTTGATATACTTCCCACAAAAACAAGGATGGACACAGGATCTCGACTTTGGGGGCAAATTTATTTAGGGGAAAAAAATCTCAGGGGGGTGAATCTATATAATTTTAAGATTTTTGGAAAAAAAATTCCACTATAATGGTAGAAGTTTTTTGAAACTTTGAGGGACCGTCAGGCCGGCCGTGTCCCCCCTCGGTCCGTCCTTGACACAAAATCCTTTCTTTGGTTCTTGGAGTCACCACCCATTTAGTAAAACAACGAGAAAAACAGAGAACATGGAGAAAGGAGAACATTATGAAAAACGGAGTATAACCAAACCATAAGAATGAAAAAACGAAGACAAAAACAGAGTACACCTAAACCCACAGAAAACAGAGAGAATACCAGATTACCGGAGAAGGAACAGATCCAGGGACACTCCTCTCCTTTCTCATAATTCATACATATTTCGGCCAAGCATGAGGCAGCAACAGAACTAAGAAAGTCCCGTAGTAGATTCAGCCTCGAATCATTCCCTGCATACAAGTTTTGCCGTACAGAAAAGGTCCGATAACTTCCAAGGACCAAAAATCATGATCCCATGGCAGTCCCAAAGCCCTGTCACCCCATCATGAGGAAACACAATCTTTTGAAGCCAAAATCTCGGCAAATTGGATTTCTTTGATCAGAAAACAAAACCAGACACAAGTTTGCCACCACATGCAAGCATGTGATATCTTAATTTCATAACATCAGAAAAGTATGGTGCATAACTAGATAATCTAAAACTTCCAAACATTCGCAACCTGTAGATCATAAAGTAGGAGGTTTACATTGTCACACAACATTAATGAATGAAGATGAGGTAGATTCACATCAGTAAAAATTCTTCAGGAATAAGTAGTTCATGGCATCAAAATGCACCATATGCGAGTTGGCTTAGCACTCCTGGGGGGCTAATGACAACAATTCTGGCGGCCAAAAGGGCAATGTGGCCTGGAAACACCTTCTCATACAGCAACATCAGATCAAACTTGGAGTAGATTCCATACTCCTTCTACAAATTATAAAGAACATTAGTTAGTAAATATAGCTTGAATGTGCAATTGCAACACGAATACAAGATTCTCATTATTACGTACCCTCTTGTTCTCGGGTAGGGAACTCATCATTCTCGAAAAATGATGTAGTGTTTGCCGCATAAAATCTAAGCACTCTGCAAGATTATTATCTTCTTGGGTTGGTTTTCCCACCAGTTGCTTAACCTTGAATTTTACCTTGTCTTTATTATCTTGACTCTCCAGAACTTTCAGAACTTCATATGCCCTAATCTTGACCCGCCAATTTGATTCAATCACTGGAATTATGGTGGCATCACTCAATCTGATGTGAGAATTGTCTTCGAAGTAAGCATGCAAATTGCATATGAAGTTGTATCGAATATCATTACCCCAAAAGAATGGCAAGTCATATATGTTTCTGCCAAAGAAGAAAATCAATACTTAAACACAGAAAATGCTTCAATACACACCTAATAAAAATACACACTATATGCACCCAACAAAGGGTTCAAATCGGGCCACATGACCGGAAGAACCGGTCATCCTATAAGTCATCTTATTTAACCACATGCCTTCATAAGTTGGACCATAAAGTTCATAAAACAATTCATAACCAAATTTCACAAGCCACGACAAACTCGTAAGTAAGTCCCAAATGGTCATAGGAAAGCCACAAACACTCATAAGAAGAAAAACAAACGCACCACAAAATTCTCATAAATAGCGATTCATAGTAAGTATTAAAGTTGTGGCTAGCCACAGGGCCTTGTAAGATGTGCCACAAGCAATCATAATTAAGGTCACAAGTATTCATAACACTAGGTGATAAGTGCTTGGACACAAATTCTCATAAAACTCACCGCTAATGTTCATAGCAATATGCCAATAAAATTCACAAGTAATAGTTGTTTTATCTTTAATATTTGTTTTATCTTTAACACCAGAAAATGTGGTTCATAATTTCAGACCAATATTAAAACTCATAATTTTAGGTTACGTTTGTCACTGGCACATTGACATGGCTAACCCTTAGGGGATGGAACAGGGTCGTGACAAATAGAGAGCTCAAGGTTTGTTTCTACTAGAGTTGCGAGACTTGGAAACTTTCAAGAAACCTCCCGTCAATAGATTTGTTGCAAGTGTTATGTTACAAGACTTTCATGCCATGCAATAAAGGTACAATATAATCATCAATCAATTTACTTACGCCAAATTTCCGTTATCCAAACGCGCTAAGACCTGTTCCACCTCTGTAGTTGAGAGCGTCTCTAAACGTCGACCATCACCAATATCAGTTTCTTGATTGATAGCCCTGATAAAGAATGCCAAATCAGCCCAGTCTTGTGTGATGTCGCCGCCCGCCTCTGCGCACCATAGATAATTCAAGAGACGATTATAAAGTTATACAAATAAAATATATCCATATAAATGTGTTCTAGCAAATACAGAATGATCAATGGCTAATGCCTCCTTTCTTAACCTAAGCTTGAGACTAACTATAGTCCGGACTAGTACAAATACAATGTGAGAAATAACTAAACACGATAAATAAAAAATTATACTTGACAATTTATACTTACGGAGTAGATGGAACCGATTAACCGAGACCACAAGATGTCGACCAACATTGGGGTCCACCTTCAAGCTAATAGAATCCAGACTGAATGAACATCGCAAGGTACGTGGATTCGCCTGCTGGAGGCTAGCGACCACTTCAACAAGATCCCTGCAACAAAATATAATGCTTTGACGCAATCATAAATAGACAGTGATACCGGAAACTAAATGTTAAAACCCATACCTGATCAATTTTCTATAGGCTTGAGACACTTCCACTTTAAAAACACCAAGTTGATCATAAAATAATCCCTTCCTGTGAGCCAAAACTGTCCTCAAAGAAATGCCATCTTTCTTGATGGCTACGAAGTGACTGCCTGGCTGATCTTCACTTGTGAAGATAGGGAGAGGACAGCCAACACGAGGGTCCCTAAGTCTCATTATGGAACCATAGAACCTTGTAGCATTCTCCTCTACCGTGAAACTATGAATTTCACAAGCTTCTGGATCTATTGAAAATTTATCAGGCTACAAGCAAACACGTTTACAACTTAATCAAAAAAATAACTCTTTTTCTCATTCTAGCATTGTGCAAAAAACCACAGATAACCAGATAAAGGAAAACTATGTACGAAATTCAAGAAAATAGAATTTTTGAAGAAAGCACAATACCACAAAATTTTTGAAGTCGAAGTCACCAGCCATTGTGACCCTGGTGAAGACCATTCAAAAAGAACATACTTAATTAATACTGTAAATGCTTTATCTGTGAGTAAAACCTTGAGCAAGTAGCAAAAGAGACTAACTTTTCAGCTGAAATCTTATCGTAGCCACCACCCAAAAGGATCGCAAATTTTCAGCTAAAGGGATTAAGAATCTGCAATGTGCAAAGAAACATTCATGAGTTAATCAAAGCCAAAGATGATAAGAATAGCAGCCACCACCAAAGAGGAATTCTTCAATAAATTTAACAGAGAGGATAAAAGAAACAATTGAGAAGTGAATTCAAAAACAAAAGTCAAGACATTAACAATAGCTGAAGGCAACAAGCTTTAAAGGCCAAGAGACCACAATAGCTGTAGGTAATATCATAACTAATGTCCAAGAAAATCCATCACAATGAGACAAAAATAGATCCTCAGAACTCAGGCAGTACAAATTAGGGAAAATTATGGAATATCACATAATAATGCTCCCCGACTAAAGGAATATGCACTCAAGCCAAGGAGATTGTGTCTCAAAACTCATTAGACCTTTCCACAAGAAATTTCAGGACACAGTTGTCCTTCTAAGTGGAATCCTGTACGCCCTCTAGATTTGAAAGCATGTGGCAAAAGTATCACTCTTTTAACCAATACCAACAATTTCACAGATCCATGTACCATAAATCTTTTCAAAAAACACACAGAGAGTTCAAGGAAGCAACCATTCCTTCAAATTAACCACAATAAATCAAGCACTGTAAAACCAAATGACGGAGACTCATGCCATGTGTGAAAACCAAAACGAAGTAAACAGTCCTTTGAACCACAATGATTCCAATTTCTTTGTCCTCATGAGTGTTTGAGGTTAGATACATGAAGTCTCAGGGACAATAAATGAATCAAGCTACTCAAGCTCGACTAGTTCAACTCATCAAAAATTCGTTTGAGATAGGCTTGTTCCAAAAGCAAACCAATCTTGAACGTGTGCTCAAAGCTAATTAAGCTTCCAAACCAAGTTTGAACAATCTACCATTCGACTTGATAAGCTTATAGTGTTCCAAAAAAATCAAGCTACCGGAGCTCGGCGGGTTGGGCTCGCCTAATTGACAAATCGAGCTTGGACACCTTCCTCAAACTCATTTTTAGTCAAACTTGAAGCTACGACTCAGCTCATTCGACTCATTTAATAGTCCCCATATCCTAATCACCCTATCCTATTCTGCACATACCACATTATTACTGAACCGAAACCCAGGGGTCCTGAACTCTGGGGTAACATCAAGGGACAGTGAGGTGTAGAATTTCACCACGGACCCAGCTCATCCAGTCTAGGGTTTGCACTACAGAGCACAACCGGCAATCTCGGCTGTCTATCTTCACAATTAGTGGTTCAGATTTACTAAAAGTAACTTACCGGTAAGAATAGTATCTTACTAGTAAAATACTCTAAACAAATTTGCATCATTGATTACCATCATAAATAGCTAAAACTGCATGCTTTCCTTTCACCATAGCTCACTCTTTGAGATTCAAACCTTAAACTTTTCCCTTTCATTTGAAAATCGCATGTTCAGGCCAGGGCCGAGTCTAATTTTTCAGGGGCTCATTACAAAGTTTATAAATGGGGCCTTCTATATACTTCCCAGACAAGTATTACTGTAGAAAATACAAGACCAACTTTAAAGAGAAAATATTGCAAGTATTCACAAATATAAGTGCAAAAAGTTTGATAATTAATCTATTTGCAATTTTAGTGGCAAAATTAGTAATATAACTGACAATGTCTTAAAATTACATCTTTTTTTTTTTTTGACAATTTTATAGTGAGCATATAACATAAGGGCATAAAATATTTGGGGCCCTAAAAGTTTGTAAAATCAAGGAGACCGACACGGCCGAATCATCGGCCTATGCTCAGACCCAGCCCTGGCTCAGGCCACTCGAGTTGGCCCAAAGTGATTTTATTCCAATTATTTCATGGATTTAACGTCGCACGATTCCCTACGAAACATGAAGTCGAGCTACTATTGTGGAGCGGGAGACATCTAGAAAGGGAGATCAAGTATCATTCGTTCGATCTCATTTTTGATAAGTCTGGATCAACTTACGAGCACCTTGATTAATCCTAATCCCACCACGTACTGACGAGGAGCAAAGCTCCACGATAATAGCTCATGGTTGTTTTCATTTTTGAAAATTCAGGTGTCTTGAATCAGCTTACGAACATCTCACCTAATGCTGAGATCCGATCCCACCACTTAGTAGCGACAAGCAAACCTCCATATGGACTAGGTCTGGAAAAAATTGATAAAAACTGAAAGATTTCGAACCGGGATCTAAGGAGTGTTCAAACCCCTGGGCTTTGTTTGGAAGATGTGGAAAGGAAGGGAAAGGGGAAGAAAGTTTAAAGATTTTCTTTTCCCCTGTTTGGTTGGAGAGGAAAGGGTTTGAGAAAATGTCAAAATAAAGTTCTAGCAATGGTAAATTTTTCCCCTTTCATTTTCTCCCATTTTCCTTCTTAATTATTTCCTCTCCTCTTTTCCTTCCTTCCCCAAGTTCCAAACAGAGCTGAAGTCTCACCAGCCCAACCCTTGGGGTTCATTCGTTTGATGTCATGGGGGAAGAGAAAACCTGAACGAAAGAGTTGCAAAACTGAGCTTGTTCGTGAATCCTAAAACCTCTGGGTTTGAAATGGAGGAATGAGGAAGCTACTCAAAGGCATTGATGACACATTGTAGCTTCAAAGCCATTGATAACAGATTACTGTGTGGGGAGTGATTTTGAGACAAGAGAGAATCATTTATTCCACTAGAGAATCCTATATTTTGGGAGAGAAACGAGAGAACACCTGAAATAATTGCAATGGATCGAGTTATCCCGAAAAACTAGGGTTTTGAAATGGTTTGTCGGTTTTCCGAGGGAGGCTGCGCATAGGGTTTTATGGTTTGTTGGTTTACAGGTTTGGGTTCCACTAAAGTGAGCCGTTTGTCATCTGGTGGCGTCCAAAACACAGTCCTATGCAAGGAAAATTTTTTCAGTGCTGAGCGGGTATCACGTGGTGTCCGTTTGCGCATTTAAACCGTCCATTGCATATTTGAACGCCTCAGATTTGGAGAGAGAAAAATGAGGGAAAAAGTGTTGGGGTGAGAGGAGAGAGAGGGTTTCAATCCAAACTGTCCAAAAGTGTATTGAACGGCTCGGATGCGCTGAGTGGATACAACGTAGGATATACCCGCTCGGCCGAGAGAAAGTGTATTTGTCCATGTACGTACGATACTTCTAGTGAGGGATCCCGCGCGATTTTTGTGTACAGACTTCTAATCTAGGCCGTCCAATTTTATCTGACAACCGAGAGTAGAATTTTGCACACCGATCCCTTAATAAGAAGGGGACTCATTTAACAAATCATGAAAAATATATTAGTAAGTGCTATCATCCTAGGCTTAAAACCAGGGGCCCCTAAATTTTATTTGCATAGAAAAATAACCTCGTTAAAAAAAAACGGTTGAATGGGTTAGATGTACTATCATCTATTGAAAATGAGATTGTAAGAAAGATTAATTATCCTAACTCCCACAATTACTACTTTACTGCATGCTATAAACGCAAGAGGAGAGAGAGTTTTTGTGTTACTTCCAAGTTTAATAATAACTAATTTTTGAAATTTTAGCTAGTTGAGTACAAGGGCCCGTCCCGAAACGTAAAATAAATCCTTATTTTTTAAAAAGGTAATTTCAAACTTAAAAATAATGGGTTTATTGAAATCTAAAAATATGCAGTATGAATCTTGTTTAAAAGATCTTGATGAAATTTTTTATACGGAGCAAAAAAAAATCAAAAAATTATTTTTTATTTACATTATTTTTGAGTTTAAAAATGTAAAATAAGTACTTATTTTTTAAGAATATATTCTGGAACGGAGCCTAAGTAATTCTAATTTTACACACAGATCTATCATTTTTGTTTTATTTTTAAACCTTGTAAGAGTAGCAAAGGAGCTCCACAGCGTGAAGTTCGCTTTGAGCCCCAAAATATCATGAATGACCCATGCTATCATTGTTGAGTGATGACTCGACCTCTATGGACACTTTATCAATACTCCAATATTATCGTCTATATGTAGACTCCGAAATTAACTCCACCCTCCTCTGTACTTGATTCGGCCATGGGATTGGATTAATAGTACCTTCGAACTATTAATTTTTTGTTTGATAACACAAATGGTTTCGGATTGTGAATCCCATGAGATGAGAAAGCTAGATTTTAGGGGGTATTAGCAATACCTCTTGAGAGTTGGAACTTGGTATTTATAGTTCAATCCCAACCCATTCTCATTACCAATCCCTGCTCATTACTAATTTTTCCTATCAATCCAATCTCATCATCTAATCCCATATCAAACAAACGTGATATTATTAATCTCATCATCTAATCACATTCCAAACAAACATACTCATTATCAATCTCATCTTATTACCAATCTCTTTTCATTACAAATCTTAATCCTAATTCCATCTCCTTACGAATCTCATTTATCCATTACTGTTATCAAACGGGGCTCTTGAGTGTGTTTGGACTAAACTTTTTTGGTTGAACGTAGTCGGTATTTTTTAATTTTTAGTTAACTTTTTTAGCTTTTTGTCATGATTTTTACAGTACATCGTTCACCTCTACTAGGAAAATTAAGAATGTCCACGGACGAAAGTGGGAAAAAATCACTAAAAGACCATCTTTGTCGAACTTTATGGGTATTCATTGAACTTCTACTGTTAATGCACGATCATATCTAATTTACACCCCCCACCGGCCCCCCACCCCCAGCCCAAAAAAAAAAATAATAAATAATAATAATAATAATAATAATAATAATAATAATAAAGGCACGAGCATATATTGGGAAATCAAGCTTGGCACCATTAGACTGTAGATCAATGCTTTCCAAGAATGTAACTTGAATAAGCTACTAAAACTGGAGGTTATGGTATTACTATACACATGGGTGTATATACAGATTTGAAAAGGAAATAGAAAAGGGTTGAACTTGAGGTTATTTATTTATTTCTATCTATCCAGCAAATGCTTCTTTTCAGATTGAAGACATGGTATCCGATTAAGCTACCAAACATCAGGCGGCTCGGGTTTTACGGTGGACTGTGGATCTTTGAGCTTTAGTTAACAATCTAACCTGAAACCAAGAACATCTACAAGCTGCATATACATTGAAAAAACATAACTCGTCCTACACTAAAACTCCACACATTGTCCATCGGGCAGCGTTAGAAAGTAATTTGCATTTTCAGATGAAAATATAATTGTAAATCATTGTTATCTTTATTTTCCTCTGGAAAGGGTTCTTCTCACCACACTCCTCTTTTTTATTGAGAACCAAATCAGCCCACTGGATAGTGTATACCATTGTCCATCTGGACCATCTCCTCTGTGCAAAGGCTGTGGGTGGATCATCTTGTGATTCCAAACTCGAATTCTTAGGTTGTATGGTATCATAGAAAATCAAACACTGCAGCAATTCCTCCACAGGCTATTCTTATCACCGACGGAGTAACTGGAACAAACGACGGCATTTGGAGAGCGCATACACTTGGTTGTAGAAAATCAGATCTGCAAGTCTTTTGAGAAGTTGAAATCGTACTGGCACTATTGCTGAGGTTGAGGTGGAGCACTTATCAGAATTGAACAAGCATGAAGAGGCATGCATAAGAGAGGCCATATCATCAAAAGGGACTACCTCCTTCCACTCTTTGAATGCATCTCTCACCAAGGTCCCGGCTTCAGCCTGAATAAAAGAGAGAGAACGTGAAAACTATAAGGGAATTACAATGGCCGGGAAAGAAGATTAGGAAAAGAACGAAAGAACGAAAACAATTCCAGTGATTAAAGAAGATGCCTTGTCAGTTTCAGGCAGCATATAAAGAGGAGCATATTGGCCTTCTGAAAATAGTCCCATTACATGTCCCAAGAGGTTGAAAAGGAGTTATAGGAGGACGGTAAAAGAACAACCAATAATCAGGTACCCATCTCTGAGCATGGTCTATAGTAACTTCCGGCTCAGTTGGTTATGGATAAAAAAAGGATCAGCCAATCTCTTGAGAAGTTGAAATCTCATGGCCATTTGAAGTTTCTGCCTAGGCTGAATTGGAGAAGAGAAATTTATTGGACAAGCGCGACGATGCAGCCACAAGAGAGGAGGCCTCGTCCTCTAAACAAACTACCTCCTTCCCCTACTTATATGTAGATTTTACTAATTAAATGGCTTCAGCCAGAATAAGTAGAGAAGGAGGTAGTTTGTTTAGAGGATGAGGCCGCTTCTGGCAGAATAAGGAGAGAAGGAGAAGAATATATACAGGAAAGAAATGGAAGTAGGGAAGAAAACAATCCCAAAGTGATCAAAGAAGAATACCTTTTGAGTTTCAGAAAGCTAATCAAGAGCAGCATATTGGCATTGGCACTCTGAAAATAGTCCGGTCACTTGTCCCACAATGTTGCAAACCACGCCAGTTTGCTGCTGAGATCCAGGAGGATGGTGAAAGAACAACGTAGGCTCGATCATGTTCACATTTCACAGCATGCTTAACAGTAGCTTCCTCCTTGTCATCGTACTTACCCATGTCAAAGAATATCTATGTACAAGGGCATCACGCAAAGAAACAAATTCAGATAGCAATCTTAATTTCAAGAAATTACATGAAACCACACCTAGACCTCGCCCTGAGCCAAGGTAACGTAGCCTATAGAAGGCACATATTTGATATAACACAGAATACCCAGAATATACAACTACCAAATACTAGTCAATAAGTAAATAAAGTAGAAAGAGCAATAAGTTCCTACACCTCGGAGCCCTTGACAATTTGTATAATACTGAGTTGATTTTTTCTTTACTTAACTGCTCTAAAAGAGAATGTCTTCTGCTAATGATTGTCAGTCGCCATAGCTAATTAGAAAGAGATGGAAATTCATGCTTCCAATTATCTGCAAAGAGAAACTGGAAGTTATTGCGGAGGTTTTCCAATCTCTTACTTACTCCTTATGATGTGTAGTTTTCAAGCAGTTAAGGATTTACTATTTCAGTATTATTCAAACCATCAAGGGCTCCGAGATGTAAGAACTTACTGCTCTTTCACTTTATTAACCAATGACTATTTGCTAGTCGTATATTCTTGGTAGTTTGTGTTTCAAATCTGAGGCAGTGCCTTCTTACCTTGACTTGGGTCGAGGTGTTGGAAGGCAATACAGGAAGAATGGAAGACAATACAGGAAAAATGGTTTTTCTAATTACCTAAACACACAATTCCATTGTTGAGACTAGGATTAGTGTTCTAAAACGAGGAATTAATAGTCGGCAATTAATCGATGGCAGGGCCTGTCCGATTATGTCCGACTAACAACTAATCGCCGATTAATAATTAATACACACCGATTAATCCGATTAATCGCTTAAAGGTGTCCGACTGCCTAACTATTGCCTAGCGACTTTTAGAACATTAACTAGGATTATCCAATAAAGGGGCACTGCTAGATGGACCCGGGGATGCTGTAGAGCACCTCCCGCTCTACATAGTGTAGAGCGTCCGATACGGCCGTTCGTCTTGGTACGGACGGCTCAGATTTAATCTAAGTGCATACGAATCTGAGCCGTACATTGCTCGGTTTAAGATCTAAGTCATCGATTGTTGAGATGAATAGCCGGATCGGTCGCTCTACATACTGTAGAGTGGGGGTGCTCTAAGGAAGAATAGGAGTAAGACTTCTTGATGTGCAAGCAGAGAAGGAAATAAGCCAACAGTTCCGTCTATTTCAACCATCCATTCATTACCAGAAGTTCAACATAAGTCGTATTAATTAGAGCTCATTAAAGAGACTACAAGATACCATCTCTACATGTCTCATGCCCCCAAAACAGAAGAAGTATACCTCATGGCTCATCCTATTCTTTAATCCGTTACCAAGAAGATTTCAGACTTTGCTTCTCTTACTCTGGCCCCGTCAAAATCAACCACAGTTGCAGCCCTGGCGTGTACTTAGTTTTCGGCATGCTTTCTTTTAACAAAATGTTATCGACCGAGCCCATCCCTTCATATATAAAACTGCAATCCCTTTGAGAATAGGCTTTCCATTTCATTCTCTGACAATCGTTTGGTTGAACTGCCCCGTTGTCCAATCACGTCCTTCATCACCCTTAGGGGATCTACCTGAAGAAATACGATTCCCACCTTGGACAAGGCTTCAGGCCCAAAATCGACAATTTCCCCTGTAACAACTATTTCATCTGAGTATGGTTTTCTACTTTGCAATTTGTTTCATGGATATTTACTGCTACGAGAATCTGAAAATCGAGAATATAGAGAATACAAAGCAGAACAAGGAATTATGATCTTCAGCAGCTTCAGCTTGATATCTACTCTTAATAGAAAAGATATAAAGGGAATTTCATAAGCTTTTGGATAGGAAATTTTCTTCCCCTAGACTTTTGGTTAAACATGGATTTTTCCAGTTCGAATTTTCTTCCCAACTAGTGCTTGCTTATCAAATGACACAGAAATCAGAGTGCCTTTTTTATTGGTGCCTACTTATCAATGCCAGAAATCAAACCTGTATCAGTCCAGACCACATGTAACCATGTTTAAGGGATCACAAGTGTACTGAAATTTGTTCATAAAACAGTATGCATCCAGTGACGGTTATTAAGGAAGAAGTCGAATCCACGAAATTAATGAAGTCAAGCATAACCAATTGACTGCTACTACATAATACAGGTTTCCCCCGTTAATTTCCGATATGTACAACTTGATTTTGGTGGTTCTATGGAAAAGGGTGATGAAAGGATTCCAAGACGAATCTCTCCTCCGCTGAGGCCCTAATTAAGGGTTTGATAGGTAACTATTTGACATTTTATTTTGGTTTGCAACTATAATGGTATCTATTTGTAATACAATAATGATATAGGTACCAACCGCCGGAAGGGAAATCGTACCGACCGGCTGCGCCAGGCCCTCTCTGGCCACTGGACGGCCGATCCGAGCCGTCCAAAAATTCTATAAAAAAAAAACCAAGGGACTCATTGCGGAAATCAACGGCATCCGAGATGTGTAATGTGCTTGATCCAAGCACCCCTTTTTCATGTATATACGTCCTCATTGAACATACGCATAGGACAGGACAGAAGGATAATAAGAACACAACCGTCCATACAAAAGGAGCAGCATTGATAAGCATTCACGACAGAGGGTAATGTCACTGAAACAAAGGCTGAAAAAGAAAAATGGAAATGCACACACCACAGATAAAAGAGTAAAGATTATTGCGAGGTAAAACTTCACCAAAAGAGGTGGCAAAATCACCCATCTTTCTCTCCCGCTATATATTCCTTCCCATTAAGAAAACAAAATTGCATGTACATCACCACTAATGGTGAATCATCGTCCCCTACTACGATATCCAAATTATACCGTGTGCTGACGTATAGTATAGTTCCATCTTTCAAATAAAATCTGCACAGCTACTGTATTTGCACATGGGAACAAGCAAAGTTCCCCAAAGTATCTGGATCGGTCATTGATGTCACTTTTAGTCCTTTCATAGTCTTCTATAGAACAAGATCCCTAACACTTTTGTCCTGGAATCAACAAGAAGAAACGGGCAGTGTTCATTGCAATTTTGCAGACTAAAGCTCCAATCCACAATGTTCTTTTCAAAGATTGCAAATTTCTTCCTAGTCATCAAAAACCATCGGTGACAAACTAGAGCGTGAACTCGGGTAATCCCCACGGCCTCGTTGTTCTGCCAACCTAGAATCGTACATTTGGAGTTGTCTCTTAATCCATGGAGGATCGTAGCGACTGATCCAAAGCGCTTCCCCGGTATCTTTGTTCTTAAAATCTGGATGATTTGGTTTTAACTTCCGTCTTCTGTAATCCAGCCACCCAGATGGATTGGTAAAGAAAACTTGCCACAAGTGTAGGCGTTCCTTGTATTTTACCAAACCAGTTTCACCTGAACCTGAGGTATGAATAAAGATAAGCACGAGAAGAAAAAAATGTACGCTCAAACTTCAAAAAAGAATGTGATAAAGAAAAAAAGAAAAGAAAATTAATGATACTTAGAGAGGAGCCATCACATGTCCAGATGAAAATCCAAGAAAATTGCCCATATACCAAGATAACAATCTATGCAGAAGCAGACTGCTTTTTGAAACCTAGACCAACTTAAATAAACTGAGGTTACGAATAGTCAAGCTTGCTTTTCAACATTAAAAGTAGCAAGATAGTTCTGTTTTGCCAAATGTAAAAATGCTACCAAGGATTATCCTTTCGGCACAGCAAGAGCCAAAAGCTCAAAACAAGTTCTTTTGCCCCACATGTTAGATATTTGTCAACTTGGAAGAACAGAAATTAGCATCCCAACATTTTCATTTCAGCTACACTCATCTTACTGTTGTTTATTAGCATCCCAACACTCGGTGCCGTACAGACAAAAAGCTAGAGACGGTCTCGAAGAGGTGAGATGAAACGCAAAACAAACAGTTTCTCTTTTTTGATAACTCAGGTGTCCGAGCCAGCTTTCGTGTACCTGAGACTAATCTTCGGAGGACCAATCCCACCGCCACTTGCCGGGTCTCAATTAAAGTCAGAGTAAACCTCTCTAGGACTAGCCCCAAAGGAGTTGACTTAGGAGGGACTAGGGAGCAAGTCTTGACCACTAGGCCAACCCCATTGGGGTTAACGCAAAACAAACAGTTGGAATGAGAAAACAACCGTCACAACTCAGCAAAAAAATCCACGCACATATACACAATGAACACAGAGAGGAGGATCAATCATGTCTCACCTGAGAAACTGGTTAGAGCCGGGGGAGGTTTTGATGTTGATCAACGTGTAAGCACCGAATCCAACGATGGACTTAACTTGCTTGGGAGGACAGTTGACTGTTCCGATGAAACTGACGGAGTTGAACAACTCTTTTCTCCATTTGATGGTGGATGGGCGCTGGAACTTGAGGGTGTGACAGTAGACGGAGCTTCCACCTTCCGCCGCATCATCAGAGAAGAATTGACGGGGTTTAGGGTTGGCGGCGGGCGGAAAAAGGGAAGAAGACGAGCAGGAGAAATGGCAAAGGGTGCAGAGAAGGTAAGAGAGTGGGCTCGGTTTCTTGAGTAGGGTTTGAATACGACTCGCCGCCATGGACCGCGGCTTGTCCGGGTAGGACTTCGGAGCTTTCGCAGCTGTTTTTTCCTTAGTCACCCGCCCTCAAGACTAGATATTTATAGCTTCTTCAATAATATCTACCATCTTTGGATTTTGTCAATTGGACTTGTTTGAACTTAACTTTCCTGTGCCAAAATACTAAATTTAGTTTATCCTTCAACAACGTTAATCATAATTAATATGAAAATACAATTAAAAAGTTGATACACCTAATAACACCAACAAACTATGTTTACTTTAAAAAAAAAAGTTTTTAAAATGCAAAATTTCAAGTCTCTCAACTAGAGCCTACTACATTAATGCCTTGTTCTCTTCTCTATTCAAAAAGAATTTTTCAAAAAATTTTCCCTAGATTCTCCTCACTTCTAACATTTCTCCCTCTATCTCTCTCCACTTATTACCCCTACAATTTTTCAAAAAAAATTTCAAAACAACAAACCAAACAAAGAAAAGTCAAGCAACAAAACACAATCGAAGTATGGTTCTTTCTTCTATACAAGCCATACATTGAGGTTGAATTTAATCAAATGGTTTGAAGATGCAATAATTAGATCAAATGGCTTACATTAATGCATTTGGGGTTCTGCTTCCAGAAATAAGGTCCGACTTTTTTCCAATAAGTAATCGTAGGAAACGTACCAAATTGGGATACGCATATAAATCGTAGGATACGCGGTCGTATCGTAGGATTTCTATTAAAAAAGGATACAAGGTGGGATACGTATCGTTCTCCGAAGGACAAGATACAAATCGTAGGATACGTATCGTGTATCGTAAGTTTTTAACAACTATGCTTAAAAATGTCTGAAAATAATATTTTGGAAAAAAATGCCGAATCGCTCGGCGGCGCCTAGGCGCGACCCGCCCAACTAGCGCCAAACGCCATTTAGAACACTACATTGAACTAGTTATGAAGAATTGAATGTATTTTTAAAAATTAACTGGATTTGCACTCAATAAATTGGTCCTGCAAAATGACAACTCATACATAAATAACATGTTTACACTTGTGAAGACTACATACCCAAGCATTTGTGAACAAAATTTAGCTAATCGACTTTATTAACTATTAGGGTACAAACTGTTCTACCTATGCTCCCAAATCAGATGATAACCCTCCTTATCTTGCACTCAATAAATTGGTCCTGCAAAATGACAACTCATACATAAATAACATGTTTACACTTGTGAATACTGCATACCCAAGCATTTGTGAACAAAATTTAGCTAATCGACTTTATTAACTATTAGGGTACAAAATGTTCTACCTATGCTCCCAAATCAGATGATAACCCTCCTTATCTTAATCAATAATTACGTTTACTCTAATATCGAAGTCTGGCGGAGAACCAAAGTAACTATGCACCGTACGCAATGGTTAAAGACCATAGGCAGGTTGCATTCATCTTGACCATCCAAATTTCTTTGTAGAGTAATGTGGTGTCGTGTGTTTCTGGCTTCCGGAGGTATACACCTAATAATACGCGGATTTGCAGTCTTGTGTTATCAGCATTCAATCTAGCAATTGTATCGTCCATTGAGTAATATTAAAGAGGAGAAGCAGAAAATCAAACAAAGAGTAATTACTAATGCCGTAACAGTAAATTTTGCATAGTACACAGCAAGAAGTCAAATATGCGATCTATTATTGAACAGCACCTGAAGATGGTTTGCCGAATGTCAGCGATGCTTGCCGGGGCCTGGGGATGGTTTGCCGGAGGTCAGCGACGAAGGGTCACGGTTACCATCACTGGGTATGTTATTTCTAAGGTTTTCGAAGGTTTTTAGGGTTGATCTGAGAGTTTCGTTCCTCAATAGGCTAGGGTTATGAACATCAGTAGTTACAGTGGAGGTCGATTTAGGGTTTTGAGGTATGGATGGAGGTCGATTCAGGGTCGAGAGGGAGGGTCTAAGGGAGAGTGAGGGATGAGACCACCGCCTTTGACTCGGAGACAGAGAGGGAGAGATATCTGGTGGTGGTGCCGCTGATGGAGAAGAGAGGCCGTGCGGCAGGGGAGTTTTTGGCCGAACTGGCCAAAATTTGTAAACAAATTGGGAGAATGTCCATCTTTCAAAACGTTTTGTAAAAATATGCCATCACTCCTTTTCAAAAGGAGTTATATGCTATCGCTCCTTTTGAAAAGGAGTTATAGGGTTTAAGCAGACTCCTACGTGGCAAAGAGTCCAGGTCGGATCCAAGTCAGAATTATAACGCCTCATCAAAAGGCGTGTTTTTGTATTATAGCTCCTTTTCAAAAGGAGCTATAGGTTGAAAACCCAGATACAATCAAACCCTCCCCTTTTCTCCTCCTATTTTCTCCTCCTATCTGAGATTATCTCCGAACCTCCGCAATCTCTTCCGGCCTCCCTCCATCGTGCTCTCCACCCTCTCTCATTTGCCGTGAGTTCATTTGTTAGGTTTTTGTCAAATTGAAAAAAACCAGGTTGACAAGTTCTGTGTTCTCTTTTATGTGATCAAGCCCATCGCCGTCACGATGGATTCTGATGCTTAGGGCATTAAAACCTCGTGCTCAAACTCAGCTGTGCGCTTGATAACCAAAAGTCAATAATCAAAAATTGCCACATCTTCTTTTGATTATCCATTTAAAAGGTTGCTAAGGTTAGCAATGTAGAAGTCCACAATGGTACAATCAAAATTGAATAACTAAAACTTGCCACATCACATTTTCAAATTATAAAATCTAAAAATTGTGACATAAAAAATAATTTTTTAAAAATAGCTTTCAAAAACTAATAAAAACAGGCTTTTGGAAAAAGAGAAAAGAATTTTTTGAAAACTTTGATTTAAAAAAATAAAAACAGGTTTCGGGAAAAAGTTAAAAAAAAAAATTTTGAAAAAAAAATAAAAAGAATAGTTTTTGAAAAAGAGGTTTTAATAAAAAAAAACTGTTTTGAGAAAAACTGTTTTTATAAAAAACTGTTTTGGGATATAAAAACAGTTTTTGCAAAAAAAAAAAAAAAAAAAGTTTTGAAAACAAAACATTTTTGCAAAAAAAAAAAAAAAGTTTTTAAAAGTATTTTTCTTAGAAACATGTTGAAAATGGAAGAGAGAGAAGGTTTTTGTGTAATGATAGTGTACTTGATTAAGGAAATGTAGGAACAACTTAGTTTGGTTATTGGCAAAATGTTATTAATTTTAATTATTCAATGGCCAAAATTTGATGAGTTGCTAAGAGGTTGTTAAGTTTGGTTATTCTAATGTGAGCTCTTTTTGAGTAACTGTTGATAACTTTAACAACATTTTGATTTTGATTATACCACTGTGGATGCTCTTAGATGGTACTCTAAATGGTGGCAGCCACATGGGTGTAAAATATTATAGCCGGATTATAGCTCTAAATGATAACTCCTTTTGGAAAGGAGCTATAATACAAAAACACGCCTTTTGAAAAGGCGCAGCTTCTAAATGATAGCTCCTTTTGAAAAGGAGCTATCAACGTGGCGGCTAAATGATAACTCCTTTTGAAAAGGAGCTATAATACAAAAACACGCCTTTTGAAGAGGCGTTATAATTCTGACTTGGATCCGACCTGGGCTCTTTGCCACGTAGGAGTCTGCCTAAACCCTATAACTCCTTTTCAAAAGGAGCGATGACATATAACTCCTTTTGAAAAGGAGTGATGGCATATTTTTACAAAACGTTTTGAAAGGTGGACATTCTTCCAATTTGTTTACAAATTTTGGCCAGTTCGGCCAAAAACTCTGCGGCAGGGTGGTGCAGTGGTGGGTCGGAGGAAGAGAGAGAGAGACACACACAGAGGGACGCGGCTAGGGCTTATCTCGTAACGAGACCGTTGGATTGACCTCAGCCCTTGGATCAGTGTGGTCCCCCCATTATATGAGTGAATGGCTGAGATCAATTTATGGGGGGCCACACTATTGTGAAATCTCTTCCCTTCCTTTCCTCACCTCTCCCCTATTCCCGTTCCACTGAGGTCCCGTTTCATAACAATAATAGATGGTTGAGATTCGTAAGGAGATGAGATTAAGATTGAGATTGGTAATGAGAAGAGATTGGTGATGAGTATGTTGGTTTGAGATGGGATTAGATGATGGGATTATAAATATCATGTTTGTTTCACACGGATAGGATTGGATTGATAATATACATTTTCGTTTTTACCCTTCACATGGGATAAGATTGGTAAGGATATGGAATTAATGAAGGTAATTTTCGTATTTATGCATTGGTAAGGATGGGATTGGATTGTTAATATCAAGTGGGAGAGGCCCTTCTCAATACCCCCTAATACCAACCTTGCTAGTCCTGAGGATTAATAATCCCAACTCATTTTGAGTTACCAAACATAGTATTAATAATCCCATGGGATTGGTAATTCAATCCCAAGTGCTAATATGGTTATCAAACGGGCCTGAGAACTTTATTTGACTTTACTCTTTAAAATTTTGTCAACTTTTTTCATATTTGTTAGTTTTGTGGATTATTGATTCATTTCGATGAGACAAATTAGAAAACTAAAAATAAAAATTTACTTTTATCCAAATATTTTAGAAAATAACCACATTTAAAAAAAAAACTAAATTATTTGACTTTTTTTTGCTAAAAAATAATTATTTCCCAAAATATTTGAGTACAAGTAAAAAAATTTACTTTTCCTATTCGTCTTGTCTAGAGAAATTAATAATTCACAAAAATTTAGCGCAAAACTAACAAATGTGAATTTTTTTTGAATAAGAACAAAAAGTGCCAAAAGTTAAGCGGAATGGTAGAGCCCAAGGGCCCTGCTATGCGTTGTGCACAATATGAGCAGGGAGCATGTTGCGTGTTGTGCATGATTTGAGCCGTCGGATCGTGCACTACATGCTTGTACACAGGATGCCCCCCGCTTTCCATTCTATGTGAAAGTGATTCCTAATTACCGGTTAATTAGGTCCCGTTCTGCTAAGGTTTTTATTTTTTAAATATTTATTTTCCACTTTACGAAATAAGTTATTCTTTGCTTAACGAGACAGATTATTCTCTGATAATACGTCACCTTCTCGCATAATACAACACATTTAATTTTAAAAATAATTATTTATTTTAGTTAGTAGAACACAACCTTAGCTTGTATTTAATTTTAAAAATAAGTATTTATTTTAGTTAGTAGAACACAAACTTAGCTTGTATTGGAGAGCGATCATTGATTACTTAATTTTTGTCATGCTTTTGGTTGTAAAACGTTTATATTATGATGCTTTGTGTAGTGGATCCCGAGATTCCTATGATTGGTGAGGACATTACACATAAGTTTGGTGGGGCGGTTTTATTTGGTCTTTATCTCTATTCGTGAAAGTAGTTCTACTTATCCATCGCCATCGCTACGTCGTTTGGATGCATCCATGAGAGGAGGGATTAGCTTTCACCCCTTCATAAGACCTGGGGCCCAGGATTTACCCCCGTTTGGGAACCAAAAACAGAGGGGTTTTCAAGAACAAAAATGCTACACACACAACCATCCCCACACAACAATTCACACAACCGATGACGTCATGCTGACGTCATCTCAAAACGACGTCGTTTTGCTTTTAAAAAAAAAAAAAAAAAAAACCCAGGTCCCAACTGCCCTTTCCCTTTTCCCCTTCTTGTTCAAAACACAGACCACAGAAGCGTGGGAGGGGCTCCCACCACAACCTCCGCTGCTCTCCCATCGCCGGCAACCGCCACCACCACCGGTTGCCACCACAGCCCCAGATACTCCCTCATCGCCGGTAACCACCACCACCACCGGCTTCTGGCACCCCGGCTCCTGTCCAAGATCTAATGGCTATTACAGCAAAACCTAATTTAAATTCTGTATTCATCGTCTTCGTTATTGGGGCAATGATTTTCTTGTCTATGGCTCCTAATCAAACCCTCGCAAAATCCTCGTGGCCAATTTTGGTAAGTTTTCCAAAATGCCCCGATTCCACGCCTCTCCCTCATACATCTGTGTATATGATATGCATGTTCCAATCCTGAATCTTCTTCGTGCACATAGGACACCGAGATCAGAGAAAAGAAAAACTAGTGCTATGCAGATGTTGAAAGGTATTTCGTTTTTTTCTTTCTATTTTGAGTGACATTGAGCTTGGGACTACGAACTGTAAAGAAAATGAAAGGAGAATGGGGGAGCCGGGGAGGGAAGGGAAAGTTATTCGGCGACCTGGTTTTTTTTTTTTTTTTTTTAAAAGCAAAACGACGTCGTTTTGAGATGACGTCAGCATGACGTCAGCAATTGTGTGAATTGTTGTGTGGGAATGGTTGTGTGTGTAGCATTTTTGTTTCAAGAAGACCGGTTCTTGGCCAAGACCGGAGAAAGGGGGCATCGGGGGTCTTATATTCGGATAGGGTTTGAGGTCTCAATAAGTTATACCCCCAATCCCCTCGAAATCTGACGATTTTACCCTTCTTTATCCCCCTTCCCTCACCCCCAATCTTCCATTTCTGTAGCCCACTTTATCACACACATGCACACCCAGATTGGGGAAAATGGAAAATAGAGAGAGAGAGGCGTACAGTGACGACGGCAAGGAGCCGCCAGCGATCGACGACGAACTGGGACGACAGCTGCTGCTGTTGCGCTTCTTCTTCTTCTTTTCTTCTCCTTCCGTCGTTCTTTAACTTAACTCTCTCTCTCTACTTACCCAAGACAAAAGTCTCTCTCTCTCTACAACAGTAAAAGGAGATTATTACAAAAGGACTAGGAAAAATTATTCAGTGCATGTGTGCCCGGGCAACCCCACCCATCCATATGCTTTAAAAAAAGAAATTATTGCTTACCTTTGATCCAAAATAAACGAAATTATAAAATAAAACACTTTAAAAACAATTAATAAAACACTTTAAAAAAAATTACAATTTTTGATACTTATTACATTGATTAAATTATTAGTAAAACAAATTATTACAGCTTAAATTGTGAAAGAATAATTAAATTTGTAATTATATATAAAATGTAATACATAATTAATTTAGAGACTGTATAAGGACAAAAAGGTCATTTGACAACTTTTTACATCATCCACCTTTTCTTATACCTCCTATTAATCTTTCATCCAAACAAAATATTATTTAATTCCCTCCTCTAATACATCATCCAAATAACCTATTATTTAATTCCCTCTATAAACATCACATCAATGTGGATTCTTTATTATTAACTAATACTGTAATACCCCTTACTATCTTATCCCCTTATTAAATAATACCATCTACTATCTTATCCCCTTATTAACTAATGCCACAAATCTTTACCCGCATCCAAACGGGCCGTATATGCCAAATCTTATGTGGTGGTCGCTAGATGACGATTGGTGGTTACTAGAGCGACTTCTAGGTTGGGAATCTTGTAATTTGAACATTTTGCAAGATTCTTATCGTGCATATGTTCATTTCTTTTATTAGGCATTAGAGTTGTAGGATTTTGTCTCATATTGTTCACATATCTTTTGTAATTGATCCAATTTCTGGAAACTCCTAAAATCTTGAAACTCTGGATTTATTTTTATTTTTTTTGTCCCTGCTTCGGTTTAACACAAACTAACTTTTGACAAGTGATTCCTTATGTTTTCGAAAACAGTTTAAAAAACATTCTTTAAATTGTTAACCGCACTCAATATGAACTTGATTTTTGCACTCTCTTTTTTGATTGCGGATAATAATTTGTGGAGTGAGAAAATCACTCCCCTCAAAATTTTATGCCAAACAAAAATTCACTGACCCTTGCCCTTTGTTAAGTACGCCCACCTTGTTCACTCCTTCGGCTTGTGGGCTTGGCCCGAAGTTACAAACATTGCCACAGTTATTCGAATTACCATTTTTTAAAGAAAAGCAAAGTTATTCAAATTTCTCATCTACCAAAATTCTTAGTTAATGCATTTGAAATTTATTTTCCCACCCGGATTGAAATTTATTTGACCTTTTATCTCCCCAGTTAACCTAAAGGGGCTCTCCCTTTCCCTTTTTTTGTGTGTGTCAATATTATATACATCTGCGGGTGTTAACAAATTATTAGTATGTTAGTTCACAGGAGGTTCAGAAGCTGTTTATAGCCTTGAACCCCAAACCACCCCTTGTGGGGCTGTAACCAGGGGCGGAGCCAGGAATTTAATTTTGGTTAGTGGGGTCAAAAATTAGATTCGTATGCACTTCAAACAAGTTGTGACAATTTAGAGATTTTTTTGTGGGGTCAAAATAGCTAAATTATACCTATTCCTATGAAAATTTGAGGTCAAATTAGTGCCTCCGCCCTTGGCTGTAACCATGCCTCCACTGAGGGAAGCGTACGAACTGAGCTAAGAGCTCATTGGTCTGTCCCTTTCCAGTTGCCTAATGAATATTTTAAGTATCTCCCTCCTCTAAAGCACCACACGGCAGTATTCCAAAAGCAATTAATAATTTCTCAAAACAAAGAGGAAAAAATAGCTACAAAAAAGTACTTTCAATTGAACTTGTTGATGTCACAAAACATAATATATTCCATACCCATAGACCCTTCTTGCATTCAAAAATCATGGCCCCTTCCAAAGATTGCTAACGAACTAGTACTACTTCATAAAACGAAAACCACTTGATGAGCCACAAAAAAGAGTTGTTCAAGTCTAGAGTCATTGGTTGGCAACAAAAGAAAGGGAAAAAAAAAAAGATTAAAGACGAGAATAAATTCTTTACGCCGCCGGTATAAACATTCAAGGATATTCTATGTGGACTCCGATTGCATTCAAATAGGTCTCACTCCTGCCAAAGAATCCAACCACCTTCCCAGAGAGCCCTGAAATAAAATACGATCTGCCCCTCTCATTTGAATTTCCTCCTCCAAAAGGACCATATTTTCCCCTGTTTGTGTACAAGGAAATAGATGTTATTGCTTCACCAATTCCATTTTCCTCCTCAACCGGACCGCAATGCCCTTCGATTCCAACTAGTACCTCCCCAGCGAAAGCAATTTCAATCTGCCAAAAAACAGAGAACCCGATACTTACAACGATTACAACGATGAACTGGTTAACATAACGATGGACTGGTTAACAGGATTAATAGTGATGACTTAGCATCTGTTCGTCTGGATATAAAGTCGAATTTGATGTTCATAACTGTGTTCAAGCAATCGAAAAGAGAAGTGTACTTGCACTTACCAATTCACCAATGGGAGTGCCGTGTATTGGTGACCAAATATTCTTGCCATCTCTTTTCATGTATTCGACCTGGATAGCATGTATCCAATCATGTCCAATATAGAGATGGACTTTCTGTACTGCTGCGAAAACCCCACCGTCCCATTGATTTCCACCAGGCCCGCCCCATGGTCCTGGATCCCGTAGCGAAAGCAGTTCCACGGCGTTGATATTCTGTTTTGCGAGAGTATTAGAACATGAGT
Source organism: Rhododendron mucronatum var. ripense (assembly GCA_019656295.1). Classification (NCBI taxonomy): domain Eukaryota; kingdom Viridiplantae; phylum Streptophyta; class Magnoliopsida; order Ericales; family Ericaceae; genus Rhododendron; species Rhododendron mucronatum. The sequence continues at coordinate 655,278 of BPLT01000116.1, read as the reverse complement.
TCAAGTATTTGCAGTAAAAAAGGAAAACAAAAGAAATTATTTCTGGACTTCTCTCCTCGAGATGAATCGAAAAATGACAATTTAGAACCTGAATTTTAAAAAGTTTAGAGGAAGACAAATAAGATTATAAAAACTCCAACGGGAGAGTCAAATCCATGATGCCTAACCAACCTCAGTTCCTCCATGCCTTTTGGCATGAATCGGTATCTGTCAAAATCTATAGCCTTCACCTTCCATGACAATTTTCAAAATTTGCACTTTTGGATTCGTTTTTTTCAGACCATATACGGGGGACCTCAAATTTTGTACTATCGCTAGAGAAGCAGATGTCAAATTTAGAGATATCAATTTGCCACGGCCAGATCAAAAATAAATACATTTGCAACGTCAGCCTTCAAAAAGAATTGGCATCTCCAAATTTGTAGATAGCCAGTGAGGAAAGTTAGGCCAAAGGGGGAGAGAGAATGAAGTAGTGGGAAAGAGAGGTGACCTGATGCTCGTTGGAGGCATATTCTTGGACTGGGATTTGACATATGCATGGGAATTTCGGATGCGTATAGAATCCAATGGAATTAATGAATTCCCCAGCGCGTCCATGGAATCCGACCATGCATCCATTTTCCACCAATGTGGAAATAAAAGTTCCCAATTTCGAACCGAACGGCCCATATTCAGTAACATTGGTTACAAACGAGAGTGATGTTATAACATGTTGTCCAGAGAACTTTCCAAACAGTACAGAGTTTCCAATCGTGATGTTTATTGCAGTTATGTACTCTGCAGGACTGTCGATGCAAACCTATACAAGATTAAGAAGTAAATATATATAAGAAGGTAAATCGCGTAAACAATCTTTCATTATGAGGTATTTGAATGGTAAATCTCAGTTTAACAATATCTGGAGGCATCAAAAAGAATCTATCGGAAGTAAGTTGTCATGGCTGTGATTTCCTTGTAGAACAACTTAGGTCATGAATTAACTAGCTAGTGACTCAGACACTAACGGATACGTATTAATCAGCCGATACAAACGTGTTACTAATGTTCTCTTCACAGTACAAGATCAAAAAACTGATATACTAGCCCGATCCAAGATGTGAAGCCAATATTTGAAACCTGAATTTTACTAGTACTTCATTTTCTTGCTCTGAGTTTACAAATACAAACCTTGTCTGCCTTTGGTTGAACTGATATGAAAGCTCAAATATAATGGTTTGCTCTCCTTCATTGCCAAGAAATCGGTGGAATAAATTAAGGAAAAAGTTGGCAATATACAGTATAATATCTGTGCATGAAAGGATCAGTTACCAGTGCGAAAATTTTACTAACACAAACAAATTACACACGCTTGCATGCTTTGTGGGTCTAGTGTATGTAGTCTACCCGTTCGTGCCAAAATGACTTTGTAGAGTGATTTTAGCATTTTCTTTCGCTCGGTAATGATTTTTAGCATGTTATAGCATATAACTAGCAGTTTTCCTTGAATGAGCCTCGCCCGCAGTTCGCAGAAATGATTAGGATAAGCTGCTGTCAAATTCGACACTTAAGACGACGATGAGAAAATTTGACGTACAACAAATTTGGATCCTCCAAAAAGAACCTTTTGCCGTACTTTTTGCCAAATCCTTTGACGTGCAGGTGAACTTGCTCTAACTGGCTGACCTAGCTAGCTGTGTTGGTTTACTATAATAGTAGAAAGCAAAATCTCCATGATATAAATAAGCATGAGTATAGATAAATAAATGTCCATCAAGTCGGCTCTCCTCGGGCCAAAATCCCATCTCCTGCCACTGAAAAAGCGCGTGGTGGGTTTTTTAAGTTGTGGGTTAAGAATCTAACCTGGTTGATCCGAGGTGGTTCCGAGTATCACCGGGACCACCAAATCTCCATGATATCACAAGCAGGAGTTTAGATTAATATATATGTCAATTAATTCGGCTTTCCTCAAGCCAAAATCCTTACTCCCGACGCGGAAAAGGACATGGTGGGTTTTTCAAGTTGTGGGGTTAAGGATCTAACGTTCTCAGTCCGAGTACCACCGGGACCACCAAATCTCCATGTCCATGATATAATAAGCATGAGTATTAATATATGTCTATTAAGTCGGTTCTTCCCGGACCAAAATTTCAACTCTGCCACTGAAAAATGAAAGATCACGTGGTGGGTTAAGGATCTAACCTTGTCGGTCCGAGTGCCACCGGGACCACCAAATTTCTCGGAATACTCAAGCGAGCCATCCGCTCTCTCGGACTGGAATAAGAGAGAAGGAACAGCCCATCCGTGACGAACGATGATCTGCTTTATAATAAAACCTTCTGTGGGCTTGTAAGCCCAACGTTCCCCCTGTCTCCCTCCCCATGGCCCAATCGATATCCATCCTTCTGTGCTGCTAACCTTCCCCTGCATATTTCAGTTTTCATTTCTCCTAGTTTTTATACCCAGAACCCAAATGCATGGCTCATCAGAGAGAGAGAGAGAGAGAGAGAGAGAGAGACGTTACCATTGGAGTTCTTGGGCTCACTTGGTGTCTCTTCGAAGAAATTCAATCACGAAATAGGTATGAGGACTTGGCTTCTGGTGATGGTAATATCATCAAAGAAAGTAAATGGCTTGTGAGTAGTTATTCATTGCATACTACGTGATACTTTCAACTATTTACGTAACGATAAATTATCTGATAAAGATATTATTATTTATTTCGTTAAGTAATTGGGAGATAATAAATAATCCACAAAGTATGGTGTCGATATTTAAATTGCGGATCCATCAGTATCAATTCGATTCTTGGTTCGTATGTGAATACACGGGAAACGTAAATCTGGAAAAGCTGACAAGGCAATTGGTTCCTTAAATGGTCCACTGCCCAAAAATCCGCTTGGATTTTCTTTGTGCCACCCTTATGCACGCGGTTCCAAGTTCTTCGTTTCTCAATAAAGAAAAGGATAGGAAGGGGCAGCCACACCGCCTCGGCTGTACGCTGCATTAAGTACTATGGGAATTTGGTTTCCAAAAGTGACTGTAATTTTGTTAAGATAACCCGAATGGCTGACTAACTTGGGAGTTAATTTCACTGACCATTTTAGCGGGACTCGTTTAAAACCACTAATGGTTTTGTTATGCTGTAGTAGTGGTTTTAAAACCACTAACTTCAGAACCCAATCCATCCTACAATATGTTGTAGTAGTCGTTTAAAACCACTACTACAACATATTGTACAGAACATAGGCTTCGGTCGGGTACGGATTGGGTTCTGTTAAAAAATGAGTTTCAGTTCGAATTTCGGGTCTGTGCGTTTTTACCTGCGGGGGGGTCGGACCCGACCCGACCAACTTCAAACCGACCAACCCGACCCGACCAAAAAAATTGGGCTCGCGGACGGGGCTATGCCATCAATCAGTTCGGCTGCGGGCCTGTATTTTTCGTACCTGACATGGTCGGGTCGGGTCGGGTCGGGTTGCGGGCCATACTCGACCCGCCCGACCCGTGCACACCCCTAACTAGAAGTATAAAAAATCAAAAAAAAAAAAAAAAAAAAAACTTCTTCAAGCAAGTACTTATGAGAGCTAAAAATGATCATCAAAATAGTATACGCAAATCGAATTGTATTTAACAGAACCTTAAGAAAACATTCACTCAACTGCCTCATTTTCCTAGAAAACAAGTGACATGAACACAGCACAACAAGAATGCCTAGCCTTCTACAATTTACTTTCGTGTAGACGAACCTATGACAAGATGTAAATTATACTCCGTAGATAAAAATAAAATCTGAATATTGAGTCATCATTAACAATCCCAAACTAACAAAAATACGGCTTCAAGAAGACATCTCTTCTCTCTACCTTGTATACCAACGAATTTTCTCGAATCGATTTTCACACTGCCCAACAATATCATCCAACTCAAGTTTTTCTTTCAAGGAGTCAGTCATTTGCAACCCTATGACCCCTTGGCATGAGTCTTCCATTGAAGTCAGAGAGGTACCTTTGGGGGTTGAGGTGTACAACTTAGCAGGCAATCGTAGCGGCATCCCGATCTTATTCATACTTTCCGTGAGCTTCAGCAAAGAAAGTCTTTCGAAAAGTTTTTCCTTGGTATTTCGTCCGACAAAAAACAAAGTCAGGGAAAGGGGAAAATGAGTTGATTTTGTCGTAAAACGTTTTCCGAATAAGCATCAGTACCACACCACCCGCCACCATCAATGCTGCTGCCGCTATCCACCCACCACCTGCTTCTGCTGCCACCAACCATCGCTAGGCATGTGTTCTCAACTGGAGCGTTAGCTAGTTCCCATCTTGCCTTTCTATGTCTTGCATATCAGCTGGTTCTGGGAAAATCTCACTGGACACTCTCTTACGTGCAGATTCATTCACTCCTTCGCGGTTTGTTTGGCCAATAACATTCGCAGCTTCGGATGAGCTGTGACGCCAACTACCAAAGAAAGCAGCACTCCAAGACCTTCTCGATGAAGTTGTTCTTAACCTACCGGAGCTGTGACTTTCTTCCCTCACCACTTTCAAAGGGTTTTCGAGTGCTCTGAGGATATGTCTCATTAGGGGTCGTCGTGAAGGCTTGGGATTAAGGCATGACTTGGCTACTATCGCCATGGCCCACACCTCTTCGAGTAGATCCTCATCGACAATCAGAGATTGATCGACAATCTTAGCCACCATATCCTTATCGTATATACTGATGTAGGGTAGATTTTGGTCCAGCCACTCCTTTATAGTGACATCATCTGAATTGCTGATACCAAGCTTACCAGTTACGAGCTCAAGTAAGACCTTTCCAAAACAGTATACATCATAAGCGCAGGTAGCTGATGATGAGCCTGTTCATGTCCAACACGATGGATGAATAAGCAAATAAAGAAAATTTAGCCATCAATTTCAACTTTATAGAGTTCAAGGAAAAATCCTATCGCACCCTGGAGGCCCAGCCCAGACCTATGATTGCCTAGGGGCATGAATTTAACTTCACTCTTGTCTAATAAGTTTGTAACTGTTCAACTCCACGCACTTGCTAACCAATAGAAAATTTCAAATTTTAATTCCACTTACCAGAAGGTCCTTGTTCAGAAGTCCTGCAAATCATCAAGAGAAAAAAGCTTATTATGACCTGAACCAAGAGTGACAAATGCGAAGGGAAAAGCAGTTTCATGACTTTCATCCTCAACAAAAGACAACTCTAATTAGGTGATTGATCTTCAAAATCTCAGCAAAAAGAGACATTAAAAAATTCATACAAAAGTTAGTTCACATGCTGAACAGATTTCAAATTCACCATTGGCGTAGTACTTATCAAGGACATTTGGTCCATTCCAATATAGTACTTTATATTACATGGAACTTAACATACTTTTTAGCGGGTCTCTGCGTTCTTTTGCTGCTTAATTGAGTTCTACACTCCAAAAAATAGGGTACAAGATTTAATTAAGAAAACTTATCCCACTTTTAATATATCTCTTTAGGATAGGCCGTAGGCGTGTTTTTGAGTCCTACCAATATAGTTGTAATATATACCAAAAATTTATTAGGAGAGGTGCCAAAAGGAAGGCACAAGCCCTGTACAGGCAACATTTACCTCAACAAGCTATTACCACTATCTTTGGAATATACGATTCTGCAAAACTATTGTACTTACTGTGGCATCCGCAGCAACCTTGTAATCACATTCTGGTGATTATCCCCTTCTTGTGCACGCACCTCAGTCAAGCTTCCAAGCCGCACTTCATATTTATCATCAAGAAGGATACTGCTAGCTTGAATATCTCTTGAACCACCAGAGAGAGAAATAACAGTTATTTTTTGCACCATGGGTTGTAAATACTTTACAGCAAGAACAAATCTCTGTATGGTAATGATGAGGAGGGCTAGTAGTGCATGCCACAGAAAATTGGAAAGAAGAAACTTGACAAAGGCATTTGAGAACCAAACTGTGAATGTTCAGAATATTCCTCCACAAACATCCCACTGCAAGTTACTTTCATTTGAAACGAACTTGAATAGCTAATGAATGATAGCCTCCACTACTGAAGTCTAAATAAGAAAAAGTAGCTGTCATAAGGAACAGTAAAACAGATCATTCTGATATTTTCTGATGCCAGTAAATAGATCGTCAGGAACTATGAATCAAACAAAACTGTAAGTAATCTCTTGCTCCTCCAAGAATCAATTCATAGTGCCACTATGCGGATTATTCTTCACAAGTATATGATAGGTCAGCCGGCAATGCCCTTCCATTCCCTACCTCCAATTTTTTCCCACTGAAAAATTTTTAGCATTTGAGCATTACAGTTGCATTCACCCCTGACCCTTCCAAGTTCCACTCCTATGCCAACATATTAACCACCTAGGTGCAAACGCTTTGCATAATGCCAACATATTAACCACCTAGGTGCAAACGCTTTGCATTTCAATAAAAATTTATAGGCAACCCCTAATAGTCACCGTGCAAGAGTTTGCAGGATTCTAATTGCAAGTGCCATTACATCCCCCAAGACCACAACATGACCATATTGCCCAGAGTGTGTTCTGCATGTTTACCCAAGAACCAAGGAAGAACTTATCCATGGTCCGACATTCCAGCCTCTAGTTGACCGATAATTAGATGTTCCATACATGACATATCTGCTTGTGTTAACTGACTAGTTACTGGAAACTACCAAGTGGAATTGAATTTCACAAAAATAGCACTAGAGTGTAATTGAATCTCGTTTGCCACGAGTGCAATGTATGAACTTCAAATACAAATCAAAACAGCTTCGTCACAATATTTTTATAGCAATGAAACAAAAAGATCACCTGGGATTATATATATGCTCTATCAGAAACAAAAGGAATAAAAACCAGAAAAAGTGAGATTTGTAGTACCTATGAACAAGGGGTGGGATACATTCATGATGTAGGTAACATAAAACTTCTGCAGCTCCTATTGCAATTTTCAATCTTGTAATCCAATCCAAAGACTGTGGACTGTCATCCTCCAACTTTGTAAACCTGTACAATGAATTAGACAAATCTCTGTTCGGCATGTATTTGTAAACCAAGAGCTTCTCATTCTCATGCTCCAAGGAGTGGCCCAAGAGTGGGACCAACCTTGGATGTGAAACCTTGCTGAAAAATTCCAATTCCAACACATAAGATTCTTTCGTGCAGGAACTCAAATCAACCCTCTTGATAACCACAGGGAACCCACCTTCCAATTTCCCGTGGAAAAGGTCCCCAGAGTGGCCTTTTTTGATAAGGTTTGCATCGCTAAAACCACTCGTGGCCTGGAGCATTTGTTCATAACTAAATGAATAACCCAGACCTGAAAATTTTATAGAAGTCTTGGGAGGTGGTGAGCTTCCACCTGGAACAGGCCCTATACTTGCAGTCCTCTGTTCTCTATTTCCCTTGTCACATAATTTCAGGAGCATTAGGAGCACCACAACCAAAAGCACAATGAAACCGAGTCCACCAAATAGTCCTATCATTACATATGTCACTCGTTTTTTGCTGTTCGAAGCAGGTCGTGGTAAAGGAGGTGGAACTGAATCTGGAGCTATATTGTTATCAAAAGTTAGGCCTCTCCTGGCATAAAACAATTCACAATCCTCCAAATTCCTCTGATTTGGCAGACTTATTAAACAATTCCCAGCAACTATATTGCTGGTAATGTTGCTGGGAACTGGGCCTTGGAAATAATTATTGGATAGGTCAATAAAATGAAAGTTCAGAACCACAGAAGTGAGAGTTCCGTAAAACGAATTATTTGAAAGGACGAACATGGCACCAGCGGCATTACCCAATGCAGTAGCATTTGGCAAAACACCAGTGAAGTTATTGCCAGAGACATCAAGCATGCGCAATTGCGGCATCTGCCACAATTCATCAGGAAGATTACCATCAAAATTGTTCCAACTCAAAACTACATACTGAAGCCGGGTGAGACTCGAAAACAACCCATTTGGCAATGAACCCACCAGAGCATTGTGTCCGAAATCGAGTTCAATCAGTTGAGAAAGGTTACCCAGCTGGACAGGAACAGAACCATTGAGGCTATTGTTTTGTAAATTCAAGAACTGAAGGCCAGAAAGCAAGCCAAAACCAACAGGAATCGACCCGGATAAGAAATTTGAAGAGAGATCTAGACTAGAAAGGTTGGCAAGAGGTGAAAAGGAAGGTGGGATTAATCCTGTCAGTGAATTTCTCGAAAGATCAAGAACTGATACAGACGATAATTTCCCCAAAGAAGAGGGTATTGTACCGGAAATAGAATTACCAGACAAATACAGATAATTCAATCTACTCATATCTCCAAGTGAAAGAGGAATTGGACCAGTAATAGAACAAGAACTAAGGTCGAGCACTTGGAGTGCACTAAGCCTTTGACCGAACCAGTCCGGTATTGACCCCGGCAGTAAAAACCCAGACGAGTTAAACGTCGTCAGGAAGGTTAAATTGGCCAATGACTCGACGGCGAACCGGGGGTTTAACCGGCCGATGCGGGTCCGTCTCAAACCGGACAAGTTTATCTCGATTACTCGGCCGTCTTGGCACTCGACCCCGGTCCAGGAGCATGAGTCGGCCTTTCTCGGCCAGTCCCTGGCCTTAAGCCCCAGCGAAGACCGGAGGTCGAGCATCGCCGGTTGATCCTCCGAGTTCTGCTGAGTTACCACCGAGTTGAGGAGCAAAAGTATTAGAGATACCTTCAGTATTACTCGGTGAGGTTCCATGGCTTGGAGTAATAAGCTGCTTCGTCTTCCTAAGTCACCAACATGATAATTAATCTCATGTTCTGCTGCTGAACCAAGAACATGAGACTAAGATCTGGACCGTGTCCGTGCATTCCTTTACTCTCTCTCTCTCTCTCTCTCTCTCTCTGGACTCTGGAGGTCCAATCACGTGTGTAGCACGAGCTTCGGTTCTACATTTGGTGGGCTCTTAAATGCAACCGAAAACCTGCTCTGTATTTGAGTATGTGCAAATATAGGCGTAATACTATGCTTCTCTCTCTCTCTCTCTCTCTCTCTCTCTCTCTCTAGGTAAGCATTGAAAGATGGGAAGCTTTAGATAATAAAGATGGGATGTGTTAATGACAAAGCTGTACACTCAACGGTGCAAATGGTGAGTCGCTTTCATTGTCGCCGGAGGCATTTAATGAATCTAGGACTGATGAGTCGAGCCACTGATAGTTTTGAGTCAGACACTGTCGAACTCTTTGTGTGTGTGTGTGTGTGTGAGAGAGAGAGAGAGAGAGAGAGAGAGAGAGAGAGAGAGAGAGAGGCGGTGGTCGGAGGAATAGGTGGCGGCGGGGAGGAAGGTCTTTACGGGAAACGGAGAGACACCGTAGTATTTCTGGTACTCGAAAATTGTTAACGGCATTAATTTATTGGTGGAAAAGAGTTTATATTAAATGGAGTGGAAATTGAAAAGTTTGATTTTTCTTGCTTGGTTGATTTTTCTTGTTTTTTTTTTTTTTTTTTGGATCCGCTTTGATTTTTCTTGTTTGGTTGTTTGAAACTTTGAAATGGGGATTTGTTTTCCCTCTCTGTCATTTATTGTTAGGCCACCAGATATTCATTCGAGATGAACAGAAACCTAAAAGTAGGCTTGTTTTTGACAATTCTTAGTATTTTGTGATCGACTCTTTAAATTGTCTTTAAGCAAACAAACAAGATAACCAAACTAGTTCTATGTTCTAACCTTCACGCATTCCTTCCGTATTACGTTTCGTTTTAATATTGTCTTACGCTCTCGTTGTCACGAATTTAGTAGTGTGACATATTTTCAGAAAAATGTTTTTACGTTTACACTCGCGCATTACTGGACTGAGGTTCTAGCAATATGTTTTTACACCCTTGACTGCTGTACTAAAGAGAAAATGCAGAAGGGATACAAGATTCATGAAATGAAATCTGTATCTGTATAAAATATGGAACCCTTTGGATATAGTAACCTCATATGAACGTGGTGGAGAATTTCGTTTCTGCCAAAATACCAAGTTGTGGATTCAAAACCCTATTGGAAGGGAAACCTAACCTTTCCTTGTCAATCTCCCACAGGCCCACTTGTGTTGTGCCAATTATACATGAATTGATTAAAGAAAGTACTTGTACATGTTGGCCCACCTTTCTTTTCGTTTGGAGAAAATAATTTCTACGTCCCTAATTGATGCACATACTTTTTTTTAGCGATTGAATTTATGAAATAGTCCCTGAAATTTGTAAAAGATATATGCATGCAGAGACTTCTTCGTAAATTCATATGTTAAAAGACGAAAAAAGAGAGTCGTTGTATAAATTAGGAGAGTGTGAAAATTAATTTCCTTTCTTTTTCTCCAAAGCGATAGAATGTTAGTAGATGTGAGAGAGTTTTAGTAGTCAAAACGAGAGCCGAACACATCCTACATGAGAACTTGAACTCAAAAGGAGTGTTTGTATCAATTAGAAGAGTGTAGAAATCAATTTCCTTTCCTTTTTTCCAAAACGATAGGATGTTAGTAGATGTTAGAGAGTTTTAATAGTCAAGACGAGAGCCGAACACATCCTACATGGAAACTTGAACTCAAAAGGAGTGTTTGTATCAATTAGGGGAATGTTTATATCAATTTCTTTTCCTTTTTTTTCCAAAAAACGATAGGATGTCGGTAGATGTAAGAGAGTTAGTAGTCAAAACGAGAGTCGAGCACCTTCTCCATTAGGACTCGAACTCAAGACATCTCCCTTGAAAGAAAGAGTGAAGAACCAAGCACACCGACCTCTCGTTCTCATGTTGGCCCAGTTGTGCTGTGCCAATCATAGAATTGGACTATGCTACATATAGACACTCGAGACGTTCCACAAGTCTCAACGCGTATTCTACGTTTACCGGCCGACATCCTCCGCGTTGAACTTGCTTTTCATCTTTGAAATTTCTATGTTCTTTCTCTCCGGCCGCCTCTTCTCACGTAAAATAATCCTCCAAAATGTCACCTCCCGCTCTCAACAGTTGCACAGCGCTCTCATGCTCAGTCATCTCTCTCGAGAATTTTAGTACTCCCTCAAGACTTTATCCCAATTTAATAATCTCTTGTTTTATTCTAATCGGATAAAAAATTAGTTATAGTTTTACATTGGTAATGAATTTTGTATCTAATATGGATCTTGTTTGATAGATCTCGATTAGTTCTATAATACAATAAGGGCTGTAAACGAACTGAGCAGCTCGAGAGCTTGGCTCGGCTAAAAAGGATCGTTTAGTAAATGACTCAACTCGGTTCGATAATAGTTTCACTTGTTAAGGCTCGAGCTCAAATTTTTGGCTATTTTAATAAACAAGCTGAACTCGAGCTCGACAAAGCTCGTCTCGGCTCGTTTATAGCCCTAAATATAATGTTTTCAAAATCACATAAAACATTAGGATGATGCTATGGTGTCCCCGGTCATTTTGGGGACACCGTAATTTTTGGCATAACAAAAACCTTACAAGCATAATAAAAATCATTAGAAGTATAATAGAACCATAACATGGCATAACCAAAAATCAATCAAGGCATAACCAAAAATCAACCAAGGCATAACCAACCAAGTTATGCCTTGTTATGGTTTTGGTTATGCTTATAATGGTTTTGGTTATACTTGTAATGAATTTGGTTATGCTTATAATGGTTTTGTTATGCCAAAAGTTACGGTGTCCCCAAAATGACCGGGGACACCGAAGTCATTCCCTAAAAGATTATATAATAAATTAGTACAATATATTATCAATTAAAAAGTGGCGTGAACTTTCAAAGACACTTTCGCGCTCATACTTTCCGACCACGAATTATGTGACTTAGCTTGCCAAAACAAAATTAGAAAACAAAAAGCAGTTGCAAGTTAACATATGCCGCCTTTAAAACGAGTCAAAGTTGTTGCTAGTTGCAAAATCCCTGTTGGTACAATGTAGTTGTAGAAGGCGGCCATGGGGGTTAAGAGAGCGGTGGGCCCTGGAGGGACAAAGCAACCATTGGTCACAGCTTTTGTTGGCTTTTACAGAGGGCGATAGCTTCCAGTGGCTAGACTACAGAAGGAAGAAACGGGCTCATTGACCACCCTCATGCATTCACCGAAAACGTACAAGTATTAATCATGCAGAATTATCTGCGAGATTAATAATTGAAGAACCAAGTCCTGTGGAAAAACACCAACCTTTCGTATTGAAAGGGTAAGGTTGGTAAAATGAACCAAATTATTCAAGTTTGTCTCACTTTTTTTATATGAAGTACAGAGTACAAACCCAAGATAATATATCAATTGTGAGATAGTCTACGAGATAATCAAATCCAACAACAAAATTAATATAAGAAATAAGCTCATTATACATGACTCGAACTTCTGACTTTAAAATGAGATGTAAGAGTCCAGGTCAACTGAGCTAGTCCCAGTTGGTTGAGTTTGTGTCTTCAGACGTCACTGTATTTGTACTGTACTTGAATAAATCAAGCATATATGAACATTTATGTTAAACCTTGTTTGGCTTTCAAACCAAGTTCGAATAAGCTACTACTAAGTTTGTTAATGGACCGTTTTCAAAAGGATCCGAATCCGGTTCGATTGTGGAGTCATGACTCCTAAAAATTCGCAAGCTCTTGAAGACAGATTTTTTGAATTATTCATCTTCATTCGCAAGATTTTGAGTTTGGATCATAAGTTTTTAATTTCTCAATTTCTGTTGTCGAGACAAACTAATAATCTAACAAAAACGAAGAAAACTAAATAAAAATGAAAAAAAAAATTCCAAAATGGCTTATTAAGCCAAACCACCCCATGATTAGCTTAATTGGCTCATTCATCTCGTTTATCCAAATTATCCTCCCTGTATATGCAATCGTTATCTTAGTCTAATCCTCTCTTTTTCAACATTATATTATTGTCTAATCTGAACGCAGAAACATTCGTTTTGACAAAGAGCACAATATTTATTCTATTTTTTTTATTATATTATCATTACATTGACTATTTATTTTTTAAGAAGTTTGCGTTTTAATAATACAACTAAGAAATTTAGAATAACTTGCAAGCTAGCCCAAGTGATTGGGTACTTATTCAAAATTCATTTAGTCATAAGTTCATTTCTTCGAATCCCACTAACAGTCAGTAACACTTCTGATCCTTGCGTCAAAGGAAAAAAAATAAATTTAGATGACTACAATAATTATACTCGATCAACTTAATTAATTTTCGAAATGAATTTACATGGGCTGTCTACTTATTAATTTTCTTTTCATTTCCTTAATTCACCAAAATAAGTTAATTTCCTTCTCTTGTTTCTTTTCCTTCACAAATACACTCCGGTGTTGGAACCCACCAACCCCCGTGGAGGGTGGATGGAGAAATCATAACCAGCATCAAGCTAGAGCTAGGGTGGATGGACATGTTTGATTATTCTTATTGCATTTCTTGACGTGAAATCTTCAATTAAGTTATTGTACTTTAGCTTAATTATGTACTCATTTTCAATTGAGATCATAGCCAATTCACTTAATCTCTCGTGTGACATAGTAGTCCGAAGGTAAATTTTCATGTGAGTTCAAACTAAGGAAAATTGCTCTCGCCGAAGCAACTGTTTTTACAAATCCTTTTTAGCAAAAAAAACCACCTACCGTATAAGATTAAAATTAAGTGAGTAATATTTACCAATATAGACATTTTATATCAGTACTTACTGTAATTAAAAGAAATATGAAAGTAAAATAGTTTGACCAAAATAAATAAATAAATAAATAAATAAATATATATATATATATATATATATTACAACAAAATTTTTTACCAAATAATTAAACACTTTAACTTTTAATAGTGGAGGTCACATGAAAAAATAAAAGGAAAAGAAGTAATAGTAGGACTATAAAAGGCGTGAGCAAACAAAAAGAAGAAGAAGATGTTCTATGTCTTCCCTGTTATAAAACATAAGGATATGGGGACAAGTTATTAGAACGACTTAGATTCATTTGATCCAAAGGTTGTAATGCATCCTCCCATTTCTCGGTTAAGTGCCCATGATTTTCACCTAAATCATGCAACTGTCATCCCCTTTTAATCGGGATGCGTAGTGCTGTAAATACGGACTAACACTAATAGACAGATAAAGAACAAGGGTCACTTCTTCTTCTTTGTTTTTTCTTTAAGAAGAAGGGTCCCTTGGGAGGATAAAAAATGAAGACTCCCTACATTTGGGCTCAAACTTACACACTCTCTAAGGAAAGAGACTTCCTTTTCACTGGGCCAAAGAAACTACATGTAGTTATAGTGCCAAATTAAAATTTTATTACGTACTTTCTGGTTTTTTTTTTTTTTAAGGTTGTCCCGTGGTGGGGGTTGTCCAAGCCGGGTTTGTGGGACTTACTCCAAGGCCAATCCTTGCATACATACATATATCATTTTACAACTATTAACTAACCACCGAAAAATAAAAACGGAACAATCAATTGGTGAGAGCATCCGCAATGGGTGTGTTATATTTGTGTATCAAAATGTTTGTTAAAGTATGTGTTAGGATAAAAAATGGGTCCCACAAGTGTATGTTAACTTAAGAGTGTGTTAGTATATATATGAGTACCTCAATAGATTAGTTAAGAGTGTGTTAACTCTTTAAAATGGTGTCAAAACAACAGCTATAATTACAACGGCTGTAATTACCTCTATAGAGGTTGTAAATCACTACTGGAAGATTGAGGAGGAGGAATTTGAGATGATTCAGAAGGAAACTGGTGGTATGGAACAAAGTTAAAAAATGAGTTTAGTTCATATGGCTGAGACTCAAAGTGGTAGAAATTATTCATGTGAGTGGGATCCATTGATGAGAGGGATGATTTTTAACCTTTGGGCCCTGCTTGGATAGGGTGAAAAGAGGGGGGGAAAATTAAGAGGGGGTAAATGGAGAGGGGCCCAGTCCTTTTACCCCGTTTGGCATCCGAAATTGTTCCCCTCTTATTTTTGACCCCCTCATCATTTTGGCCAGATTTTGGGATTGTCCGGTATTAAATTTGGGCTCCTCTTGAGGTGCCCAAAAATAATCCGGGTTTGGAAGGGTGATTTGTGGACGAAAGTACCCCTTGTTATCCCCCTTTTCATCCACCATTCAACTAACTTCTACTCTCCATTCTACCTAAAATCATACTTTCCATTCAAACTTATCCCAAGACTCTTTATTTAGTATATAAACTGTCTAAAGAGGTTAAAAAATTTAGTGTTCTAAATTTCAATCCGTTTGAACCGATGGAAAGATTTTTATTTTCTTATCATTTTATTCTAAATGGTCATATTTTTATTTTGACTCTGGGCTCTCGATGATTAGCCTTAAGAGATATTTGATTCTACGACTTTCTTAGGGTTAATCAATGAGAGTTCTAGAGTCAAAATTAAATTATGACCATTTAGGATAAAATGATCACAAAACTAAGATCTTTCTACTGGTTCAAACGGATTGAAATTTGGAATACTTAATTTTTTAACCATATTTTTTTCAATATATAAACTGTCTAAAGAGGTTAAAAATTAAGTATTCCAAATTTCAATCCGTTTGAACCGGTGGAAGGATTTTTGTTTTCTGATCATTTTATTCTAAATGGTCATAATTTAATTTTGACTCTATAGCTCTCGTTGATTAGCCCTAAGATATATTTGATTTTACAACTTTCTTAGGGCTAATCAACGAGAGTCCTAGAGTTAAAATTTAACAATGACCATTTAGGATAAAATGATCAGAAAATTAAAATCTTTCCACCGGTTCAAATGAATTGAAATTTGGAACACTTAATTTTTTTAAAAAACCAAATTTTATAAAAAAAATTGTTTAATAATAATACTAAATTCGTTTATTTGTCAGTTGAAATAAATATTACGGCTTAAATTGTGAAAGAATAATTAAATTTGCAATTACATATAAAACGTAATACATAATTAATTTAGGGGCTGCACAAGGACAAAAGGGTCATTTGACAGCTTTTTATATCATCCACCTTTCCTTATACCCCCTATTAATCCTCCATCCAAACAAAGTATTATTTATTCCCCCTTCTTTAATACCTCATCCAAACAATATACTATTTAATCCTCCCTCCATAAACATCACATCAATGTGGGCCATCCCTTATTAACTAATACCCCCTACTATTTTATCCCCCCTTATTAACTAATACCCCTAATTCTTTCGCCTCATCCAAACGGGCCCTTGGTGTTCAACACATATATAAAAAAGCAATGAAAAAGGCAACGGTAAAAGATGAGTTTTGTTCATAACGGTAAGTTTTCAAAAAAGAAATTAGTGTGGGCATTTATGTTTTATGGTTGAAATTTGAATTTATAGGGATAGGACCCACTTATTGTTTGTTAACTTCTTTGCTAAACTTGATAACCTTGCTAACACACTACTACACACACTCTAACACATAAGCATTGTGGCACAAAAAATACAATTTTGTTTGTTAAGTCTTAACACACACAATTAACACACTAGTTAACAAACCCATTGCGGATGCTCTTAAAAGGGAAATGGATGAATCCTTACGCATTGCATGAAAAATTACCAAAAGTGATCGTCACGAGATAATCCTACAATCCTCTTTCTGCTTGTAAGCCTAGAAGGTGAATAAATAAGATTTTAAAAAAAAAATATTGGGAAAGTATGTCAGTACATAGACTTCTATACACAGATTCGCAACAATCGACCAGTTAAAAACATAAATATGGAAACCATCGAAAGAGTTTCACGTGCATCGGATATTTTAAACACATTTGTGTTCAAATCTCTATACAAAAATCTACATCCGTAACATAAAAATTCTGGTGGATCCATTGATGTGAACAATTGTTAGCAAACACCGTGTATGCGTCGAATACCTTCATTTTTTTATTTATTAAAAAGCAGATTCTCTCCGGTCCCTTTCAGAAACTACAAATTTCATGAGTTCTATTTAGGCTCAAGTTTAAGAATAAAAAATGCTCACTGAGATCAACAACTTCATAAAAAATCACTTCAGTGCAATACCAATCAATATCATTAAGAAATAAATTTACTTCGGAAAAATCTTTGTGACATATATATAGTATTAAGCCAAAAAATTATCAAGATAAATTTGCATGGATCGTCGATTGGTTTTTGATCAACATCAACTTTAACATGATCAATATTCTCAACAAGCTTTATGATATGTACAGATTCAATCAGAAAAATAGTTTGGAAAAAGTCCCAAAGTAGCAAAACTAATACTAGTAGTTAATTTACAAGAATGACATTTAGCGACGAGCGGACGACCCTAATTAGGACAACTATCCAACTGAACATTCAATAGTACTACTATGGTGAGAACTCCATATATTGATCACGCCCACGAGGGAAGCACAATGGTCACCTCTTCCCATCATTTTGTCAAGGGAAAAAAAATGAACGACTCAAGTCTATTACTCCCTCTGTTCCATATTGAAAGTCCACTATCTCTCTCTTACCATTTTTCAAATCAAAAAATCTACTCTTTCGGTGCATTATTTTTCAAAATTTTTTGCACCGTATTAAAGATCTCGATTAGTACTTTAATTTGGTGCGAAAAATTTCAAAAAATGATACATGGAAGTAGTTGATTTTTTGATTTGAAAAATGATACGACTTTTTATGGTGGACCGCCTATTTAGAACGGAGGGAGTATGTTTTTAGAAGTTGCTACTTTTTTAGAGTTTAGCTTAAAGAGAGCAATTTGAGCCCGAGAAAGATTTATTCCGAGTCTACTTCAATAATTAGGACCATTCATATCTTTGAACTTGCAAAGGGCATCAAGCTTGTTGAAAATCAAGTTGATCGCATGCATTCATATTGCAAAAAATGGTTATCTTAATTTTTTCTAAATACATGCGTTCCAAAATCATGTCAGATTGTATCTAATTAACTTGAATTTTGACATGCTTAATGTTCTTAATAAAATAAATAAAATGATCGATTTCGATTATTAATTTAAAACTTAAAATAATCATCTTGGAGAGAAGGCGGACTCCCTTGCCTCTAGTTGAGAGGCGGGTAAAAGAATTAGGGTTCAAAACGACGGTTTGTAGTACAGATCAACTGGGAACTACTCCATCACCGAGTCGACCCCTTTCCAAGAAAGATGGAGCCCCGTGCTTCACAGTTCAAGGTACTGTTTCATACTCCCAAAGATTCAAGATTTTTCTTCCAATTCGACGTCTACGATTCTTGCTCGAGTATAATGATTACAGCTTCAATTCATTTTTTCAAAATAAAATTAAGGGTAATGAATTCTTCCTTTTGGTACTGAGAAAGAAGCAAGGAAATAGATAAGAATAATTGCATAAGCTGGAAAAATTGATTCAGGTTATCGTGTTTACTTCTTGAGTGTTCGTTTAGTTAGTAAATTAAAGGATTTCTTGGAAACTAATGTTGAAAAGAAAAGGGTATCCGACTCTTATGGGATTACATGTTGATGTACATCCATCTATCTATACTTTGTATGCTATAGAGTGGAAGCCCATGTGCCAATTTCTCCTTTTGTGAGGGGGCGTCGCCACGTCTCTAACCCGTGATTCGTCCTCGGGTGGGGCTGTGCACACCTATGGGTTTCAGGTCTCCTTCGAGAGCCCCCGCCACCATGGGTTTGGAATCCCTATGGTCACGCCCTTGGGAGGGGGCAAGGAGGGTTGCTATGCCTGGTCGCCCCCTCCTCCACCTTGTCTTAGTTCCAAAAAGTTATTTTTTTTCAGAAAAAAAAAAAAAAAAATTCAAGATACTAAGAAAATTTCATTTCATTTAGTCGTAGTGCCTCATCTTAATCTGAATTATTTCCCTTCCCCGTTCATCGCATCACGTCCATTGCACACGATGCTGCTTGTTGATTTATATATGCAGAGAAATGAAATGCTTGGAGTAAAAATAGCTGGACACAACTCTAGGCATGGCATTGCTCTAGCCTCTAAATGCAATAATAAATGTTGAAAACTATAAGGGATTTGTCCTTTGAAAAGCATGGAGTGTTATCCCATTATGGTCAAACAAACAGTAGGGGGGGATTTGTGTACTTGACAATGATAAATGCCTTGTCCCAAAGTCTTTCAATGGGAGAAAATGCAAGCTATTGCTTGTACGTAGTGAATTGCTGTTTTGTCATATCAGTTAGGTCAGTCAATTTCTTGGCTAAGGACTTGATGAAGTTGTTTGTAGTAGGGGTAGATACATGTATCTAAATCCATGCCAACAACTGTGAAAAAAGAGTTGACATTTGGATCATTGGACGTTATGTATTGTGAATTGTTGATCACATATTGACATCTGCAATCCCTGCGAATGATTTTGACTCCTTTTAGTGTATTTGATTAGACACGGGATTGATGCTGAACTGGTTTTTGAATTTAGTTGAGAATTTAATTAACTAGTATGTTTAACAAACTCCTTTGGGACTCTATTTTAGTAGTTCGGTGGCTTTTGCATGTATAATCTGAAACCAATTGTTTTGGCGTCACGTATTAAATGATTATGACCTCTAATTCAAATGTGGTTTCTATGTCTAGATTTTCATGATGGAGTTTACTTTTTAGAGCTAATAAAAGATGGATTAGATACCTCTTTACTATCTCTTTTCAGTCATCTACTTTTGAGAAATTTATCTACCTTTATGAATTCAACATCTCATTTCTTCATTTTAGATCAACTCTTCCAATGGAGCATTATTAAGTTATAGAAAACAAGGGGAACAAGTAATTTATAGAGCATACAAGGTCTAGTACTTTTCCAAAGAAAAAGCTGAGGTCAAGATTTGAAGACGTTTCTATCTTTTATGGGTTGTTCTCAAAATAATTTATTATGTTAAACAGTCTTTCCCTTGCTGAAACTAATGTGAACATGATGTTTTTAACTTCTAACAGAGGAGATGCATAAATTATCATAGCTGTGGAAAATAATTGTGTATTTTATTTATACAAGCGTTATACTGTTGTGTAGGTAATATTGGGATCATCTTCAGTAGCACGCCAGAAAATACTAGCTGAGATGGGATACGAGTTCACAATCATGGTATGTTTTAGTTGAATCTCTGTTACATATCTCATAGACGTCAATGAGTTAACTTCGCTTGTGCTTTTAGTCTGCAGATATAGATGAGAGAAGCATTCGAAAAGAAAAACCAGAAGAGTTGGTATTGGCCCTTGCGGAGGCAAAGGTAGGCATTTCCTCTTGAATAGTAACAAGAAATATAGTTCATTTATGTTTGTTGTGGTCCGTATGTTTTGGTTTTTGACTATGGGATGTAACCATTTGTTGTTTAGTTGAAGTAGCTTCGGACGTTGTATGCACGTTAAATCATGCAAAAGTAATATGTATCAACATATCGCCCTTCACGATACAGCATAAGGGGCCTTGCTTGGACCCGGGAAAAGCCCCCTTTTTTTTTTTTTTTGAACAGAAAAATAAATTTCATTAATCTTTGAAGTTGTTACAAAGACTAATAGGATGAGGAGATCCGCATCATATCCCTGGAAAAGCCTGTTGCTGGCACCAGTGATGCACCCTTGTGCTTTTTGTTAGCTAATACATGCCCTTGCTCAATTGTAAATTGTGTTTAGCAAGCTTTGAGTAAGAAGGTGATGACCTATTGTGCTACACAAGTGTTCATGTTTCTTGTTGAATCATTTTGGTCATATGCATTTTTGCTCTTCTTTTTACATGATATATATGTAGGTATTTGTTTTGCTTTTGTTTGGCTGTCCTTTTTAATCTGCAATCTGGAAGGGTTTTGATTCCAATCTTGTCCATTGATTATATGCAAATTGCATTGCATCTCAGGCTGATGCCCTCCTATCGAAGCTTCAAACACTTCATAACAAAGAGACGGATGTCAAACCAACACTCTTAATCGCAGCTGACACAGTATGTCCTGTTTCCTTTCTTTTGATGCACCATATTTAAGAAATTGGGTGGCCAAAGTTGGTCATCACCAAGGGCTGTGCATGCACTTGGATGCATATATTTTGCAGGAGCTTTTCTATTTTTCCTTAAAGAGAGTGCTTGCTTTTGTCTGTTTTTTGCCCTAGGTGTAAATAACAACAGTTTACTTGTGGCGTTTAAATGTTACTGCTAGTATTCTTTCTTGTGGCCTCTTAGTATGCATTAGCAGTTTTCTATGATGGGACAATTTTTAGCTGATACACATACATTATCCCCCTTCCTGTGGATCTTAGCTGAATTAGGTGCTTTGATTACCTCAAGGAATACTGATATGCTGTATAGTTATTTCATCTTTGTCACATGTACATCGTATTCTCATAAATGAACGGCCTTCGGGTGATGGGACCTGCCTGCTGACATTGGCAGGGATATTCCCATCCATCTGATTTTCAGAAATGAAGTGGATTTTAGTTTCTTATGCTAACTTTAAATGATTTGGAGGTGGTGGTCTATGAAGGTATGATCAGGGAAAAACCAGCGAGCAAGGAAGAAGCACGACAATTCATCAAAGGTATATTTCATGCTTCTGGCATGATTTCCAAATGTTTAAAGTTTATGGTTCTGTCTGTCTTACCAATGCACGTTACAGGTTATTCTGGCGGGTATGCGGAAACTGTGAGCTCTGTTCACGTTGCGAATCTTAACACTGGATTCAGAAAAGGCGAATGGGACAAGGTGGAGGTATGATTTACTCTCCTATTCTGTATGTTTCGATTCGTTCTGAAGTCTTTATTAGTGAAGAATCGAAGATCTAACAAGTGGACACACTTATAAAAGGGCATGTATACTGGTTTTGGGAAAAAAATAGTAAGGCTTTAATATTTAGGTTTGGAGAAAAGCGGCAAGTTTGAATTGCATCAGTTACCAGTGATGAACATGATGTGCAATGAACTGTGCAAAAATATGTTACTCCATCTTGTTTTCCATCGTATGTATCCTTTAATCTGCATGAAGGAAAGGAAATTAAGTTTTCCATTTCTGTGTTTTCTCGTTTGTTGTCATCTGCTCTATGAGATTTTATAAAGGACCACCATGCATATTATTATGTTGATACCATTCTTGTGGTGATGACGTGCAGATCTATTTCCACGATATACCGGATCAAGTCATTGATAACCTGGTATGGAGGTTTTTCATGGTAATTGTTGGTTGTTCTTGTTCTAGTGTTAAGTTTATGAGTGTGTTTTTGTTCCTTTGAATCCAGATTGAGGAGGGGAGTGTTCTGTACGTCGCTGGTGCGTTGATTATAGAGCATCCTTTGATACTACCCTGCGTTAAAGAACTGGTTTGTTTCATTACCTCTGCCTTTATCTACTTTGTTTGATCATTTCGGGGAATCCAAACCATTACAATGAACACAATTGTTGCACCTAAAAAGCTTGTACTTTTCCAAAATATTCAGCTTCTTTGGATTGTAACTATAATTCAAAAGAGAGGGCAAAAAAGGAAAAACTAAATAATGCTTGCTTTGCATGGTTGTTTCTGAAATTGAATTCTCTCACTTTACGTATTGAGAAATCGGTCAAACCAGCAAACACACAAAATGCGAAGAACAATCAAGTAAAAGAATCAAAGAACGCAGGACACAAGACATTTTACATGGTTCCTTAACTGTGTAGATGAGTAAATTCAAGGCTCACATTAATTTTCACTACGTGAATCTCAAATCGTCAATGAAGCGCAAATTAAATAGAATCAGGCTTCACAAACTCAACATAATGGACATTAACATCCATTCGTGCTTGTTTTTTGCAGGTAGGAACGACTGAGAGTGTTATGGGACTCCCCAAAGCTCTAACTGAAAGACTGTTAGTGGAGGCTCTCTAGTTCAACTCAGCATTTTACCTGATTATTAACACTACAAATTCGTGCACAATGAAGTCTATAACCTTCACTCATCCACTTAGATTTTTTGTCTCATGTTCTTGCCTTCCGGTCTGTGAAAGGATTAATCAAAGATTACCTTTTTATTCTTAAGTTGAAGATTAGCCTTTTCCGGTTCGAGTTATTGAAAGCTTAAACTATGCGCGTTTTCCCCCAAAGGACATGGTTGTTTGACGGGACCAATGGTGAAGGAATATAAAATGACATAGCATATGTTTCCCATTTCAATAATAGTGGTCGGGTCAATGATATTACATTCTTATCCTATAGTAGATTCTACACTTTCTTGGTCTCAACGTTGGATGGATGTTTAACTTGGACCGAGAAAATTTCAACCGAACGCATGATATGTTGTTGCCTTGGATATGGATTATATAGTTTAATTTGATGATCACATAGCATCACACAAATGGACCTCAGATATATACTATTCTGACACTCATGTTCGGTCAAAGAAACGTGCTTGTTGCTTAATAGTTGTATGAGATCCGTGGCATGTTAATCACCTGTGACTCGCTTTCACCAATTTACCATCCAAGATATAAAACGCATGTTTATGTATGTCTGTATTTTGTCAGTCATTTCATAAGTATTCCCGAATTCCATGTTAATTCACAAAATAGCATATTCGTTCCCAAGTTTTTGGAAAATTTAGTTCTGGTTACCTTTAAAGTTCAAGTTATTCATCTTGTTCTTCGAAATTTCCTCAGTTTTTTTGACAAAAATTTATTTCTTTCAATTTGGCGTCCAGATTGAATTCAAAGTAATCTCTAGAACTAGCTAAAGTTAATAGGATCGAGGGCCTCTCTGAAATTTTTGCAAATTAGTTTTCACAGAAATGAATATTCAAAATAGTTATCTTGAATAACTTTTGCAAGAATAACATTTCGGGCCAAAGATTTTTGAAAGTTGTTTTGGATCTATTTCAATGGTTTTTGGACTAAAGATGCAGGTAGACCAGCCCAATCAAGCTGAATAAACCCAAGAGGCCCACTTTTGGAAACCCAATAGCACATTGTTAATGTCTGCGTCCATCAGGTTGTAGTTCGCGGCCACATGCATGAACCTTGAGGCCACAGTACTGTTAGGCCTCGTTTCACTAAGGTTATAATTTCCATAAAGGGAAAATGACGGCCCAGAACGTATTTTGATATCTAATATCCGTTAATGACATGCTGAAAATATTTGTTAATACTGAAAATATCTTTGACGGGTATTAATTATAAAAACACGTCATTGGCTATCATTTTCCCTTTCTTTAAATACTTATTTATCGCTTTATGAGACAAGTCATTCTCTTGTAATACATTACATTTAATTCAAAAAGTAAGTAGTTATTATTATTTTAAAAGTTCTGTCTTGGAGCCATGCCATTGGGCCACAACCACATTTGGCCCAATCACAACTCAGGCCCAACAGTTGTACAATATTTATATAATTAATTCAAAGATAGTCAACTGAGATTTTTCTGCAATATCTACCAATAGTCAGCTGTAGAATCCAACTCATACACAACAACTGGGAAGAATTTTCAGTGCGGAGCGGCTACACGTGGTTCCGGTCGCGCATCTGAGCTATACATTGCGTGTTTAAACGGCTTAGATTTAGAAAGAGAAAAGGAGAGAGAAAATGTTGGGGAGAGAGGAGGGAGAAGATTTCAATCCGAACCGTTCTAAAGCGAATCGGACGGTTCCGATGTGCGAAACGAGTGTCACGTCGGCAATATCCGCTTGTCACTGAAAAACTCCTCCAACAACTGTCCTT
Organism: Rhododendron mucronatum var. ripense; assembly: GCA_019656295.1. Lineage (NCBI taxonomy): Eukaryota > Viridiplantae > Streptophyta > Magnoliopsida > Ericales > Ericaceae > Rhododendron > Rhododendron mucronatum. Next base: position 630,679 of record BPLT01000116.1, on the reverse strand, counting down.
CCTTCCGCCATTACATTAACAAAACAACCATTTCTAGAGAGAGAGAGAGTATATCGGAGCGGTTATATAACCGTCAACGTTCATCTCAGAGTCACCGATAACCAAATATAATCTGTATATATCACGTTTTATATATCTCTCCTTGCAGGCAGATCTCATCCCCGCCATGGACGGAGGCGGCGAATCTCAAGTCAACGCCGGCCGCGGCGCCGCCGCCGGCGTTCAGATCCACCAGAGTCGGAGGCTCCCCGACTTCCTTCAGAGCGTGAACCTCAAGTACGTCAAACTGGGTTACCATTACTTGATCTCTCATTTATTGACTCTATGCCTTATCCCCATCATGGCCGTCACGTTAATCGAGGCCTCACAAACGAACCCTAACGACATCCACCACTTATGGCTTCACCTAAAATACAATCTCGTTAGTGTCATAGTCTGTTCGGCTTTCCTCGTGTTTGGATCGACCGTTTACATCATGACCCGGCCTAGACCGGTTTATTTGATCGATTACTCGTGTTATCGTGCCCCTGATAAGCTTAAGGCCCCGTTCAAACGGTTCATGGAACATTCGAGGTTAACGGGGGATTTCGACGAGTCTTCTTTAGAGTTCCAACGTAAGATCTTGGAGCGATCGGGGCTCGGGGAAGAGACTTATGTCCCCGAGGCCATGCATTCTGTTCCGCCTCAACCGTCTATGGCGGCTGCCAGAGACGAGGCGGAACAGGTCATGTTTGGCGCTTTGGATAATCTTTTTGCGAATACCGAAATAAAGCCGAAGAAAATTGGTATTCTTGTTGTGAATTGTAGTTTGTTTAATCCGACGCCTTCTTTGTCTGCTATGATTGTGAATAAGTATAAGTTGAGGGGGAATATTAGGAGCTTCAATTTGGGGGGGATGGGTTGTAGTGCAGGGGTGATTGCGGTTGACCTAGCGAAAGACTTGTTGCAAGTTCATGGGAATACGTATGCTGTTGTTGTTAGTACGGAGAATATAACTCAGAACTGGTATTTTGGGAATAAGAAGGCTATGTTGATACCCAACTGTTTGTTTAGGGTTGGGGGTAGTGCGGTTTTGTTGTCGAATAAGTCTGGTGATCGGAGGCGGGCTAAGTATAAGCTTGTTCATGTCGTGAGGACCCATAAGGGGGCGGATGAAAAGGCTTTCCGGTGTGTTTATCAAGAGCAAGATGATGCAGGGAAGACTGGGGTCTCGTTATCAAAGGACCTCATGGCAATTGCTGGTGGGGCTCTCAAAACCAACATCACTACTTTGGGTCCTCTTGTTCTCCCAATTAGCGAGCAACTTCTGTTCTTTGCTACGCTCGTGGTGAAGAAATTATTCAATAAAAATGTGAAGCCTTATATCCCGGATTTTAAGCTGGCGTTTGATCATTTTTGCATACATGCTGGGGGAAGGGCTGTGATAGATGAGCTGGAGAAGAATTTGCAGTTGTTGCCTATACATGTGGAAGCTTCTCGGATGACTCTGCACCGGTTTGGGAACACTTCATCCAGCTCCATTTGGTATGAACTGGCTTATATTGAGGCCAAGGGGAGAATTCGGAAAGGGCACCGAGTTTGGCAGATTGCTTTTGGGAGTGGTTTCAAGTGTAATAGTGCAGTGTGGCAAGCACTTCGAAATGTGAATCCATCTCATAACAGTCCATGGGAGGAATGCATTGATAAGTATCCTGTCAAACTTGTCTTGTAGCTTAATAAGAAGTGGACCAGGCTGATCATTCAGATCATCACATCAGAAGCCCAGTAGTTTCATCTCAAGATCTTGCTATGCGTCTTGTTAGGTCTCTTCATTTGGTCATTGAAATGTATGTTGTCCATTTTTAGTGTTCCTTCTGTGTAGAGCACTGTTGACTTTTTTATTTGCTGATCTTGTCCTGTACCATCTGTGAAATTTTGATGCTGCATAAAATACTGGTCATGAATCTTATGATAAGCTGAGGTTGCATTTACGTATCAATTTGAACTCCTACATTTTTCTATTTCTTCCTAGAATTGAGCACATCTTAGTGTGACTCCCCCATTCCATGATTTCATAAGCTCTGAGTTGCAATGACAGTTAACTGTTCACAGGGAAGTTACCTCAAAAGGTTAAAGATAAAGCTGAAGTGACTAATATTTAAATTATTTTGGTTAGCTAGGTTTGGCTTAACATGGTGATGGAAAATTAGTTGTCTCCTCCCAATTATCAGATACAGCACTCTATTGTGTGCTTGATTTTGGGAATGCTCCAAAACAGAGCAAGAAGCGGTCTTTACAATTTTGGTTCGCTAGGTATAGTATTTTCTCAGATGTGGATGTATACCACTGATGACATACGCGTGTTTAGACGAAGTAACTACCATGATGCTAGTAGTAGTTGCCTGATCAATTAGTATCTATGTTTTATCAACTCCATCATTGCTGCAAAAAGGTTTCTTGTCCTAGTTCAATTTAACTTATGATTTGGCTAGTACTTATCTGTTTATGTTGCTAATGTATTCTGGCAATTATATGATGTTTCTAGCTGTGGCCTAAAGATTGTGGAACTGCCGGATGTGGATTTTCCCTTCTGTGTTCAATTTGTAGACACAGGATGTCAGCTTGTGGGAGAAAATTGATGACGAATTTATGGACTTGACATTGGCATTTCGCTGAAAAGACTACCCATGAAACGTTCCCAAGTTAGTAACTTTAATTAGTATGCCGTCTTTGGTTTACCATCTTTAAAGTCATAAACTTTGCAGTAAGATCAGATTTCATGTTGATAGATAATCTTGTCCGCGCGACATGCATCTTAGAAACATAAGCTCAACATTCCATTCAATTGTTTAAGGGTTGCTATTTCACGCGGGCATTGCACCCGGATACATTGTCATCCTGTTCATGTCCGTGGGTTCAGCTTGCTCAGTACTCGTAATCTCGTAAGTCGTAACCTCCCGCCATGGAAATATGTTAATACTTAGCAACAACGTGTGTATATTGAGCATGTTATTCTTGTTTATTTGAGAACCTGGAGTATTAGAAAGGGAATCAAGGTCCTCTCATGTAATCTTCATGTGATGCAAAATGAGACATCACTTCACTAGGAGATCTCTACCAGATGCCTCAAAATTGAATAGTATCAAAAGTATAGTTTTCTACCTATGTCATCAATTGAAGTATATTTTTTTTATTTTGCATTTCAGTGATTGTTCAAATTTTAAAGTTAATTTTTTTCTTCTGCTATGTGCTCCACCAACTACTTCAACGATTTTGTAGTACTATGTGTAAGTTGCTTCTGACATGTCAAATTTGAGGAGAGAACAATTTCAAGGTCGTTTGTATTTGAAAGAATATTTGACTAACAAAATACAACCTCAACCTTCAAATGTTTTAAAAATTGGAATTTACATTGACGTTGTCTCGAAGATGCTCCAAGGAACATACATGTGGAATATTTGTTTTTACAACCTTGTACTATGGAGTACGAATTAAAAACAACAGGGGCATTAACACGTGAAAATCTTTTTTGGACGTGACCAAAGGTGATCCTCCCTGCTAACCATGTGGCCACATGGGATATTTTGCGCAGGGGCTTCCAAAGGTGCTCCTACAAGATGGGTTCGAGTTAGAGCCTGAACTCAATCCTCTCTGAACGTGTTGTTGAGGGCAATCCTATCTGCAAACAACATGGCCACATGAGATATTTAGCAGTCATTTTCATGCCCGTTTCAATCCAAGGTTTATAGATTTTGGAGTTTTGCGTCTTATTGGATGTATTCAATTGTTCCGTTTGGACGACTCATTATAAATAGTACTTGCAGCCATCATTTCCAATTATAAATTGTACTTGCAGCCATAATTTCAAAGAACGAAAACTACAGATACCTACACGAGTACTGTATGACTCATGTTATCCATGTTACAATTGATAGATATTCCTAGTTAACCCTATTATTGGTGACAGCTAAATGCATGCACCTAGAGGGAAACCGATTTTCTGAGCGTTTGGTAACCTTTTTGTTTTTAGTTTTGATTTTTGTTTTTATCTTTTTGAAAACTAATAAAGAAAACTTGTTTGGTAACAAATTTCTAGTTTTTTTTTTTTTTTTTTTTAAAAACTTTTTTAGAGTTTTTGTAACCTATGAAAACTACAGAAAGGTATTTTCCCCAGTTTTTTTTTTTTTTTTTTGAGAAACACAAATATTACTAAATATGTTTCTTGTTTTTGTTTTTATGAAAACATAAACCTGTTTCTACTTTTAATTTCTTAACAACAAAATATTGAAAACTAAAAAGGTTACCAAAACGCACCCGCATCCACATATTAGGAAGACTTCCTTTTTTTTTTTTCCCCCCCCTTTTTTGGTCAAGCAGAAATATCCACAGATTGAACTGCTAAAGTCGCTCGAGTTCAAGCTCGTGACTGAATTGTTAAAAGTCCTTTTGAGACCCTAAACAAAAGATTTTCAAACTTGTTAGGCTTGCAAACCAAGTTTGAATTGCTAGCTCGTTCAACTTTCATGATTGAGAGTGGTTGAGACAGATTAATTTCAACCCGCCAAATCCCAATTCATGGTGTGTTATTTCACAACTGCGTGGGATAGAGTAAAAAAAACGAAAAGCATTATTAGCACCGGCAATTTACACAGACGTAATCTCGTAGCATAATTCCAATCAGGTCGCAAATATGGAGGATGCGAGTAATTATTTTATGCCCGTGGGGTGAGACAAGTTTGGTACCCCAAACTCTTCTCTACCATGTATTTGCATGGGATTCACATATTTTGTGATGGAGATTAGATAAATGTGTGGTAAAAGATGAGTTTCAATGAATGATTTTTTCGATCTAGGGACTGGGCGAGAGAAGTTTGTGCGCAGGGAGTGTGGGTCATAGACTCATAGGAGTTTGTGTGCGATTCAGTAGATTTTAGCAGTTTTAAGGGGAAAAAAACCACTTTGGCTCTTCAAGTTTTTTTTTTTTTTTTTTGTTCTTATTAAAAAAAAAATTGCATTTGTTAATTTTGAGTCAATTTTTTTATAGATTAATGATTTGTTTCGGCGAGAGTGATGCGTAAAATTAAAAAGGTACTCCCTCCACTCCTAATTGTTAGTCCATTATTTCTTTTTGGATTATTCTAAAATGTTGGTCTTTTTTCAAAATTGGAAGGAGAAATTTGATAATTTTCCAAAAGTATTCGTCACAAGTAAATATAAGTGTTGTAAAGTAGATAGAATATAAAGATAAGTGGTAAAAATGATAGAAATTAAATTTAAATATAGGTGTAATCATTACATATCTTCTTAAATAATTGAAATTTTTAAAAGGGCTCAACAATATGGAACGGAGAGAGCATGACTTTTAGCAAAACTTTTTATTGTTGAAAATATCCAAAATTATGGGCTAAATTTTGAATATTTCCTCAAAATTTGGATAACAGTCATAATTTATCCCAACAGTATCTCTTTTTCTTTTGTTTTTTAAGGCTTAATTTTGCAGAAAAACTTATTTACGAAGTTTCTGTAAACTTTCTAAATTGAATCGCAAACGTTTTTTTTTTTTTTTTTTTTTCAATCGACAATAAAAACTAATTTTAAAGACAAAACCTCCTTGTGATTCGATGAGGATGACCTTCTATATAAACCTAAAGAGATGAAGTATGTAGAAAACTTATATGAGTACACACATAGAATGGATACACCTGCCCATAAGTACTCTTTATAGATCCCAGAAGGACACTCTCAAGCTGCCACTTTGAGAATCGGTTACTTAACGCACACTCTAGGAAACACATAAATAGAATCACGGTCACATAAGAGAACGCGCTGCGTTGGATATACCCAGTATCCTTTCCAGAGTGGACCAGGTTGGATTAACAAGATTAGAAAATAGGACATTTTAGGGAGTTCAGGAGCCTAAAGAGTTCCTCTCTCTTTTTTGTTTTGTTTTGTTTTTGGGAATAGAAGCATCGATGATGTCTTGGTTTTTTTTTTTGCATTGGTGCATAATTAGCTTCGGCGTATTTATGCTTTAGTCCTCCTTGTGTTGTGTTTACTTCGTTGCGCAAGGTTTTCGCCTTGCATCTGGGTTTCATTCCCTTGACGCTTGTTAATATATTTGCTAACCATAGACGCAGAGGGATCCATCCATCTATCTATCTATCAATATCCTATAGGAATGTGTGTGAACTTCACACGACTCTAAACCCATATTCCTAATTTCTTGGATTTTTAAATTTTTTAAAAAAATAAAAACCTAAACCCACGGTTCTATTTCTCCAGACCAACACGTGTCCCACCCACATTTCTAGGGTGGGACAAGCTCCAGCCACTGCCCATGTATACCTGAATGCTACTCCCACGTCTGCCCCCCATGTTGCCCATTTAAAAGCAAAAAAAAAAAACCAGTTAGCTTCAAGGGTTTTTTTTTTGGAACGGGAGTTGGCTCTAAGTTTGCCCACACCACTTATTTATATATATATATATATATATATATATATATATATATTCCCACCTTTTTTTTGATAGGCATATATATTCCCAACTCCAAACTCTGACAGCAAATCCCACATTCAATTCTTCGAAATTATCATTGAACGCATTTCAAACATTCATCTCGACTGATGAAAACATTTCTAATATTCGTCCCCCTCTGATAATTTCCATGATCTCACTCCATGGTTTGTTGCAAGAATTTTTTCATGGAAATTTAAGCAGCAAGTTCGGTTTCATTCTTCATGAGAATTTTTTGGCGGATTTTCGAGTACCAAGTACGGGTCTAATTATTACGAGAATTTGTTCATGAAGCAAATACCATTTGCTCAAAGGTCGGTTTCCATTTCCAAACTACATTCCTACGCATTTGCGAAGTTTTGACCACAGTGCTAGCTAGGCATATGTTTGGCTGTGTTCTTCAGCCAGTATATTTGATTTAGTTCTTCGGCTCCATGTACCTGTATTCTTCGGCTCCATTTGCTATGAGAAGTTGTTCGCGTAATTTTAAGTATGCTCCGTTTGTTCCAAGAATTTATTAATTCACAGATTTTTGAGCACCAAATTCAGCGAGAATCTGTTCATGGATTTTTTGGTACAAGTTTGACTAATTGTTATGAGAATTTGTTCACGTAGAGCGTACCAAGGTTGGTTTTAATCTCCAAATTACCTACGCATTTAATTACTTCTTTTTTTTTTTTACTAGTGTTAGTGCCCGTTCGATGCACAAGGAACAACAAAAAAATCAACATGAACCCCTTTTTTTCTAGATTGTGCCCGTTCGATACACAAGGAACAAAAAAAAACATCAACAAGAACCTCTTTTTTTTCTATTGTTCCGTGTATCGAACGGGCACAATGCTAATTATGTACATATAGAAGTAGTTGCTCATTCACAATTCATTTTTTGAGTCTTTGAGCATAAGTAGCTGACGGATCTTCCATAGCATTCTGATTTTCTTGCTTTTGCTAGAGGTATACACGCAGGAGGTATACACGTTGGCATTGTTGGCTTTGTGTCCTTTTTCTCGTGGCAGCTGCTTTTATTTTGTTTAGGTCTATCGAGTATGGACTGTGTAGGTTGTATCTGTTTTTTTTTTTTTTTTTTATTGATACAATCTACAGTGTCCGAGATCCTCAAAAAACTTGGGATATGTTACTCGCAATCGGCTCGATAAAATCTCGTTTGAAATCAACTTGACTGATAAACAAACCAAAATTGAACATATTTTCATACAGCTCGTGAAGTATTTATACCAACCTTGAACAATCCAGCGCTGAGGTTGTTCAACTCGTTCGCCAGCCCAAGACAGAGACTAATAGACAAGAGTGCGAAACATTTCAAGAAGTACAAGTAACGGTTCTTTTGAACGGTGATATGAGGTGAATTTCACACCGAATATGAAAAACTAGTAGCAACCAATGAAAGCATAACTTCTTGAAGGTGAAAAAGTACTGAAATTGAATAGCGCAAGTTTAAATCTTGTAAAAGACTAACAAAAATAGTAGTAGTTTACTTTCAAAATTTAATTCAATGAATATAACTGGATTACAAGATCATGCAAAACCAAAACTACATACCTGCAAAATGCGCCGTATGTGTTATAATTTTGCAAAACAGTACATAAGGTTGGGGGATATGAATACAACAACAGAAGGAAAAACAATGAAGAGAGACTCTGAAAATAAATAATTGGGTACCGGAAAACTAAAGCGAAAAAAGAAAGAGCGTGAACATCATCTGAAAGACCACTGGATTTCTTCTAGAGTTCTTCCCTTCGTCTCAGGCACGTAGAGAGACGCAAATGCAACAGTGACAATGCACATAACCATATAAATAGTGAATGTTCCTGTTGTAATGAAGAAATACCAGTTAGAAATCAAGACTTGGAACACATAATAAAAGAATCAAACTGTTAACTGTCAAACTCCATTGTTTCCTTACTGTTTTGGATTAACTAATTACATTTTGCTTATAGATGGGTAAAAAAAGCTAAACTTGCCGAATGTAAAAGAAAGACAGATAGAAAACATGCGCGTGCGCATGTAGAGAAAGAAAGGGGGAGGGAGAGAGGGCAAACCTCCACCGCTCCAGTTCAACATTATGTTGGCAGTCAACGTAACTATCCAGGCACAAAACCAGTTGGCCAGTGTTGCTGTGCTTCCAGCAAGGCTCTTGATATTGACTGGAAGGATCTGCAACACAGCAACGCCATATTTAAAGGGGAATATAGGAATGAGCCGCATACTTGGCGTTAGCAATCAATCAGTTTTTGTTTCCATGCATTGGTCTTTGACAATGTAGCATAGTTCAGTTTTTTACTGCTTGATTTGATAATGGCGACCACTAGGTTCATGGTTATAGGACAAAGATATTCCACTCAGCCGACAATTTTCAAGCATTTGGAATAAATGAAACTGGCAATTTAGCCGCTTTTGTAAATCCTATAGCCAGTGGCAGGGCCAAACTTTTGGATGTTGATTAGTAATATAAAAACCTTAATGCCAAAATCGGTGATCATTCCTATAGGATAATGCAACGATAAACATAAGTTAAAATGCTAATAAAAACGTAATTATGCGTTGACAATAAATTGGTGTGATCTACAACTGACCCCGATGATTATCGATATTTAAGCAATGTGTGAATCATCAATTCCAGCAAGTTCAAGCAAGCCAATTCACTAGTGAAATGTGACATTCCATAATAACTAAATAATGGGTACCTCAGACATTATGACCCATGGAATAGGCCCCATTCCAAGAGAAAATGCAATTATCATGCCCTGGGACAAGAATAATGTGGTCAGACAAACCAAGAAAAGTTTAGTAACAAGAAGTTCAACCATTATCTTTTATGCTTTGTGTAATTTTAAAAAGGACGTACCACAACTCCAACTACTGCGATGATACTCAATATGGAATAAAGGGTAGAATCTTTTGATATAGAATCCTGATATCAATCAAAAGCACACGCAAAAATATAAGATACAGTATGCTTAATCCAACAGAAAAGGTTAAATTACACAACACAGTACTACCTTTATGAAGAATGAAACTGCAACAACTAGGAGGCTAACAGCCATTCCAGTGGAAGACACCTGAAACACGGGTTTAATCAATTCCCCTCATTCATGTCAAATGGCATATACACTAGCTCAAGTTCAGAACATTATTTTTCTCAAACTCACGATGAGTAGAATCCTACGGCCTGTTTTGTCAATCAACCATGTAGCAACTCCAGTGGCAATAACCTGAATATTTCAGAATCTCCCCGTTGATGACTTGAGCACATTATGAACAATATCAAAATTTCAACTGGACTAAAGAAAACAATTTGAATAGTATTTTTCAAACCATACCTGAACCAAGCCAAGTCCAAAAGTAGCAACATTACTTGATGTAATCCCTGTTCAAGGTTAAGGCAACTATTAAAAGCCACCTAAACTGAACTGAAATTAGTGTTCTTAATAATCAGTGCATAGACGAGATGACAAATAATCAACCAATGCATAAAGGAGAAACAAACAGTAGCACTTCTTTAGACAGAATCAACGAACAGTCAAATAAAGATAGAAACCACAACCACCCCGCAGTTTGTGGATTAATTAAGGAGAAGAAGTAATTCACCTAACTTTAGCTATGAAATGCAAATGAACAACTAGTATTCCTTGAAATCATCAACTTCTGATGGGCAACCACAAACATTTTGAGGATGCAGTTTCACTGACAGTTTTTGATTGGTTAAAAGAAAGCAAGCAGCAGTACTTTGGTGACTCTGGAACACCAACCCCAGAAAATGAACAGGTAAAGACAAAACAATTTCATATTTACCAGCAGATTTGAAAATGGTACTGGAGTAGAAGAGAACTCCATTAGTTCCACTCAATTGTTGGAGGACAAGTAATCCAATTCCTACCTGCAGGATATCACATAACAGGAAAGAATCAGCTCCAATGTTTTGTCACATAAAATGAGAAAAGAATAGAAACAAGCATAAGAAATTGGAACTTTAAAACCATGAGGACTACCATTAGCGGAAACCAATATCTTCTTTGCTTGAGATCGCCAAAACGTACTGTAGCTCTCCTGCCAGTTGATGCTACTGACCGCTGCACAATGCATATGTGATCAATGAGAACATGTGCAAACAAACTAAACACAATTGATTTACAAAGAGAGAATCATTAAACATAAAACAGAAACCGAAAACCAAAACAGTAATTGTGTCTATCAGCAGCCCTGTTCTCTTTTCTCAGGCGAACAACCATAGCTCAATTGAAGAAGTATGATTTGGTCTTTTCTTAGTATTCTTTTTGTTTGACTAGGAAGATGCACATTGTAATGCACTACCAATGAAGACTTGAGCCTCAACCTCTGCTAACAGCTGTAATAGATACAACGATGAATGAACTTACCTTAATTTCATTTACTTCAATGGAAATGTCAGTATCAAACCCTCTGAGCACTTGCAAAGACGCTTCAAAGTCTTCTGTCATTCCCATTTTTGCCTAGATACAACAAAGAAACTTGGTTTCACAGATGAAAACCACATATTAGACTATGAACAAGAAAACACACCACTTTCCTGAAGCTTACCAGCCACCGGGGGGATTCAGGAATGAAAAAAAGGCCAGGTATCAATATCAGACATGGCAATATTCCTGAAAGTAAGTATTGAAATCTTGTTAATTCAGCGATATATATTTTATGATTTTATCTGACAGGTAAATGTGTTTGAAAAGATTTTGAACTTCTTTTTATTTAATTATTGTGGCAAGGCAAAGCACACTGGCATCCATATTGTCTCCATTTACATGGGGAATTATTTATGAATTAACATTGGCTTCCAACAATCACAGAAAAGTGAAAATGTGCCCAGAATGGCATAGCGGGTGATGGTGTGGATAATGAGGTGGCCGATTGCATCATTCATCAAGATCTTTTAGGATTCAAGCTGTGGATGAGCTAATATTCAATATATACTCCCGTTCGCTTGATATCAGCGTCCGTTGCCCTCGATGTTTCTATTCCTTGGCTTTTGTATATTTTGCACATATTCTGCCCAATGCAACCTCCACCCAAACCCAAAAGTGAATAGAGAGACAAAATAAAAACATCCCAATGCCAATTACCTTTCTAACTTACTAAGTTTGATTCAGAATCAATACCAATTATTGACCAGCTTTACTATTTGAGCTTGAACAAGTTTCAGCTGGAATGATTGTTTGTCAACGTATTTGGCTTCACTAACTTTTGCTAGGGGTTATGGTGCACTTTTTTTCTCTTTTCCAAGAGAATTTAATGATATGATAATAAAAATTGTATCCCCACAAGGTGTTGGTTTTTTTCTAAACATGAACCAACATCCTCCTAATTGCGCTGAAATTGGTTCCAAATTGGGAGCACCAATAGTTCTATGGTCTGAGCATCTACAGTTGAACAAACACTCCTCGGCCTAGCACTGAAGAGAAGTAAGATAAGCAGAACTGCTGTTTTATATTGGCACGTCTTTATTAGTTATATTACGTTCTCTCCAATGGGAGTTGCATTCACTAGGAATGACAATCAAAGGCACAGAAATATATAACTAGTTGGTAAAGACTTTATAAGTGCTTTAGCGACTTACCCAGAACTGCAAGTACTCTCCAATTAACGAAAAGGCCAAGCAAATAGGCCAGCAAAATTCCAATTGTGACAGAGAGCTAAGCACCAGGAAAATATCAAGATTAATGGGTATGGCATAATGCATTCAGATTTACGAGTGACAACAGCAATATATACGACTAAGCATTTGAAGAAGACAACCTGGTTAACTGAACCCAATCCGCCTCTCAAGTTTTGAGGTGCTATCTCGGCTATATACACGGGAACCTAACGTTACGAAAACATCAATTAGGTTATTTTACCACCCAACAACAAATAAAAGCTAAATACTTACTGTATAAGAGATTATTCCCACACCGAACCCTTCCAACAACCTTCCCATATAGAGAAAAGACGAATCCTGAGCAAAACAAAAGGATGATTATTTCACGACATCTTTACGCATAAAAGCTGAAGGTCTAATTACTAGAAAGTCGGAATTACTCACTTTAGCAAATGAAATGGCTAGCCAACCAATAATGTTTGGGATGGCTGCAATCATCAAAGACTGCAATTTAACAGGTGAAAGCAATAATTACTTAAGCAATTCAAATTGAGCTAATAACAACAGATCTAGAAAATCAATATAACTATCATACCCCTTTTCGCCCAATATACTCAGCAATCTGACCACTAGCTATTGCCCCAACCATTGCACCCACATTTGATAGAGAACCAAACAAAGAGTACTGATCGCAAAACCAGAGTCAGTAACCATACTGAAATAAACCCAAATGAAATCGAAGGAGCAAACTTTAATCCCACCTCAGATACGGTTAGTCCAAGTTCGGTCGTGATAGCAGTTTGTGTAGGTGAAGAATAACCAGACTGGAAAAAAAACCCGATATCATTCAATAACCTTTTTATTGATAACTATGCAACAGTACAAGAACAATATCAAGCTCTGTTTGACTACCAAGAAAAAACTGCAATACTAAGAAACTGCACCAATTTGATTTAAGGCTTATCGGGGCATCTCCAACTCTTACTTAAATCTTGACTTAAATTTAACTAAAGATCCTTAAATATCTCCCTACGCCTACCCTCAAACACGTACCAAAATGTGTTGCACTCGTTTTATCTTAAATTAAGAGAGACTCTTTCTTTTACTTGTTGCGGTGTTTCCGAATTTAACACGCTGCCATTGAAGCTCATACTGAAACTATGCTTCTATCTTGGTTTGCCAACTGAAACTTTTCATATAAGAAAAGCTTGTAATCAAATTTGTACTAAAAATTCACCACACGCCATTAAAGAAGCTTTTTATTTTTATGATTCAGGGTATCCTGGCTAGCTTGCGCGCTCCTCAGCTAATCCTAGAGGACCAATCCCGCTTCCGGGCCATCAATGAAGCCTTTTACTCAAACTATGCTTAAATCCGGGCTTGCACAAATGCATTGTTTTATAATATCAGACATAGTTTTTACTCCAACAAAGCATGAATTTGGATAAATTGTTTGAGATGAAATCATGGGTTTCGTCAAGTTTCATTCATTGCTCCTGATTTCTCAGCAACCAAACACAAATTCAACCTGAAAGACAAGACATTTTGTACTGAAACTATATCTGGATCTTCCCAATAGGAATCTTTCATATGAAATTTGTGCTACAAATTTACACACACCATTAAAGAAGCTTTTTTTTTTTTTATAGCCTAAGGTATCCGGGCTAGCTTACATACACCTCAACTAATCTTGGAGGACCAATCCCATGTCCAGGCCATTAATGAAGCTTTTTTACTCAAACTATGCTTAAATCTGGGATTGCCCAATTGCAATGTTCTACATCAAACAAATATTTTACTCCAATTAAGCACCAATTCGGGTAAAGAAGCTCTTTTATATATAATTCAATTATTCAAGGTATCCGGGCTAGCTCACACGCACCTCAACTAATCTTGCAGGACCAATCCCACGTCACGGGCCATTAATGAAGCTTTTTACTCGAACTATGCTTAAATCTGGGATTACCCAATTGAAATTTTTTTACCTCAAATTAAGTTTTTACTCCAATTAAGCACCAATTTGGGTAAAGGTTTGGAGATAAATCATTGGGTTACATCAAGTTTCGTTCATTGCCTATGATTTCTTGGCAACCAAACACAAATTCAACCTGAAAGACACGAAAGTTTGTACCTTTATACTATGAAACAAAAAAATTTACTCCAATTAAGCACGAATTGGGTAAAGGGTCGGAGATGAAATCATGGATTTCAAAATTCCATTCATTGCCTATGATTTCTTGGCAACCAAACCCCAAATTCAACCCGAAAGACAAGAAAGTCTGTACCTTTGTTAAAGTTTTTACTCCAATTAAGCACGAATTTGGGTAAAGGGTTGGAGATAAAATTATGGGTTTTTCAAGTTTTCATTCATTGCCTATGATGATTTCAAGGAGAGAGAGAGAGAAATGGGTGGGCAGGTTCTTACGGTGAAACCGAACTGGATGGGACCCAAGGCGACGATGAGGACGCAGGCGACGACGGAGATTGAGCTGTCGCGAATGACCTGAGAGGAGCCCATCATGCTGGACTGCCTCGATCCCATCCGGTACCAGCTCCCCGTGTGGAGGAACGGCTTCTTGAGATCCTTCGAATCGTCACTCTCCTCCCTGAAACTCATTTTCAATCTCTCCTCCGATCCTTCCTCCTCCCCTTGTCTCTCTCTTGATGATTAATTGATGGAAATCAGCAATTGGCAGAGAGTTGGGTTCGTGTTTAGGGAAAAAGATCTTTCGTTGGTGGTTTTTTTTCGTATATTCTTCTTTTTCCCGTTGTTGAATTGCCGATGACAGGGTGGGTTAGAGAGAGACAGATGTTTCTAAATCAGGAGATGGATGATAGGGTGAGAGCCGTGACGAAGCGATCGTGAACGCAGTGACTACTGACTAGTGATAATTTCATACTACCTTCGTCTAAATGGTAATACCAAAATCGTTTTTTTTGTGTCAAATTATTTTTATTGGTGTCATAATTCTAGTGCTTAAAAGAGTTGTACAATTTGCTATGTACAAGACTTTTATGTATTGGAATTTTGACACTAACAAAAACGGTTTTGGCATTTTCACTACCCTTATTTAATTGTTTCTCGTTCTATTGTAATTAGCTAAAAAACTAGTTATATCTTTAGATCTATAATAAATTTTATATCGAATATGGATCTTATTTGGTAGATTTCGATTAGTTCTATAATACAATATTTTCGAAATTACATAAAATATTATAAATTATAAAATATAATTAATTAAAAAATAACCTATATTCCAAGAAAAAACAATTAAATTAGAACGAATGGAGCAGTTCCCGGGTACCCCGTAATCAACCCACTTGGCGTTGCTTGAGTGATATTCCTAATCATTTTACCTAGCGTTAAATGATGCGGCAAGAATATTTATCATTCTATTTTCTTTAGTGGCTGAAGACAATAAATGACCCAAATTTTGGGCGTTTGTAAAAAATTATTTTAATAGATTTTTAAATTTTCGCTTTTAGAAATAAGTTTATAATGTTTGTCAAAATAATTCCATAACAGATTTTTAAAATCAACATAAACTTGAAAAATGGAAGAAATTCTCAAAGTTCCAAAGTTGGATTTGGATAACTTTTGAGATTTTGCAACATAAGTTCTTAAGAAAAAAATGAAATTCTCATAATCTCACAGCTTTAACAAACACGTTTCTCAATTTCTTTTAAATCTGGAATCTCAAATCTTCAGCAAAATCTGAAGCTAAAATTTATATCCACAATTATCGCAAACACACACGGTGGCGATATTTTACTTGTAAGTTGGGAGAAGTACCCAATAATTGGTCGTGGACTAGTAGTTGCAGATAACGAAAAGTGGATAGATTTTTACACTCCCCACTTTTACAAAAGGGTGAGAGGGGGCGACCAGCGTAGCAACTCCCCTTGGGCGTGACCATAGGGGGCTCCCAACCCGCCAATGGAATGTCCGGTTCGAGCCATAGCTATCGTCCGGAAGGACGGGCCGTCACCACGGCACCACTTTAGTGCACAACTGGTGAAAACTCCCCCCCTTTGGTCCACAGACGGGCAGGGACTCGAACTCTCGCCTGTGTTAAGGGAGGTGGCGAGCCTCACCAGCTGGGCTACCACCGTAGTGGTTAAATTTAACTAACTATGCTTACTTATGAATTCGCTTGTCGAAACATTTTTATCATTTCACGTGAATAGATTCGAAGACCAAAAAAAAAAAAAAAGGGTTCAATAAAATACAAAGAGAGTTACAAAACTCTGGCAAATTAAATTTTAGGGACAATTTCACTAACATCATTGTGGTTTACTTTGTGTACGTCTCCTCTAATAGAGATTTAGAGTCGGTTTCGGAAACCTTCTTAAAAAATATTTTCTTCGTCCCAAATTCTTTGTCCGGTTTGTAAAACGGAGTGTTAAAAATAATGGAGTACAATTTTTGCAAGAAAAAATCAAAAGTTTTTTAACAACTTACTAGATATCAATGAGTATTTTTAATTTGTGAAAAAAGTTTGAATTTTTTCTTGAAAAAATTGCATTATTTTTAACACTCCATTTTGCGGTCTGGACAAAGAATTTGGGACGGAGGGAGTAAGTACTTATTTTGAAACTTCTCAAAGAAAAATAAGAAGGGTTGTTCCACAAAACCCAAATAAGCAGCTTATTTCACATTTTTAAACTCAAAAATAATGTAAACTCAAAATAATTTTTCAATTTTTTGCACTGTATTAAAGATCTCATTGAGATCTCATTGAGATCTATCAAACAAGATTCATATTAATAGGAAATTTTTTTTCGAACGTACATGATTTTTGAGTTTGAAATTGTCTTCGTAAAAAATAAGTATTTATTCACCATTTTCTAGAACAAACCTTATTATTACACCAAAAAAAAGAACTTATTCCCGTTCTGGAGAAGATTTACTTAATACACGTGGAGAAATAAAAGGAGAAGATTTAATTATTTCAATTTATGAATTTTTTTATACTAAAAAGGAGAGATAAAAGAATGACAAATAAGCATATTAAGGATAGTTAACTAATGACTACGGTGAAACAAAAAGAAATAGATAAAGTGGAGAAGAAGGGATATATTATTAAGGTATCAATTTGGTCAAAAAAATTCATAAATTATTTTCTATTCTTGCTGGTGAATTGTAAATATTTGTAAATAGAGCAAACTTAGGGAGGGTTAGTGAAATTTTTCCTAAATTATTTTCTATTCTTGATGTCCTTTCCTATTATGTTTATTGCTTAGTTTAAATGTAGTAACCAAAAATGGCTAGTTAATTTATTGCTTATCTTAAGCAAATAAGAAGTGGAACTAAATGGGTCCTCAGCTGCAAAATATTAATCATTGGCTTACGTCGTAAGATTCGAGGTTATATTTTTCAGTTCGGGAGAGTGATGGGCTGGTTAATCAAAATAATCGAATTTGTTGGGTATGATTTTGTGGGCGCGAAAATTCCGGATTTTGGTTGTAAAATTTATTGGGAGCGGCCCTTTTTGGAAAAAGCGCGGCGAAACGCTTCGATTCAGAGTCGGCACTCGGGTTTTAGCGGAAGAATACCCAAGGAACCGAATTCGAAAACGCTTTGCTACGTTTGCTTTGATTTGAAAAAGGCGGAGACTGGTCCGTCGTTACCTTCTATATCTGAGGTTCAGGAGCCAGGTTACGAGAGGGGAAGGGTTTTATGGCACCCCTCTCGCCCAATCTGGAGATTGGTTTCTACTCGGGCATTTTGTAAAACGTTTGCATTTTTCTTTCTTTTGATCATTTTTAAGCCAGTTAGAGCGGAGGAGCAGTTAATGGGGGTTAATACTGTTAACAGCTTGCAGTTATGATGACAAAAATGTTTATGGATGATGATTTGCTTGGATTAGACTAACATGAGAACATAGATTGAGAACAAGCACTGTGAAGGACTTCAATGAAATGGTGTACGCTATCTCTCAGATGTGTTAACAGACGACATACTGGCGTGCACTGGCAGGGCCACTGCATGCCACCATGGCCTGCGTACGCCATCTAAGTACCGGCGTACACCACCCTTCCTCATTCACAGTCTTTGTTTGCAATCCTCTGGGCTCTGAAATGGACCAGCGCACACCCAGGGCAAACCACGCAGTTTATAAGACAGTCATATTTACAGATACAGATGTAAGAAATGGTTAAGAGCCAGACAAATAGACAAGCAACCCCATAAACAGAATGGGGGGATAACAGGAGGCTAGGATTGAACTATGGTGTAAGGGCCAGGCACTTGACCCCTGCATACATGCCGTACGCCACTCCCTAGAGGCCGTACGTCACTCTTGCATGTTGTCCAGTGTTTGGCTTTACACCATCTGGGCTCTGGAACATGACCAGAAACACCCCAGAGGCCTTATAAAACAAGGAAGATGCAGGTATTGAAAGCTACATTTAAACAGCCCTAATATACAGAAAACAGTAAACTGGTTATTATCATGCTCAAGGTGATGACAGAAAAGATTTAAGCAGTAAAGAGACACCCCATGATCCCCACGCTAGCAGTGCACATACAGCTAGAGGTGGCGTACGGCTTTCTGAAGCTGGCGTGCGCCATGGTGTGTTCCTTACGGCTGATTTATTTTACCAGAGAAGGGCCTGGACTAGTATTAGTTACTAGCCAGAACCTTTCTGGTTCCCCTCAGGGGTTGAAAACCGAAGGCCACGCAAAGGTGGTATACCTTTGGTGCAAGGGATGAAATGTGATTTGGAGTTTTGAAGGTTGAAGATGGAGGTTGGGTGGTGACTGGATGGTAATGTGGGAGTAAGGTGTTGCTCTACTTCTTGCTCTTTCAATGGAGGAGAGAGAACAAGAGGAAGAAGAGAGGAAGAGAGCTTGAGCTTCTTGAATGTGGTTAACCCCTTGCAAATGAATGCAAAAGGGGGTATTTATGGAGGGAATGGCCAGAGAAGGGGGCGCTGGTCAGCTGTGGTTAAGGCTTGGTTGAGTTAAGGAGGGAGGAGTTTCATACATTTAATGCATGAGACTAGGTGATGGCTTGGGTAGGAGAGAGAGAGGACGTCCTCTGCAGAAACAATGATCAGGAGGCTCCCCGTCGTACTGAGATGGTTACAAAGTCTCGAGCACGTGACAGAAAAGCGGTAATTTGACCGGCCTTGAACTTGCGTACGCCAACCTTAGACCGCCGTGCGCCAGGTCAAACTGAGTCAACGGTCGATGTCCGACACGTGGCAATTTGTTGGCGCACGCCAAGTAGAACCTGGCGTATGTAAGTAGGGTTTTGCTGGGGTTTATCTGGCTCTAGATTTGAAGGGTTTGAAATGAGTTTGAAAATGGGGGGAAAGTTCAATGCTCAAAACTCAAAACCTTCCATCGACCCACAATGTTCTCGACCTTTCATCATCATCGGGGCAACAAAGACAATAAAAAAAAAAAGCTAATCCGAACAGTCCAGAATGGGGTGTCTACAGATTCTTTAATATGTACGTTCATATTTGGCTTCGATTTTGTTCACTCGTCTTTAGTATAGATGATATATTATCGTACGTGTAGTTGAATTTTTTTTTTTTAACTGCATTCCAAATTCAATGGAAGCTGTGGGCACACACCCCGAAAATCGCCCGATTTGTTGTTTAAGATTGGGGTGCGGCCCTTTTTGAAAATAGCGCGGCGAAACGCTTCGATTCAGAGTCGCCACTCGGGTTTTAGCGGTGAGGCACCCAAGGAACCGAACTCGAGAACGTTTGCAACGTTTGTTTTGATTTGGAAAAGTTTGATTTGATTTGAAGAGGCGCAGACTGGTTCGTCGTCACCTTCGATATCTGAGGTTCGGGAGCCAGGTTACGAGAGGGGAAGGGTTTTATGGCACCCCTCTCGCCCAATCCGGAGATCGGTCTCTACTCGGGCATTTTATTAAAACATTT
This sequence comes from Rhododendron mucronatum var. ripense, assembly GCA_019656295.1. NCBI lineage: Eukaryota > Viridiplantae > Streptophyta > Magnoliopsida > Ericales > Ericaceae > Rhododendron > Rhododendron mucronatum. Next base: position 610,656 of record BPLT01000116.1, on the reverse strand, counting down.
GCATTTTTCTCTCATTTGATCATTTTTGGCCAGTTAGGGCGGGGGAACAGATAAAGGGGATTAAAACTGTAACAACTTGCAGTTATGTGACAAAATATTTATGAATGATGATTTGCTTGAATCGATAGAATGAATATAGATTGAAAACAAGCACTGAGAGCAGTTTGAGCAGAATGGTGTATGCTGTCTCTCAGGTGCGTGAGCAGGCAACATACTGGCATGCAGTGGCTGAGCCTCTGCACGACACCATACCCTGCGCACGCCACCAAGAAGCTGGCGTACACCACCTTTTGTCACTCACAGCCTTTGTTCTCAACCCTCTGGGCTTTGGAATGGATCAGTGCACACTCAGGACAAATCACACAGTTTATAATATGATCATATTTACAGATTACAGACAGCTGAAATGGCTTGAAGCCACGAAAATAGACTGGAAACCCCATAAACAGAGTGGGGAGATAACAAGAGGCGAGGATTGAACTATGATGCAATGGCCAGCCACTGGATCTTGGTATGATTGCCGTACGCCACTCATGAGAGGCCGTACGCCAGTTGTACCTTTTGTTCAGTGCTTGGCTTTACATCATCTGGGCTCTGGAACATGACCAGAAAGATCCCAGGGGCCTTTCAAAGCAAAAGAAAACAAGTATTGAAATGCTACACCTATACAGTTCTAAATACAGAACGCTGTAAATTGGTTTTTAGCATGCAATAAGGTGATGAATAGACAAGAAATGAAGCACAAAACAAAGATCTGGGTCCCATTTTACGACTGGAGTACGCTAGTTTCGGAGGGCTCGGACCTGCGGAGGGTCCAGACAGATCCCAGACAGATCAAATTTTAAAACTGTACGTACTGTCACGGACCGGCGTACGCGGGCCTATGACCGGCGCACGCCGATTCTAGTTAGAAACGATTTTTTTGTTTTTAAAAGATTGACAGCTTTAGGGCCAGGACTGGTATTGATTACCAGCCTTGACCCTGTTAGCTCCCCTCAGGGATCAGAACAGAGAGCAGTACAAAGATGTATACCTTTGGCTTTTGGATTTGAAAGATGTTTGAGCTTTGAACTTGAGGGTTGGATGATGGATGGTGGTGGATGTTTGACTGCAAGAGGTGTGTGGAGGGGTCCCTTGTTTACTCCTTCAATGGATGAAAGAAGAAGAAGCAAGGAGACCAAGGAAAAATAGAGAGAAAGAGACTTGGGGGCTTGAAACTTGAAGGAGCAACCCTTGAAAGGCTAATGGAGGGAGTATATATAGAGGAAGAGGGAAGAGAAGGGTTAAGGCCAGGAAAAGAGGCTGGTGCCTTAGCCCTTAAGCCTTAACTCCCATTGGATGAGAGGGAAAGGTGATGGGATGGGTGTAAGAAAATGTCCCCTCAGCCGAGACTATTTTTCAATGGATTGGAAGGTTCCCATGTGTTGTAGACCCCTACCCATGGCTTCTGCATGCTGAAAATGCTGAAAAACACACGTTTGACCAAGGTTTGACTTGGCGTACGCCACTATATACCTGGCGTACGCAAGATCAAACCTGGTCAACGGTCAAAGTTGACCGATGACTGACACGTGGCAGAGGACCAGCGCACGCCAAGTGAATACCTGCGTATGCAAGTTGGGTTTTGTTGAGGCCTTTTGGTTCTGATTTGAAGGGTTTGAGATGGATCTGAAAGGGTTTTTGGAATGCTCAAAACTCAAACACACTAACATTTCTGGGGTGTTCTTGATCCGTTTCATCATCGGAGAATCGAAGACCATAAGTAAATTAATTTGGAAAGTTCAAAATAGGGTGTCTACAGAAGCAACCATAGAAATTGGAAACCCTGTTCAAGGTGGACGGCCAATTCTCCTTTTTGTTTTTTTTTTTTTTTTTTTTGGATTTTCTGACCCAGGGTTGATTCTTTAGAAATTTCAGTCATGTCACATGATATATAGGAGTATAAAAACTTATCATTAACACCCAAGCGTCGTAGGTGAGATCCGCATTTTATTGGACAAAGATTAATACCTGTATCTTCAAAATATCTCTCTCTCTACACGTGGTATGTATTTTTTATGAAACAAAACATATACTGTATATTCATAAACCAAACAGTACAAGGAACTTTTACTCTTCCCGAAAATATTACAAAAAATGACCGGAAGGTCTTAACAAAAACAAGAAAACTAAAAACAACCGGAAAATCAACAAAGGACCCTGAAGGTCCAAACAAAAACAAGAAAACTAAAACACAAAAAATTAACAGCATCGATGTTGGAGACCACCGATCCGCTCATGGATGTGGCCGAAGGAAGTTGAAGGAATCACATCAGCGTTGGAGCTCACCGTTACCCCGACGGCCCGACCTACCATAGACACTACTAGTAGAGAACCAACAAATCTACACTCCAATCGGAGTCATATATATATATATATATATATATAGAGAGAGAGAGAGAGAGAGAGAGAGAGAGAGAGAGAGAGAGAGAGAGAGTTTCAAGTGAGGGATCCCTCATTTGGTTAAAATGCGGGACTTTCATTTTCCGATCAAATTTTGAAAATCTGAGCCGCTCAATGTGTGCAGAACGTGATTTTAAGGGTACTAGCGAGAAATCAGCAAAAAAAATGACCAGGAAGGACTTCATCCGAGCAGTTTTTTTAACCGTTCAATAAAAACTGCTCGGATGAAGCCCTTCCCGGTCATTTTTTTTGCTGATTTCTAGTGAGGGCCTTTAAAATCACGTTCTAATCACTTTGAGCGGCTCGGATCATCGAAATTCAATCGGGAAGGGGAGTCCAGCATTTTAATAAAATGCGGAATTCCTCACCGGAACCTGACTCATATATATATATATGTATATATATATATGTATGTATATATATATATGTATGTATATATATATATGTATATATGAATGTGAGAGAGAGAGAGAGAGACCGAGAAAATTTGTAACATAGGGGTAAAAGAGAGAGGTGATTGTGGCTCTGATTTTGGAACGAAAATGCCTCATTCATTTTTACAAATTCAACAACCATGTGGTCCATATGGGCCAAAAAAACATCACTAGCAGTATCATTGACATCTCTAGTATCAGTCAACATTTTACCAAGAAAAAAACGTGCATGCCACAATACTCTTTTTCGGATTGAGAAATTCTGTACTGCAAGATCCTGCAAGGCACTCTGTAGGACGTACACGGGCCATCGATCTTGACAATGAATGGTTAAATATAATCTGAGCTTCTACAAATCGTACTCGTCCATTGTTTGGATGAAAATCAAAACCGTTCATTGTCAAGATGGACGGCCGAATTGACCGCACTACATGTAAACTACAGCATCCCGGATCCCTCTTTTTCTTTGTTATTCAGATGAGCAAGTCAGGTGGCTATCATTCATAAATAGGATACGAATGAAAATGAATGAATGAACTCAATTCAATAGCGTGCATGAATAAGAAAGAGGATAGGATAGTGATATGTTGTTATCACTTTAGTACTACGTACCGTGATAACTAACTAGCAGAGGATTTTTTAAATTTGAAAACCAATCCCGTCGAGTACAACCTTAGGTCGCGTGGCCGCACTCATGAGAATCAGAACCTCATTCCACATCTATTCTGCACAAAGCATTCAGCTGCGGGGAGGGTGATCTGAAGGAGTTAACATGTAGTGGTGATAGTCCTTGAATGAGGACTATGACTATAAGAAACTTCCTTTTGTGCACCCTCCTTATGATCACTTGAGCTAATCGTTTACGTTAAACCACAAAATAAATCAAAAAATGCAAATATCGAAACGAAATATATTTGTACTTACATTCAACATAGTAAATTTGGCAGGCCAACAATGCCATTACACCCTGGCAGATCACAACTGGCCCAATTCGTTTTTTCCCCCTTTGTAGTATTCTTTATGATATTATGCATGTGGTCCAAAGATTTAATCACTCTTTAATTTGTTTAATCTAAGTTTTTAGCACTTCTAAGAAAAAATCTAAATTGTCAAGCATATATTATTGGATATTTTATGCTGACTAATCTTTAAATATTCTACACGATGTCCTTCCATTTTAGAAAATATATTTTGGTCGAGTTCATATACTTAAGTGTACGTGCTTATCTACATCACACATGTATACATCCCATAATATTTGTCTAGTCCGCAAAATGATGATGTAAAAATAATACAATTTTTGCAAGAAGAAGTTAGATTTTTTTTAACAATTCATTAGATATCGATGAATTCTTTTAATTTATGAAAAAAGTTATGAATTTTTTCTTGAAAGAAATAAATTATTTTTGAGTTCTCGTTTTGTAGACCGGACAAACATTTTGGGTTTCGAAGACAGCTTCTTCTTATTTTACGGAGTATTGTATTTTCCCTTTACAGAGTGTATTTATTGATGAGAGTGAGGGAGAGAGTTTAGGACCAGCAGAAAGGATAGTTCGGTTGGTGGGTGAGTTTGTTCTCTACACAATTGATCGGAGGTCGATTCTTGGAGTCAAGCTGCAAGAAAGTAATTAATTTTTTGTAAATTACATAGTTCCGGCGTGGATAACTGGCCTTTGACCGGTGGACCGGGAAGGTGAATAATCGACGTGCACACACTCATAACCCTTGAAAAAAAGAAAGAGATGGAGACCGTACAACAGGCGGTCCAAATCTGAAGCCTGATTTGGCCACACTGCGTGCGTAGGAGCTAGTGTACATGTTTACAATGCGACTTGTGAGGGTAGCTGTGGCCCTCTTCAGAATTGCATTGATCATTTGATTGGTTAAATTGGTGAGATAGGTATACTTGACAGTGCACCTCTTTGCTTTCATCAATTGGAAACCAGTTTATTTTAAGGAAGCGAGAAGAAGAATGACAAGAACTCATTAAAATAAATAAATAAATAAAACATTGAACAAGAGAGTCAAAAAAAGAAAAGAAAAAAAGAGTCACATTTTTTATTTTTTTTATCAACAAAAATCAGTATTATTAGAATAGTTAGATTAACATATTGGAAGATGAGTTGTACAACTTGAACTCTCAACCTCCTTTTTTTTTTTCTGGTACCTAAGTGCACACTTGATGCCGTTGAGCCAAAGGCCTCTTGGCAACGGGAGAGTCAAATTCACCCACTGTCCTATCATCCTATATTCCTATGGGTTTTGGCAAAAGGGTGCAAAGCTAGTTTTCGTTGAGATGACGGTATAAGCCCAATAGAAAAATGGTGGCCCCTAATCATTTCGCAATGGTTTGGATGTTTTGAGGGAGTTTATTCTGATAATTGAGTGAAAAAAATAAATAAAGAAATAAGAGTAATAATTGAAGAAAATTTATCGGGGACACAGTGAAACATACGGTATATTTCACAATTTGTAGGACTAGTTAAGGCAAGACCGCAAAAGGCTCTGTAATGCCAATTGTTCCATTCAAATGCTAAGATCCGATTTCATAAAATCTGCTTTTAATTTGGCCAAATTAAATTGGCCTTGAGGTCAAACCAGGCGTGAATGAAGTATCCTTCATTTAAGTTTTAACCCAAAGTTAATCATCTTCTTCTTTTTCTGAACAGATGGTTAAAAGCTTTGGATGAGCACTCTGGGTCTTCGATTACTTTTTTTTTATAACTCGAATGTTCGGGTCAGTTTGCACATGTCTCGACTAATTTTAAAAAACCAATTCCACAGCTCACTTGCGAAAATCTTATATTTCTCCGGTACTCTTCACGAATTAGTAATTAATATGATATGATATGACCCCTACTTAATTAAATGCATACTCAAATTTACATACACATAGCCAAACATTGGTAGCTAGCTAGTAAACCAATCAAATTTGGCATAGTCATATTCAAGAAAAAGATAAGAGAAGAGTACTAGAAAGAGAAATTTTTCTAAAAAATTATCCAAACAAATTTGGGAACGGTTGAGATGCGTGCATTGACACCACGTGACCATACCCACCGGCACTAAAAAATTTCTCCTACTAGAAGAGAACCCATTCGCCCAAGATACTTTTTTACCTTTGGTCCACCACCATTTCTTTTTCCTTGTAAACATCAGCTTCGAGTTAACTGTTAATGGAGTTTGATTAGTTTTCTTTATCAATTTCGTTCTTTCTTTTCCTATACGGTTAGCAAATTATCAAGTCCACTCCGTCGTTGCAACCTTCGAAAAATTTTGTGGGTTTCCTCTTCTTTTTTTTTTTTTTTCTGACCAATCAGAATATGCAGTTAATATATATAAGAAAATATTACAGCAAAAGCGGACACTATCGATCTGAAAATACAGAGAAAACAAAATACAATAACAAAACAAACCAAAAGTCGTGGCGTTCCCTTTTTAAGTCATACGCAATCGCTCTCATTCAAAAGTTGGATAAACGGCATTCAATCCTTTAACTAGGGATGGCAATCTCGGCTGACCCGTTCGAACCCGTCCCGTTCCCCGTCCGAAAAATCCCCGAACTTCGGGGATTCGTTTGGGGATCGGGTAGGGTATGAGGAACTTTTTTAAAAAAATTCGGGGATCGGGTAGGGGACGGGGATAGGTCTGTCCCCGCCCCGAACCCTACCCGTCCCCGTTCCCCGTTCGTTACCCGCCCCGCCCCGTCCCCGAATCCCCGAAATATATATATTTATATATAAAAATAAATAAATATATACTAATACTATATTATATATAATATATCAGTCCAGTAACTCCTGTTTTGGTTCATGACTGTTTTGGTTGATGACTGTTTTGGTTGCACTACTTTGGTTGCAATACTTTGGTCCATGACTGTTATTTGTTTGGAACTATGGAATTGTGCACTGTTTCTTTATTTGCTTAATGTTTGCTCTGGTTATGAGCTGTTTAGAACTATGGAACTATGAAATTAGTGCTGGAATTAACTTAGTGCTGGAAAAACAGTGTTGTAGATTAACTTATGTGCTGGAATTAGTTATTTTGTGTGCTGGAATTAGTTATTTTGTGCTGGAATTTGATAGTACTTGCTAAAATATGCGCTGAAAATTGGTAGTATATGCTGAAATTGTGAAATACAGGTATAGGAAATGGAGGTACTATTATGTGCCGCAAATACAAATCCTCGAATTCCCAAATCCCCGAATCCCCGTTTGGATCCCCGAATCCCCGTTTGGATCCCCGTTCCCCGTTTGGGTCGGGGATGGAGGCAAAAAATAAATCCCCGTTGGGGATCGGGTCGGGGATGGGGATGGGGTAGGGGGTAATGGGTAGGGGGTGGAGGTAGTACCCCCCGTCCCCGACCCGTCCCCATTGCCATCCCTACCTTTAACGCTAGGCGCGACAAGTCTTGACATGCCCGCATTCAATTAACAAACGCCTACAAGCATGTTCACGCCTTTCTCGGGGTCCCCATGCTAAAAACTGGAGTTTTCAACTCCTCATTGGAAAAATCCCCGTAAAATTGCGTCATTTCATTTCTGCGTGGAATTATCCAACATTCCTACTGAACTAATTTATTTAGCGGAAAACATGATGCTCTCAGATCAATAAAAGTACTAACCACGAAGTTGTAGAGCTAACCTTATCTACATTAACTAATTGAATTGGAGATAATCTCAGTCTCATACATTCCTTAGAGCATCTCCGCCCCTTGCTAATTTGGATAAAAACTTGATTTTGTATTGCTTACTCCAATCACAACTCCATTTTTTTACTCAAATTCATCCATTCACACCATCGCGGCTGTCGTCCACAACCAAATATGAGTTGCCACCCTTTCTCTCTCTCTCTCTCTATCACGACCACCAATGCCATCGCTGAAAAACCAACCACTACAGCCTGAAAAGCAGAACCACCATTGACCACCACCGCCTACCGCTAAAAAGTAGCCGTTGCATTTGGTTCTCACCTAATTTGGTAAAAAAATTGAGCAGAACTAAAATTTGATGTGAGTTTGGGTAAGCAGTGGAGATGGTCTTACTTGTGACCTCATTAGCCCTAAAACACCGCATACACATGCCAGGTTGCGCTCCAACAGTGCTCAACAATTCCCCTGCTTTTCCCTCCATGATTCGAGGGCTAAAAATGGCAATCCACATGTATTCTACAGTACAAGATCTTGAGGATTTTAGTTTCTTTGTTTTGTTTGAAATAACTTGACCTAGAAAGGATATTTGAATGGTGCACGTGTGGCATGTGCTCACCAAACACTTATATCTACTTGCACTAGTCAGTTTTCAGTCCCATTATTTCCAGGCTTATAGCTAGCCTCCAAAATTCAAAATTAACCCCATTAAAATATTCCAACAACTGGTGCCCCAAAAATCAAAATTGTTGGCTGGCCTGGTTGCCCCTCCAAAATGTTTCTCACTTGATTTGATTTGTTTGCAGTGGAGTTCATTCGAAACCATGTTCAATAAATGGGGCCTCAGTTTGAATCACTAGAATCTGTTTTTTGTTTAGCAAAAGAACGAAGAAGAAGACCATCTACTTACTACACATCTCTCATGCATTGTTGTAAGTTGAAATATTCTTGCACAAAATCATGTTCAGGTGGGTTGGACGACATTATGAAACGTACTTAAACGGTTGTGTAAACATTCGATTGCCTTTTCGAACATGTATTTGAAATGATATGGATTTAGCTTCACTAGTTCAAGAAGTATAACCTTGAGTCTGTAAAGCATCGTAGGTCTACGTTTCAGTAACAGATTCGAGAATTTTCGATAGACTGATGTGAAATAACCTCGTGATCTTAACTTTTCGAAATCCATCCATCTATCTCTATTCTACTATATATTCAATCCTCTGGGAGATGTTCTAATTGAAAATTATTCTCTCTCTACAATTTGACATGGTGCTCATCTATGAATAGATTTCAGAGAGGCTGTTTATGGCTTTAAAAGTAAACGGGCTAGCTAAACAAACAAACAATTAAGGATCAAAAAAACAAACAAACAATTGGGCTAAATGAAGTGTGACTATTGGATTTGTGGGTCTTGGGCCCTAAGCATTGGATATCCCATTGGATATCAGTTCCGCCCCATGCCCAAATATCTGAAGAACTTGGTTAATCAAAGGGAAAATGACGGCCCAATACGTATTTTGATAATTAATACCCGCTAAGAACATGCTGAAAATATTTGTTAATACTAAAAATGTCCTTAGTAGATATTAATTATTAAAATACGTCATTGACCGTCATTTTCCCTTAATCAAATTGAAGCATGAACTCATCACCCCCAAAAATGTTTGCTAGTGACACTCCAAGGTTTTACAAAGGTTATATGTGCAATGACACCTCCAACTCCACGGCCCGAAACTAGTTGAGTTACGCGTAAGCTGATCCGGACATCCGTCATAAAAAGAGAGAAAAAGGTACCTCCAACTTCTCCATACACTTTCACTTGATTGGAAAAACCAATAGGTGTTGGTTGACAAGATTGAATGTCTCGTAAAGTGTAGTGTTTCAGGAGCTCGCTTGATTGCTGCACTAGAAAGTGAAATTAGTATAAGAGAAACACACGAGTCCATATATTCTCCCGTTATTCATTAGTCTCATGTTTGTGGGCATCTGAGAATAACCATCGACTAAAAAGCGTGGAACTATTTACCCTCATAGTGACTGGATTAGCTAATATGGGAAGGGTGATATTAGCTACTCTCTTCTCTAGATTATCTGTCTCATCTTGTAACAGTCAAATATAATTTTTAGGATGATGCTATGGTGTCCCCGGTCATTTTGGGGACACCGTAATTTTTGGCATAACTTTACCATTAGGAGCATAACAAAAATCATTACAAGTATAATAGAACCATAACGTGGCATAACCAAGGCATAACCAAAAATCAATTAAGGCATAATCAAAAATCAACTAAGGCATAACCAACCAAGTTATGCCTTATTATGGTTTTGGTTATGGTTATAATGGTTTTGGTTATACTTGTAATGAATTTAGTTATGCTTATAATGGTTTTGTTATGCCAAAAGTTACGGTGTCCCCAAAATGACCGGGGACACCGAAGTCATTCCCTAATTTTTATTTCTTTATTGCAATCTAACTAAACACAATATAACAAATCTCAGAATTCATACAATCTCATCAATTATTGCGTAGACCCCATACGTTCCTCATGTCTTCATCTTTGATACCAAATTTTCAATCATTCTTCTAAACAATTCGACAATCAAATGTGCCCTAAGAGAATTGGAACCGCCCAACAACTTACGTTCAAATGGGGTGGAATCCATAGATGATTTAGATCAATAGAAATTCACATTAAATATGAGCCATTCATATCAAAACGAACAATCGAATCGGCTTCCAGTAAGGCAGTCCGTCCTACGGAATTTCCCATATATCTCGAGTATTTTCTTGGTGGACAGTAATAACATGGTAGTGCACGAGCCGTGCGTAATTGCGGACCACTTTATTCCTCGGATGAGGAAAACCAGACAACATTTGTTCCCATACCAGATAGTGAGAATTGGGAGAAAAAACTCAACACATCATCACCTCCTCTCCTTTTCTCTCTCAAACAGTCAAACCTCCACCACTCTCCTCCACTTCCATCCCTCCACCACTACCGCCGCCGCCACCAATCCCAATTCCCACCCTTCACCCATGACCGAACCAACCCAAACCCCAACTCAACCCCACCATGACTCCACCACCACCACCACCACCCCACCCTCACCCACCACCACCACCACCAC